>OX438694.1:713507-1963507 GCA_949316375.1 Mythimna vitellina | reverse complement strand
AGCAACGGGGCAATATTGTTCGGTTCGCGACCCATTCCTGCAGTATGTTTAGCGTTTTTATTAGTTATATGATTTTCGAAATATTGGGTTGTGTGCTGTTGAGAATTGGGGAGGTTATTCTTTTGTTTTTATAATGGATGATACTCTTAATCTATACATATAAAAGCCAAATACCACTCACTGATTAATCACGAAACCTCAGAAACTGTAACACCTACAAACCTAAAATTTGGCACTTGGCAGGTAGGTTCCTTATAGGGTGTAGATATCCGCTTAGAACGGATTTTCTCAAATTCATTTTCTAATGGGATGAAACGGGGGATAAAGTTTGTATGGAGAGACCGAATTTCACGCGAGCGAAGCCGCGGGCAGAAGTTAGTGAATGATATAGCCAGGGAAGACGAATCGCTCAAAATACGGTGTGACAATTTTTTAAATACTGAAATGTTCAGAACTAACAAAAGACAAAGGCTGTATAGAATTTATAATATTTTCATTAAATGTAAAGCCCCCCAAGTGTTGTGTCTGATCTGGACAAATACCGGATAGATGATTTCAGGCAAAGATTCAAAGCATTTTATTTCAAATAAACCATTTACAGGCACTTTTGAAATGTCAAGAAGTCAGTCAGTCAGAAAAAATGATGCTGATTGCACATTCCAAAGCGTAGATCTCTATGGAGAAGAATGTGCAAGAAACTCCACTCAGCACACTCTTTTCAATCATGTTTTGTGATTACAAATATCTCTGTTACATGTTTCTTGTCGCTATCATGTGAGAATAATGTAAATAAAGTAAAAATAAAAACTAAATATAGATAATAAAATAGCAACTGACAGTTAAGAGATGACCAGTCTTAACTGACAGCGCCCGTTCACGGACATGATGCGAATATTAGCACCACTAAGTTTAAAAATTTTGTAGGGAAGGCTGTTTGTACATGTTCAAATTGCGCGGAACTCTAATTTCGCGATGCAAGATTTCGGAATATTTAGTTTCGATGCGACGCTATAGATGTTGCTACATTATAATATTTACTTTGTATTTAGACTAAATACATAATAATACAAAATACACGCCTAAAAAAGTGTACTTGGTATTCTTAATACCAAGTACACTTTTTTGAAGTTTTAAATTGGACGGAGCACTTGCTCGGCTTTGCAGTACGGTGGATATTGTTGTCTCATCAAAAAAACCGGGTAAGTGCGAGTCGGTCTCGCGCACTGAGGGTTCCGTACAAACTAACCTATGAATACAGTTCAATTCCCAAAATTAGTCACGAAGATTTTTCCGATTCACAAAAAAAGTTTGTTTTTTTTTACAAATTTACAGTTTTCAGATTTTTTTTTACTTGTATAGCACGTTGCTTCATTACAAATTTCAGGATTCTAGGTCAACGGGAAGTACCCTATGAATTTTGATTCCTTTGAGCGTGTTGAAATATACGTTTTGGCTTTGGTTTTGGCGACATAAACGGCCTTATCTGTTTTTTTTTGATAACTCAAAAGTTCGATTTTTTCACAACTTTATTGGACCGCAGACTTGAGTATATGGTTTTAATTTCAACTCAATACGTCCAAGCGTTCCCGAGAGAAAGGGTCTTAACAGACAGGCAGACGGACGGACAACAAAGTGGTCATATAAGGGTTCCGCTATTTTTCCTTTTGAGGTACGGAACTCAAAAAATCAGTGAAAACATTGACAAAATCCATCCTCATTTGTGTCCAGGCAATCTCTATCCATTCTGGGTTGCCTGGAAGAAATCGCCGAGTGCGATAAGGCCGCCAATTATATGTTTTTTATTGTATTACAATTCAATTTCTTAAATTTGTAACTTGGTATGCAATAAAGTATATATAAATAAATAAAATCCGACCCCTTCCGTGTGTCCCGGCTAATTATCAAAGTCAGTAAAATCTCTTTAACCGTCAATAGGGTTATCAGCTCATCCGCTTACCATCCATCCTGTGAGTCTAGACATAATGCTATCACCTATAATGACCATTCACTCTCACATTTTAACCCTTCGACTGGTCATGTAATTGGTTCAATGAGGGGAGAGCGGGTATTTCATAATCTACGGCATTCCCCCTCTCTCCCCCCGCTGCAGACGGATCAACGCTGCACAATCCCGACGATAGAATTTTATGAGACCCCCGGATGCAGCGTGGTAAGCAGTAGTCATAAATAGTTGCGGGTGTTAGAGGCGACTGGAAGTGACAGGTTCATTTTTCTTTATTTTCGGTTAGCTTTTTTAGAAACTGTATTAATTGAAAAGTAGGAAAAGGTAAAGATGTGTTTATAGGTAATCAGAAAAAGAAATCATTATTTATGCGTAAATGTTTATAATGTGGTCGTATTTGTAGTTGTGAATATGAAAAGAATGCCATGGACATTGTATGTAATTTGAAAGATAAGTATAAAAGAAACAAAACCAAAATTAAGTCAAACTTTAGATTTGTCACACATTTTATTTTAAACCAGTTTAAAAAAAAAATGACAATAATTCGCAGAAGGGTTTTTAGTTGCTTTGCCCTTTGGCTAACCACTATTATATCATATTTTTGTGACTTTAAAAATGTACTATGGACTTGTGTAAAATCTCAAAAGGACGATATTTTTAGTTGTAACATAACGTACCTATAAAAATAAGTTAGAGTTAAATTACTTATTAGTTTTTTAAGCTAAATTGTAATCGACTACTCCTCGTGCGCCCATTGTACATACATTTGTACAACTTGATTGACCTTGTAAAACGCTTAAACGTCGTACTGTATACACGGGTGTACAAAATTGTTCGGCCGAAAATTTTGGTCGATATATCTTCGTTTTTCCTATGGTCTACCCAAATTGTATTTTTTTTTGTTTTGGTGATTTTAGTAAAAAAACGCGCAATTACGTAATAATAATATGTCACTCCTAAACGCGAGAAAGGTTAAGAAATTTGTTCTTAATAATATAGCAAAAAGAGACTACTTTAAGGACTGTTTAAATATAGATTCATTGTCATTGAAGCAATAAAAAAATCAAACCAGAACTCCCTAAACTAAAAAAATAACCCACCTTCTCTCTCAGTTGGGTAAAATTGACCCCAACCACGCTCCAGCCACATCCAGCTTCCCCTACCTCCTGGGACAGCACATTAATGCACTACGACTGTACGTAACTATTACGGCGTGAGTTGTGGATTTGTTTTGCCGGTCAGATAGTTGAAAATATGAAAATGAGTTTCAAGTTTCACTAAGATGTGGAGCGACATGAAATTTTATGGACAAAACAACTTTTGTATTAATTCTCTGCTACGAGTTTTGTGTTTTAGTGGATGTGTTAGTTATGTAAGTATGTTCTAACTGCCTTGGTGGTCTCGACACTCAGTGGTTTTTTAGGGTTTCGTTCCAATGGGTAAAATGGGACCCTATTAGGTACTACGACTCCGTTGTCCGTCCGTCTGTCTATTCGTTTGTCACCAGGCTTTATCTCATGAACCGTTATAGTTAGATAATTGAAATTTTCACAGATGACGTATTTATGTTAAAAACAGAATAAAGTAAATATTCCCATACAACGACATGATTTTTTTTAACGTTTTTATAGATAACGATACGGAACCCTTCGTGCGTGAGTCGGACTCGCGTTAAATATTCCCATACAACGACATGATTTTTTTTTGACGTTTTATAGATATCGATACGGAATCCTTCGTGCGCGAGTCCGACTCGCACTTGGCCGGTTTTTTTACTAAGAATTATTCTTGAGTTCATTAAACCCCGAGCGAACGCCGGCGTTCGCTCGGTCATTGTCTTTCTATTGTGTCTCTAATTACGCTACTCAAAACTTGGAGCTTGTAAGTTGATTATCTGAATACAAAATTGGGCAAAACTCACGATTAGTTTCTAATGACGTGAATCGTATTATATCACGATTCGATTTATAAGTGTGAACCTTCGTTCTATCCATTCGTTCATTTGTATCGTCATTGAGGGCCGCATGTGTAAACCAGACGTCAGCAAAACCGCAGGAGCCTAGCATGGCCGAAGCCTACTGGGACCATAGATTGGCTTCCGAAAGGGAACCCCGGGGTTCTGGAACACAAGGCAAAGAAGAAACATAGGACTGGGTTTTTCATAGAGCACGAGAAGACTTTGGATGGAAAAAAAAAGAGTGAACAAAGCGTTAAAAATTATCCACTATATTAATTTACTAACCCCCCCCCCATCCCACCTCCATTTATTCTATCAACCTTTGAACTGCTAACTTTTGTAGCCGACTCAAAGTTGAACAGTCTCGAGAAATATAAAAGATCGTTGAGTGAAGACTGCGGGGTGACATGATACGGACAAAAGGCAGCAGATTGCACCTACCTCCCCTTTGTTAAGGGGGCATTAGCTTGTACTGATTTATCGGAAGACTATGTTTTTTGTTGAGAAGAAAATGGTGGATGTTGTAAATTAAAAGTAACCTTTAATTTTTTTGTGCGATAGTTTATTTGGTCTATTTCCTCGTATCTGCGCTTTACTCTCTATTAAATGCATTTAATTGAAATATAGTTCATACAGTTTTTTAATATAGGTAAACACTTGTTTGATATGCATTTGAAATAATTACTAAGCTAATTTGGCAAATCTAATATCTACTTGATCACTATAATTTACTATTTCACATTACTTGTGTCAATTGATGTCCTCATACACACATTAAAAGTAAAATAATTAAATGTTGAATAGTTATAACAATATGAGCATCTGCATAACCCGCGTTGATCCCGGGTATTATCCCAAGTGCATGTGATCCCATGATAAAAATAATTTTACGTAATTTGAGACATGGTCTACCCTTGTACTAAGTTTCAATTAAAATCATTCAACCAAGTACGCTTGATTAAAAAAGGTCTAAACATCCGGAATCACATGAATATTATGAATCTAAATAGCTTTATAAACCATGCTGACTTCTAAAATCGCCTGATTTTTTTTTTTCATAGACATTTTCCTGCACTTGTTCCATATTATTTATCGTCAACGCAACACGTTTTTTTTCTATTCCATCTTGTCAACCGTCACGCTTTAACTAACTTCTTTTCTTTCATATCACTCTTCACATAATTCATCCATCTTTTCTTTAGCCATCCTCTCCCTCTCCATCCATCCACATGTATTACAATATAATTATAAGATTTATTTTAAATACGAAGTATGAGTGTCGTGTGAGTGAAGTGTGAGTGATTTATCGACCTCGCATTCAAACCATTGCAACTTTTGCTTAATTTATAATTTTACTTACCTAAATATATAATTTTGTGTTATTAATCCCTACTAACATTATTTTTTAAGATATTGTTACTAATAAAAAATGGACCTCGACCGAAATAAATTTACAATTAAATAAAAAGAAATTGCAGCCAAACCGCAGCCTCACCCTTAACAGTTGCAGCGGATTTCAAGACGGACGGACGGACAGCGGGGGCAGGTAAAGGGGTCAACCGTCATCGATCGGGGTTCAACCCGTCGTAATCATACCCTCTTGTTTATTTTATATTGGAAATGTCAGCGCCGTGTGTGATGCGAACGAGTTCTGTAGTTGTACAACAGAGTATTGAAGGGTTAAGATGAGTGTTTTGAGGAAGTGGGGTAGTGTGGTGGTTGAGAATTTTAGGTTGGTGTAACAGCTGATTGTTTTTTCTTATTTTAGTGTTGACCGCGGCTCGTTCGTTCATTGAAAAAATTTATAATAAAAAGGATAGCCTTTTTTTTTAAACTTCACTACTGTCATTTCATCAATATGACAGCCATTTCTTAGTCGTACGTATTATAATTTGTTATTTTTATTTTATATTGGGAATGTCAGCGCCCTAGTGATGCGATCTTTATATATTGGGTATGTCAGCTTCCTAGTGAAGCGAGATTTTTATATTGGGAATGTCAGCCCTAGTGATACGAGATTTTTATTTGGTAATGTCAGCGCCCTAGTGATGCGAGCTTTTATATTGGTAATGTCAGCGCCCTAGTGATGCGAGCTTTTATATTGGTAATGTCAGCGCCCTAGTAATGCGAGCTTTTTATATTGGTAATGTCAGCGCCCTAGTGCTGCGAGCTTTTTGTGTTGGGAATGTCAGCACCCTAGTGATACGACCTTTTTTTGTATGATGAAGGTGGATAATTTTGTGATGGTTGAGAGTTTAGAGGGTCCTTTTCCACTCGCCTATCGTCAACATCGAGCATGGTTTAAAAGCTTGTTACTTCACCTAACGCAATCCAACGCGATGTTTGACGAAAAGGCAACGCGAAAAAAGAGAGATAACGCCTGAAACCTCTGTTAGCATTCGGTAATTCCGTGATTTACTCGAATATTTTACAAAACTTGTCCCAGGAAATACGTGCTTTTTTAAACCCTAAAAAGTTTCTAAAAAAATTGTCGTCAATCAGAATCATTATTAAATTTGCAGGGCTTCTATTTTTACACTTTTTTTAAATTTTTGAGTAAATTATGATGAAAGTTCATGCAAAATAGCAGATTTTCAGAGGTCTTTACTGGATTAGTTTTACACAATTTTATAAATTGATTTCAATAGAAGCCTCGATAATACCAACAAGATATTGTATTTTAAAAATTTCTAATGAGAAATGTGCAACAACGTCATAATGGCGTAAGAGCGCTTGTATGAAAAACAGTGAAAATGTATGCCGAGTTGAATCCCCTTAATTACGATTTTCTGAGTTTTCGTTCGTTTTATTCTTTTGGTTAGGAATATATATCAAAGGTTATTGGCTTATTGAAAACCTATGCTGAAGGCATATACACTGCATTTATTTATTACTAGCTTATGCCCACAGCTTCGTTCGCTTGACACCCCTTTTCAACCTGTTCTTCTTTCTCTCTTTCTTCTTTTTTCCCTTTTTGTTAAAATTGAAATTCCTAGCTAAGGAGTGGGATTCTCTGCCGGAGTCTATATTTCCTGATAGCTACAACCTGAAGTTTTTAAGTCAATAAATTTTGTTATAATTATAATATTAATTAAAAATGTTTTTTTTTTATTAATTAGGAATTCCACAAGCTCTCTCTACCTCTTGTTTTCACCAGCCAATCTGTTTGAACTTAATACAAAGAAGCCTTTTGCCAAGCTGTGCGATAACCGGACACTTTTGTCCGATTACTGCACAGCTTGGCAAAAGGCTTCTTACTTAGTTTTAATGACATTTTAATAAAGTGATGTAGATGCTCTTTACAAAGCTCACTTGTACTGTTTGATATCTTAGAAATTCCCTCACATATTCTTGGAGATTTCCACTTGAAATTATCAGGTGCATGCCCGTGAGTCCCCTTGGTGTTGTGGTGGGACTGCAGCATCCAAAGCTGCCTCAAAGAGAAGGCGACGACTTAACACCTTGCTGGAACATCAGTAAATGTTTAATAGCGGTCACTTTGTCAGTACACGCTCTCTTGGGGTTTTTGAAAACTGACTATTGGCGTGTTTCCATTGTACGACGGATTTCGGGCAAGTCTGAGGTGGTTTACGGTATTGGGCGCAATGTAGAGTAATATAGCTGGAGAATGAGAAATAACATGTTCCTTGTGAACGTGGCGAAGCTAGTAGCGGCTAGTAACAAAATAATTACAAAGTTTAAGATATAACCAAGGTAAATATTATTAGTAGGTACTACTAAGTATTCATAAGTTGGTTTTCTGTATTTCTTTGTAAAAGTTCTTAAATAAATTGTTATTATTATATATTATTATACGAGGTATAAAAAGTGAGTTGACGGCGAGGCCCTCTCAGTAACCGTCAGAGGCTGTATCACTTTTATAATTAGTGAAAAAAAGGGAAAAAAGAAAGGGAGGCCTTTGCCTTTTTTTCTTCTTTAGGTGGATCTTCAAATAACTTGTCCTGATGTCTGGTGAAATGGGTTTTGTGTTAGACTTTAACTGGTTAAAACACACCTGTGTTCTTTTACCTTCGTGGTTCATATTTGTGGCGACTTTTTCGAACAACTAGAGTAGACGCCTTTGACATGTAATTTTAACACAACTAAAAAACTTGCCAAGTTAATAAAGGGAAACCGAAGATCTAATATCATTCAAAAACTTTTTTTCTTACATAATTCTTATCAAGTCTAGAACCAATGATAGCTTTGGTTCAAAATTCAAAAAAAAAAAAACAAAACCTAATTTTCACATAGGCCTACATGGGCATGGTCAGTTACCGCATCCTCGTGTAATCGTACCTTGGAAACACGCTCAGCAAGTGCATGCACGGAATGCGTCGCGACCACACGGACTGTCTTACCCCTTTATGCAGGTCCCCTCAATACAAGCGCTGCATATTTTAACCTTACCTCGACCACAGCCCGCTTCTAAACGCTATCTGCTTTTGACTCCACAAACATAACTTTACCTTACCGAGACCCGAAGTCGTTCCATTTTCAATTGTATCTTCGTTGAGGTAAGACGTCGTTTTTGCTCTTTCCTGTGCAAATGGTAGTTGGCAGGTGAGTAAAAGCAAAGTCATTGGTCGCGCTTGAGATATTAGCAGCTTCAGTACTCCAGATGGGTGCATTTACGTGGAGATATTTCCGATTTGATAGCCTTTGAGGCGGCGTGAATTCTGAATGAGTTTGGCTTCGGCTTGCTTTTGATTTAGGTGTCGTGGGTGCCAGAGGGAATAAAGATGGGTAAATTTTTCGGAAATGAATTTTCTCTGGATATGTTTTTCAAGGTTTTATTTGCGATGGATAAAAGAAAAGATTAATATCTTCTCAATAATTCCTAAGTATTTTTCTTGTCCCCAACTAAAAAGAACTGAGAAGTGCAAGTCGGACTCGTGCACTGAGGGTTCCGTACAAACTTACCTATGAAAACAGTTCAATTCCCGAATTGAGTTACGAAGATTTTTCCAAATCGCAAAAAAAAGCTTTTTTAGTGACGTACCTACAAATTTACAGTTTTTTTCCTTGTTTTTTTACTTACCTTGGTTTTGTACTTGTGCTATGAGACCTTGCTTCATGCCAAATTTCAGAATTCGGGGTCAACGGGAAGTACCCTATGAATATTGATTCCCTTGAAAATATCGAAATATACGTTTATTGCGACATAAACGGCTGTATCTTTTTTTTTCATTAACTCAGAAGTTTGATTTTTTCACAGCTTCAAGGGACCGCAGACGTTAGTACATGATTTTAATTTCTACTCGATACCTCCATGTGTTCCCTAGATAAAGGGTCTTGATAGACAGACAGACGGACAGCAAAGTAGGGTTCCGTTTTTTCCTTTTGAGGGACGGAACCCTAAAAAGGTATCGTTTGAGGTACCTGATTAGGACGCCTAGAAATCAGCAATTTATATGGTATACCAAAGCACTTTGCGGCTAATTTGAAGGCGGCCCTTACTTCACACAACTGGCTATAATTTCATGTTACCTTTTCAGATACTAAAAAAGTCCATAGATTTTCAAATGCTGTGTGCGTTTGAAAATCTACTTAGACTTTTTCTCGCAAGAACCCAAAAACGTCAGTCGGATACATTACGATGATGTCCATCAATGTTATTTTTTTTTTTCAATTAAATTTGGCATAATTAACTCATTTATTTTGGACATTTAATTTAATGGAGGGCCAAGAAAGACTGTGAGAATAAGGTATTTACTTATTCTCACAGACTATTTAAGAAAATTTGGAAGACCCGGACAGTGTTATTTTTTTAAAATTTTTTATAAACTAGTGCTTGACTTTTTTTTTAGCGATCCCACCTGATGGTACACAGTGATGCAATCATTGACGGTGAGTTGCACTAGTTTATTAAGAGCCTATTCATTCCAGCCTAGAAGACACGCAGACTCTCCAAAATGAATCCTACAAACTACCGAAAGATTACCCCACGCCTGTGCTTCCGGCTTTGTAGATTGGATCACTCATATGATTTTGTCATCAACTGGTTATTCCCTTTTTTAAGTTATTTTAATGGGGTACCCAATAGATGCAGCCTGCTGTCTATAGATTCCTAAATATATTTTTTTATTATATAAAATGACTCCATAGCAAGGGGTATGCTCGGAGTTTCCTTGCGTGATCACATCAGAAATGAAGATATCCGCAGGAGAACCAAGGTTATAGGCATAGCCCGAAGAATCGCCAAACTTAAATCGCAGAGGGCAGAGCAGATTGCTCACAAAACCGATGGTCGATGGAGACGAAAGGTTCTGGAATAGCCACCACGTACCGAAAGACGCAGCGTAGAAAGGCCTCCCATAAGGTGGACCGAATACCTGCTGAGCGTCGCGGGAATCCGATGGAAGTGAGACGCACAGGACCGGTCATTATGGCGACGCTTGGGGGAGCCCTATGTCCAACAGTGGACGTCTTTCGGTTGAAATGATGATGACGCAAAATGACGAAGCTTAAATCCATCCAATAAGTAATTTCCACTTTTAATTTACATCCTCTAACGTAGGCGCGGGCTTCCGGACAGCGATCAATGAGTCTGACAGCCCGGTAACCGTCCAGACCAAGCCCAAGTCGTCGACGGCGCGTAAGGGCCCAGCAAGGTCGAAGCCTACTGGGGCCATGTTTGATGCGAAAGAGATCCCCGGGGCCCTGGAACAATGGCAAAGAAGGAACAGGAGTGGGTCTTTAGTCAGTAAAAATCTGACACGCCCTCACGCACCGCCCGAGAGCGTGGGATGTCATTAGATGATTTTACCACGCAAAAACAAAAAGAACCCCAGTTGGACACTCTGTATAAAATATTTATAAGCGTTTTGCATTAAAACTTAGGAACCTTAAAATAGCTACAAAAAATACATTCTCCCAGATTTCAACAAACAATCAGTCCACAGTCCATATACTAGTGCCTAGCACATGTTGTTCATAGTGTCACATCAGGCGAGTCTCGCGGTTGCATCCAACTAACCATTGTTCTTGCGACGACCTGCCAGCTACCCGCGAGCCAGCCGAGCTGTCTCAGATGTGACGCCGGGGTATTTTTGTCAACTACTGTTGGTAGATGAGGATGGTGTTTATTTTAGCTTTTGCTAGCGTTTGCCTGCGATTTTGCCCGTGTGAAAGAAAATTATCCCAAGGGTATCGAGATAAAATGATTTGCTGTGCTAATCCAGGCTTTGTTCCTTCGTCCAAATCTTTTCAGCTATTTGAGCGTTATTGATTAACAAACAAACAAACACGTACAGATTATCAAATTTACAAGTTTTACTATGGTGAAGGGATGTTGTTTTTTTTTTTAAATTAGGCAAAAGCCGTCGAAAAATACCACCACTGGGGTTTCCATAATCCTGCACTGGATCCATGGTATTCGTTTGTGCGTCGATATCAAAGACACCCTGCATATGAAAAGAGAAACTAACTGACTAGAAAGCGAGCACTATGAAAGGATTTTCTAAAATTCACCCCCTAAGGGGATGAAACCTGGGTCCAAAGTATGTATGAGGAAACCTGCTATCACGCGCGTGAAGCCACTGGTTAAAGCTAGTCATTTCATAATCTAGATGGCAAAGCAAATCTGCATAACGCTAAAAGAAAAGTGACCACCAATGCACAGTGGGTTTTTATACACCCCCCTACTAAATAAGACGCAAACTGCCTTTGAAAATAAATAAGTTACAAAAGATATACCAAGTATTACACAGTTGCGAGTTGGTAGGCAGACATAGTCATCACGCGTCGCTGATAATTCGCGCTAAAGCTGAAAATGAGCTGCATATCATCTGGCTATCCTGTGTGCTACAGGGTGCGTCAAAGAAAACTCTTTAGGAAAATGTAGATTTTTATTTGACTGGATTTTATTTATTTATTTATTAAAACTTTATGCACTAGTAATGAACACTGTACAAAGGCGGACATAATGCCTTAGGCATTTTCTACCAGTCGACCTTAGGGTGGTGCAGAAACAAAACATGGTAGGTGCAGCTTAATGATAAAGGAATACAAAAGAAATATAATAAATATATACTTAGATACGTACATACAAAATAACAATGTAATTATGAAAAACGAATCCAACAAATCAACGCTGTGATGATTACACCAATTTCCTGCGAATGTGCTCACGTGCCATCACCTTAAAAGTGAACAGACTGGACGCCATCCTGATGATCAGCGGGAGCGCATTCCAAAGAGAGATCGCCTGGACAAAGAAGGAGGACTAGATTTTCTTTATGATAATGTCTAATAAAGGTTAACTAATAAGGTTTAATGTTTAGCTTAGAGACATCATAGAAGGCGAATAAAAGCTTGTTCTATTACTAAAGTTTTTTTTTATAACTTAGTAAAACAATCTTTATTTATGTCCATACATATTTTTATACCATTATCAGGTTAGGATGGTGCTGGTGACAGCTGTAGGATTCATACAATGTAGCTACCTATCCTTTTCTTTCATCTTAAAGATGGATATTTTCATCCTGCTGTCACTAAAGTCTAGGCTTCGACCCTGCTGGGCCCTACGTTTTGCTGACATCTCCTTGAGGCGCGTGTCGTACATTACGCGCCGTTGACGACTCGGGGTCGGTCCGAACGATTACTGGATGGCCGGACGGCGAGCTACCCATTGCTCGCCATCAGCCTACGCCTGCGGTGGTTGGAAATCGGGGTCGGGATCCTGGTGGCTGGAGCGTGAGGGCCGTTTCCTTACACGTGCGGCTGCTTCATTCGTTAGCATTACTGCTCCGCGAAAGGAGGCGACTGCCTGCCTTTCCTCCTCGCTCCGGATCATGGTCTGTACCAGGGCCCAACACGAGAGGTTGTTGCCGCCGACCACCCCCACAAGGACTCGGCGGTGCTCTACCCAAGCGAGGCACAGCTCTACCGTATGCTCCACCATATTACACATACTGCTAGTATCTACATCACGCAATGGTTGATAGGCAGAAAATAAACAAATAAATCTGCATCTGTGCGTCATTATTATCATTTCGAGAGCAGTTTAGGCCGAGTGGTAACAGCCCCGTCTTACGAGTTGTAAGCCGCAGGTTCTAACCGAGCCAGGCATGTGACAGCCACCAACCCGCACTGGGCCCGCGTGGTGGATTATAGCCCATATCCTCTCCTTGAGTGGAGGCCTGAGTCCTAACAGTGGGAACATTATATGGCCGACTATGCTATGCTATTATCATTTCACTCGAAATACGTCAACATCATCATCATCATCATTTCAGCCGAAAGAAGTCCACTGCTGGACATAGGCCTCCCCCAAGCGACGCCACAACGACCGATCCTGTGCGTCTCGCATCCACCGCACTCCCGCGACTCTCACCAGGTCGTCGGTCCACCTTGTGGGAGGCCTTCCAACGCTGCGTTTTCCGGTGCGCGGTCGCCATTCTAGAACCTTTCGGCCCCATCGACCGTCCATTCTACGAGAAATGTGCCCTGCCCACTGTCACTTTAGTTTGGCGATTCTTCGGGCTATGTCGGCGACTTAGTTCTCCAACAGTGGCGTTTATAAAGAATTTAATTTAAAAATATAATAAACACACCCTGTAGACCTTCTTGTACTACCAGACACAGTTCGCCGCGCAGGCGTAAAATAAAAATTAAAATAAACAAAGCCAACACTCGTCCTACACCCCGGGGCCGCTCGTATTAAAGCTTTTGTCCTAAGATTAGCTGTTAAGAAAGGCCTTAATACCAGCGACTACTGTCGTCTGAACCTCACTGGTACACACTGGTACTCTGGACTGGAATTAGCCGGGTTTTGTGAAGAGAAGAGGGTACTTTTGTACCTTTTTAGATGAGAAAACTATGAGGAATGAAGTAGTGTAGTGACTTGATGGTTCGTGTTTTGTTTTAACATGTTTTTCTTTTGTTTTTGCTTGTTTTATTTTTTAAGTAGGCATGGTGTGAGTTCGTGTGGTTAGTTGGCTGATATTTTAGTGTAGTTGCTTATTGTGGACGATATTAACTGTTTTAAATGAGTGAGTAAAAGGCCTTCCCATCCGATTATAATTTAGGTGTCTTCAAGGAAGGTCTTAACCTTTTGAGTAGCGTAATTAGAGACACAATAGAAACACAATAACCAAGCTAACGCCGGCGTTCGCTCGGGGTTTAATGAATATAAATTAATGCGCCTCACCATCAACGATTGCATCACTGCTAACCATCAGGTGGGATCGTAGTCAAGCACTGGATTAAATCAATAAAAAAAAGAGAAGGTTGTTAAAACATCGATCTAACTATCATGAGTTCTTAACGTGATCCATTTGACGACCTAAACTGAACTGTTAAAGGAATGGAGCTATATATGGTGTATAGCTTCATCTCTCTTTCTTGCTCGCACGTTTGATATTTTTACGCGTCCATGGTAAGGCTCCAGAGTTACGAAGTTATCAATCACTCAGTAAAGATAAGTTGTATTTTTTATACCTAAGCTTGACAGTCGCGCTAGGGTTGCCGTCCTGTCGCGAGATTCACGCGTGTCCGGGAGCGGCGGTGGCGCGGTGGCATTGAGGCTGCACCGGCGGTCGGCTCGCCGAACAGCCCCCCTAGCCAATTTACAACCGTTTCGTTTCGATTCTCTTTTCGTCGAGTCGGCCACGCCTTCGATTCCTTTATTCTGACGTCATCGCGTCATCTCAACACTCAGTCACGTGATCAGAACAAAGGAATAGGAGGCGTGGCCGACTCGAGGCGATCAACGAAAAGAGAATCGAAACGAAACAGTTGTAACTTGGCTAGGGGCCCTGGTATCTTAAAAAACGAAAATTCACCATTTAATGATAAATTTAAACCACTTTATTTTCTATTAAGTTTTTTAAGCAACCAATCGCTTAACCACTGCGCCATCGTGCCGTCGTTAACATATTTTTTAAGGGGTTTAATTACTAACATAACAATAATATGGGCTTCGGTTTAAAATAGTTTTTTTATATAGCTCGCAGAACAGATGGTCTATGGAAACGAAAGGTTCTGGGGTGGCAAACACGAACTGAAAAAAGCAGCGTTGGAAGGTCTCCCACTAGGTGGACCGATGACCTATTGGGGGTTGCGGGAATTCGATGGACGCGCCACATACAGGGCCGGTCGTTATGGTGACACTTGGGGCAGGCTTATGTCCAACAGTGGACGTCTATCGGCGGAAATAATGATACTACTTAATAGAAACTAAAAAAGTAGAAGTTTTACTTTTTTTTTTTTGCTCAAAATTTGCACAAAACAGTTCACAGATGCGTGTCTGAAGTGAATGCACTTGCGCTCGCACTGGTCCGAGCCACTAAATTAGTCTCGGAACTGTCGCATTCACCAGGTATGCTTTGGAAAATCCCATGCATCATACTTACTAATATTATTAAAGTGAAAGTTCGTACGTATGTATGTATACTTGTAAGTTTGTTACTTCTTCACGTACGAAAGTTCCGAAATCCGTCCAGGATTTGGATGAAATTTGGCGCAAGGGTAGACCATGTCCTGGAATAGCATATAGGATCCCGGGTGTTATCCCGGGAGTACGTTCCTTTGGGATAATTCCAATTGAGAGTGAAGCCACTTGCAGATGCTAGTAACTTATAATTTTATGATTTACTAAATTACATATTACATAATAATTTAAGTACCGACTGTACCAATACGTAAACACAGTCCTGGCTAGCAATAAATAATGTTGCAATGTTCAAAAACTGCATCAAAGTTAATATTATAATACCTAATGTTTTTTTTAAGCAGATGATCCAATGCCATTGCGTAACCGCACCATCTATGATTGTATCAATATCAAATAACATTCCAAATTCACCTTGGGACATTTAATTTTGTACTTTCCCAATTATGTCTAGAGGCCAAATGTTACGCAAACCATAATTAATATTGTCTCCTTTTGAGCATTTACCTCCTCTATACTTAATAATTATAATGAATTCAAAACTTCATCTAGTAAAGAGCCAGTAGGCGATTTCCAAAAAAATCTCACTAAACATTATCATATCGATAAAATTCCATGAATATTAAATATCAATTAAAACTAATCTACAAAGTATAATTCTCAGAAAATGCTAATCAACAAAAAACAATTTACACAAATCGCACAGTGGACAGGGTACTAAATATCTCTAGACAAAATCCCGTAAAAAAAAAAATTATCTCAACATTTATCACAACGTAGAATTCCTTTTAAAAAGTAAATTCTTTTCTTTAGCATCGATGGAAAGAACAGCGAAAGAGAATTAATGCAAAACAAAAGTCCCGCTATCTGGCTGGTGGGCGGAGTGGCGGCACTAAATTACTCGATGGGCGTCAACCCACCGCCATGTATCAATCAGGTTGGCCTAGATTTATGGGACAGTTCACTTCGGAATCGTTAGCCTCCGCGACGAAAATGTGTTACTGTTATCCTGTGTCTTCCGACTTTCCTCTTTTTTCGGAGGGTGGTGTTGCGTTCGTTTATCTAGACTTGCGAAAATACGAATTGCGTGATTGTGTTCGCTGTAATTCATGGGGAGAGCCTGTTATATACTTGGTTGAGCGCAGTGTGTTAAAATATTACTTTTTTTAAAGTTTTCTTTCTCATATCAAGTCGAATTTTTAGTAATCACGATATGATAACGTCTCGGACTGATAAAAAGCTGTTTTATTTTACTGTAGTTTCATTTTCAGATATTGGTGGACATCCCACCCAAACGTACAAAGCGTTGTGGGAACGCATTTCTGGTGAGTACAACTAAGGAGTGGACCTTCCTGCCGGAGTTGCTGTTTCTTGATAGCTACAACTTAGGGTTCTTTAAGTCACGAGTAAATAGGTTTTTTCTAGGGAAGCATGCTTCTTTGCCAGCCACATCATCGCTTACTATTAGGTAAGATAATGGTCAAACGGGAGCCAAAACATAATTAAAAAAGAAGTAAAACGTAGATCACACTTGTTTCCAATAAATCTGCAAAGCGGTTTAAAACTCCTCAGTCAAATTTCCAAAATTGACGACAACACTATCCAAATTACTATCAGAATCGTATTAACTATTTGCAAAAAGCCACAATTAAAAATCAAGCCTCACAAAAACATTAACCAAAAAACAAATAAATCTTATACTACTACAGCCAGGAATACAATAAAAACATTTATAAAATTAACTTTTTTCAGTCCAGTGTGCGTCGCCATCAGCATTGATGGTTCTGTCCCATCCTTTGTCGGTGTGAAGCACTGTGCTCTTGTCATGTTGACATAAATGGAAAAAATGCGAATGGTCCCCACACTGGGGCTAATTTCCTTTTCAATGTTCCCTGTCCATGTGTCCACGTCAGTCCGGCTTGACGTCCTTTTCAGCTATTTAAGCTTTGATGTTGTTTTTGATGGTAATTAATTATGTTTATAATTTTTTACGTGTGTGGTTTTGTAATTAATATTTTTTGAGGTTTTAATTTTTGTTGATGAGTGTTTGTTTGTGATTTGTTAGGGTGGATATTTAGCTGTCTACTTGGTAGTTTAATTTCCTTTGAAAGTTTTTGAATACGAAATTAATTAAAATTACAATACAAAATACAAAAAAAGAACAGATTTCTAATATCTAGTCAAAGTATGGGTTTTATGAAACATGATAGTTAAAATATCTGAACAAATTAACTTATCTTTCTATTCTTCTTATTCTTTTCTTTTACTTCTATTTTTATTTTTATTTTTTTTTTGGAAATTAACACAGTAACTTTTTTTTTAGATTTCTGTTTTTTTTTTTTACTTTATAGATTTTTTTCTGTACTGTGGAAGCGTTCACACACATGTATGTATATTCACATACAAAAAATACCCAAACCTATCAACAATTATCTGTAGACCATCCAAATATTAGTTCCGTACAGGAATCGAACTCACGACACACATTGCTGTAGCCAGTCGCTCAACCACTGTGTCGACTGTACAAATTAAACTTGCATCATCATCATCTTGCATAAACTTTCTTAAAAAACATATTTTCACCGTCCTCAAAAAACCTTTACGAACCAAGTCGCACGTCCCGTACGTATACGTAGCTCCTTCCGCGTACGAAATACGAGCGACACGCGTAACTGTAACGATACGATTGCGTAAACACACAACAACTCACACCTGTGCGGTATTTACGATTGTGCTCGATTGTACGCCAATTTATTCGCACTGTTGTTACTTTTGTGCTTTACAGTACCGTGCGAGTCTATTGAATGATTGTGCGATAATGTTGATGGAACTGTTGTGAGTGATGGGTATTTTTAAGATTGTTGTTATTTCTGTAGCCAAAGCATTTATTTTATTTTAGTCTACAGCAGTGTATTGACTGTACAGCTCAGTGTGATTGACTTCTTTTTTCTATTATTTTTTTTTTTACAAATTTATGACAAGTCTCTTTTTTCAAGGTATCAAATATCTTCTTTCATTATCGGAGAGGGACTGTCATGCCTTCTTCTACAATTACCATATATTTTTTTTTTTTGATGGGAAATCATCCAATGATTTCTCTGGCTCTTGGGCAGAGTTGGAGGGCGTGTCAGACTTTTACTTATTGAATCCCATTCTTACGTTCCTTCTTTGCCTTGCGTTAATGGACCCCGGGGTTGCCTTTTGGATAACCCATAGCTCCAGTTGGCTTCGACTCTACTGGGTCCCTACGGTTTGCTGAAATCTCGTTGAGGCGCGCACAGACAGTGGGCTAACCATTGCTCTTCGTCCACAAACCCACAGGCTTCCAAGGCGACGGTAAGTCTTTCGAGCAATTTTACAGCCCCTGACTAAATCCCTAGTTTACTTTTTCTAAGCATATTATGACGTTTACCACTATGCATTATACAACTTATAAACTAGTTTTTTTTTAAGACATGAAATAAACACTTTCCACCCTTAGAAAAGCTCCTAAGCAGTCTAAACACTGAAAAATAAAATATAACAGAGAGCAATACAAGACTAATCTTTACTACTGTCACCGCCGCCATTTTCTTTAGCCCATTTGAGTCCCAAAAAAATAAAAAAATGGAATATATTAATAAAAATGCAAATTTTTAGTTTAATTCAACGGTCCCGATTAGCCTCCTTGAGGGTACAGTGACGTAGATAACCGACAACGCTGAAGTACAGTCGCGCAGATAAGCGGCTTTCATTACTGGCGTGTCGTGGCGACAATGGATTGCGACAACAAATCTCGGCGCTGAGTTATTTGTTGCTTCTGAGGTTATGTCGGTGACTGTACCTGTTATTGATGCTTTTGTTCTTGATTGTAGTGCAGTCTTGGAGGTGACGGGGAAGGGAGAAGTCAGGTGGTGCATAAATGTTATTGCATAGTTAATATATCATTTTTAGGATAGGATCACTTTGACGTCTGTCTGTCGGTCAAGACCTTTTATCTCGGGAATGCGTGGAGGTATAGAGTTGAAATTAAAACCATATACTCAGGTCTGTGGTCACTTGAAGTTGTGAAAAAATTAAACTACTCACTTAATGGAAAAAAAGATACGGCCGTTTATGTCGCAAAAAAACGTTTATTTCGATACTCTCAAGGTAATCAAAATTCATAGGGTATTTCCCGTTGACCTAGAATCCTGAAATTTGGCATGAAGCAAGGTCTCGTAACACAAGCATAGGAAAAAATCTGAAGATTGTAAATTTGTAGTTACGTCACAAAATAAACTTTTTTTGAGATTTGCAAAAATTTTCGTAACTCAATTCGAGAATTGAACTGTTTTCATAGGTATGTTTGTACGGAACCCTAAGTGAGCGAGTCAGAGTCACACTTGCCCGGTTTTTTTGGTATGTGACTAGATTTTACAGTCATTTATGATGCAATACATACAGTTTAATATTCGCGCGGTGGTTGAACGATTGGCTCTTGCGCTGCGTGTCGTGGGTTCCATTCCTGCTCAGAACAAATATTTTTTTATGGCCTACAACAGCTGATAGATGTTCCAAGTCTGAGTATTTTATGTATGTGTGTTTTGACTAGCCTGTTCGTCTAGTGGTTAGTGGCCCTGACTACTACGCCGGAGGTTGTGGGTTCGATTCCCACCAGGACAAATGTTTGTGTGATGAGCACGATCATTTTTTCTGTGTCTGGGTATAATTTATCTATAATATGTATGTATTTAGAAATATATAAGTATGTTTATTAGTTTCCTAGTACTCATAACACAACCTCTGCTTAGCTTGAGACTAGACGGCGTTGTGTGATAGTTGTGGAATATTTTTATATGATATATATACCTATATAATATATCTACCATGTTGAGCATGTGTTCCATTTATAAGCAGGTAATGAAAATTAAAAAAAAAACTGGGCAAGTGCGAGACGAACTCGCGCACTCAGGGTTCCGTACAAATTTATCTATGTTATAGTTAAACTCCCGAATGGAATCTCGGAGATTTTTCCGAATCGCAAAAAACTTTTTGTGACAACAACAATTTTACTGTTTTTAAATTTATTCCTATATCTTGGCTGTAAGACAGGCAAGGATTCTGGGTCAACGGGAAGGAAGGAATCAAAATTCACAGTAGGTACCCAATGATATTTGATTTCTTTGAGAGTGTCGAAACGTACGTATTTTGATATAAACGGCTATCTTTTTTCTTCGTTAACTTAAAAGTTTGATTTTTTCATAGCTTCAAAGGGCCGTAGACTTGAGCATATGGTTTTAATTTCAACTCGATACCTCCAGTCGTTCCCGAGATAAAGGGTCTTGTTGGTTGGACAACAAAGTGATCCTATAAGGGTTCCGTTTTTTTCCTTTTGAACTACGGAACCCTAAAAATAAAGCAATAATTTATTAAAATAACAATACAGTCATCAAATGACTTTTCACGTTCTAGGGTGGAGTTTTTGCTAACTTTTTGTTAGACTTTCACTTACTATTAAAACCTACCCGAGAAATGTTAGTTTGATTAATTTGATCTTATTTTATTGATGTGATGTGACTGAAAAGTTGAAAGGGAATCGTTTGCCTTGGTATGGTAATGTGAAGAAGAGGGATGAAACGTATGTTACTAAAGGATTAAGAGTTTACATGTGGATGGATGGAGAAGGAGAGGGAGACCAAAGAAAAGATGGATGGATTGTGTGAAGAGTGATATGAAAGAAAAGGAAGTTAGTGATAGCTTGACGAGTGATAGGGCAGAATGGAAGAAAAAAACGTGTTGCGCCGACCCCAAATAACACGGGACAAGGGCAGGAAGATGATGATGATGATGAATGTGAGAACACTGTGGTCTCTGCGGTCTTGTATATTATATTTTCAATTACGTTATACGTTCTTTCTTTCTTCTATTGTAATTATTTGTTACTATTTTACCTAGTACACTGACCTTTCATACATGATACCTACACAAGGATTCATTTTTATATTGGCTGGCCTGTTGATCTAGTGGTTAGTGGCCCTGACTGCTATGCCGGAGGTCGTGGGGTTAGATTCCCACCCAGGACAAATATTTGTGTGATGAGCACAATCTTTGTTCTGTCTGGGTGTAATTTATCTAACAATATGTATGTATTTTGAAATATCGAAGTATGTTTATCAGTTGTCTGACTAGACGGCGTTGTGCGATAGTAATATATCTATATAGGTATATAATATTATTATAGACCTATATAGTCTATTCTAAACCATTGTATTTTTAGCACTAAATATTATAAATGATTATTTATGCCTACAGCCCGCTACAATTTAAGATGCGCGCAGGCAGTCGGAAACTCCTAAAATCTATTTAATTTCACTCAAACACGACAACGTAACGTAAACATATCTGCCTTTTATAACCTCTACTTTACGATGACAACCAAGTAAACTGCGCTTGCGCATACGACGGAGAATGTAAATGGTTTCGTTTCGGGAATTTTTGAATATGAGATTTTTTAACAGGCGTTTTGTGATTTTAAAACCATTATGACTTTGTAGTGTAAATAGAGTTGTTTGCCCTTTTAAAAATCGATTTTTTTAGTTTATTTGAAAACTAAATCAGCTAGAATAGGATAGGTCAGGGTAACTTTCACCTTTTATAGTGTTACTAGCTTTTGCCAGGGGCTTAGCGTAAAAGTTCATTTCTCCATAAAAACTTCCAACCCTCGTTTTACCCCCTTAGGGGTGGAGTTTCGTAAAATCCGTTCTAAGTGGATGTGTACACCCTATAAGGAAGCTACCTTTAAAATTTTAAGTTTGTAGGTGTTATAGTTTTTGAGATTTGGTGATTAGTCGGTTTTTATTGTGCACACCTACAATAGTGTTGTTTTTATTAACCCAATGGTTGACTGGTAGAGAATGCCTTGTGGCATTAAGTCCGCCTATGTATCACCACTGTACATGAAGTTCAAATAAATAAATAAATGATATTTATTTTTCAAAGAGGTTTTTAAAAAATAATTTTACACGTTTTTTTTTTTGTCTATTTAAACTAGATGAAGCCGGTGTTTCCTAGCTGACTACCCTGAAAAGAAACACCAAAACAAACTCAGGGGTCAAAGTCTCTTTTTAAAGTCCATACAGCACAAAATGTACAATGTATGTGTGTATGTGTATTTATGTATGTTTGTCCTGTTTTATGTTAAGGTGTGCGATAAAATCATATAATAATAGATAGAGTGAGAGCCCGTGACTAACATTCGTCATTTTATAAAAGATGTTTGTTGTCAGTGCATGTGCCCAAGGTACAGGTAGGAACGATGCCTTACTATGAAGTTTCAGTTATGGTGGCTTTGATAGGTAACAGGTACCTAACAAAGATGTGTAATATAGTATCATAAATTATTCTGGATTTAACAATACTTGAGTCGGAGGCGATGGAAGCAAATTAACTGAAAACTTAAGTTTTTATATATATGTACATGTTTGACATTGTAGTCTACAAGTTGAATTCAAAACTTCAAGTAGAGTGCCAATTCACGAGATATTTCACACTAAATGACACGGATTTACAGATCTCAAGTTGTCTCAAACATACTTTACTGCACTTATCGTTAAGTATTGTGTAATTTAATAACTTACAACTACTTAATATGTCGTCATTTAATTATACAGTGAGTTAGTTCGTGAGTAATACGTTACATTCAGTAGACGATATATATATATTTTTTTCACTTTTAAGGGGATGCAACTCGACATACATTTTCACTGTTTTTCATACAACCGCTCTTACGCGATTACGACGTTATTACACATGTTTCACTAAATATCTTAGAAACACAGTATCTTGTGGATATTATCTAGGCTTCTGTTAAAATCAATTTATAAATTTGTGTATAACTAATCCAGTAAAGACTTCTGGAAATCTGTTATTTTGCATGAACTTTGACACTTCATAATTTAGTCAAGAATTAAACAAGTCAAAAAAGTATAACAATAGAAGCCTTGCTAGTTTAACCAAGATTGTAAATGGCGACAATTTTTTTCCAAAACTTTTAAATTTTAAAAAAAGGTTTAAAAAAAAACATGTATTTCCTGAAACAAGTTTTGTAAAATATTCGTGTAAATCACGAAATTACCGAATGCTGAGTTTTCAGGCGTTATCTCTCTTTTTTCGCGTTGTCTTTTCGTCAAATATTGCGTTGGATCGCGTTTTGAAATAACATGCTCGATGTTGATGATAGGTGAACAAAAAAGGACCTTCTTATGCCTGTATTCGAATAAAAAAATAACCGGGCAAGTGCGAAACGGACTCTCGAGATAAAGGTTTCGTACAAACTTACCTTTGATTATTTAAGTTTGATTTCCTAATCGAGTCTCGAAATTTGTTCGGAATCGCAAAAAAAGATGTGATTATTTTGTGATCTTACTACAAGTTTACGGTTTTCAGACTTTCTCCTTTATTCGTACTTATGAGAACACATTTCTTGGCAAATTTATGGATTCTAGGTCAACGGGAAGTCCCTTATAGGTTTTGATTTTCTGGCGATTGTCAAAATTTACGCCTGAACGGAGGACAAACAGCCTTATTTTTAGATTAGAGACTTAAAAGTTTGATTTTTTTACTGCTCCAATAGGTAGCAGATCGGAGTGTTTGATATTAATGTTAGCTTAATCCTTTTATGTATTCCTGTTCCTGTGAAAAAGGGTCTTGACAGACGGACAGACTGACAGCTGGACCACAAAGTGATCCTATAAGGGTTCCGTTTTTGCAAACTTAAGTACGGAACCCTAAAAACACGTATAAGTGTAAGTATATATAGCGAAAACATAACATTGTATGTTTTCTTAAGTTGATCAATATATTTAATTTTATAATCCTGCTGTTGTAGAGTAGGTACTTTCAAATCTAAATTTTCCAATGCATTTGTAACGCGTTGTAATCAATCTAGCAAAAAATCATGTACGTACACAATCTGATCTAAATCTCGATCATTCAGCATTTTTTTTTTCTATCAAGAAATTCGTAAAAGATCCCATGTCTAACCCGTGATATACTGCAATAAAATGGAGCCAAAGAACAAAAATATAAACTCCAAAAACTCCCCTACGCATTCCTCTCAGCAGTTACGTTCTACCGTCGTTCCTCACGTATGTTTTGACACTCTGACGATATATTACCCGAACCAGTAAACGTTACTGATGTACGATGGTACACTGCACCACATTATATATAAGTGCAGAAGGTCAATTAAATTACAAAGTATAAAACTGGATATGATCCTGCTTTTAAACAGGTAATAATAACTGAATAGGCCGATCTTGCTGCATTGGTGCATAGCATAGCATAGTCGGCCTTATAATGTTCTCATTGTTGGGACTCAGGCCTGCTCTCTAGGAGAGGGAATGGGCCATAATCCACCACTCAGGCCCAGTGCGGCTTGGTGGATGTCAAATATCTTCGAATTTTTGGTTCTAGGACATGCCGGTTTCCTCACGATGTTTTCCTCCACCGTTTTGAGAGCAGTGGTGATGAAACAAATTATACAAAGTAATGCGCTTGGTTGGGTTTGAACCCGCGAGCTACAACTCGTAAGTTGAGGCCGTTACGCCTCGGCCAGCACTGCTGTACATTTCACTGCTCTGTATTGGTGGCCCAGTGGTAACAGCCCCGACTTACGAGTTGTAAGTTGTGGGTACGAGCCCAGAAAGGCGCTTTACTTCTATATGATTTACTTCATGACCATTGCTTCCAAAACGGTAGAAGAAAACATTGCGCAAAAACCGGAAAAATGTCCTAGAACCAACCAAAAATTCGAAGACTTGCGTAGTGTATGCCCACGTGATAGATTATGGCCTAGAGAGGAGGTCTGAGCTTCAGCAGAGGAGACATTATAATACCGATTATGCTTAATATGCTTTATGAATATTATCGAATGATACTAGGGACGGAATTGTTAACAATTTATTTAACAATCATGCGTGTGAAGACTGAAGGCCCACGATGATGCTTACAAACCCTGAGACGTCAAAAACTTGCGCTCGACATATAACTTGAATATTCATGAATTTTTTTTAAGTAATGGCGTCACCAGTTACCTACTATCGGCGTGAGCTGCAATTTTAAGTTCTATGAAGGTCGCAATACTCCATCTATATGTCGTGGCCAGATCTTAGAAATTGACCACTTCATGATATAGCCAAGTAAAACTGGCCAGATCGTTTTAAACATTAAAGTTTGATGATATTTCAATCCTCGTCTGGCCTACTTCCTTTAGACACCCTTCATCAATTATAAGGCCAAACGAGGATTGACATATTATCATCAAATATTAACGTTTAAACTATCTGGCTATTTCATGAAGTGATCAATTCTAAGATCTGGCCACGACATATAGATAAGCGTGCACTATTTTCAATCGATAAATGGAGTCAACCTTCTGAATCTATCTGTTCTGTGACGACTCAGTGGGCCGAACAGGTGATTCTGTAAAAATAACTAATAAAATACAATGGTTGCGTCAATGTCAACAAACTCTCATTATTGATTATGTTAGTGCAAACTTCAGTGTATATAAAATTAATTAAAAGCCAATCTGTTTAAGTAATTTTTTTGTTTTTTTTTTTGCGATGCTCTTTGAGAGGAAGTTGGAATTTATGATGGCGTCTACGGTTTTCACATATTTTCACTGCTAATATTAATTGAAGTAGATAAATCTAATTATAAGATTAGTTTTGTGGTAATTATCGAATCTAACTGACAGTTTTTATCATGAAGTGTATCACCGAGGTATGAATGAGAAAAGTCTACAACACTCACCTGCATAGGAGTTACCGACAGCTCACTCTGCAGAGCCTGCATAGAGGAGGACGAGATCACAGCTCTTCTGCTTCTAAGCTATCCAGTGGTCGCAGTGGATACAGGGCACAGTACTTCGAGAACTCAGGTGCTTGTCGCGAATTGGTCAGTAACACCAAGGCGCTGCTGGTCTTCCTTGAGGAGCTGGGGTGCATCGAATGACACATTTGCGAACCTGTACGCAAAATACGCGCTTAAGTCGTCGACGGCGCAGACTGTCTCACGCGCGCCTCAAGGAGATATCAGCGACTGGAGGGGCCCAGCAGGGTCGAAGCCTACTGGGGCCAAGGGTCTGATTCTGAAATGAAGACTCGGCCCCGTTACGAAAGGCAACGAAGGAACAGGAGTGGGTTTTTAGTCAGTAAAAGTCTGACACTATCTCCCGCTCCGCCCAAGAGCGAGATGTCATAAGATGATTTTCCAACAAAAGAAAAAAAAAAACGTAGAGTTGAGGACACGAGCCTAACATAATAGGCGACGGTAGGGGTTGGGGACCTTTCGAGCTAAGACTGGCGAGCCCTGGTTCAGTTCGGAGCGATGGGGAATGGCAAGCGGCCGCCTCCTTCTGACAAGCAGTAATATTAGTGACGGATATGGCCGAATGCATGAGGGATTTTACATTCTTATGCCCTAGCCGCCGCGACCCCGAACCCACTACCAGCGACGGTAGGCACAGGCATGCGGATGGTGAGCATTAGGTAGTTCACTGTCCGGCCGTCTGGTTACCGTCCGAACCAAGCTTAAGTCATTCACGGCGCGTAATGTTCCTCGCGCTTCTCGAAGAGATGACAGAAAACCGTAAAGTTGGACTTTACGGTTTTCAGGACTGATTTTCTGAAAAGGAAACTCGTGGTTCTAGAACGAAAGTGGCAACTGAAGGAAAAAGTCACATTTTAATCAGTAAAAGTCTGACACGCCCAGAGAGAAGTCATCGGATGATTTCCCACCCAAAAAAAAGCGTAATTTAATACAGTAGTCACCTGTTGGAAAAGTGGATATTTATTTTTAGGCTCACTAGTCTTATCCATCCACTAAAGAACAATCTTACAGTAATTGTAAAACCTTCATCAAATCAAATACGCCAACATAAAATCCGGACTTAAGTGGCATTTTAACGACTGTTTCTCACCTAAACCGAGTAAGTAATAAAATATTGTGACATTCCATTCAAAAGTAGTGATGAGATCGGTTCATTACTTTATTCGAGTCAATTAAACAAGCAGTAATTTGTCATTCTTGCCACACACTAATAAATTTGTAATAATATTAAATGTGTGTGAAACGTGATAGTAGATCGCGACTGTACCAGTTACAATAGCTCATATTTTACCTTTTAAGTCAGGGGTGGAAAACATTTGGACACTAATATTCCATTCGAAAAAAAAAAAATGGGAGAAGTAAATGACTTTTATTTTTGATTTTGTATTCAATTATATTTTGATGCCCTATGAGTTCTTTTTCTACTAGTTTGTACATAATATTATTTTCAGTTTGTTTAAATATTTATTAAGTTATAATATTTATTAGTTAAGACCAATATTTAATATATTATAATAAAGAAATACATTTTTACGCTTGGAAAACTTAAAAAAAAATATATATTAAAACACCTTTACGTTATGATGTTACAATTTCCACTGAAAACTATATGCATTATTGTCAAATTAAAATCAAAAGTCCTAATCCTATTATTATTTTATCGACAGCATCAACAATACAGAGCTGTGAATTGTTCGGAGTAATTACCGTGGCATTGCAAAGGACAACTGATGAAACACTGTGGGTTTTAACCATTTATTATGTAGTAATTAAGGTAAAATTAATTTTAAACTTCACATAATTATTTCAAAAGTAGTTATCTCAATAATTGATATAAATTTTCTGTTCCAAGGCTGTGGGATTCTTCGTATGAGTTACCATGGCCCACGCAAAGGGTAACTAAAGGAACACTAGTGTGAGAGGTTTCAGTCAGTTACAGTCTGACAATCCCTCCCACTCCACCAAGAGTGAGAGGAGGTATTTGATGATATCCTACGTAAAAACAAAAAATATTTTCTGTTATACCTAAGGTTTGCCATCTCTGGACTTACTTAACTTGCGTACTGTTCGTTTTATTTCGTTTCTTGTTTCACTAACAGAATTTTGATACACTTGATTAATGGGTACAATAATCTTATCCGTCCGTCTGTCTCAGTAATGACAGGTTAGAAATTAATTTGAATGTTCACTTCTCGTAAGTTGGGTAAAAAGAGGTACTGTTGGTATTGTGGTTTTGGAATTATATCAAGGTTTTTTCTCTTGTGTCTAATTATGAGACGAGGCGTGGGTTATTTGTTTTATTACTGTGGTAGATTGTAACTGAATTAGAATTGAATTTCGAAACACGAGAATTGAGTAACTTGTGAGTTCTTTAAGTGTCTTAAGCCTCTCACCCACGACTTTTTATAGCGATGCTGTCGCGCGTTTCGTAAATATTGCTATTTACACACGTTAGTCACATTTGCAACGTGCCGCAGAAGCGATGACAACGTGCTACTAACGCGCTACAGCATCGCGATTGTATCGATGCAAATGGACCGGACGTCATCGGAGAGAGAACGAAGGGCGCGTGAATGAAACAGAAAACACGTAATTTTTTTTGCCATTACCGAATCACGTTTGCATCACGACAGAAGCGCCACAGTAACGCGTCATCGTGAATAAGAATCGTGATTAGGGCAAACAGCTAGTGACCGCATCGCTACAAAAATTCGCCGTGGGCAAAGGGCCTAATTCAACGCAGTGACATTTTCATTTATAAATATTATGTATATCCTCGCCAAACTTAAGTGGCAGTGGACAGGGCATATTGCTCGTAGAACGGACGGTCGATGGGGCCGAAAGGTTCTAGAGTGGCGACCGCGCACCGGAAAACGCAGCGTTGTAAGGGCTCCCACAAGGTGGACCGACGACCTGGTGAGAGTCGCGGGAGTGCGGTGGATGCGAGACGCACAGGATCGGTCGTTGTGGCGTCGCTTGGGGGAGGCCTATGTCCAGCAGTGGACGTCTTTCGGCTGAAATGATGATGATGATGATGTATATCCTCAAGAGATTAGAGTTTTGTGTCTAATTAACAGCTACACTAGGTTCAAAGTCTCTTTTAAAGACTACAACTTATCTATGTCAGTTCTAATTTTTAGGCTGGGAAATCAAATAACTTCTTCTTCTCTGGGTGCAGTGAGAAAAAGTGCCAGTCTTTTATCGACTAAAACCCAAACATGATCTTTTAGTTAACGTTCTTGGGTTCCCGTGAATGTATCTAACTATCCCGCAACCCTGATCTTTGTTAGCCCTATCACCACATTTATCAAGTGTGAACCTGCTGACTTGACTATTCTCTAAAATTTTAAATTCTTTGTAATACTAATCATAATCATAATAATAATCATTTATTTTGTTTGTAAAACATAGGTATTACAGAGGGTGGTATAAAATTCGCAGTGCGCTATGTTTTGCCGAATATTGGCATACAAACTTAAAGTACATAAATCTCAGCATGCAGCAGCATAGTAACAAAAAATTAAAATCATAATATGTGTGTCAAACAATTAAGTAGTACTTAAAAAAAAAAAAAAACTAATAAGCGTTTTGCCTCCTCATTTATACCGAGTACATCAATCGATTGGAACAATTTGCCTACAGCGGTCTTCCCGTCCGATTATAATTTAGGTGCCTTCAAGACTAGAGTATTATAGTCTCTTCATAAACTAATGTGATTCACCACCAACGATTTCAGCACTACCAGATGGATAGTGATGTAATCCTGGTAATACCTGGTATGGTAGACGATACCAGGTGGGATCGTAGTCAGGCACTAGTTTATATCATTTAAAAAATATACTTTTCTCCCCTATGAATCCAACTTAGAACCTAAACTGGTCATATAATCAGTTAAGGTTCTCGTTAGGAGCTGGTGACTAGTATAATAACAGCCGCAAATGTAAATTTTTAAGGTTAAGCAATGTTTGCTGCGGTCTATGTGTGGATGGGTTACCATTCTAACGTACTGAGATTCTTCCGTGCGTCCGAAAGCACGTTAAGTCATTGTTAAGGGTGATCCTTGGCTACCGCCTAAGGCTTGCTGGCGACGAGCAATGGGTAGATTGCCGTCAGTCCTCCATACGGTGAGCATCGAGCCTAAGTGTCGATGACGCGTAGAGTTCCACGCGTGTCTCAAAGGGATGTCAGTAAAACCATAACCCGCCCGCTAGAGCCATGGGGAAATTCGGAAAGGGATGCCGTGGTCCTGGATTGCTAAGGATAACTGAAGGACACATATATGTATTTTAGTCAGTAAAAGTCTGACACGATCTCTCGCTCCATCATAAAGCGAGAGAAGTAATTGTATAATTTTCCACCTAAAAAAAATACCCAACATATTTTGGCAAAAACTAGGCTGATAGATTGTCAGTTTCGCTTCTAAAATAGTTTCATAAGTAAAAGCTAATTTAATTACAAACTTATTTCGTTACCTATTTTTAATATTAGCCCGCCTACTACTTTGACAAGTCAACTTATAACCGCTATCTTCCCCATACTAATATCTGGTCAATAATTTGACATAAATATGTTAAAGACTTGGCACAGCTTCGTGAACGTGAGACGAATGGCCCTGACTCCATGAGGGCGCAGCTGCTGGCCCTCGCAATAGTCTGTAGTCCGTGCGACCGGGTAATACAATTAGTGGCTACTCCTACTGAATTTTGAGGACTAGGACTTATATGTGGTTGGGGATACATCGATATGAGGGTTAGATTATGTAGTTTATAGAACAATTATACCCTATTCAGGGAGCCGTGAGATAAAAGTTAAACAAATAATTTTTAATACTATTAAATTATTTTTCTAGTGTCCTATAATAATGTCCATGGCTTAGTGTAGGCACCAGTCTCCCACAAATTAACATTTTTATATCACATTCTTAGTTTTAGTTTCCTGCTGGTATCGTTATTTGTGAAAGATAAATAAATATTATTATTATTATAGACCACAGATACTGCAAACATTTTATATAAAAATGTGACGTATTGTCATTGGGCGGGTTATATTCCGCCATCTTTTTTACTATTTAACTTGTTGATACGAAAATTATTCGCTGAAGAAAAAGCGTGCAAAGAAAACGCCAATGCATTCAACAGAAAAAGAGATTATTATTAATGTATTCAAACACGTTGAAGAAACTTGGTCGAAGGTACCTATATTGTTTTCTTTGTTTACATTTTGTCTCAAGCCCAGATGAATAGGGTATGAATAGGGTACTTTTCCCACACCTTCATTCGCGAGAATGTTCACACTACTATAGAGACGAATTTTTGTGAGTGTGTATGTATGTCTGTTACTAACTCACGCTCGAACGGCTGAACGGATTTGGCACACGGGGTAGACCAAGTCCTGGAATAGCATTTATATAGACCTTTTTTTATCCCAGGAGTATGTTCTCTTGGGACAATTTTTCTTCTTTCACGCAGGCAAAGCCGCTGGCAGTGGTTACTGTTTTCATAAAACACCCCTGAGACTGCGTTTTGAAGGTACTTAGTTTAAAAAAAACGAATAGTAACAGTCTTTATTAATTAGTTATTGATTAGAATTTGTGTCAACTTTCAAGTTTATTAAACCAAGAAATAAATATCCTTCATTCAATATTTAAAACCCCCTAAATTGTTCTATTGGCAGTATAAGCATAGCATAATCAGCCTTGTAATATTCCCACTGTTGGGACTCAGGCCTCCTCTGTAGGAGAGGGAATGGGCTGTAATCTACCACGCGGGCCCAGTGCGGGTTGGTGAATGTCAAACGTCTTTGAATTTTTGGTTCTAGGACATGCTGGTTTCCTCACGATGTTTTCCTTCACCGTTTTGAGAGCAGTGGTGATGAAATAAATTACACAAAGTAATGCGCCTGGCTGGGTTTGAACCCGCGACATACAACTCGTAAGTCGGGGCCGTTACCACTCGGCCACCACTGCTCTAGCTGCTCTATTGGCAGTATTTATAATAAAACAAATAGTAATACATTTAAAAAAAAAAACAAAAAAATGACAAACTTTATTAATTTCTTAGATTACTGTCTGGGCTGACTATCTAGAATATCAATTAGCACACGGAATGAGATTTTGTATAAAAACGAAATTCTCCCTTTTCACCCTCATAACTGTTAAATTTCCAAAAAAAACCTCCTTACAATGCTCGCCTACATTATAAAAGGAAGCCTAGTGCAAAATTCCTACTCGAGTGATTTTCTACTTCAAATTAAAACAAAAGAAAGTGTCAAATATCGACCGATTGTGTTTTTATTAAATTATTTATTTATTATATTCTTTAACTAGCTTTTGCCCGCGACTTCGTCCACGTAGAAGTCGAAAATGGTTTTATTACGTTTTTTGAGATACGAAAATATGAAATATTATTTATTATCTTCGTCGTGAGTGATAGTCTATTGAAATGTATGGCGAGCGATATTGTATCTTAAGATAAAATATTATAGTATCTCAGCCGTGTGCAGCGCCCCTTAGTGAACACAACTACCACAAACTTATTATTTTCGGTTGGTACAGTAATCGGGTCTAGGGATCGTACCGCAAAATTAAGTTTGTTTTTTATTGTATATACTTTTCCGGGATAAAAAGTACCCAGTGTGGTGCCCAGGATATTAAAGAATAATTATACCAAGTTTCATCGTAATCGAACCGGTAGTTTTTGCGTGATGCCTGAACAAACAGACAGACAGACAAAAATTTTTTTAATCACATTTTTGGGTTCCCCTGCCATTTATTTTTTGATATTTTCAATGTACAGAATTTCCACTTCTACAGATTTGTTAAAAGTATAGATTATATTCTATAATGTAATTTTTATCTAACTAAAACAAAACAATGACAGGCATTATCGCAATCCAGCATTTTGTTTTATAACTCATAAGTACTTGAGATCTAACGTGATACGTAAACGTAATGCCATGTTAGTAGGAGAATAAGCTGTCCAAAGCAAAATATATGATTGATAGTTATCAAAATAGGCAGGTCAGACTTACCTGGCAATGTTTTTAGAGCAAAAGTATCTTGTTAGTAGCAGGTATCTGTGTTCCCTGATGGCTACAACCCGGGAATCTTTAAGTCAAGAGTGAATAGGTTACTTCTAGGTAAGCGCGCTCCATCGCCGACCGCATCGTCGCTTTCCATCAGGTGTGATAGTGGTCAGGCGCGAACCTATCAAGAATAAAAAAAAGGTACGTACGTCTGTATGGCTTAGTTTAGGCTGTTTTTTTACTGTGTTTGTAGTAAATTCATACTTACTGAGGTACAGGGGAGTGTATAGCTGGCAAATGAAACGTTGCTTGATTTTTCTTCTTTGCGTCGCTGGAATGACAGTTCTGTGGATTTGGAACAGAAAGAAAAGAAAAGAAAGAAAAAGAGTTAATTTACGACAAACATGGCACATAACTTAAATATATATATAATTTATAACAAATCTATACAAAAGAGTGAGTTAATAACAATTATAATAATTCCAGTGTTAATTCCAGTCCAATTATAATAGTCCAGTGTTACAGAATGTATCTTAATCTACTAAAGTTGTGTTACCTACGGGTATTCACAGTAACTGGTAAAATTAACAATAAATTGAACTGTGGTCTTCAAACTAGGCAGTGTCTGTATCTTGGGGGCCGGAGTTACGTTTAGTTACATTTAGTCGAAGACAAGTTATGCGACACATCCGCGCAAAATGGAGGATTTTGGAGCATAGATTGCGATTCTCTTCAGCATCCAATCTTTCCTGCCACTCCATCGAGATAGCCGCACTTAATAAGATGACTTAAAAAGATAACTAAAAAAAAAAACTAATTTCGTTACGAACAAACATTTTCGAGAAGTTTCATTTGAATAGAGTTATCATGTTAAATATAACTGACGGCAGTTTTGTTTTATTTATACTGCCTCTAAAACCCCGGCTGGCCGAACTTTTTCAGATACAAGTGACAATTCACGCCAATTCGTTTGCAAATGGCGCCTGTCACACCGAAGTGTATTGTGATTGATCTGTCAGTGGAGTGGAGTGTTCGAATTGACTTTGAAAATCATCTATGAAACTATGTCTGTACTTAATGTCCAATTTGATAAAACATTACGTGACTAGCCTGTTGGTCTAGTGGTTAGTGGCCCTAACTGCTATGCTGGAGGTCGTGGGTTCGATTCCCACCCAGGACAAATGTTTGTGTGATGAACACGACCATTTGTTCTGTGTCTGGGTCTAATTTATCTATAATATGTATGTATTTAGAAATATATAAGTATGTTTATCAGTTGTCTAGTACTCATAACACGAGCTTTGCTTAGCTTGAGATTAGACAGCGTTGTGTTTTCAGACAGTGTTCGTTATTATTATTATTAATTTAATTGATGAAACCAAACATAAATTAAAAAAATTATTTATGGGAAGTCATGCAATATTGAGACTAGTTTACAATTATAATTATTCTATTGGGATAATATGCGTCACATCCGCGCAAAACGGCCGAAAGCTAGGGATGAATCGATACCATTGGGGTATCAATAGTTTTACTCGATACAGTATCGGTCGTTAAGTATCGATATCTTACTTGGTTTGAATCGTTTTTGGAAAATTTTGAGTAAAAACCGTAACAATTATTGGTACTCTTTATTAAGAAGTACAAAATTTCCAAAAAAATAAATAAGACAAGCTGTTTATTTATTTAATTCTTTATGTACACAAAAGTACAGAGGCGGACTTAATGCCTTAACGCATTTTCTACCCGTCAGTCAACCTTTGGGTGATGCAGAGAAAAATTGTATGTGTTCTGTTTTTGTATTGTTTTCCAAAAATATTAATTTTACCAAATGTTAAGCGCCAGTTTTGTAAAGCAGTCTTTCACAACATACATATTTGATGTATTTACTGATATGAATACTTTTGAGCGATACCTACTCAATACTTCATTTCAAAGTATCGATACTAAAAGTACTTAATATCGGAGAGTATGTACCTTACCGAAAGCACAGAAAAATGCCGTGATCCCATGCATAATGCGATGTCAGACTCGTCTCATTATCGTTATCAATGTAGGTAAGTATATTTATGCCTGTACAAAAAATTCTAAAATTTTCACAATTGCACACATAATTTTACTAATCGAAGGAGTCAAAAACAAATCAATTAATCTGCTTTACCTTCAGATATAATACACTTATCCAAAATACCAATATTTTAATAGAAAACCAATTAAGAGTTACGCTCATAAAATAAAAATTTAGATTATAATTAAATTTGTAAGTTGTGCCATCGTCTTTATGGTATGACTAAAATGAGTTATTGATGATTCGGACACAGTTTCCGAATGAGCACATTTTTATTTTAATATTTTTTCACCGATGATTCGGATACATACTGTTTAGTAGGTACAAAAAAGCGCAAAAAAGCGTTACTAAAACCAATTAAGGGTGTATTTAAAGCTGCAACTTCGGATAATAAGCAACGACGCGAACTTTTGAAAAAGAAGACGACATCTTTATTTGTATTGTTTGATAAGTCACTTGGGAAAAAAAAATCAAAATACCTTCACAACTGGAAAAAAAAACAACTAAAAATTCAAAATTATCAAGTGACTCCATTGCCAAGAACACCTAAATAAAATAATTTTATCTGACTGTACTAAATAGTATGTGTCCGAACCGTCAGTGAAAAAATATTGAAAATATAATGTGTCGATTCGGACTCTGTGTCCGAATATATTGTGTCCGAATCGTCAGCAACTCAATAAAATCACTCATTCAAAGTTCAAAACCCGTTTACTCTTCATATATTATATTCAAATAATTGTGCAACATTTAATTTGATCAGCCATATTCAGACAAGAATGCTTGAACTCTAAATAAGTACCACATTAAAATTTATGACCATAATTTGTCTGATTCTTAATTCGTCGGCGATCCGACCGAATTCCTTCAACGCTACGTTAAAATGTTGCATTTAAACGTTTTTGTATAGTAGAAAGTAATTTTTTGTACTTTATTGGATAGATATTTTTAAAAGTGCTCTTCCGAAATGGCATGCACGCTGCGGTAATTAAAAAAAGAAAGTTAATTAAATTTTTATACTTATGACAAATTTTAATTTAATTAATTAGACTTTGTGTAGGTTTTGCCTTTAGTTATGGGAAGTAGCCGTCTTTTATTTAGTTTTTCTAGACAGTATTATAATTTTATCGAACTACCGTTTTTGTCCGCGGTAATGTACTTAATTTACTTGTCGCGCTCTAGGGTGAAGCGTAAGGGCGTATCAGACTTTTACTGACTAAATTCACATCCATGTGTGTCAGTTGCCCTATGTGACTTAGGACCACGTGTTTCCTTTTCTGAAGTTCCCTGTGGCCTTAGCAGGCATCGGCCCTACCGGGGCCCTACGGTTTTGCTTTCATCTTAAAGTATTTAAATAGATTTCTACGGAACAAAACTACTTTTTTCTGGATGAAAATTATCCATTTTTTACTCCTGAAATCGTATATGTCATATTTCATAATAATCGGTAGAGTAGTTAAGGCGTGAACGCGTAGCAGGTAAGCAAACTCACAATAACATTCTGAGGCCCTACCACGAGCTCCTAATACGATTCATTTGACGATCTAAACTGAATTGTTAAAGGGATGGAGCTATAAGTCCATTCCTTGTTCTCGCTCGCACGTTTGAAAAATTAACACGGCATGATAAGGGCCCACGTCAGTTAGAATATTTAATGATGACAAAAATCAACAACAACAGTTTGTAAATGTGAGTACCATGGAGCTTTTTATAGTTTTTATGTTGCTACTGGACTTATTTGACATAAATGAGCATGGCAGTTGAGAGTTTGTCATGCTCACTCAAATGTCTCACTGATGGTGGCGCGGATGTTGGATCATTCGGTTCCCTTCAAAATGGTTGAGCTGAGTGGTGCTAATATTAGCGTCATGTCCGTGAACGGGCGCTGTCAGTTGAGGCTGGTCATCTCTTAGCTGCCAGTTGCTATTTTAATATCTATATTTAGTTTTTATTTTTATTTACATTGTTCTCACATGATAGCGACAAGAAACATGTAACAGAGATATTTGTAATTACAAAATATGATTGAAAAGAGTGTCCATGGAGTTTCTTGCACATTCTTCTCCATAGAGATCTACGCTTTGGAATGTGCAATTAGCATCATTTATTTTTATTTTTCTGACTGACTGACTTCTTGACGTTTCAAAAGTGCCTGTAAATGGTTTATTTGGAATAAATGCTATTTTGATTTTGATTTTGATTTTGAATCACAAAATAAAAAATAAAAACTGTGTTCATGCTGTTACACGACTGTGTAATATACATCCATGTCCCCGACAGAAAAAAAAAGACGTTGACTTATTTACATTTTACATACAAACGCTATCCATTGCTCGTCAGTCAATCGACTTTCAGAATTTTATTTCGGTACACCAGACATGAATCCTCGACTTTTCCATATAAACATTTTTCCGCGAATTGAGTCGTTGAAAAATTGACCTTTCGGCTATAATTGGTTTATTGATAGTTCTGAAATGTTTTTTTTGCATGTTTTTAAAAAATTTAGTTTTCCATTTATAGAGTTCCGTACCTTAAAACGAAAAAATAAAACCCTTATAGGATCACTTTGTTGTCCGTCCGTCGGTCTGACTGTCTGTCTGTTTCCTTTATCTCGGAGACGCGTAAAGATATTAAGTTGAAATTAAAACCATATACTCAAGACTGCTGTCCCTTGAAACTGAAAAAATGAAACTTTAAAAATTTCATTTTTTCTAAAGAGCTAATTTACTAATGAAGAAAAAGAGATGACCGTTTATAACATACGTATTTTTCGACACTTTCAAGGGAATCAAAATGCATAGGGGTGCAAAATGTATATCCCGTTGACCCAAAATCCTGAAATTTTTTATTTGACATAAGTACAAACCTATACTTGTGGTATAAGAATGGCACAGGTATAGGAATAAATTTAAAAACAGAAAATATGTTGATACGTCACCAAAAAAAAACCTTTTTGAAATTCGTAAAAGTCTTCGAGACTCCATTCGGGAATTCAACTTTTTAAATATGTAAGTTAGAAGTGAGTACGAAACCCTAAGTGCGTTAGTCCGACTCGCACTTGCACAGTTTTTTTAAATAAATATGATGACGAGAGGTAGTCAAGTATTAAAAGGTTTTCTAGTTTTCGCAAATAGAATTGATTTGGTTTGGCAATATTTTGAATACAGTTTGCTCTAAAAATGTCAGCTTAATTGTATTCAGTTTTAAATATGTAAATTTTAGTCTGGATTTGAAGGGATATAAATATCTTACTGAGTAGAATGTCCTGTTCTTTGTTTGGTTTTAGTATCTGATCTATTTGAAAAAGGTAATTCCATGCCAATTAAGTAACGGGAACTATTCCTAAAAATATGCTAACTTTAAAAAAAGAATAACTCATAGAGCGGGATTCTAAATTCAAATTCTCTGAAGAAGAAAAGTTTTGAATTAAGAACCTCATCATCTTTCTGCCCTTATCCCGTGTTATTTGGGGTCGGCGCAACACGTTTGAACGTTGAATTAAGAACCTAAGTACTATAAATCTAAAATATTAAGTACTAACAACAATAACATAGCATGTAAGCACAGTTTGTTACTAACCACTACCTACGTATGGAGTGCTTAGGTCTGAAATGAAGATATTTTATTTTATTTTTATTTCTTTTTATTTTTTAAATCAGAGTTTAAAGTAAACATATCGTTACAGTTTTTTTTAATTTTTTTTAATAACAATGATAATTCAGTGAACTTGTATTTTTGCTTTCAGTTTGTCAATATTTATTCGTAATCATATTTTTTGTCGTGAACGCAAGACTCAGTTAATAAAAAAGAAATGTGTATTTTATTGCAAATATAATCTCAAAGACTGACTGGCCTATTGGTTTAGTGGTTAGTGGCCCTGACTGCTATGCCGGAGGTCGTGGGTTCGATTCCCACCCGGGACAAATGTTTGCGTGATGAGCATTATCATTTATATGTATGTATGTATGTATTTAGAAATATATAAGTATGTTTATCAGTTGTCTAGTACTCATAACACAAGCTCTGCTTGGCTTGGGACTGGGCTTTGTGTGATAGTTGTAGAATATTATAATAAATAAAGAATGTTTTTCTCAAACTTTTGCATTTTACCGCATCATCATCACAACTAATTCAGCCTATCTCCAGCACAATCAGTCTCCTAACCTAGCCGTTACGCCCGACTCCGCCCACCCCCTTATTAGACAAAAATACACATCTCAGCATGTTCGGACCCCGAGAGGTCCTCTGCCCTCCACGGGGCTCGGGCACCGGCCACCCCGACGGGGTTTAATTATCGGCCACTAAATTAAGTTGGTCCCGTTCTGCCGCCTTGCAGTTCGTGTTTTGTGAGATCGCTGCGATTGCAATATGGAGGATAAGAATGTTGAGAAGTGTAACGAGTTGAGGGGTTAAAGTGGGTGTATTTTCGGGTTGAGTTTTTAAGCTTTTTGAGACTTGGCAAGTAATTTATTTAAGTTCAAAAACACTTAGGCTACAAAGTACTCCTCTACATCGCTGTCATCTGTGCATAATTTAAACTTACCGAGAGGACTTGAATGGCAAGGACAAGCTTTAATTAGTTTTAGTAAAAGAAACTGCATTAAATGAATGATATTGTTACAGAATCATAGATGAATGAATAAAAAAAATATTGTATTACAAACAAAGAGGTTTACTATGTTTGCGACGTTTAGCTAATTTGAAAATGGAATTATAATTTTAAATTTTGTATCGTTTGTTAAAAAATACGGTAAAAAGTTTTGATTAATACTGGCAACCACACAAAGACTGACAATAATTCGAAATTCGAATGCATTTTGATCACATTTTTTTTTTGTATTGTGTTTGAACAACGGGCCATTGCTTCATTGCACCAGTCCTTTCGTCTACTTGGCAAGGTGACGTAAAAACATTGGTAATCTATATGCACCTTACAACACAGTATGACGCATTTTCCCACACCTTATAAATGTTTTGAAGTTCAATTTGTTCGTGTCCTTCTTGTTTTAGTTCTCACGAAACGAATCAATATTTTATTTTTCATACAATACAAGTACTGCACATTCTGTGAACTTATTATATTCTTCAAAGTCAAATGCATGACATTTTTATAGCTACGACCTTGTATTCTTTAAGCCAAAAGTGAATAGGTTATTTCTAGGTAAACGTGATCCATCGTCTTTAACATCATCGCTTACCATTAGGTGATTACAGTGGTCAAACGTAAGGATATCGATAGTAAAGAGAAAAATATTTGTAATTCAGGGATGCATTTTGTTGTTAACGAGTTTACAATAGTTGAGCTATACAATTTTTTTTTAAATGACATAAATCAGTGCTCGACTACGATCCCACCTGATGGTAAGCAGTGATACAATCGTTTATGGTAAATCTTACTAGTTTATTAAGAGCCTATTCACCTTAGTCTTGAATACACCTAAATTATAATCGGACTTCTTATAAATAGGAATTGATAAATGCTTGCACTGACTAGATAGATCCACTCAAATCTGTGTGGTTTGCCCTAAAAAACCATCTACGTCATTAATCTGCATTATTGTCATATGGTACGATAATTAAATGTTTACTGTCTGGACTTTAAAAGAGACTTCGACCTCTGAGTTTGTTTCGGTTTTTCTTTTCAGGATAGTCAGCTAGAAAACATCGGATTTATCTAGTTTTAATTGACTAAAAAATTGTCGTGTAATAGTATTATTTATAATCAATTTGCGAAATAAATATGATTTATAGTTGTATTAAAATATTGTTCATTTTTAGGGTCAGCATTAAGTTCTTGATAATGGATCAAGCAGTCATTGTATAAGTACTTGCTGATGACTCAAAAATCTAGATGAAAAAAAAAGGAACTTTATAACATTTTAATATTATTTTTAATTAGTTGACCCGATATACGTTGTTTTGCTAAGAACTACTGTCGACTTCAAGTCTTTTATCGTAAAATGAAAAAGTGTCAAATCTACAGATAAATTAAAGTCAACACCGACTCTTCATTAATGGCATTTGTGGAAGAGACGCCACAATTTTGCCAATAACACAAAATTAATAATAGATTATGTGACTAGGGAATAAAGTAGTGTCTTTAAGTCGCGGGCGGCATGTTGAATCCCGAACGAAACGAAGGTTGCTAATTTTAATCCCGGACGATAGTGAGGGATTTATGAGTGAAGCGAGGAATTGAAGCCACCCAAGACAAAGACAGCTTTATCCTCGAGTTGGATACTGTACCTTTTACAACATCTGTGAAATAATTAAAAGACAATTTAGTAAAACCAATCATAAATATATTAGAGAAATATAAGTATTATTTACAAGTTAATCTTAACTATCACTCAATATGTTTTAAGATTTGAAAAAAAAAAACAAAATTCATTAAAAAATTTTTCTATTGTTTCAATTTTCTTTATCACTCCCATTTTTCATTATTTTTTTTAGAAACACGTAATTGACCACGGCCACGTTTGATTGTTTTTTTTGTTAGTGACCAGTTTGAATTTAACTTAATGTTGACAGTTTTTGACGTCCCAAATTCAATTCTCATTATTCCTTAGGGATCGCCCATGCTGCATTATCTCCCTAGGGACAGAATGATTTGCTTTAAATGATAGTTGTATGACATATAGAAGGGCATTATCGAGCAGGTGGTGTAAAAAGTAGTTTTTAGTAAGGGTTGACAGATTACCTTAATATTAACAACTAGGATTAGTTTAAATGTAATGAGGAAAAATGTGTGATCTTCCGTGATTTTTTATTCCGTTTTCTCTTTATAAGAACTTTCTTGAGTTTTTAATTGGTAAATAATTTAAAAATGTTAACACTAATTGGTCCAGTCATTTTCCAGTCTTATAAAACGCTTAGCAACACATTTAGCTATTTATTTTAATTTAGATATTTATATTATTTTTTATTTATTAGCATTAAAAGTTTATAGTTAAATATGGAAATATTATAAAATTAATTACCGTTATGAGCACCTGACATACATAATACAAAATAAATACATAACTGCTACCACAAGACCACAAAATCATTATATTCCACCACACAAATCCTTTGATCTTTTAAAATCCAAGAATATAATAATACCAAACTACTCATACAATTAATAAGCACGTGACACGTCATCGGCACGCGTATCGGTACGCACAATACGCCATGATACGCCACAATGACGCATTGCCCCGGGACGGTACGCCGCGCCGCCGCTCGCTTCGGGCCATCGATAGGGACATCGCATCGGGACCAAACATCAGCTCTGTGTTCGACTGTACATCAAACGTCTTCGATTTTTGGATGGTTTTATGCAAGAGGGTTGGTTTTAGATATTATTTATTGATATATAATAGCAAGGTTAAAAATACTAATCATATAATATTTCTAAATATGACTAGCGCATTGATTATTTGATTCATTTACTACGTGCAAACATTATTATTTAATTTTTTTTAAAGTATAATCTTTTAAGATAAGTGATTGGCGAAAAAGGATAAAATGAAGGTTTAGCAACGATTAAGCTATTTAATAAATCCGAACGAATAACATAGTAATTAAAAATCAATTACCGCACAATACACAGCGGTATTGACACATTAAAAAAAATAATTAAACTACGAAAATTTTATAAAAAATCCATTTATAAAAGTAAAGATAAATGAAAACGCCCACAATATACCAACTTCAAGTCCAAATGACGATTAGAATTTATGTTAAAGACATCCGTAATGGAGGTTAGCAAAAGAACACAGGGGAACAAAATAAAACACACAAGTACAAAGTAAAATAATAATTACCCGTACCACCTGAGGCGATACAAAGATAACTCGCATCCGTACATAACCTTTGTTATAAAAGATTTACTTTTTTATTCAATTAGTCACATAATGCGAATGAAAAACGTCTAGGTCTTTGCCGTGATACGGACAGTAGCTTTGAAATGTTAAAAGCTTACGCGTAATTGGAAAATTTTGCCTTTTTACGTTTTTGTCTGCGTATGTGCACGTTTTGCCGCACTTGTACCTTCTGTTTGGTTTAGTTTTTTGTTAATAAAGCTACAATTTTGTTTTAATGTGTGAGTTTGGTATTGTTCTTAATTCTTTATTGTACACAAAAAAACATGCATAGTACACGGAGATAATACAGTTTATGTACAAAGGCGAGCTTAACTCAACAATGAGTTTTCTCCCAGCAAACCTTTGAATTGTTTTTTATTTTTAGTTTAGTTCATTTATACTTTTTTTAAGTTTAAGACAAATGATATTTATTTTGCAATTAGGTTTAAAAAAAAAACACTTTTACACGTCAGTTTTTTTTTTCGTCATTTTAAACTAGATGAGGCCAGTGTTTTCTAGCTGACTACCTTGAGAAGAAATACCGAAACAAACTCAAAGGTTGAAGTCTTTTTCAAAGTCCACATACCGTAAATACGTAATGTTCAAATCACATGAGAATCATGCAAATTTGTCTGAGATGGTCATTTGAAGAAAGAACCATACAGATTTGATTTTACCTGTCCAGTCAGTGGAAGAATTTGTCAGTATTTGCAAAGCTCGACTCAGGTCTACTAAGTCAACGTCTTATCTAGGACATTAATGACATCCTGTGTCTCAAAAAGCACGTAACGCCATTGATAACGGTTATCATTTGTAGATCTTTGACAGTCATTACAGTTAGATGCCAGAAAGTCGATACAAGAAGTATCGTGTTGCTCAGTTACTGGATTGTGGAGGTCTGATAGGCAACTTGAAGCTGACTCTAAGCTAGTTGGAAAACATCTAGGGAGAAGATGAATATAGTTTTGTGATTATTCGTTAAAAAAGATGAATGTTTTAAAAACATTTTAAATATTAGTCTGGCTTAGTTTAGTTTTGATGCAGGTGTTAACATTTTGTCTTCAGACTTTGCATTGATTGATTACATCAATGCAAAAATACCCAATTACGTTTATATGACTTAATAAATAATTATTCATTCAATTGACGTCAAAAATTAATTAGTAAACGTAAACATATTAATTTGATCTTAACCTTTGACTTGGTACATCACATAAATTGACCACTGTTTAAAAATCATGTTTTAAATTCCTATCAAACTCTCATAAAAAAACTCTTAAAGCTAATTACACATTACAGTATATCTTTTAATTACATATTATGCATAATTGTTAATACTGCACAGTGTGTAAACAGTTTGTGGTTCAAGAAAAAGTGTATTATTACGTTTTTATTAACTAACCTTGTTTGTTGACCTGTCCATGTAATTTGGGCAGTGGTCATGTACATATTCATTTTTACTTTTAAAGTGTTCACTCGAAATCTTGTTCGCCTTGGTGCGATTCGATCTTATTCCGTTCTCTAGAAAAAAAAATACTAAGAAATTTAGCATTGCCTAACACTAAATGATGCTGCCTTGTTAACACTAGATTAATTCAATAAATTATTATGATAAAAATGCAACAGTCGCAATAACAAACTTGTGGTTGTTCAAGGATTTTCATTCACTTCATTGAATGTCAAGACGATTGAGACATTGGAATTTTTTAACTGAAATACTCAATACTCAATGCTTTGAAAAAAGATTATGTATATTTTGGCGAAGCGTGAACTTTGACTGTTCAAATTATATTGAAAGTGTTCGAGACACACCTTCAAAAAGTTTGAGGCCAACTGCATCGCAATATTATGTCAATGAATCTATTTCATAATTCAAATTGACGTTCATCTCTCATACATTAAAGTTTTGTACCGTGCAAAAAAAATATGGAACCACATTTATTATTTCGACAAGATCACTATATTTGGAGCATGGATACAACGACTTCCTGCTTTAAAATTAAAGTCTTAATATTACAAAAAGCGGTCGACAATGGTAAAGTAAACAACAGAATGATTATCACCAGAGAACAAGTAAACCTTGGCCTATTTTTTTCCATATAAACTTGTGTTTGGCACACTATGCGTCTTAAATTAATTAATGGTTGAATTAAAGGCGGGCAAAATGAAAGGCCAAAAACCTCATCGTGTAAGGTTACAGCACAAATGATTGTACTGACATCTCATTAGCTAAAGCGGGGAACGATATGCCTGAGGGCACTATCCGATCGCAGTGCAAGTTGTGAGAGAAAAGCGGGTTTTTTTTATTAGATATAACCAAATAACTTCTCCAAGTAGAGCCAAGATCAGTGTCAGACTATTACCGACTAAAATCTACCGGTGTTCCTTCGGTTGCCCTCTTTCTCAGTGACTCTTTCGATTAATCACGTTAAGGCTAAATCGATGATTATAGGTTCATTGTTTTTATGTAGCTGTTTTGTTGTAAATTTTCATACCGATAAATAAAATAACACTGAAAAATCATGAATTACGTTTAGTCAAATGAATGCGGTAGCTTTATCGTCCTTCTGATTTATTCATCATAAATTTTTAATTTTATATACCTATGCCTTATTAAAGACAATGTCAGTAAAATCCGATTTGAAGGTACTTTTACTGATGTAAATGTACTATTGCATTTGGCAATTGTTAGGCCACGGGATCATTGCGCAGGGCCGATACCCGCTGGGTGCTCTAAAAAATCCGAATACAACGCCGTCTGTAATTAAAATGTCCTTATAAAATGAATTATGCTGTTCTGGTAATGCCAGTAGATGGCATTATTCTTATTTTTAGGCGGTATGAAGTTCACCGGGTCAGCTAGTCGAATATATTTTCATTGTGGTCGCTTCCGCTTATGACCGGCACCACAGCAAAAGGCAGTGTACACCACATATCTGTATTTTTGCCGATCAAAGGAGCGTTGTGTATGACGGCCGTTTGAACCGGTAATCAAATTAGCTGTGCTTCCCATTCTCAAAGAAAAATATGTGTCTATCAGTCCCTGGAGTTGCCAACAAAAAATATCATGATGTAAGTGTTCATTAAGTTTGATATTGTGAGTTTTTAGGAGAAATGTTATTTTTCCTTTTATGTTTATAGGCTCTTCTTAGTCTGTTTTCATTGGCTTTTTCATGTTTATTGTTTTTTTTTTTTGTTGAAGACATATGCCGTATATAACAACAATTTCTTTTGTAGGTAGCTATTGCTTAGCTAGTCAGCAGGATAATCACGCCCTGTGGTAACAGCCGGGGCTTTTACCATAGGCCCGTTCTACTAAGGTTACTCTTACGTCACGAGTTGCACGTCGAGGGTTCAAACCCAGGCAAGTGCTTAACTTAGTGTGATTTATTTCATCACAACTGCTGCCAAAAAGGTGAAGAAAAACATCGTAACGAAATCAGCATGTTCAAGAAACAAAATTTCGAAGACATCTGATATCCACCAACCCTATCTATTGTCTATGGAATGCATTGCCTGTGGCAATAAAGCGTGCGCAAACACTGCCTGTATTTAAGAGGCTTGTGAAGGATCATTATTTATCACTGTGATCATGTCTTCGTTTCATCACTTATTTCTCTTGATTATATATTTATATTTTGTATGTATGTATATGTGTATCTATTTTAGTATTAAGTTTTTGTTTAGTTTTATATTTGCACCAAGTGCAACCCCATTTTGTGTCCAGGCAATCTCTATCCATTCTGGGTTGCCTGGAAGAAATCGCCGAGTGCGATAAGGCCGCCAATTGTATGTTTTTTATTGTATTACAATTCAATTTCTTAAATTTGTAACTTGGTATGCAATAAAGTATATATAAATAAATAATAATAAATAACCCTAACTAGACCTGCCGCCTGCGTGGTGGTTACGGTGCGTTCCTTCTTCTAGAGAGGAGACCTGAGTCCAGTGTGAGTACATGAGATAGATACTCTTTATTGTACACCAAAAATAAAATTATAATAGAAACTTAAAATAAATTGGGTGTCACAATGGGTGACTTATCGCAAAAAGCGATTTTTTACAGACAACCTTTGGATCAGTTTGTAAGGCTATTATATGTTATCAGTTTATAAGATTATGTTATGATAGTTGAGGGCCTGATGTTTAAGTTGATCATAAAAAATATTATACAATAATATCACCTCTTATGGTAGCAGTTTTCAGATATACAACAGTAGTTTTAGTTTATGCTAAATCCGAAACATGTGTCTAATATTTTTTTGTAAAGAATATTGTGTACAAAATTTCATAACTAACATGAAAATTCACAAAATTATAATCTTGTTATGTTACTTGGTTGACCGCATAAATACATAGTCACCGAGCCATCCCGGTGACTGAGGGGTTGTTTTGCTCCCGCACCCAGCTGTGCGCTGACACTTAATGCCTGCAATGACCTACCGTGACCTGTATTGTACTTAGTGTCGGTGGTGTCCAACTTGTGATTTTAAAAAAATATTATTGGGAAAAAATATAACATGGTGTAAAATTATTGGAATTGATTCAGTTACTGATTCTCAACAAATTATATTCAGGTATCGAATATACTAAAAATAATATTTTCGTCATTAGATATGGACCAGGCTCAAGTCGACGGCAAAGTACATTCTAAGCGTGCCTCTTAGGGATGTCAGGCCGATGCTTACCAAGGCTGCGGAATTGTTTGAAATAGTTACCATGACCCTGGAACGCAAAAGGGAAACTGAAGGAACACTGGCACTCCATCTCGCTCTACCGATAGTGGGAGAAGGCATTTGATGATTTTGTGGCCGGAAAAAATGGTCTTTCCTAATTTTAGTTTGCCTCGGTTCCTATTCGCATCTCATATGATAATATTCATACTCAAGAGTTAAGCTAGAACTACATTAAACTGACGCATACGTGTAACACGCCTGATTGGTACGTAGAACGACGTCGCGTGGCGTGGATCAAGTGTAGCTCTATAAATCTAGTTTCCATATAAAATGTATGGAGACTGACGTGCCCAGATCGGCGTGTGTGGCACACGTGTTAGCAGTGTCACATCATCATTTCAGCCGAAAGACGTCTACTGTTGAACATAGGCATACCCCAAGTGTCGTCACAATGACCGGTCCTGTGCGGCTTGCATCCATCGGATTCCCGTGACCCTCACCAGAGTATCGGCCTACCTTGTGGGAGGCCTTCCAACGCTGTGTCTTCCAGTACGTGGTCGCCATTCCAGATCCTTTCATCCCCATCGACCATCTGTTCCCTGAGCAATGTGCCCTGCCTATTGCCACTTAAGTTTGGCGATTATTTGAACTGTGTCTGTAACTTTGGTTCTCCTGCGGATATCTTTATTTCTGATGTGATCACGCAAGGAAACTCCGAGCATAGCCCTTTTCATTGCCCTTTGAGTGACTTTAAGCCTTCTGATGAGGCACGTTGTAAGCGACCACGTTTCGGAGCCATATGTCATCACTGGCAACACGTACTGGTCATAGACATTCGTCTTGAGACACAGTGGATAGCAATGTAGTTCTACTTTTATCGTTACTAACTTACTGAGTTCGATGAGAACAAGACCAACACACTTTTATCTAGGATACACAATATTGTAAATAGTACATTTTCCCCTATTAACACGTAGGTGTGCTAAAATATTTTTCCCGCCTGTCTATTTATACTGAACTGCCAATCTTCCCCCTCACAGTCGCACCGTGGTATAAACGTACTCCTCCCTATCGTAAGCCCCTTTAAGCCCTAAATTTTGTTGCCGTACTGATTTAATGACGTCACATGACGCCCTCTATCGAATGTCAACTGGCATCGTTTATTATCCTATTTATGAAAACAACCCATCTCCTTTTACACAACCAAAGAATTTTCAACCTTACATCAGGGAACTAAAGATCGAAATTCATTGCGTTGAGAGTTGAGTTATGAAAGGTACAATCGCGCGCACAATGCATAGGTTAGATATTTGAGTCACGAATCCATTTTATGACTAATTCCATAACTTTGTATGTGAATTTCGGGATCAGGTAGGTACACATACAGGGTGTATGTTTACTGTGTCATATCTTCTTCGATCTTGAGCCTGAGGGGTTTGATTTAACAGGGAGATCATGCCCCGGGAAAGTTCAGTCGGATGTTGTTTATATTGTACTAGTTTTTGGGATGGGCTGGATAAAAACTAGGGTTTATAGTAAATAAAGATAAGGAAAATGATGTATTTTATCAGAAGTAACTCTGATCTTAATTTAATAATAAAGTAGGTATTTATAGCAAACAGTTTTTGCTTTTATGAAGCATGCGGTGTTAACCTAAGAAATTGTAATACTAACCTAGATTATAGATTTTTTATTGTGTTTCAGGTTGGTTAGTCAATAAAAATAAATAAATATTTTTTTTTTTTTTTTTTGTATGAGATTGCCCTGTGCGATAAGACCGCCGAATTGTACACTTAGTTTTTGCAAATGTTTATTCTGTCTAAATTATGAGGTGTACAATAGACGGATGAAAAAAGATTGCATGTAGCGGAGATGAGAATGTTGAGATGGATTTGTAGTGAGAAAGAAGTATATTAGAGGAAGTTTGAAAGTGGCGCCAGTGACTGTAAAGTTGAAAGGGAATCGTTGGTCTTGGTATGGTCATGTAAAGAAGAGAGATGAAACGCATGTTACTAAAAGAGTTATGAGTAAATGGGTGGAGAGGGAGAGGGAGGCCAAAGAAAAGATGGATGGATTGTGTGAAGAGTGATATGATAGAAAAGGAAGTTAGTAATAGCATGACGGTTGACAGGATAGAATAGAAGAAAAAAACGTGTTATAATAATATATAAATAAGACGGGATAAAGACAGGAAGATGATGATGATTATGAGGTATACAATAAAGTATATAATAAACTAAAAAATATAATTTGGTTTCTAAGTAACAACAACTGTCGTCGGCCTTGGTGATCACCAATCAATTTGCCAACCATGGTGATTATCGCTATTTATTTTAGTTGTTCTATAATAACGCATGATTATCACTGATGTAAGTACATAGCTTTCTCTTGGTTTTTCTCTACACTATAATAGGACTAGGTATTAACTATCTTTTTCAAGGAACTCAAAACAAAATCATATTTATCAGCGATATAGATTGTTTGTTTGTTTTCCAACGTTAAGTCATTTTTAGGGTTCCGTACCTCAAAAGAAAAAAACACGGCACTCTTATAGGATCTTTTTATTGTCTTTTTGTCTGTCTTTCAAGACCCTTTATCTCGGGAATGCGTGAAAGTATCGAGTTGAAATTAAAACCATATACTCAAGTCTGTGGTCCCTGCAGGAAGGAATGCAAGAATGCAGGAAGCAGTGAAAAATCCAAACTTCTAAGTTAACAAAAAAAAAGATACGGCCGTTTATGCATAAAACGTATAATTTGGCTCTCAAGGAAATCAAAATTCATACTATACTTTCCGCTGACCTAGAATCCTGAAATTTGGCATGACGCAAGTTCTCATATCACAAGTACAGGAAAATATCTGAAAACTGAAAATTTGTAGTTACGTCACAAAAAAAAAAACTTTTATTGCGATTCGGAAAAATCTTTGTAACTCAATTCGGAAATTGCCCGGTTTTTTTTTATTATGATGCGGTAAAACATTCTTCTTTCTTGATGTATTATACGTGCCTATATGTGAAAAAAAATGTAATCTCGATTTTTGTATGTTTCTGCAGTACTTATCATGCCAATGTATCAAATATCTGCTAATGTCTGGGGTTAACTACGTGGTATTTTGACAGCATATGCCAATCCCATTTTGTATTTCCTTCTCCCTTCCCTCTCCTAGAGAGGAGGCCTGAGTCCTAGCAGTGGAAACATTATAAGGCCGACTATGCAACTATGCTATGCCAATCCCATATATATTTGACGTTTATGAAATGTCACTTTGTCAGGAAGCATTTGTTCTTTCATCATTTTTGTTCAACTTACACCTTCCATAATTTCACAGTTTAATTTCGCTTGTAAAAATTTTTAATGGAGCAATATTTTAGTTTGATATGCAGTAACAAATTTAGTAGATAATTATTTTTAATGTTCATTACAAAGTAATCAAACCAGGTGATACATTGCAAGTGTTTATAATGCACTTAAGTCATTAGACCAATAAGGAATTGTTATGTGAAGATTATCTATGTCTTACCGTTACGTTATTGCAATCTCTACACTGAGTCTGCTAGACGATTCCGTATTATTCCAAAGTTCTGCTTAATAAAACAAACAAACAAACTTTCCAAAAAATATTTTTAAAACGTTATCTAGCTTTTTCTTCATTATGTTCAGTATTACCTTCTTACCTTCATGAAGATACAACTAATGCGCTCCCGCTGAACATCAGGATGACGTCCAGTCGGTTCACTTTAAGGTGATGGCACGTGAGCACATTCGCGGGAAGTTGGTGTAATCATCACAGCGTTGATTTGTTGGATTCGTTTTTCATAATTACATTGTTATTTTGTATGTATCTATCTAAGTATATATTTATTATTGTATTTCTTTTCTATTCCTTTATTATTAAGCTGCACCTATTTTGTTTTGTTTCTGCAACACCCTAAGGTCGACTGGTAGAAAATGCTTAAGGCATTAAGTCCGCCTTTGTACAGTGTTTATTACTAGTGCATAAAGTTTTAATAAATAAATAAATTAACCTTTCCAATCCAGTAAGTAGAAAAAAATCAAAGTATAAAGACCTTTCTAAACGCCTTATTTACACTTTGTCACCCGGAATAAAAGATAGGCCATAATTAAACTGGTGGCGTTGCCACACGGAATGGCAATCAATACAATAAGGCAATACCACCAGAATTTTTTCATCTCAGGGCACATCAACAGCTCTACAGCGATGTGGTGGAGTAGTTTTATATAAGTTCATAATTATATAATTAAAATAAGTTAAGTTTTTTTTATTGTTGTAAACTAGTGCTTGACTGCGATCCCACCTCATGGTAAGTAGTGATGCAATCGTTGATGGTGAGGCGCATTAGTTTATTAAGAGCCTATTCACTCTAGCCTTGAAGACACCTAAATTATAACCAGACGGGAAGACCGCAGCAGGCAAGTGTTTTTATTTCTTATTCTTTATTATATAAAAACATATTACATTACTTTACTTTTTTATTATTTTACTTTATTTTTTTTTTCTGTTTGAAGTATCTGTTATTTGTTTATTTTGCAAGCCTACCACAATGTTGTATTTTTTAACCCAAAGGTTGACTAGTAGACAATGCCGTGTTGCATTAAGTCCGCCTATGTACCACTACTGTACATGAAGTTTAAATAAATAAATAAAAACTTAACATAGTACACAGTGATTTAACAATTCATATACAAAGGCAAGCTTAACTCAACCATGAATTTTTTTCTAGCAAGCCTTTGGAAGGAGTACGCAAGAGAGTTCCAGAGACGCACTGCAGTTACAGAAAAGGAGACATAGCGGCTGGTAGTGTACAAAGGAGAAGAGTCACAACTTCTCTTAGAACCTGTCTTACTCTTCGGGATGAGTTATCTAAAGCGTTCATGCAGGTTTTGAAGGCCATTGGGATTGTGCAGGATAGTATAGAGAAGGGATAGAATATATGGGTATCTCGCTGACGCCGGATTGGCAGCCACTTTAATCTGGTCTAAAACTCCGACACATTATGATCGTTATTGTGGCGGCAAAAAATGAAATGGATGCACAAGTGAGGCAATGTGTCACCGTTAGACGCAGTGTTTGAACAATTTGGCTGCTGCGCTACGTTTCGAGGGTTCTATTCCCAATCGGAACAAATTTTTTTTGTATGACCTAGAGGTAGATGTTCCGGGTCTGTATGTCTTGTGTATGTGAGTGTACATGATTGTCGACGCACTCACAATACAGGAGTAATTCTTAGTGTAGTGCAGTCGCTCGAGTTTGTTTGAATACTTAATTACTGTGTAAAAAGTGTAACTTTAAATAAATAATTGAGTAAGAAACTATATTCCCTTCCTGTCTTTACTGAAATATTGACATCTGGAAGCAATGACGACAATGATATGACATCGCAATTATTTCAATTTTTTTTTTTCAAAAATGCCCTTTCTAATATTCACATCACCAAAAAATTTGCCGGAAACTGCCGTCAAATAGTCAGTAAAAGTTACGCAGTAAAGGTTAACCAGTGTCTGCCATAATCCGTCATTACTAATGTCGAATGTCGGCGGCGCAAAGTCCCGGTGCTTTTTATTTTTTATTATTTAACGTAATATTTTTTACTTTCACTGTACAACGTACCGCGCAAACACGTTAGAAATATACTTATGAGATGATGCAGGTGTGATTGGTAGCATTTTAGTGTGATTTAATGAATGTCTGTTTCTTAAAAGTTTCTGAACACTCTACTACTACATAATTGTTTTGATGTTAGGTAAATATCTGGTGACTGGCTGTTGGCTGTCATCTGATTTTGAAGTTTTTGTCTAAGCTCTTTAGATTATTATATAAAAAAAAAACAGGGTATTTCTGGGAGAAAATTGATTTTGGATAAAAATAACACCTACCAGCAGCTTTGACCACGTAAATGTAAAAAATGACCCAAGAGAAAGGATATGGTCTACTGGTGTGGTAAATATCATCCAAATGCGTTCTGCCGTTCAAACTCATTAACTTTCGCTTTTATAATATTAGTTTTGTATTATGTTTATCATGTTCTCATTAACCGATAGAACTGAATCTTCCAGTACGTACTTATATAAATTTTCCTGGCCTTTTCTTTTTTTATTTTGCCAAATATGTTGGAGTCGACTCCCAAAACAGATGGATAATGGAATGTAACCGTATTATACATGGAGTGACTGCTTATCTGACCTTTACAACCCAGTAACTTAATAATATGATACCTATTGGCAAGACTTGTGTCAAATATTTCTGGTTTCTGACTGTTCGTAATGACTGTTAAAGATTCCAAATAACAGCCGAGATCAAACGCTTAACGTGCATGAAGCACTTAAAAAACTCATATGCAATGAATGGTCACTGATCCAGGAACCGACTTCAGCAAGCGTAGCTTAACTTCCAATTGCTACATATGACTCAAGTGCCTACTTAAGTACATACTACTCAACTTCATCAGTCACTAATTAAGAACAATGAAAAATGTTTTTACAAAAACGTACGAGAAATGTAGAAGTAACTAACAACTCTATGTTTGTCTTCTAAGTTGAGAGATAACTTCATGCGCTTGCGCGCATTTTTGATCTAAACTTGTTTTAATATATACTTGTATTTTAACGTAAGATGTGACCTTTGACATATTAATACAAGTCTAGTGTTCTCTTGGTACTTTCTAGATTGAAACTAGATTCTTTCGGCTTTTCAGCGGGATTCCAAGTCACAGGATATCACAGGAACTGCGAAAGTGAAACTCCGGGCCCTGGGACGAAGGCAAAGAAGGGAGAGAAGTGGGTTTTTAGTCAGTAAAAGTCTGACACACCCTTCCACTCTGTTCAAGGGCGAGAGATGTCATTGGATGATGTTTCCACCTAAAAAAGGCACTGGATATCGTAGTGTGGGATCCAAGGTAACTGTTTTGTGATTGTTTTTTTATCTATAAATCATTATCATCATTTCAGGCGAAAGACGTCCTTTGTTGGACATAATCGCCTCTCCCAAGTATCACACACAACGACCGGTCCTGTGCGTCTTGCATCCAGCGGGTTCCAGCGACCTTCACCAGGTCATCGGTCCACCTTGTGGGAGGAATGCCAACGCTGTATCTTTCAGTACGCGTTCGCCACTACAGAACCTTTCGGCTTCATTGAAAAACATAAATTAAGTATATACTCTTACTAACATTAATTTTATTTGTTTAGCTTAAAATATCTATAAGTAATAAGAACTGTGTCTCAATAAATGTATGTATTATTTAATAACTGCTGCAAGCGGTTTCGCTCGCGTCCCTGTGTCATCATGTCATCATCGTCATCATCATCATTTCAACCGATAGAAGTCCACTGTTGGACATGGTTTCCCTCAAGTGTCGCCACAAAGAACTGATTCTCGCATCCATCGGATTCCCGTGACCTTCACACGGTCAACGGTCTACCTTGTGGGAGGCCTTCCAACGCCGTGTCTTCTGGTACGTGGTTATCACTCTAGAACCCGTCATCAAATCACGGTGACTAATCTCAAAGAAGATTAACTAAGTACGCAGAAGATATTGTAGTGTTCAAGTGCGTGTGCAAACACTGGTGTACTCTCTCTTTCTTTACTCTAAGGGCTATATTTCACCAGGACACCGTGGCGGCGCGACCATTCCCCGCTAACAACAAAATGTATACAGCTCTATAGAGAGTTACTCACCTGGTGTCCATGTGGTTGCACAACCAATTTGGCGGCGCGACCAGCTTGGACCCGTGCACTTAAGGTCCATTTTAATACTGTCTCAGTGTGCTGTAACGACTGTGGTATCTGTATGGTGTCTAGTTTGATAGCTTACGGACACCATGGCGGCGCAACTGTTCGCGCCGCCATGGTGTCCCGGTGTAATATAGCCCTAACAGTCCGTTGGGACGGCAACCACAAGCCCAATGAAGCAGTTACTCTGAAATAAATAACAGAATCATTGCGAAACATTTATTGATATTTATTTAAATTTATTGCAAAAACTTGTGTTTATGACGTGTGTTAATTTGAAGTTAATTGGTGTACATAATTTAGCGGTAGTTCCGTAGCGACCTAGTGGCTGAGGTCATGGGTTCGTATCGAGGCAACGATTACGTTTATAATTAATGTTACATTTTTAATCTTTGATTGGTAGCAATTCTAGTCGCAGGCCGTTTCCAAGTTCATCAAAAATATGGTTTAGAAGAAGAAGCATTATGTAGTCTATTCTGATTTCTGCTGTAGATTTCCATGTACCTACATGAGACAAACAGCTTTCAAGAACGAAGCCAACCTATGTTCAGCAGTGATCGTCTTTTGGATACCATGATAAAATATAAAATGCAACCGACTTCAACTCAACAAATAAATATTATAAAAAGTGAAAAGTATAAACCTTTTACAAAAATCAACCCCAGAAAGTTTTGAAAAAACTAACTTCTATGGATAAAATATTTTTATTAAATCTTTTCAAAGAACTCTCCACCAGCCTCTATAGAAAGTTTCATGGGTCTGGACTAATTTTCGAAACATTTTTTCCAGTCCGCCGCAAAAGCCTCTTCCACGGTCTCAAACGCTGCTAGCGCGTCTTCCGGAAATGAAAACTGTATCCCTTTCAGCTGATTTTTTTTTAATATTAGGGAATAAAAAGAAGTCACACAGTGCCAGATCAGGACTGTAAGGAGGGTGCCCCAAGACTCTGACCGGTGTAGTGTCTTGTCCTCGTGTTGAGCGCTCATCATAGTGAAGCATTACCCCGCGAAGCCCGGTGTTCTGTTGCTTGTAGCTCATTGCTGAAAAAACTTATGGCAGATATTTTGTGGTATACCATTTAACGTTGATGCTGCTTTGGTCTCGTAAAGGACAGTAAAAGTGAAGAAACTAGCGAATAGAGTTTTCCTTGCACTTCTCGATCGCTTCACTTTCATAGGCGTTGGTCTGTTTTTGAATCATATCACGGCACCACTCCACACGGGCGTGCTTCTGAGCCTCGATAACTTGCTATACCAGTGGTTGATGGTTGCTTTTGAAGGTCTTTCATCCATAAAACCAATTTGAAGTCGATCAAAGGACTCATCAAATTTTAGGTCACATTTAAAATCGTAGAAAATTATCGCACGAAAATTTTCTCGTTGCAGATCCATTTTTAAATGATACACGATAATTTGATTTGACTTTCGAAAAAATGTCGAGGGAAATTTAAAATTCGAACAATGGTGCCTTATACATAAAAACTTTTTTCGCAAAACTTTCTGAGTGGCCTGGTATAGTTGCTTAATTAACGTTTTTCATTGAGATATCTATGTGAGTGTAAAGTTCCATTGGCCATTTTTGGTCTTCTTCATCAGTTCCACGTCATCAATTGTAACTTTCTAAATAAAAATGTTTGGCTTCTTGATGTAATACCAGATTTCTATGTATGTGCATATAACATTTTAGAAGTACCCTCAATACCTTATGGATCCCTTCATCAAAACTAGAATTTGATAAAAACCAACCAGCAATCACCTGTCACTTCCAAACCAATCTTGAAGTGTTTATTTATTTATTTATTTAAACTTCATGTACAGTGGTGGTACATAGGCGGACTTAATGCCACAAAGCATTCTCTACCAGTCAACCATTGGGTTAAAAAGACAACACTGTGGTAGGTAACTTGAAATAAAAATAGAATTATACAAATCGGTTTAAAAATAAGGTTTAGATTTTTTCCTTCAGTTGCCCTTTGGGTTTCAAGGGTGCGATGACTCCTTCCTGAGTTTTTAGGGTTCCGTACCTCAAAAGTTGAAAACGGAACCCTTATGGGATCACTTTGTTGTCCGTCCGTCTGTCTGTCTGTCAAGACCCTTTATCTCAGGAACGCGTAGAGGTATAGAGTTGAAATTAAAACCATTTAGACAAATTTGCGGTTCCTTAAAGCTATGAAAAAATCAAACTTCTGAGGTAACAAAAAAGAAGATACGGCCGTTTATGTCGCAAAAACGAATATTTCGACACTATCAGGGGAATCAAAATTTATAGGGTACTTCCCGTTTACCTATTCGTTTACTAATTCTGAAATGGCATGAAGCAAGGTCTCATAGCCCAAGAATAAAATAAATACTATAAATTTTTAAACCTTTTGTTAAGTCAAAAAAAAAACTTTTTCAATTCGAAATAGTCTTCGTAACTGAACTGTTTTCATAGGTAAATCTGTGCAGAACCCTCAGTGCGCGAGCCCGACTGGCACTTGCCCAGTTTCATTTCTTTAAAAAAACTATGTCAATCGCTCAACAACAATAACAATTAGTACTATTATGGCCTAGCGAAGATCATCTAAATTAAAAACGTTTACGATCGTAGACCCAATATGTTTTTATTGTGTTTTGATGTTTGCGAGTGAGGGTGACTCCTTATGTAAGATGTTATATCTATAGGCTTATTGGTCTGGTATCTTTTTCCGATTATCGATCTGTCTATTTTTTTGTAAACAATGGCCCACACTAGGAATTACTCCCTATATAGTAGGTTTGTTTTGACACGAGACGAGAATGGATAAAGTGTGAAATGAGTATATTAGAGGAAGTTTGAAAGTGGCGCCAGTGACTGAAAGTTGAAAGGCAATCGTTTGTCTTGGTATGGTCATATGAAGAGGAGGGATGAAACGCATGTTACTAAAAAAGTTCTGAGTATACATATAGATGGATGGACTAGGAGAGGGAGGCCAAAGAAAAGATGGATGGATTGTGTGAGGAGTGATGTGAAAGAAAAGGGAGTTAGTGGTAGTGTGACGGGTGACAGGACAGATTGGAAGAAAAAAAGTGTTGCGTCGAATCTAAGTAATATAGGATAAGGGCAGGAAGAAGAAGATAGTGGGTTTGTTTTTGAGGTGGATAAACCTAGAGTGGAGCGAGAGGGCGTGGCAAACTTTTACTGACTAAAACTAGATACACCTATGATCCTTCAGTTGCCATTTACGTTCCAAGACCATGAGTATATCCTTTTTGGTCCGGGTGGGGCACTCGGGCGTTTCTTCCGCCTGAATTCTGGACTGGAACCTCCCGAACTTAACATGTCCGGTGAAGACCTGTTTAATGTGAAAGCTGAGGACGCCTTCGCGCCTCTCCAGCCACTCCTCAAAGTGGAGACTTACCGTCTCTATCATAGCGTGCCCACCTGTATAGTAGGTGCGTTCACAAACGTAATTATATTTTCATTGTTAATGCTATCAAGTATTTTATTATAAAAGTTTGAAGCAATACTAAACAAACTCTTTTTCAGTAAAGCAGTTTTGCACCAATTGTTTTGACATATCACATTTGAGCTGCAAATTGCAAAATAACTTAAAAATATTTGTATGTCCCAGGCTACCCTCACACACTCTTACTCACACAACACACACACATACATACGCACTATAACATACTAAGCTGAGATAGGAGCCTTTTAAGCTACACACATGTCTTTTTTTCTTTTTAATATTGTATTTTTATTTTTAAGTTACTGTTGCTGCGATCTTCCCGTCTGATTATAGTTTAGGTGTCTTCAAGGCTAGAGTGAAGTGGATCTTAATAAACGAGTGCGCCTCACCATCAATGATGGCATCACTGCTTGCCATCAGGTGGAATTGCAGTCGAGCACTAGTTAATGTCATTTAAAAAAAGATCTATAGAGATTAGTTCTAGTCTCAAACATATATTTTTCTTTATTTATTTTGGTTACTTTACTATCTGGTAACCAAAAACAAACGACATTCACTGCCATTACCACTCTGTATTGAAACCACACAGATTCTGAGTTGAAATCTTATCAGATCTGAGATCCGCTCTCAAACAATACATAACCTTGTCTCAAGCAGACCGTTAATACTTTTATTAACTTACAACATACCTGACTATCTTAAATCGTTCAATTTCGTAACACTAATGTGTAAAGCGGCAATCACATGAATTGAAGATAAATCTTTACAATCCATACTTCATAGGCTAGGAGTGGCAGGTGGCCGCCTCCTTCTGCGAAGCAGTAATGCTAGCAAAGAAGAAGACCGCACGTGCACGCGCGAGGGAGCGGCCGTCACGCCCCTGCCACCGGGATCCCGATCCTGATTTCCAGCCTCGGTACGTGGACTTAAGGAGCATTTTGATTCATTACCAGCGCGACTAGTCCCTTGCCGGCAAATATGACGAAGGTCACGTCCGTGCCATGCAATGTATTATGAACATTAGAGACGTTGTTAGTAGGTTTATAAACGCATGTTCTCTTTCGAAGAGTAAAATTTCTGTATTTGAACTATTACTTATTCTGTGCCGGTGGCTATATATTCCGTGAATAGCACGCGACGGTGATGGTCGGTGAAGGTACGTTGATGAAACAGTGAGCGTACCTATCTACATACTTACAGGTTCTTCCTACTTTTGCTATTTCAGTTCAGCTAAGTTAAACGCTAACTCCTGTAGCTGCTAAATCATTTGTGATCACAGCCTTATCCGATGTGCAACTGATAATGCATTAGTGCAATACCAGAAATAATTGCGAAATTACAAAGTTACAATATACATACATAGATTTGATATCGTTTTATTTGAACTCGGTTTTAATAACCGGTAGACCGTAGTGAAAGTCTAATTGGGTTACCCAACCGATCAAATGTATTGAGGAAAACCGCAAATGAGATGTTCTGTCATCATTACGATTGTCCCAATTCTTTAATGACCTTGAACTAAAAATGGGTAAAAGTTACCATCAAGCATTACAACAAAAATTACGTAATAATTATTTTTGCCAAAACATATGTCCAATGCTGGACAATGGACATACGCCTCTTTCAGTGTGTTCTATCGTTCTTTACCAGGTTACCGTTTCACCTTGTGGTAGGCCTTTCTTCGTTGTGTTTCAGCCCCGTCGACCATCTGTTCCGCGAGCAACGTGCCCTGTTGAAAGCTAGTTAATTTTGGCGATTCTTTGGGCTATATGGGTACCCTAGGTTCTCCTGCGGAAATTTTCAAACATGATGCTATCACGCAAAAAAAATCCAGGCATAGTCGTCACATTTGTCCTTTGAGTGAGTTTAAGCCATAAATCTATATTTTCTTACTTATCTTAAAACAAAATCAGCCATATCATTGGTCTGTCTGTATGTACGCGATAAACTCAAAAACTACTGAACGGATTTTCATGGAGTTTTGACCAATAGACATAGTTATTCATTAGAGAGGTTTAAGTTTGTAAAACATGCATATATAGCAGAAAAACTCAAGAATTTCAAAGACACTCTTTATGTATATTTTTTTAAAAATAATTTTATAAAACTGAAGTGAGTTTGTTTGTTTGAACATGCTAATCTCAGGAAGTACTGGTTCTTGGGATATTTTTTTTGGTTCCATACTTCAAAAGGAAAAAAGGGAACCCTTATAGGATCACTTTGCGGTCCGTCTGTCCGTGTATCTGTCTGTCTGTCTTTCTGTCTGTCAAGGACCTTTATCTCGGAAACGCGTCGAAGTATCCAATTGAAATTAAAGCCGTATACTTAGATCTGCAGTGCCTTAAATTTATGAATTGACGAAAAAAAAAGATACGGCTGTATATGTCGCAAAATACGTATTTTTCGACACTCTCAAGGGAATCAAAAATCAAAGGGTAATTTCCGTTGACCTGGAATCCTGAAATTTGGCATGAAGCAAGGTCTCATAGCACAAGTATATGAAAAAATCTGAAAACTGTAAATTTGTAGATTGTACCAAAAAAAAAAATTTTTGCAATTCGGAAAAATCTTCGCAACTCAATTCGGGAATTGAACTGTTTCTATATGTAAGTTTGTACGGCACTCTCAGTGCGCGAATCCGACTCGTACTTGCCCACTTTTTTTACTTTTACACGGGCAAAGTCGTTGGCGATTTAGTAGAAAGCGATTAAGTACAAAATATATAAAGGAAAACGTCCACTCATGACACACGTTGCAACCTACATACAACAACATTGTAACATCGGTCATCTAAGCACAGCCGCGGGCAGCTGATAGTTATCTAACAAAAACTCGGCCAATTACATCTCGAATGTTACCAGTCTTGATCTAATAAGTATGTGGGTATTAAGACCACTGTGTGACTCTGACGTAATCCTTATCTACTTTCTGTGACATTGTTGAGATGCATGTTGTGTGTCTGTCTGTTACAACATGTCTCGAAACTGCTGGACAGGTTATGATTGGGTGTTTGGATTAGAAAGTATGGTTTACGTGAGGATTTTTGAAGTGATTTATTAGTCTTAGCGCTAGCAGTGTAACGGACTGATTTATTCCGTTATAATACCATAAAATAATACCACCTGTATTGGTTTGAAACCATATTTATTTTCCATTCCGAACTAATACCAACAACTTAAATTTGGTACCGTCAGCTCATCATCGTCATCATCATCATTTCAGCCGACAGACGTCCACTGCTGGACATAGGCCTCCCCCAAATGTCGCCACAAAGAACGGTCCTGTGCGTCTCGCATCCATCAGATTCCCGCAACCTTCACCAGGTCATCGGTCCATCTTGTAGGGGGCCTTCCAACACTGCGTCTTCCGGTACGCGGTCGCCACTCCAGAACCTTTCGGCCCCAATGGCCATCCGTTCTGCGAGCAATGTGCCCTTCCCATTGCCACTTAAGTTTGGCGATTCTTCGTGCTATGTCGGCAACCTTGGTTCTCCTGCGGATATCTTCATTTCTGCTTCGATCACGCAAGGAAACTCCGAGCATAGCCCTTTGGGTGACTTTGAGCCTTCTGATGAGGCCCACTGTGAGCGGCCACGTTTCGGAACCATATGTCATCACTGGCAACACGCACTGCCATGTCATGACCGTCAGCTCAGTCAAACCTAATCAAAATAAATTTGTTTTCTTATATTATTACGTGATCGTAATATAATGCTGGACATAGGCCTATGTCCAACAGTGGACGTCTTTCGGCTGAAATGATGATGATGATGAATATAATGCTAATAACGTCGGAGAGCCTCTCTCCTGGATACGAGTTGCCGTGGCTTACCTGGAAAACTCTAAACAGACTCCGCACTAAAGTGGCGGAGCAAAGACAATGTCCACAGATGGGGGTTCTCGGACGGTTCCGATCTTCAGTGCGGCGTCTCTCAGCAGATCATGTGTCATATTTGATCCTGCATCACGTTACCTGTTCAAATAGGGACGGCATTGCAGTGGCCGAATATTGGGTCAGGCAAGGAATTGAACTAGTTTTGCCATCGATACGCTAAGAAAAAGAAGAATGCTTATTAATTACTTTTTTTTTGGAGTCAACAATTTATTATTTTGAATTAAAGATCTTACGATTATCCACAAAGCATTTTTACTGACTGTACCTTACATCTTTGAACATGTTTTTAAATATGAGTAGAAGCAAATCTACCAATGGTATTAGTTGATGGTATTAGAATGAAATAAATTTACCCAATGTCCCTTTCGCGCCGGGCCTTGGTTCAGGCCACGGTCCGGAGCGAGGAGGAGTGGCAGGCGGTCGCCTCCTTCTGCGAAGCAGTAATGCTAGCAAAGGAGGCGGCCGATCGTGTGAGGCAACGGTCCTTACGCTCCAACCGCTGCCGGGATTCCGATCCCGATTTCCGGCCACCGTAGGCGCGGGCTTGCAGACGGCGAGCAATGGGTGGCTCGCCGTCCGACCGTCCGGTAACCATCCGGACCGAGCCCAAGTCGTCGACGGCGCGTACTGTTCCAAGCGCGCCTCAAGGACATGTCAGCAAATCGTAGGGGCCTAGCAGGGTCGAAGCCTACTGGGGCCACGGGTAGTGTGAAAGCGGAACCCGGGGCCCTGGGACGAAGGCAACGAAGGAACAGCAGTGGGTTTTTAGTCAGTAAGAGTCTGACACTATCTCCCGTTCCGCCCAAGAGCGGGGATGTCATTAGGATGATTTTCCCACCCAATAAAAAAAAAAAACCCAATGTCCCTTACGTTATTTCATATTTCCAGTATCGATGTATGTACGAGTATTTACACAAGTATACTCATTAAAACCTTAATTATAACTCTTTAGAAACAAGGTTAAACGGTAAGTTTTTATTGAAATGGCACATTTCACCTTTTGTGTAAGCTAGAGAGTTATGTTAATGGTTTTAATGAGTATAATTGTGTAAAATACTGCTATCTGATGCTGACTGGCCTGTTGGTCTATTGGTAAGTAGCCCTAATTGCTATACCGGAGGTCATGGATTTGATTCCCACCCAAAACTGTGCAAGTTTGTATGATGACCACGATCATTTTTTCTGTGTCTCAGTGTAATTTATCTATGTATCTATGTAGACTATGGCGTTGTGTGAAAGTTGTGGAATATTTTTAATACTGAACTGCATAATGCAAAAACTGTGTGAAAATTTGAATTTCACCGCATTCCTCGTAAACGGTTTGCTTTCCACTTACCGTAACACCAGATCACTATTTCTACATTCTAACCTGATGATTCTGGAGGCATTATTTATTTAAAACTATAGCTTCTGTCCACGGCTTTGCCTCCGTAAAAGAAGAAAATCAACCCAGAAGAACATCCCTTTCCCTGGATAAAAAGTACCATAAGTAATATTCAAGACACGTTCTACTAATGTGACAACGCTTTTAAAAATGCTTTTTTTAAATTGTTATTAATATTAATATATATGTGTATTTTATCTATATATACGTGTAGGTCTGAGGCGGTGAAATAATAGCAGATTTTCTATTTAAGACTTTTATTAATTTAAAATTACACAGAGTACACGTTATCGGTTCTACGGTTATCGCCATCTTAACTTTTCCCCTGCCATCCTTCCTCTCTCTCACACACATATGTCGTCTCGCTTACACTCACTCATGCTTATTATTCTAACTACTAAGTACACATTTTAAAATCCCACATACGTTAGTACTCTTGTTTTCTTAGTAATCTTTTGTTTTTTTTTATGCACCTGTCATGTTTTTTCTTCTCCAACTTTGGTTGACAGGCAGACAAAGCCTAAGGCATTATGTCCGCCTTTGTATCTTTGTTGCATGAAGTCACTAATTTGAATCACTTGACTGTCTTGGTCAGTTGTTAAACCTTGTCTGGTTCTGTTTCAATTATCTATCGACCGAGGCATTCCATTGGATGCCGGCGATTAATGAACGGCCTAGGCAATAAATTAACTGGCTAATTTAACCAGATGACTGCTTCATAAACAATTGCCTGTATGATATCTGTAGTGTGATTCCCTTTTCCTTTTTAGGATTCCGTACCTCAAAAGGAAAAACGGAACCCTTAAAAGATCACTTTGTTGTCCATCTGTCTGTCTGTCAAGACCCTTCGCTAATTCGTGACCCAGATTTTATCAAGACCAGCCTTCCATTACTTTACAGGATGCATTTTGAAGAGTATGCGAAGAAATTACATAATGCAATAATATAAAATATATAATTATAGCGTGGCAACCCGAGAGCGTCTTTTGTATGCCGTCCGCTGGATCGCGTTTTAGTAGTTGACGTATGGCTGTGACACGTTCGAGCGGTAATGGCTCGCACTCAAAATAAAATCTAGCTAATACGTGAGTACCACAACTGTCACACAACGCCGTCTAGTCCCAAGCTAAGCTCAACTTGTGTTATTAGTACTAGACAACTGATAAACATATACATACATATTATAGATAGATTACACGCAGACACAGAACAAATGATTGTGCTCATCACACAAACATTTGTCCTGGGTGGGAATCGTACCCACGACCTCCGGCATAGCAGTCAGGGTCACTAATCATAAGAACAACAGGCCAGTCAAAACATACATGACTTCATTCCGCTGTCACTTTTCTAGCCGACGTACGGTGAAGGTCCTCCCTTACATTGTTGTCATCTCTACGGCCCGGCAAGCATAGCGTTTCGCCTCGTCGTTTATTCCGAGTACATCGAAGCATAGCAAAGCATAGCATAATCAGCCTGTTTTAATGTTCCCATTGCTGGGACTCAGGCCTCCTCTCTAAGAGAATGGCGAATGGGAATAGGCTATAAGCCACCACGCGGGCACAGAGCGGGTTGGTAAATTTCACATGTCTTCAAATTTTTGGTTATAGTACATGCCAGTTTCCTCACGATGTTTTCCTTCACCGTTTTGAGAGCAGTAGTGATAAAATAAATTACACAAAGTAATGGGCCTGGCTGGGTTTAAACCCGCGACCTACAACTCGTAAGTCGGGGTCATTACAACTCGGCCACCACTGCTCGGTATATCGAAGGACTGGAACAATTTGCCTGCTATGGTGTTCCCGCCCGATTATAATTTAGGTGTATTCAAGGCTAGAGTGAATAATCTTTTAACAGACTAGTGCGCTTTACCATGAACGATTGCATTACTGCTTGCCACCAAGTGAATTCGCCGTCAAGCACTAATTTATATCATTAAAAAATCTATTTATTTTTAACTTAAAACACCTCCAGCAGCTATCAGGAAACACAGAATCCGGAAGGGTATTTTCTTTTCGGTGGGAAAATCATCTTATGACATCCCCGCTCTTGGGCGGAGCGCGAGATAGTGTCAGACTTTTACTGACTAAAAACCCACTCCTGTTCGTTAGTCGCCTTTCGTATCGGGGCCGAGTCTTCCTTTCATAATCAGACCCTTGAACCCAGTAGGCTTCGATCCTGCTGGGCCCCTACAGTTGCTGACATCTCCTTGAGGCGCGTGTGAAACAGTACGCGTCGTCGACGACTTGGGCTCGGTCCGGACGGTTACCGGACGGTCGGACGGCGAGCTACCCAATGCTCGCTGTCCGCGTAGAAGTACAATCCGGAAGGGTTGTACATTTAACTACCGATCCACAATCTAGACAATATTTTACTGCTATTAAGTATAGCTAAAACATATAATATGCCTGTTATATGCTTACCTAACAGTCCGTCTAGCACGTTGACTAATGTAAGCTTACGCAACTCATAAGCTTGCATAGTTCCTGATTAGTGCTGCTTCGTAGCTTCCCATTACTGTTGTTGGAGATAGTTCAGAACTTGTCTATAATCAAATATTTGTATGGATTATGTTAACGGTTAACACTGTTCCGGGGTGTGTTAGATTGGTATACCTTTCATTCCGTTGGGAAGTCTTCCAATGACTTTTCTCGCTCTAGGGTGGAGCGAGAGATGTCAGACGTTAATCAAATAAAACCCAGTTCTAGGACCACGGTTTCCCTGGACGTCGGCTCTACTGGGTTTCGGCCCTACTGGACTCCTACGGTTTTGATGACATTCCCAGGGCCCAGTGTGAGATCGTCGCCGCTGTGCTTCCACGAAGACGTGATGGTGCTCCACCCAAGTGGGGCACACCTCCGCCGTATGCTTCACCATGTCCTCCTGGTGGTCAAGATTGGCGTTCTTAAGGCACCTTTGATGATCCCCTGTGTCCCAGCGGAGCGGTGGCTATTGTTGTGACTTTGTCCGAATTCGTTTTGATGCATCCAAGTTGGAAAATAAAAGACGAGTTAAGGTTTAAAAACTGGGCAAGTGCGTGTAATTTCCCATTTTTTTGTGACGTAACAACAAATTTACTATTTTCAGATTTATTCCTTTACTTATGCTATAAGACCTTGCTTTATGCTTAAGTATAGGAAAAAATCTAAACACTGTAAATTGGTTGTTACGTTACAAAAAAACTTTTTTTGTGATTGGGAAAAATCTTCGTAACTCAATTTGGAAATTAAACTGTTTTCATAGTAAGTTTGTACGTGTGCACCCTCAGTGCGCAAGTCGGACTCGCCCTTGCCCAGTTTTTTATTTTGACCTCGATCTTGCTTAATCTTGCTTTTGTGTCCAGGCAATCTCTATCCATTCTGGGTTGCCTGGAAGAAATCGCCGAGTGCGATAAGGCCGCCAATTGTATGTTTTTTATTGTATTACAATTCAATTTCTTAAATTTGTAACTTGGTATGCAATAAAGTATATATAAATAAATAAATAAATAAATCGCCAGCGATGGATAAAATCTACGAAAATCAAACTTGTTGCAGTCGGTCAATGATTCAAAATAAAAATAAGTTTTTCAGATTGGTTTCAAAGCCCACTTCGATAATAATCTCACATTTACATATATTTATTATTATCAAACTGGTCCGATGACATAAGCAATTTTATTATTATTTTCTTGCTTTTATACTTCTTGAGTTTGAGGTCAAGTAACTTTTTATGTTTTTATTTATATATTTAGTAGTGCCTACAGCTAAGTTTCTCGTAAAATTACTGTCTAAAAAGTTTTCGCTTTACTAATCACATAGTTTTTGTTGAACCTCCTTTTATCACCATGACCTTAAATTATTTGGTCAAAAAATGCATAATTAAACAGATATACTTGGGCCGATGATGCTGGTAGCCGGATTGTTTAAAAGAGTGCTCTGGAGAACAAAGGGCAACTGAAGAAACACAGATGGGTTTTAGTTAGTACCTAATAGATTTTTTAAGTGGGTTTGGGTCTAATGACTTTTCCTACCATAGGTCGTGTCAGACTTTTACTGACTAAAATCTCACCTATGTTCCTTCTTCATTTTGCATTTGAGGATACCGGGTTTTCCTTTTGGAAGCCAACCTATGGCCAAATCGGCCCGCATGGTAATACAACAAAGTTTGTCATGCGATCCCCTTCGATTTCACAGTACTTACCTTTTGATTTAAGAAGGAAATTCATCAAAAAAAAAAACAGGGCAAGTGCGAGTCGAACTCGCGCACTGATGGTTCCCCACAAACTTACCTATGAAAACAGTTCGATTCCCGAATTGAGTAATGAAGATTTTTTCGAATTGTAATGTTTTTTTTGTGATGTAACTACAAATTTACAGTTTTCAGTTTTATTCCTATTTTTGTACTATAAGACCTTACTTTGTGCCAAATTTCAGGATTCTGGATCAACGGGAAGTACCCTATGACTTTTGATTCCTTTGAGAGTGTTGAAATGTACGTTTTTTTCTACATAAACGGCCTTTTTTTTCGTTAACTAAGAAGTTTGATTTTTTTTCATAGCTTCAAGGGACTGCAGACCTGAGTATGCGGTTTTAATTTCAACTTGATGCCTTCACGCGTTTTGAGATAAAGGGTCTTGACAGACAGACAGACACACAGACGGACGGATAACAAAGTGATCCTATAAGGGTTACGTTTTTCCTTTTGAGCTAAAAAGGAAGACTTTTTGATTTAGTTAGTAAAAATCTAACACTTCCTTCTTGCTTCATATAGAAGTTTTTTTGATAACTTATGTCCTAAAAAGGTACCTTTTCCGTATCTTTTTTTCCAATTTCCCTTTCACAGGTATGCTGAAAGAGTTTTCTGTAGAAATGCGTCATTTTCTATGCTGTCCATCCTGCACAACTACCTGCAGTTTTCAGGATCTATACGAGGCCAATAACAGAGCCGTAGAGGGTGCCAAATGCTGGTCAGAAAAAAATTAGTTAGAGTACATCGACACGAAAAGAAGAAGAAGTAGAAATAAGTATAACTTTTATATTATATCTTCAATATTATATCCTTTTTCTGGTGTTATATTATAATATATGTGTACATGAACTGTATAATAAAATTATTAAAAAAAATATTGAATTAGGGTGGTTTTAATTACATTGCATAAGTATACACTACTTATGCAATGTAATTAAAACCACCCTAATTCAATATTTTTTTTAATAATTTAAAGTAAGTAAACATAACATGAACTAAATCATTTACATAAGCCTCAGTACATTGCTGTCTGTATACAGCTGTTTACAACAAAGCAAAAGTTTTGTATACAGATCGCTATCAGTGTTGATAACACCATGACCAGATACCATTGCGTTACCAAATTACCATAAGAGCGCCATCAGCATTCAATTTACAGGTGGAAGCACAGAATGCAGGTCAATGGCACACTATGGCGCACGTACGAAAAACAACGCTTGTTTGTATGGTACATGTTAATAGATTCAAGCGGTTTTGGGAATGTTAGAGCAAGGCTAGAGTGAATAGGGTCTTAATAAAGTAATGCGCCTCATCATTAACGATTGCATCACTGCATACCATCAGGTAAGATCGCAGTCAAGCACTAGTTTATATAATAAAAAATAAAAAATTACCAACGCTTAAGGTGAAAGCGAGTAGGACGAATAAATTCAAATTTTCTTAAGTTTTTTTTTGCAATTTGTAGGTCAGTGTTAGGTTCTATATTAATAAAAATATGATTTGCGACTGTAACAGGCTTATACAGTATTCCTAAATTAATAATGCGCATGCAGATCGTCGCTAATTGTCGTATTCCCGGAAACACCCGAATCATTGAATCGTAAGAGCCCTAAACAATGCACTTGTATTTTGCACCTTGTTCGAAAGAAATAGGAGTCAATATCATGTGTACGCAATCGAAAACAATTCGGGCGGTCGGCGGCGGTAATACGACCGTTGCCGAACAGTGACTAAGATTTCTATACGAATTATCACTTTGGGAGACCTGTATTTATTTACAGAATAATAGTCATTAAAATCATCCGAAGGTACATACAACCCTCTCTCACAGTACAGTCTTATCAAACTTTCCCTTTCATAATATTAGTGTAATTATGTTATGTTACGATGTAATTGTGTGGTTAAAAATAAGTTTTATTTCCTATTCTAACTAAAGTAAGAAACATTTAAAGTTACTACATTGAATTACTAACAATTTGCGACGCGACGTTTAGGTAAATTTTAAGAAAATAATGGTGTAATAATCAGCAAATCTATTTCATGTATTAGCTAAAAGCAACTTAACAATATGGAACAACTTTTCAGTAATATAATTACAAGAACATGAATTTTAGAATTTCCTTTTAACATCAAGACTCTGTTTTTTACTGCTTGTGAAAACGCTCCCGCGTCCGCTCCTCCCAAAGACCACAAGACCCAACCAATTGATATAATATTCTAATTTTTACATAACACCCTGATCTACATACTTGCGAGTACAGTACCTATGTATGTACGTACCTACCCATGCCTTGCACAATTACCTAAATGTTTATTATGTGTTAAGAGGTAATACGTAAACGTAATCCAGTGAAGTCGCATGGTAACATCGTCACATGGTCACTTTTATAGTTACATAATGGTAAATTGGTCACAGAATATATTAGACTCCTAATAAAATCCTTATAGAGACGTCGCAGAAAGCTGCATCGAATAGAATTGCGGCAAAATTTATAATTATGCGATTTAATTATGTTATGTAAACGGAATTTGTAGAATGTTCGAAAAAACCGATGACTCGTTTTGGTTTTGATTCTGAATTTTTCGTTATTATAACACCAATATTATTAACGCTCTAGGTATCATCATCTTCATCACTCATCACACCCGAAAGACGTCCACTGTTGGATATAAGCCTCCCCCAAGCGTCGCCACAACGACCAGTTCTATGCGTCTCGCATCAGGCTCTAGCTACCTACGTTTGGTAATAATATTCACACTCAAACGGTTGAATAGATTTGAATGAAAGATACATAACCAGTAGAAGTAGACCATGTCCTGGAATCCGCCTTGCGTCGTATTTCTCAATGCTGAGGGTCGTGACCTCCCTCCTTCATCTCTCTCACTTCATCACTTTCATTTTTATGATGTTCCTCCATATATTCCTGTCTCTGGTGGTGTGAAGGCCCTTGTATACCTTGGAGTCAAGAACGGTGCGGATCTGATAGGACCAATGTATTGGGCTGCGCCCGCGAGGTCTTTTTCCATCTACTTTACCGGTCACGATGGAAACCTAAACAGGCTAATCTTTTGAGGTTTCCATCGTCTTTCCTTGTAATGTGACCGAATTATTGCAGAATCTTGCTGACACTCGGACGACAACCGCGAGAAGATTTTTAGTTCTCGCAGTATAGATACGTTGGTCCGAAATGCCGTCCAAGGGATACGGAGCATTTTTCTCCAGCACCACATTTGTGTGATGAGCACGATCATTTGTTCTGTGTCTTGGTATAATTCATCTGTAATATGTATGTATTTAGAAATATACAAGTATGCTTATCAGTTGTCAAGTACTCATAACACCAGCTCTGCTTAGCTTGGGACTAGACAGCGTTGTGTGATAGTTGTGGAATATATAGATATATAATTACGGTATTCGAAAGGTTAATTGCAATTAAACTTTGGACACGGGTTGATGACCTACAAAAGTGAACCCGGGTACCCAATGAAAGCTTTGTGTAAGCTTTTAATTTAGAATTTAAACGATGCAGACATGAAAATCAAAGAAATGCGGACATTAACATAATTTCACGTTTTATATTCAACATGACATATTTTTATTAATCGATGAAATCACTTCATTATATGATTTAATTTCTTCTTCATTATCAACTACTAATGTATGAATTTGGCGAATCTTCTTAATAATACTTAATTATCAAACACACGTAACAAGAACCAAAATGTCAGTTTGCATTTTTGGTTTCATAATGGTGGTTAACTTTTGAAATGACGTCATAATCGTTTTCAATTCGGTTCGGTTGCAGTAATAAACTGATGGATGACAATTAAATGAAACCCAAATAAATAGTTAAGGTTACTCCTTTTACCGATAAGTAATAATATAATATCATTGGATCAGAATAAGTCATAAAATATCATTGGATCAGAATAAGTCATAAAATATCATTGGATCAGAATAAGCCATAAAAACCTAACTAAAGTTTTTTTTTATTGTTGATTAGCTTCTGCAAACGGCTTTGCCCGCGTGAAAGACAAAAAAAGCCGATGTTTTTTTTTTAATGACATAAACTAGTGCTTGACAGTGATCCAGCATTCTACAGATGAAAAAAATAAATATAAATTGATCCAGTAGTTTTTGAGTTCATTTCTTATAAACAAAAATCTAATAAAATTACAAATTATTTCTCTTAATAATATAATATATAGACAGGCTCGCGCTGACGACTGTCTCACATGATGGTAAGCGATGATTTAGTGGATGATGGAATACGCTTGCTTAGACGTAACCTAGTCATTTTCGACATAAAGACCCCCAGGTCTTCCAGGCTGTCAGGAGACAAAGACTCCGTAAAGGAATTCTTCTCCTTACAGGTTTATTTTCAACATAATCAGCCTTTAACGAGCTGCCTCCTGCTTCTGCTGCGGGATTCCTGTCTTTGAGTTGGTGTCGCATTTTTGTTTTATTTTTTTGACGCACGTGATATTTATTAACTTAAATTATGAGAAGTATGGAGTCTTTTCTGCAATTATTACAAGCATATATTCAATTGTGCATATAGCATAGCATAGCATAGTCGGCCTTATATTGTTCCCACTGTTGGGACTCAGGCCTCCTCTCTAGGAGAGGGAATGGCCCGTAACCCACCACGCAGACCCAGTGCGGGTTGGTGGATATCACATGTCTTCGATTTTTTGGTTCTAGGACATGCCGGTTTCCTCACGATGTTTTCCTTTACCGTTTTGAGAGCAGTGGTGATGAAATAAATTACATAAAGTAATGCGCCTGGCTGGATTTGAACCCGCGACCTGCAACTCGTAAGTCAGGGCCTTTACAACTCGGCCACCTCTGCTCTGGTGCCGTGACCAGGATTCGAACCTGGGTTACTACGGTTGGTTGAATGTGCATCTTATTCATATTAACAAACTAATATTATACTGCTGAAGAGTTTATTTGATTTTTGAACGCGTTAATCTTGGGAACTAATGGTAATTGACTGTTTTTTTTTATTATTGTTAGATAGTCGACAGGCCTGTTGGTCTAGTGGTCAGTGGCCCTGACTGCTATGCCGGAGGTCGTGGGTTCGATTCCCACCCAGGACAAATGTTTGTGTGATGAGCACGATCATTTGTTCTGTGTCTGGGTGTAATTTATCTATATATGTATGTATTTAGAAATATATAAGTATGTTTATCAGTTGTCTTGTGCCCATAACACAAGCTCTGCTTAGCTTGGGACTAGACGGCGTTGTGTGATAGTTGTGGAATATTATATTATATTATTATTATTATTATAGTCCATTTAAAGAGGAAAGCTATATACGAGTAACATAACGCTCGACCCACGGGAGTGGAGCAATAATCAAAGATGCGGAAGAACCCACGTGGGACAGTTAGTATATCATATTGTTTAACTCAGTTAAGATTTGTGAAATATTAAAGTGATGTAACTGTGCATTAAACGCACTCGTTTATTTTGTTACTCACGCAACAGCGGAAAGACTGCACTGAATATAATTGGATTTTATCATATCTGTGTAAGTATTTATATTTTTTAGGTATGTGCTTTCAAATTTCTCAATGTCCGGAGTTATTTCTACAGACTGTAGCGAATTTTAATATGTTTCTGAGTTGTTTAATGAGATATTAGAGGAGAGCAGTGGTTGGTTTTACACATGCACCTAAATAAAATTTTATTGTATACACTTCCATATTATTTGTGTAAAATTTATTATACACTAAGACACGTACATAATGAAAATATGAAACTGAAAAAAAATGTATTTACCTTAGCATAGCATAATCAGCCTTTTAATGTTTCCACTGCTGGGACTCAGGTCTCCTCTGTAGGAGAGGGAATGGGCCATAATCCACCACGCGGGCCCAGTGCGGGTTGGTCACTGTCACATGTCTTCGAACTTTTTTGGTTCCAGGACATGCCGGTTTCCTCACGATGTTTTCCTTAACCGTTTTAAAAGCAGTGGTGATGAAATAAATTGCACAAATTACTTAATGCGCCTGACTGGGTTTGATCCCGCGACCTACAACTCGTAAGTCGGAGCCATTACCACTTGGTCACTACTGCTCCCTCTTGGCCACCACTGCTGGCAATGTGTGAATATTTTTTTTATTACTGGTGTGCTTGCGTTTAACTACTATCGCACCTTGCCACTTCACCATAACCACTTCCTTTCGACACGACACTATGAATTATTCACTATATTTTTCTTCACCTCTAGCCATTTAAATTCTTCCCCGAAAAGGAATTAACTTTGCTTGAAACTTTTGCAGATATATTCCTTCAATATTCCATTCCCCAATCACCAATTATCCATAGACAAACCAATTACTTCACACAACGCATTCAACTATTGCAATATGCCAAAGGTTACTAGTTCAGATCAGCTGTTCTCTGATAATGTCTACCTTTCACTGAAGCTCCGTAATGCTACCGGTGATATTCAAACAGAATGCGTGGTTACAGTCCGTCTAAAGTTAACAGATTGATATTTTCATTGATAGAGATGTTGTAACTCTTAGGACGATTGCAAAAGTAAATGTAGGTGTCGAACCTGCTGCAGTCTTCCCGTCCAACTATAATTTAGGTGTCTTCAAGGCTGGAGTGAATAGGCTCTTAATAAACTAGTGCGCCTGACCATCAATGATTGCATCTCCGCTTACCATCAGGTGGGATCGCAGTCAAGCACTGGTTTATATCATTTAAAAAAAAAACTTTAGGTTAAAGATGAAATTTTTGAATCCTATATTCCTAACTAAAGTGACGATACTCAAAAAGTTGATCAACTGACAAACAAGTCTACAAGAATCTACCGTGTCTGAGCAAAAACGACGAAAGTTGAAGGATTCACCTAATATGTATGAAAGATTAATTAAATTACACTTAAACTACACGCTATTAATCCTAAAGTAGGACACAACATATTCGACTTTTGTAATCACGTCCGCCATTATCTAAAGCCATTTCTATCTTTTTAAATACTCCATAAAAACCTGATTATATTTTATACAATAAGCTAGTTCAATTAATTCTAGACATTAGCCAACTTTTTGGGTGTGTCGCAAGAAGATGCCATTTCACTATGCGATACAAAATTATATATTTCGTAACCACTATTACGAATCATTTTGTCAAAACATAAAAGAGATGTTTTGTTATGTTACATTGCACAAGGCAAAACTCGATGTCTTTATTGCGCTAGTCTAAAAATATTTTGGTTTTGATTCTTACATAACTCAAAAGTAAAATTTTATTTACGCTGGTGGTAAAATATATGTCTTGTAGTCTCTCACATCGCAATAATTATTAGCTAAAATTTTGAACGTAATTAGAGGGAGAGGAAGGCCCAAGAAAGAATTCTGCAAAGAGTGATGTAAAAGAAAAGGGAGTCAGTGTAAGCGTGACAGTTGATAGTACAGAATCGATGAAAATTAACGTACTGCGCCAACCTCAAATGACATAAGTGGCAGGAAGATTATAGAGATTTTTATGATTTTCTTGGATAGTAATGATGTAGAGAAAAAACTCTTGAGTCCCAACGGTGGGAACATTGTAAGGTCAAGTATGTATGTATGTATTGAAAAAACTTCAAATCAGTTAAAATCCAATGACAAAAAGCTTAGTAAAAAAAAAAAAATGGTTCGAGATGATAAAGAAAGGAGTGCAAAAAATAATTCAAGAGAAGCCGATGTTGACAACAATAATGATAAAGTCTTAATAGACTATAACGAGACTTAGTAAGAAAGTTCTGCCCATTTCAGGATTAAGTCTAAAAACATGTATGCCTTGAGGCTTTTGAAAATCAAGGCTTAAATTAAATCAAATCATCTTTATTAATCAACGAATTATAATTATTAATCTTCTTCAGTAGTGTTATGTCTGCCTAATAAATCTAAAGATGTTTTTTAAGGACTTTCTTGTCGATCCCATTACATTAATTAGAAAGCTTATATTTCAATTCTAATTCATATTTTGGTAAATGAAACCTGATTGATTTCTTCATTAAAAATAGTGCTTATATCGGTAGAAATTGTATTCGATAGAGTTTTGATTACTCCCTGTCACTTTCATCTTAGTTCTGTATCGTCGTTTGACTGTTTTGTTAGTTCATAGATTCTTCTCTGCACTATAATTCTTTATTACTGCTAGATTGGCTTACTCTTCTGTTAAAGTTTTTTTTAGGATTACTAATAATTAGTCAACATCTATTATAGCTTTTCTAAGTATTTCTAAGTCTTTTTTTACACTCAAGTTCCTTTTTGAATTATTATGGTCTGCAGGAAGAAATTTCTTTAATATAAGCTGTGTTTTTGTATTCTTCTTTAATATTCTTTTATCCCGTCCAAGTGAGCTCCTTAGTAGTTCTGAGTTGAGCTACACGAATACTGAAAAATGCTTGACTAGACAGGTCCGCTCAGAACTATGTGATTCTTTCTTCAAAAGACCATCTCAGACTTCAACCTGCATGGTTCTCATATGATTTGACCATTACATGTTTGCTGTATGGACTTTAAAAGAGACTTTGACCCCTGAGTTTGTTTCGGTGTTTCTTTACAGGGTAGTCAGCTAGGAAACAACGGCTTCATCTAGTTTAAATTGAAAAAAAAATTGACGTGTAAATGTGTTTTTAAAAAACCTATTTTCAAAATAAATATCATTTATCACTTAATGTTTTAAGTGTAAATCAATAATATAAATATAAACTTAATAAAATGTTATAATCACATGAACTGACAACATCGGTGTTTAGGTTCCGAAGCTTAGTATTTGCAGAATGTTACTGCCCATCACGTGCTTTAAAAAGCCAAAATCCGTGAGTAAACAGCATATCAATTACAAAATTTCCAATTCGCCATGCAAATTTTGTACTTAAAGAAAACTTAATGTATAACAGCTTAGCTCATATATGGATAAGTAGTATTAGGATATCTATGTCACATCCTCTTAAAAACACAGGATGGTCTGCCTTATTGGTCAACGCACTAAATTACATCACTACCATCTATAAAGCATCATTTAATTGTATCGATACGTTGCATCACTAAACAAAACTGTACTAAAGCTGTACTTAAATAGTGATGTCCATATATCGATACAAATTGACCTGTCTCTTTTACGATTATTACGCGGCTTTATAGATTACATTGTTGTTTTTTTAAGACTGTTTAGTAACTTGTTGTTCTCTTTTTTAGTGTGATGACAATGCTAAATGATTTATTTAATAAACCTAATACTCTATTAGATAATTCATGGACATAAATGTAGAGAGGTGGACTTAACGCCACCAACCCTTACGAAATCGCGCTACGTTCGCTTTGTGGATTATGGTCTATTCCTTCTTATAGAGAGGAGGCCTGAGTCCCTGCAGTGAGAACAATATAGGACTGGTCATAATGCTATAGACTTGTTGACGTGACAAACCTGTGACTAGCCACAAATTTTTATTGTTAGATATAATAATATGTATAAAATGATCCCAGGAGAACATGTTTCCGAAATAAAAGTATCCTATGTGCTATTCCAGGGTAGATATTCCAGTATGTTTTTCCAGTGTGCCAAATTTCATTAAAATTTTTTCAGCCATTCGAGCGGGATGAAGTTACAAACATGCGCACAAACTTTCGCTTTTATAATATTAGCGTGATCATAAACTTTGGCACAGAATACCCACAACGACTAGACGACCCTATAACATGAGATCAACTTCATAAACATCTCTGTCCTTTTTTTGATTCTTGTCCCAAAAATTTATTTTCATCACATTTTCTCGAAAACCCGCTCCTATCCCAAGCACGCAATGCAATGTTTTCCACACTAGTGCGCAAAAGTGCGCCAGTTCGTCCCCAACACCATATATTTAATTTATTGTATCATTCTTGGCGCTGATAAGCCCCCTGTAGACGCCAGTGCCAAAATAAATCAAATGGGGTTTCTCGTTAATTTATTTCGTCGTAAGGCTAGTAAAAAATCTCGTTTGAAACATATGGAAATTTATCACTCGAATCCATAATACCTGCGGCTTGGGCGAATTCTACCTCGGTCTCAATGACAAAAATTCTCCACTTGTATCAAAATGTACTATAGATGTGAGCAACCCATAACTAATACGGTTTCATAAAAACCTTCTCTATTAATTTGAATCCAATACGCATTCATTAATGCAGTAATTGTGTTTGGACATATTTTCAAAACACTTGTCGATACCCAATCACACCTCTAGTAGGAACCGGGCTTATATAACAATGATTCACAATAACTGACCAGTGCTGACCTACATTGGGTCATAAACTTATATAGCCATGTAAATGGTCCAGACTTGAACAGGACATTTCAAATTGTTAGTGAAAGTCACCGATTGACTTGAGAATTATGAGATAGACCATCTGACAGGTGCGTTAGCTAATCTAACGAGCATAGGTCAGTAGCTAGCTTAATTCCGGCAGTTGTTTGACGTCACTGTGATTCTAATTGGCTGCAGCAGATACTGCAGGCCTAGCCAAGTTACGACCGTTTCGTTTCGAATGTCTTTCTGAAATCGGTAACACCTCTTATTTGTTTGTTCTGACCACGTGACTTAACGTTGAGATGACGTAATTGGAATGGCGACCACGTACCGGAAGACGTAGCGTTGGAAGGCCTCCTACAAGGTGGACCGATGACTTGGTAACGGTTGCGGGAGTTCGATGGATGCCAGACGCACAGGACCGTTCATTGTAGCGACACTTGGGGGAGGCCTATGTCCAGCAGTGGACGTCTTTCGCCTGAAATGATGATGATGATGAGCCTGCTGAGCTGTTATGCAAGGGCATCGCAGGTAACAGGGCCATTTTTGGACCAACTAGTCCAATGTTCTATTAAATGTGTTAACTAGGTACCTATAATATTTATACGGATTTTTAACCACTATCTCATCTGATAATGGTAAGTAATGATGTGGTCAATGCTGGAGCACGCTTGCCTAGAAGTAACCATGACTTATAGAATCCTAGGTGGTAGCTATCAGCAAACACAGACTCCGGCAAGAATATCCACTTCTTAGCTGTACGCATAAAACGTTTTGTGCATATAGGTTCCTATCCACCATGTACCGAGGGCGCATCACCATAGACATACGGTGGTCGGGCTTGGCGGAATGAAGTTATACATTTCCGACGCACACTCCCCGAAATGCATCTGGTACAAAACCGACAGGCTAGCAACTCGGCGTCGGTGATCAAGACTTTGGAGCTTAAACACTTCATTACCAATGATCCTCTTGGCTCGTCTCTTAATTGACTCAAGTGCAACCAGCTGGGGTTAATTTAATTATTTGATTAGGCAAGGTATTTCAGGATCTCTGAATATTTGGTTACAGAAGAAGAAGAATTGCTTGCCGACTCCAAGCTAGTTTTGTTTTTTAGTTGGGAAAATCATTCAATGACATCCCCTGCTCTTGAGTGGAGCGCGAGGGCGTGTCTTTTATTGACTAGAAACCCAATCCTGTTCCTTCTTTGCCTTCGTCCTAGGGCCGAGTTTTCCTTTCAGAAACAAACCCTTGGCCCCAATAGGCTTCGACCCTGATGGGTCCCTACGGTTTGCTGACAACTCCTTGAGGTACACGTGGAACAGTACGCGCCGTCAACGTCTTGAGCTTGGTCCGGACGGCTACCAGACAGTCGGATGGCGAGCTACCCATTGCTCGCCGTCCGCAAGCCCGCACCCTAAGCTAGATAGGAAAAGACTATGGAGATGATGATATTTTGTAATATCGCTAAATTAAAAGCATACCATAGATTTCTGGTCTTAGTACAAAACAAGTTAATTTACCGATGCAGACACAGTATTTAACTTTCGCAACACTGACTCACAAACCACTATTGACCCACGTACGATACAAACTCTATGGCTATTTAAGTAGACTACACTGCAATAAGGAGCGGTCATAGAGAGTGAAAGTTTATAGCCATGGCTAGTCTCTGGTCCGGTCTAGCTTCAGAATGAAATAATGTGAGAATGTGCGTGCTAATAAATTACTATTTTACGTGTCTACAAAGATAACAATCTCCTTCGTAGGTGTGGCGATTGTTTAAGAATTCATAAAGGTAATATTCAAAAGTGTGGGTTGATCATCATGCTAAATTACCTGAGATGCCTGAGGTTATACTGCATTTGCCATAGTCAGACTTTGAATGGGTGACTGACATATAATGTATTTGATTTTTTTTTTTGTGTTTTAGAAGGCACGTTAGTCATTTGTTACCGCCAAGGCGAACTAAAAGGCGGCGCGGCCGAACCGTCCTTTTCTCGTAACAGTTCAGGCCATTTTCGACCCCCTATAACTTCGTTGTGTATAAAACTAGAAGCCTGAATCTGAGTAACCAAGCAGGCGTTGTTTTAATACATTTCATTTGTTTAACCAGAAAGACACAAATATTATAATACAACTATTATAATTGGGCAGCCTTTTGAGCCACATCAACATGTGGCTCAAAAGTCTGCCCAACTGAAATGGGACTGGATAGGATATGTCTGCCGTGTGCCCGACAAACTGTGGGCCAAAGTATCACAAAGTTGGTGCCCTGAAACAGTGCGACAGGGTCGCGGCAGACAACGAAAGAGATAACGCGACGAACTAGATAGATTTATCCAGAACCGCCAAAAAGAACAACTCGCCCGCGAAAATTCGTAGGAGTGGAGGGAGGCCTTTTCCCATGAGTGGGATAGAACAGACTAACAAAAAAAGTTATAACTAAGCCTCTCACTCAGTCTTCTCGCAAATCTTTTGACTGGCCTATTGGTCTATTGGTTAGTGGCCCTGACTGCTATGCCGGAGGTCGTGGATTCGATTCCCAACCAGGACAACTGTTTGTGCGATGAAAACAATCATTTGTTCTGTGTTAGTGTGGTGGTATTTGTCTATAATATGTATGTATTTAGAAATATTTAACTATGTTTATTAGTTGTCTAGTACTCATAACACAAGCTCTGTTTAGCTTGGGACTACACGGCGTTGTGTGATAGTTGTGTGAATATTATTATATATTATATTATATAATCACCAGACTCAGACACTATCTCCTTCTATTCATCAACGATCAGATCTAGTCCATGACTTGATTCAAGGAGAGTGTTGATTGCGATTAACATTCGCGGAATGGGTGACGTACGTCGTGGAATCTTACAATAACGGGGCTCCATAGACAATTTATACCATTTTATTTAGTATAGTTATCGGGAACAAACATTTCACACTGCCATTTTACAGAAAAGTCTCAAAGTGTAAGACAGGGTCAATCATCTAAAAGTTTAAAGTATTGTATCATCTCATCTGGAAAGTATAGAAACTGGATCCAACTTGATTGTGGACAAACTTTGATTCCCAAACCCCGAAAAACCAACCTAGTTCCGTCTGGATTGGTAATAAAAAATGTATCAAATGAAATAATAAAATAAAAAGGTGAACACAAGCGCAGTGTATCTTACGCTACTTTAAACTAAGTATGTGGTGCAACTTTGACATTATGATAAGTACTGCACACAATTTTATTTGAAGGTGAGATTATCCTGCTCATTGAAGCAACACTTTCTGTAGGCCATAAAATTATATTATTCTTACTTTTCTCTTTTTGTATGGGATGTTGTTTGAGAGACTGTCAAACTTTCACTAACTAAAACCCACCTGGTCTGTGTTTCTTCAATTGGTATTTGCGTTCTAGGACCACGGAAAGCCTTTCTAACAATATTTCGTATGCCTTAGCTATTTGTTTTTGTTGAATTTCGTGTCAAGATCTAAGACAGTTAAATCGTTTAATTTATTTATTTATTAAAACTTCATGCAACACAAAGGTACAAAGGCGGACTTAATGCCTTAGGCATTCTCTACCAGTCAACCAAAGGTAGTGAAGAGAAAACATGGTAGGTGCATAAAAAAAAAGAAAAGATTAATAGGAAAACAAGGGATCAAATGTATAAATATATAAAAAAAATAAACATACATAAATATTTAATATAATATGAGCCTACATATACATAAATATATATTATTTATATAAAGAAAAATGAAAGGATTTTTGAGACTACTTCGCTATTTGTGTAGAAAATAAAGCCGCAACTTCCGCTTAAATGCATATTGACTGGTGGCCGTCCCGATGTCAAGAGGAAGCGCATTCCACAGAAGTATGGACTGTTTAACCCCTACTAATTCAGTTTCATTACAGTACTGCTGGTTTTGACTTTTATAAGTTACAGTTGTCGGCAAAAGTGCGGTGAGCTTGTCCCAAAAAAAAAATGGCTACATAACTTTTTCAATGCATGAATCTAAACCAAGTTTCGAAGCTTAGCGTCAATCGTTCGAAACCATCAAGAATGTGAGGATTTCATCATGATTACAATACAAACATTCTAATCAAGCCAAATATTGCAAGAAATAATCTTTTGTGGTCCGAATGTGGTAACAACCGCATACTTAGATGTTGAGATAATATTTTATACAACAAATAATTAAATTATGTAGTTTGTGACATTAATATTCATGGAGACTGTCTTTTAAGCCCATGGCGCCGTGGCTGTTATGGCCTAATCGGGCAGCTTTGTCGTCTGCTTTTACGCAGACGATAGTTTTTTGAACGAATATGCTTATCAATATATTATCTCACTGGGGATGCATTTATTAACGTAGCTAATGGTAGCAGTTGACGATCAAGAATTTGAAAAGTAAGCAGATCTTGAGGATCTATTTAAGGGTGCTGGTTGATGGATGGAGACGGACAGAAATAATATTACAGTAAACAGAATGAACGCTAATGTAGCGGTTGCCAGGAGAATAATAAAAAAAAAATATGTGTGTATAAGTGACAGGAAATTAATGATGAAACATTAATACAATCACAATCATTCTACTGTTATTTGATGATAATTTGGATGGGATCAAAGTGGCAAACCTCAATAGAGATTAACTAAATACGTAAGAGATATAGCGCACAAACACAGGTGTACTCTCTGTTTCGTTACTTACACAGTCCAATGAGAGGTCAATCTGACAGGACTGGACAGTGATCAGGCGCCGACCGACGACTTTACGTGTTTTCTAAGCTGCGGGGTAATAATAATAATAGGATTCTTACATCAAGTATTTTTTCAGACATCCAGTGTGGTCACCCTACATTACTCACGCATTTACAACTGACGAACAATTGAACTAAAAGTATAGTTATTACGTCACCCAAAGGTTGAAAACGTTACAAATATTAATGTTAGACAATACCTGAGTGTATCATCTATAAGTGAAAGGTTTCTTTGAATTGAACGGTTACCATAATCTTAATCAATATTTTGGTTGAGTAAAGTATAGTAAAGTATAGTGTATTATAATTCAATAACTTAAAATCATGGATTATTAGGTGATCATCGGTTTTGGATTTTGATCTTTGACATCGAAATATAATTTGAGGTAACAGTAAAGTCATCATCATCATCATAATTTCAGCCAAAAGACGTCCACTGTTTGACATAAGCCTCCCCTATATGTCGCTATAATGACTGGTCCTGTGCGTCTCGCATCCATCGGATTCCCGCGAGCCTCACCAGGTGATGTCCACCTTGTGTGAGGCCATCTAACACGGCGTCTTCCGGTACGTGGCCGCCACTCCAAAACCTTTTGTCCCCATCGACCATCTTTTCTGCGAGCAATTATAATAATAATAATATATATAATAATAATAATAGATTAAGTCTAACGATTCTTTGGGCTATTAACCTTGGTGAAATGAAGTCATCGCTGACTTTTTATAGTGAAACAAACAATTTGCTCGATATTTTAGTAATATTAATAACATAATTAATTATGCATGTTCTTATTTATTCTTAGATCAAGTTCTATAAAAATAATTTGGTATTTTTAAGTGGCATCTGCACCAAACAGGTTATTTTATTTATTTATTTATTTAAGGATCACCAACGAGTGTTACAAAACAAAATAAAACTTAGAAATAAAAATTGTTTCACATAACCTAATACTATTATGCACACTAAATTATGTGCTGTTATTTTTTTATACATAGTTTTTTTGTGATTTTATATTTAGCAATACTACCTAATAATAGATTTAATCATTGTAATAAACTGAGACAATAAATACTTTACACAAATTGTCATTAAATGAAATATATAGATAAAATCAGAATCTTACTACCTTTCAAAATTATGACTTGCCTTGAGAATTAAAGCAAATTGACTAGTTATAATTAATTTAGGCCTTATGTGTACTGTCTTTAAAGTGTTTTTACTTTGCGTTAAGTATGTTTAGTAATTAATTGTGTACATTAATTTTAATTTCTGTTGCATCATCGATTTACCTGCTTACTAACTAATGACTCACTTTTTTAATCGGTGGTAAACCAGTAGTTAACTTAAAATTAGCACAGAAGTAAAGAGAAAATAAATCAAATTGCTTTCGTAGTTCAACGTTAATTAGTATTTTTTTAAACAATATAGCGTCCCTTAGCTAACAACACCGCATAAGTCATTTTTACCAACTTTACAGGAAAAGCAAAAAACTGTGCGGTGTTGAGAGACCAGCCGACTTTGTACGCTGTCACGATTTTTCGAATTATGGGTTCTGATTGGCTGAAATCTATATCATGTGACCAATGGTTAGACGCGCAATGAGCGGCTCCATCTAAAGGCATTCAAATGTGAAAACCGCCAATTTTCGACTTGAGCGGTGTTGTTAGCTAAGGGACGATAGGTATAAAAAAATAAAATAATGATAATAATAACAACACGTAAGGAAGCCTTCATCCAACCAACTGTCCAAAGAGAACCCTCGTTGTGCAGTTGGAATTAGAAATAAAGAAAGAAATTAAACATTTATTTGTGGGAGATTGATTTAGGGCTTGATCCAGAAGGCAGTACTCTTGGACACAGCGCGTATTGTTCGAAGATTCATATCTTAAGAGCCCTGACCACCGGTAGCTTGCATCCTGTTTCCGATGCCGGTGCGCTACTATTTAAAAAAAAAAATGTTTTTTAAAGAAATATTTTAAAATATATAGAATACGTATTAATAGAAAATAAATAAAGTAATAATAATATAGGATAAGAGTATTGTTAAAAACTAATTATTTCTTACAAAACAAGGTTTCCCATAAAACAAAACAAATGCAACTGAAACTAAAAGTATCATTACTAATTTCCTACTGCAATATTTAAACGTACAAACATATACAAAGATACTGCAGTTGTCAACCACCTTATTCTTTAGCAGACAAAGTTTATTTTCGTCCAAATCAATAATAAACTGCACAACGGGGATTTATGTTTGACGCATCAATCATGAGTTGCACCTAGTCAAGGAGATATTGATCTTTCGCTTTGTCATCGATCATCAACCGATGTACCTGACATATAAGTGTTGCAAAGCTGAATAATTCATCATTTGCCTTCTACCTTACCTTTTCCCAATTAGCTATATTGTAGAGATTACGAGTCTAAACAAATGCAGAAAATATTAAACGGACGAGCTGCTATAGGTCAGATAGCATGATTAGCATGGCCATTATTATTTTTTATTTTTTTAATATAATCAATATAATTGTATATGTATGTGCGTATTTTGTGTAAATTGGACTTTTATATTATGGGAATCATTTCCTGAAAATTAATGATTATTATTATATTAAAAGAGATATCAGTTACAAACAATAATTTTGGTATCTTAAAGGCTAGAGTGAAAGGGCTTTTTTCTTTCTACTGCGCAACGTTTGAATCACTACTTACCATCAGGTGGGATCGCAGTCAAGCACTTGGTTATATATCATCTAGTGCACTTCATCAACGATTGCATCACTGCTTACCATCAGGTGGGATTTCAGTCAAGCACTAGTTTATATATCATTAAAAAATATAATCAGCCTTAAAATGTTCCCACTGTTGGGCCTTCTCTCTAGGACGTAATCTACCACGCGGCCCCATTGCCGTTAAAAGATGTTATTATGTCTTTGGTTGTGTCTTGTTCCAAGATATTTTTATTATTTTTCCTTCTCAACAGAGCCAGAGAGAGACTTTACACCTCTGGAAACCTCTTTGGACCTCTGGTTTTCCTCTGGGGTTATCTGAATAGTAGGGTGTACAACAGTAATCGATCAACCATATCTGACTTGAAGGAAAACTTCTTTTTTTTCAATGAATGTGTATTTTATTATTACTAATTATTCTTCTTATTTATTCATTTATTTATCAATATATCATATAAATTATATTTTTTTAATATTTCAATAAAAAAGAAAAAAGCATTTAAAAAATATTATTTGACTTCAATGAATATAAATTTTGTGCAATCTCTTTCAACACTACGCATTTTTAATATCTGACTAATAGTATCATTATTATTTAATGCAATTTTTTTTGTGTACTTTAATTTATTTTGTGGTGTCTTATTTGTCTTTATGTTTATGCAAGTATGAGTCATTTGTTACTTGAAATAAATGAATAATAAAAATAAATAAACGTGCCTTGCCCACTATCACTTAAATTTGGCGATTCTTCGGGCTATGTCAGTAACCTTGAATCTCCTGCGCAAATTTTCATTTCTTGTACGATCACGCAAGGAAACTCCAAGCATAGCCCTTTCCATTACCCAATAGATGGCTTTATTAAGCCTTCTAACGAGTTTTGTCAGTAGAATTCATCCATCTCTTTCCGTCAGATTAAGCTGCAGTCATCAAGTCAGTCGCCAGTCAGAATTGGCTATTATAAACAACAATCTGTGAAAATAATGCCATTAGTAATGTTTTTTTTACATGAAGAGCTTTTGTCCGCGGCTTCGCCTGCGTACATAAAATAAAGCTTACGTCACTCAGGAATAAAGCAGCTTTCTGTCGGTGAAAAATTTTTAGCAATCGGACCTGTATTTTCAGAGACTACCTCCACAAACAAAAAACAACCATTACCTCTTTTACTAGTGTGGATTAATGACATTGTTTTTGCAATGTGTTTCCACTATCTTAATTAGTTTATTAATTATATTATTGTTATATAATCATATCATTATGTGAATGTGAAAACATTATTATTGTCTTCCACAGACTCATACATTATTTTCTATTTAGATCCACTGCATTATTATTCTTTTTAGTACTATGTTTACTGTTCTTTATTGTTCTCTCACCTTCTATTCATATTGTAATATGGAAATATTGTAAAAAAAAACATTTTGTTTTAAACTAACGTCCTGTTGGAACCTTATAGGTGCTAGCTTCTGACGTTTTATAAGTGCCATGTAGGCCTGTGTGAAATAAAATATGTCTTTTGAATAGAACAGAGTATGTAATGTAGATATACCTGATTGCGAAATCTATACTGTTAGACAAAAAAGACGATGCATGAGCGATGAGTGCATCCCTACTGTCGTTGCATATTATCGCCCCCGCACTAGCATCTTTGACAGTCCAACAGAGAATTACGCGCTCTTTTCACGGTGTTTTACTTTTGAATAGTTTTGAAGTTATAATTAAATGTTTCATGTGTTAAAACGCTTATATTTAATAATATTTAGTTAAAATAGAAGCAGCATATCATTGACTGGCCTGTTGGTCTAGTGGTTAGTGGCCTTGACTGCTATGCCGGAGGTCGTGGGTTCGATTCCCACCCAGGACAAATGTTTGTGTGATAAGCACGATTATTTGTTATGTGTCTGGGCGTAATTTATCTATATATGTATGTATTTAGAAATATATAAGTATGTTTATCAGTTGTCTAGTACCCATAACACAAGCTCTGCTTAGCTTGGGACTAGGCGGCGTTGTGTGATAGTTGTGGAATATTATATTATATTCAAAGTCAAAACTCAAAGTTTTTTATTTCACATAGGCCTACATGGGCACTTATAAAACGTCAGAAGCTAGTGCACGGTTCCAAATTGGTCGTTTCCTATGGAGAACAACCTTCAAGAAACTCCATGGTTACTGTTTTAAAAATAAATTGTTGTTACAATATTTCCATATTACAGCTTATGTAGATATTATGTAAGGACAGTGTAGACTGGTCAATATTGTACTATAAAGTACAATAAAAATAATCATAATAAAAAGGAACCTAAGAATTCGCGGAGTCTACAGTGTTCTCACATTCACATTATAAAAAAGAGGCTACATAAATAAAAGCAAGTAAAATAAATATTATTATTATATTATATATATTATTACAAATACGAAGCAACTTTTCCTGGGCAACACCGTGTCAAGTTTACATAGAAGCCTGCCTAGTCTTACCGGTCTGTTACCACACGCTCTAGAACTAGACTTGGCTAATACCTACAGACATAATAATTATTGCAATATTGTAACCGATCATCTTACGGATGCATTAATTGGAGCTGTCTCGCTTTGATGCAATGTTGCTTTAGATTGAGACACTGTGAGTTTATGTTACCGTAACGAAGGTTCTCATGTGGTCTATGAATGTCTTTCAACTATCACTATAGTGATAGGTGATGATAATAGTCATTCGTTTCTAGAGTTTCTTTCCGTTTCTTCTCCATAGGAAACGATCAATTAGAACCGTACACTAAGAGCTCCGAAACGTGGTCGCTTACAATGGGCCTCATCAGAAGGCTTAAAGTTACTCAAAGGGCAATGGAAAGGGCTCGGAGTTTCCTTGCGTGATCGAGTCAGAAATGAGGATATCCGCAGAAGAACCAAGGTTACGGACATGGCCTGAAGAATCGCCTAACTTAAGTGGCAGTGGGCAGGGCACATTGCTCGCAGAACAGATGGTCGATGGGGACGAAAGGTTCTGGAATGGCAACCACGTACCGGAAGACGCAGCGTTGGAAGGCCTCCTACAAGGTGGACCGATGACCTGGTGAGGGTTGCGGGAATCCGATGGATGCGAGACGCACAGGACCGGTCATTGTGGCGACATTTGGGGGAGGCCTATGTCCAACAGTGGACGTCTTTCGGCTGAAATGATGATAATCATTCTTCTTTTGTCTATAAACATTTCGATACCTTCTACTCATAAGGTCTTAGGGTAATAATTTCTGGAGAGCCGTATTTCTTTTTTAAAGTTTTTGATTGTCTTTGGACTGATTCACCCTATCCCCTTGTACTAGTGTACAACAGTATTACGAGCGGATAGTCTTCCTCAACCTTATAACAACAGATTCCCACAAGGTTACAGTTATGTTAATGATGTAAGCAATTTGTGACACACTTTTAACCGATTTTTTTGTGTTAGGTAATCAATAATCAGTTTTAAGATCACCGTACTAGACCCTAGATGGAATAGGAAGTAACAATATTTATTTTATTTTTCTAATACAATTTATCTTAAAAAAATATGTAATTAATGTATAACAATAATAATTATATTCCACAACTATCACACAACGCCGTCTAGTCTCAAGCTAAGCTAAGCAGAGCTTGTGTTATGAATAATAATATATTTCTCACATACTTATGTTTTTCTTAATACATACATATTATAGATAAATTACACCCAGACACAGAACAAATGATCGTGTTCATCACACAAACATCATCCGGCATAGCAGTCAGGTCCACTGACCACTACACCAACAGGTCAGTCAATTTATGAGTGGGAGGCATCGATTTGTGTTAATCAATTGGCAAAACAATATGCCTAGCCTTTTTCTTCCTATGTTGGAGTCGGTTTCCTGCCTTAACCGCCTACCTGACCTCCACAACCCTGACTTCGGATGGCACGAGACTCCTTGGCAAGACTGGCGTCAGATTTGCTGGCATCCGACTAGCATATTTTCTGAGGCACGATGAAATCTCAGTCCCATCCACAGACCGACCTCGGCAAGCGTTGCTTAACCTTAAATTAAAATTTTAGTCACGAAATAAATCATTTTGACAAAAAATAAATTAAAATAAACCTTAAAATAGGCCTATTTTAGTCTATTCGTTGACCACAGATCCATTGAAGTACTGTAAAAAATATTGAAGCAGAATATTGGCAGTCGGCTTTTATATTTAAATGTAAACATATATATGACTTAATGAATGTGTGATTTACACGGCAAACGCACCCTTTTTTTACCGACTAGAACCCGCCCGTGCTCTTTCAGTTGCTTTTTGGATTCCAGTCCCACCGTAATTCTTTGAAACAATCCCGTAGTCCTGGAAGGCAGTGGCTCTGGTTAGTCAATCTTGCTGACATCTCTTTGGAGAGCGCCTGGAGTAAACCCACCTAATGATGACATCTGGAATATAAGCAAGAAAAGGCGTCGCAAGTTATAAGAAAACAACCTTATTATTACATAATATCAATATTTATCTTCGTATTATTAACTATGGGTCTACCCCACACGAAACACGCTATTATGTGATTCTCTGCCTACCCAAAAATGGTGAAACAAGCGCGATATAACACAGAAACTGGGTCAAAAGCAGACATTTACGTCTTTTACTTCCTTTTTAACGTTTTGGGTAAAGTCAAAGTCATTTTTCAAGGCATTTTCGAAAATAAACTTGTCGATAATAATTGAAGGCTGCAATTGTATTGAGATGCAGTTTAGAAACTGACTGACTGACATATCAACCCACAGCTGAAACTACTAAGACTAGGAGCGTCGAATTTTGCATAAGGTTTCCTTTTATGACGAAGGTGAGCACTAAGAGAGGGTTTTTAAAATTCACCCCCTAAGTGAATTAAACGGGACCTCCGTTTGTATGGAGAAACCAACTTTGTCGTGGGCGATGCCGCTGGGAGAAATTAGTTAGGTATAAACTAACGATCCATCCCGGCTTGGCATTTGGATATTCCAAGCATTTTTATCATAATTATAACACTTTCCCCCTTCTCAAATAAAAAATACAAACAAACAAAAAAAAACAGTCAAGTGCGAGTCAGACACACACACGAAAGGCTCCGTACAAACTTTCATATGTAAATAGTTTGATTCCCGAATCGAGTCTTCATGATATTTCTGAATTGCAAAAAAGTTACTATTGTTTCTTTACTCGTGCTAGTCAACGAGAAGTACCCTTTTTGTTTTTATTTCTCTGGAAGTCAAAAGTCAAAATGTAGGCCTAAACTGAACATTGACTTAGGAGTTGAATTTTTCATTAATCCTAGGAGTAGCAGTCTTGAGTATTTTATATTAATTTCAGCTTAATACCTCCACTCACTCCTGAGAAAAGGGTCTTGAGAGACGGACAGATAGACAACAAAGTCATCCTATATGGGTTTGTTTACTGAGGTGCGGAACTCCAAAAAGATTGATGGTCCGGTGTAAAAGAGACAATTGATTCGTATTTAAATGATTATTTAAATTCATAAGTTTCTATAAATTTGCTAATTGCTGAAAGCAATGCTTGATTTTTTGCCGATGACCGGGTGAGCGAGGCGAGAATCCGATGAATACGAGATGCACAGGTGTCACTATAACAATCTGGTGACACTTGGGGGAGGCCTATGTCCAACGGTGGATGTCTTTCGGCTGAAATGATGATGATGATGATGAATGCTTATTTTTAAATATCTTGGTGGTCATCAATGCTCGGTCGTTTCTCTATATGAAAACCTTGACACGTCAAGCTAAGGTGTCATTTACAAACACTGATCATGACGCATACTTTTTGCTGGAGGCGTGTTTCACATCACGTATTTACGATATTCGATGTGATTAGCATCTAACTGCTTACAACACAGACATAACTGCCATGACGCAGTTCAGAAAAATAGTTGCACAATTTATTTAGCGCTATCTTCTTAAAATAAAAACACTTGAAGGTTTATTTAAAAGTGCCTTGAAAAGTTACAAATGAAAACGCAGAAGTATAAATCATGCTAAACTAGCTCCTGCCACCGGCTTCGTCTGAGTGATTGTTGGTTATTGTGGACGTAAAGTCGATTTCGAAGTCAAATAAAAAGTAGCCATGTTCATCCTTGGAGTAATAGCTTGCTTCGTATCTAATTTCATCAAAATCGGTTCAGAAGTATTACCGTGAAAGCGTAACAGACAGACAAACAGAGTTGCTTTCACATTTATTATGTTAGTATAGATAATCAAAATTCTGTTGAACCCGGGATACTGTATCTCGGGATCCCGGGATCCCGCTCGTATTTTGGACTTGATATTTTCAGCATTATATTTTGCAAATCCCGGGTTTATCGGAATACTTACATCATTTAAAGTTTTGTTTTAAAACAATTGAGCAAAATTTTGGCTTCCAGATTAAAGACTTATTTATCAAACCGCTTATAATATCATCAACGACATGTGTTGAGTTGAATTTGTTAAGTAATAATAATTTTGATAGTAACTTATAGGATTTTTTATTAAGTCCAAACAAGATGGCAACAAAAACCAACAGATTATTCGGTAATTGAAAGAATGAACATTAAGAACAAAAACTGATTTTAATATACTTTACTGACTTTTTATTACCACTTTTAATTACCAAAACAATCCCGGGAGTATCCCGAGTTACTGGGATCAAAAATAGATAAACCCGAGATCCCGGGATTAGAAGAAAGGTTCGGGTCAAATCCTGTAATTGTGATGGCACTGTTGCCTCAATGGTTGAGCTATTGGCTGATACGCTGCATGTCGCAAGTTCGATTCATTTTCGGAAATTCCCTATGGCTCTAGTGGGCATCGGTCCTGCTGGGGTCCTACGGTTTGCCGACTTTTTTTTGAGGTACGAGTGTAGGTCACACCGTCGACGAACCCATTCGCTCTCGCTCTTTACCGTGGCCTAAATACCAATTCTATAAGTCAATATTTTATTATATTCTTGTACGTACAAATCTATAATTGGCAAATATTTTACACAGGAAAAAACTCTACAAAAAGTTTGTACACAATAATCTGCATTATTTTATAACATGACGTATAAGATGAAGAACGTACATAATTGTTGCAAGTGTTTACATAATAGTGATCGGTGAACGGACGAGATTGGGAGGTCGCGTGCTTTCCGATGTGTGTGGTGAGGGTCCATTGTTGGCGACGGAATTGATTGAAAGAGTGACTGCGGCCCTAGAATGCAAAAGGGCAACTGATGGAACGCCTATGGCTCATCATCATCATTTCAACTGAAAGACTTCCACTGTTGGCCATAAACTCCCCCAGGTGTCGCCACAATGAACGCCTATGGTTGCTCTAGCCAAACCCAAAACAAGTATCTGTAGGCCTTTTAATATAAGATGACACGGTTGGCGCAGTAGTTAGCGGTTGGCTGCTGCGCTGCGTGTTGCTGGTTCGATTCTCCACGGAACAAATATTTGTATGCCCTCAAGATAAGTGCTTCGGGTCTGGCTGTTTTGTGTACGTAAGTTTACATGCTTGTGAACGCACCCAAGATACAACCCCCCTAGCCAAGTTACGACCGTTCCGTTTCTCTTGCGGTGAACGCCTCCGATTCTTTTGTTCTAACCACGTGACTGAGCGTTGAGATCAAAACAATGGAATTAAAGGCGTGGCCTACTCGAGGCGTTCGAAGCAAGAGAATCGACACGAAATGGTCATAACTTGGCTAGGGGGGCAGGAGTAATTTTTAGTGTGTGGCAACCGTGACACGCAGTATAATACCGCAAACATTGCACAGTGTTGTCATGTCAAAAATGACAACACAAAAGGTTTCAGAAACACAAACCGACAACTTCTTCTTGCCATCTCAAAAGTATTTTCACTAACTTTCTTTAGCACATATCACTCAGATTAACGTCAGATCTACCGACGTCAGTCATTCGTCAATCGCAAGCCGTCAGTCAAAGGAAACGCACCTGCGTATTAGCTCGGATCTCGATTCCTTTCTCCATTGAGAGATGTGCGCAGCATCAGTTACTCGTTGTGAATGGGATGGGTGCGGGGCATTTAATAATTAATTATAAGTATTACGTCTGTATGTAGACGAGTTTTTAACTCTCACTAGTTTTATTAATTATACATTATTGGTTGCTGAGCGGATGAAAAATGATTGCATGTAGCGGAGATGAGGATGAGTGGTGTGACGAAAATGGGTAAAGCGAAAAATGAGTTACATATTATAGGAAGTTTGAAGGTGGCGCCAGTGACTGAAAACGTGATAGGGAATCATTTGTCTTGGTGTGTGGGTAAAAAGGAGCGATGAAACGTCCAGATCCCAAGTTGTAGCTAACAAAATAGACGTTTCTTGCTAGCTACAAACCTTTAAGTCAAGAGTGAAATAAAAAACGATTCAGTTCAAGTTCATCAGGTGAGATAGTGGTTAATTGCGCAGGACCACTATCTCACCTGCCTACCAACAATTTAAAAAAAAATGCTTGGATGGAGAGGCTAAGAGAGGCCAAAGAAAAGATGTATGGATTGGTGAGGAGTGATATGAAGGAGGAGTTGGTGATAGCGTGACGGGTGACAGGACAGAATAGAAGAAAGAAACGTGTTGCGCCACCACAAATAAAACGGGACAAGGGCAGGAAGATGATAATGATGGTGTGGATAATATTATATATAAAAGCTTGTGGTTAAAGTAATAACAGCCTCCGGGTCGATCGCCAAGGTTAAGCAACGTTTGGATGGGTGATCATTCTAACTTACCGACATTCCTCCGTGCCGTGGAAAGCACGTTAGGCCGTTAGTCCCAGCTGACAGGTCTTTGACAGTCGTTAGAGATAGTCAAAAGCTAGAAAATCAGACAGTAGGCTTGCCAAAGGGTATCATGTTACCTAATTACTAGGTTTTAGAGGTCAGATAGGATGTCGCTCCTGAAATGGTACAAGGCTTTTTGACTTGATTGATTGGTATTTTTTGTTTCGGTGGGAAAATCATCCAATGACATTCCCCGCTCTTGGCTGAAGCGATAGATATTGTCAGATTTTTACTGACTAAAAACTCACTTCTGTTCCTTCGTTGCTTTTCATACTAGGGCCGAGTCTTTCTTTCCGAAGCAGACCGTTGGCCCCAGTAGACTTCGACCCTGCTGGGTCCCTACGGTTTGCTAACATCTCCTTGAGGCGCGCGTGGAACAGTATGCGCCGTCGGTGACTTGAGCTCGCACAATAAACCTTCTTCTTCAATTTACTCACTACTCAAACACTTCACACAGTGACGCAGAGATTAGCAAAATCGAAGAACAGGAATTGGCAATTGAGCCGGTTGTGGCTATTCTGCCAGTGTGCCTCTTGTTTGGTTCAACCTAACCAATTCCTTCGATTTGACAGAATGACGTGACGTCACAACATGGCAATCGATCTTTTTCCTATTTGGAACGCATAGTATTTCTGTTGCCGCTTTATCAACAAATATTAAAAACCAAATAAAATAAATGCCCAGTAGAGAAACAGTAACGGTTAGAAAAAAAAAAAAATAACATATATTTTCCAATGTATTTTTTTTTTAAACTGCTGTAGATATATTTTCCGTTTTAGTAAGGTTTGCACACTATATCAAGATATCCTTACTAACATCACAGCTATCAATTACACCATCATCACAAGTGAATCACTCGCGTGTGTAAGTACCGCGGCACGTCAAACAGCGCACGCGCATTATTCAACATCTGTCAAAGGTCAGTGCCGCGAACTTGGGGACATTGCGCTTGACTTTTATATTGAAGGATGCTTATAATACATGGTGATTATAACTTCGATACCTCCTACGCATAAGGTACTCGTAAGAACGCAAACAGTGCATTTTTTCAGGAGAGTTCGTTTTCGTATTATTAATAATGATATAAGTAATTCGTGAAACAGTTTTAACCAAAATTTTTCGAATTATATAATCAGTAATCAATTTAAAATCTAGTATACTAATACCAGACGTTGGATGTAAAAAGAAATAATAATATTTATTTTGAGCAGTGGTGGCTGAGTGGTAATGGACCCGACTTACGAGTTGTAAGTCGCGGGTTCGAACCCTGCCAGGCGCATTGCTTTGTGTAATTTATTTCATCACCACTACTCTCAAAAACGGTGAAGGAAAACATCGTGAAGAAAACGGCATTTCTTAGAACCAAAAATTCGAAGACAGGTAACGTCCGCCAACCCGCACTGGGCCTGCGTGGTGGATTAATGCCCATTTCCTCTCCTAGACAGAAGGCCTGAGTCCCAGCAGTGGAACACACAGTGTGAACATTAAAAAGGCTGATTTTGCTTAATAACCTTTTATGCTTAATATTTATTTAACAATATTTTTTTTTATCATGCAATGTTATTCAAAAAATCTCTTGCGTCTATATCGATTAACTTAGTATGTACCTACTAAGATTGAATATTGTTGTTTTTGGAATATTACTTTGTGGTGGAATTTTGGTTAAAATTTCGAAAGATGTGGTTTTGTTTACTTTAACCATTAAGTAATTGTATTTGCAAACAAGACAACTGCAGTTACTGCTTTAAACTGCGTAAAGATTAAACTCTGTATCCTGTTGCGCACAAAAAGTGTGAGATTCTTTGTAGATTCGGTTTAATATGGTACTGCAAGTTTTTTTTTTTTAACTAAGTATCGTTTGAAATTTAATTTGACAATTCATCTTTAATTCCGTCCACGCTGCAACCACTCGTACCGTGATCATTATCGACCGTCATTGACGATTAATGACTATTTTTATAAAACGTAACAGCTGTAATAAGTATTGTAACTTTTATATCGATAACCGATTAGTACAATAAAGTGTGACGGAGGTGTATTTCGATAACTCTGTCATGCTAATATTCGTAAAATGAATAAATAAATATTTTTAAATAATTTAAAGCCCTTGTATAAAGAATTTTAAATATTTCAAGAAAGACAAGAGATTGTCAGTAAACAGTAAAAAATCATTAGTATAGTTTAATCCTACAAAAAATGCTCCAACTATATGTATTCGAAATGTCCCATCAAAATCTGTCAAGCAGTTTCCAAGATTATCAAAACCGCCAGACTTGTTTAAAAGAGGTGAAGAAATGTGTATCATTTCGTACTCAACAGTTACATTACTTTTAAAGTGTAATTAATTTAATAATTACAACATTAAGACAAGTCGTAAAATTACAGGTTTGTTAATAAAATGTTGCTTCTTAACGAATTGTATGTCATTTAGAAAGGATATTAATTCCAACTCCATACGTAATCCTAAGTATGAGCAGAGCTAATTAATGTATCTAGACTTCACTTAGGTCACGTTCTTTTTAAATTGGGAAATAATCCAATGACTCGTCCTGCTCTAAAAGTGGAGCGAGAGGGCGTGTCAAATTTTTGTTGACTAAAACTACACCCATGTTTCTTCTTTGCTTTGCATTCCAGGACCCCGGGTTACATTTTCGGAAGTCAGTAGCCAGTAGCCTAGCCAGTAGCAGAAGCCAGTAGGCTTCGGCCATGCTGGACCCCTACGGTTTTGCTTACATATTTTTTCAGAACGCGTGGAATACTAAGCGCCGTCAATGACTCGGGCTCGATCCGGACGGTTACAGCGCGGAAACGGCGAGCTACCGCTTGCTCGTCATTTGCAAGCCCACGAACTTTACGCTTTGTATTGTTAGAATAATAAACGTATAGTCTAAGTAGAGCTAATTAATAGGTCTAGGCTTCATCTAGGTCACTTAGCAGTATAAAATTTACTATCTTTGAAAGCCTAAAAAATCAGCTTTCTCGTAGGTTTCTGAAAAGTGCTTTTATGAAGAAATCGCAAAAAACAGGATCCTCCTGAAGATCACTCTTTTTCAGGGTGGGAAATAATCAAAGAATCTCCCTCTCAAGATAGAGCAAGATAGAGACAAAACTTACCGTGTTTCTTCAATTACGCTTTGTGTTTGAGGGTTGTGGTGACTTTTTTAATAATCCCGCTATCCTGGCAGGTATCAGCCCCAGCGGGCCGCCAATCTCAATTTAAAAAAGCTTCTCCTAGGGTCTCCAGTGATCGCTGTCATATAAAGAAAAGGCCTAAGTCGACGGCGCGTAGTGTTCTATGCGCGCCTCAGAGAGATGTTAGCAAACTATAGCAGGGCCGATGCCAAAGACGCACTGAAATAAATGGAATCAAAAAAATATAGATATGTTATTTTTCACGTTAATTCTAAATAGTTTAGCGTAGCATAGCATAGTCGGCCTTATAATGTTCCCACTGTTGCGACTATAGGAGAGGGAATGGGCCGTAATCTACCACGCGGGCCCAGTGCGGGTTGGTGGATGTCGCCTGTCTACAAATTTTTGGTTCTAGAACATGCCAGTTTCCTCACGATGTTTTCCTTCGCCGTTTTGAGAGCAGTGGTAATGAAATAAATTACAAAAAGTAATGCGCCTGGGCCGTTAGCACTTGGCCACCACTGGTCAAAAATAGTGTATTCAAAACATAATCCAGCTAATTTTGTATGATAGGGTCGATGCTTGCTAGAGCTATGGGGATTAGTATGAAATGGATATTCGTGGTCCTAGAATTCAAAAGGCAATTGAAGGAACATAGCTGTAGTTTTAGTCAGAAAAAGTCTGACTAGCCTTTCTGCGTCACTCTAGTGCAAGAGAAGTCACGGGATGATTTTCCACCTCAAAAGAAAAAACTTCAGAAGGTGGTAATGATAGACTGAAGACGGGAGACAGATGACCATGTTTTGTGGAGCAGCATACGAGCTCGTCAATTATGCCGTGTTAATTGTTTGATTGATTGAAAGGAACACTTACTAAGCGAACTTAATTAATTAATCTGCGAATGTAATCACTGCAATCTTTATTCACATAGCAACCATTACAGTTATTTTGATTTCAATTAAGTAGTAGTACTTCCAAGCATTTGGCAATGATTTTGATTGGTGAAATACAAACGATCTTAATTAGGCACACTTAATATTTTAAAAAACTTTACTGTGAAGTTTTCCTTTACACGTAAAAAAAAACTAAATATCAAGGAAAAACGACTTTTTCACAATATACTTGTCATTTAATACGATAAATGATGATGTCATGACCTTTAAAAATAAGTAGTAAAACTAGGTATACTCATAGTTAGGTCCTATGTAGCATTATGTCATTGTATTGACTGAAAAACTGCAACGTTATTCTGTATCAATCATCGATATTGGAAAATTTACTTTTTGATTTCTCTTTTTTTTTTCAATATTGATAGGCTTGAGTATGAACACTATTTTATCTGATCTGCCCCCCTAGGCAAGCTACGAACGTTTCGTTTCGTTTCTCTTGCGTCGAACGCCTCGAGTAGGCCACGCCTCCGATTCCTTTGTTTTGACGTCATCTCACGCTCGGTCACGTGGTCGAAGCGTTCGACGCAAGAGAAACGAAACAAAATTGTCGTAACTTGACTAGGGGGGCTGGCATCATAAATCAATCATTGCAGTAAGTCCTCTCTTTGAGAAGTTGCTGGAGAGGCGTCACGGCTTTCTCACCTTCCGCATGATGCAGTTCCCACTTTCATGGACAATGGTATGTTCAGGAGGTTACTCATGACGTTACCAAACATGTAAACTCACATGCCCAAGATATCCAGACCTGGAACAACAATTTGCAGGTTATACAAATATTACTTACGTGCGGGAATCGAACTTATACAGTGCAAATATTGTAAAAATTAATATTACTGCAATTTTTTTCCGTTTCTTCTCCATAAAAAACGACCAATTAGGACCGTGCACTAAGTTCTAAAGTTCTTTATAAGTGCTCATCTAGGGCATCATCGCTTCAACTGAAAGACGTCCACTCCTGAAAGTAGGTTCCCAAGCATCACCACAACGATCGGTCCTAGGCGTCTCGCATCCATCGGATTCCCGCAACATGTAGACCAGCATAGACTAATTAGAAAACTCAAATCGAGGGGTCAAAAATTACAAGTTCAAATGAACAGTTACTCCTTGACACGGTTAAAAAACATTAACAAATCGTTAATCCGTATGCGTGTAATTAGCTACGAAAATACTACACCATTATGCAAATATCATCTTAGTTTGAACGCTCTTCATTATTTATTATGCTTAATGATTATGGCGTGTTAATATTATGTAGTTTTAATTGTAATTGGTTTTTACACACGTATAAGAAAATATTAAGGAATTCTGTTGGATAACACTTTGATAGCAGTTTTTGGTTAAGTTTTTGTGGTTCTTTAAAATAAAGCATTTAACGATTGCCAAAAGGCCTTGTTGGTCTAGTGGTTAGTGGCCCTGACTGCTATGCCGGAGGTCGTGGGTTCGATTCTCACCCAGGACAAATATTTGTGCGATGAGCACGATCATTGGTTCTGTGTCTGGGTGTATAATATATGTATGTATTTAGAAATATATAAGTATGTTTATCCGTTGTCTAGTACCCATAACACAAGTTTTGCTTAGCTTGGGACTAGACAGCGTTGTGTGATAGTTGTGGAATATTATTATATGTTATTATTAATTAATATAATAATAATATTGTTCAGACAGAGGATATAGTCTTAACATAGTTCTTGGTAACCAGTCCACTTAACCATAGCTCTATATCTTTGTTTTCCATGTGTCACAATACTTTCCCATGGGATTGTCTTTGAAAGCACTAGCATAGTGCCTACAGGAATAACAGTCAGTTGGTACCATGAAAAGTGTCTAAGGGGCCTTTGCGAGTTGGCTTCGGCTCCTCGTACGCCTCACCTTACCTTCCAAAGGTCGAGGACCCTAGGGTGAGACATACTAACACATCTAATAACAATTTTATTGTTCTCCCTTGACAAAAATTTTCTTAACTAAGTAACCAGACCAGTCTTTCGCAAAGGTGCTTTCTTTGCGAAAGACTGGAGGCCCTATTAGAGAGACCCATTTATTTTCTGTTCGAGGTGGGAAATAATCTAATGCCTTCTCTCGCTCTAGGGTAGCGCGAGAGGGCGTATCAGACTTTTACTGACTAAAACATATGTGCCCTTCAGTTACTAGAGATATTTTTTACTGAAAAATACTAATAAAAATTGTATGTTACTCGTAATTATCTTTGTTTTATTTGTCTTATCTATCTCTGAGGTTTTCATTACTATTTATTTGTAATATTATTGTCCACATGAGATTTTTTATTAGAAATCACGGAAAGATCCATATTAATATCAACATTTCAATGCAAGTACAGTGAATAACTCAACCTAATTCCGACCTCTGCTAATAACAATATATTTTCGTGTACGCACATAAGTATATCGTTTTTGTTTGGTAACCAGCGGTGTCAAAATCGCAATACGGGTCAATCATAAGTAACTGCCCTATTGAAGGTCGAAGGTCGCTTTACATTCAAATAAGGAACAAGCTATCATCACTATCCTTGCTTGTCGTATCTAGGTTAGTTATGCCATTTCACTTGTAGTAGTTAGGTCAGTTTGAAAAACTTAGATTTACGCTACTTGCATTTTTTTATTGTATTTTTATTAAATATTAAGCTAAATTAATTATGTATTGTGTGTGTTTTTAACTCCTTCACGCTCAAACGTCTAAACGGATTTTAGAATAAAATAAACTATAACATATCAAAATATACCAAATTACACAAAAATATTAACAAAACTTTTACACTAACTTAAATCTATGGGTACAAAGGCGGTCTTATCGCTGGCAGCGATATCTGCCAGACAACCTTTTTTTTTGGTGGGAAAATCATCCAATGACATCCCCCGCTCTTGTGTCAGACTTTTACTGACTTAAAACGTACTCTTGTTACTGTTTCGCAGAAGGAGGCGACCGACTGCCACTCATCCTCGCTTCAGACCATGTCCTATGATGAGAAGGTAACCTTTGGAAGCACTGATATGATGATTAACAATAATAAATTGATAGAAAGCTATAGATGCCAACCATAGAGCGCAGTCACGTAAAAAACTAGTTCTCTGTATTCTGTCTAGGTTGAGACTGGGTCTACATAATTATTATTATCAGAGGTCACAAAAAATCTAAAATGGAGACGATTGCATAAATGTTATAGTAATAAAATGTATTAATTTCGAAATTGTATCACATTTAAATAAATCAATTATATTAATAACAAGTCAATTAACACGAGAATCTTACAAGAAAATTATCTTTAATGTTTTGAATGAAAATGTGATAATTCGAATTTAATCATAATTACCATTACAGATTAGTATACATACGGATGCGGAAATCAAAAATATAATTTATTTTATGTAAGTATGTTGTTAAGAATATTAATCAAAAGTGAGTGTCTGCATCTTTCTACCTAACACTAAATTACTGAATTTATTATGATGCGGTTTAGCCATTAGAACTATTAGAAAACTGTCTAATAAGTATCAATAACAATGCATAATTATATTTAAGAAACAATATCAATGAAAATCAATTTTATGTTAAGTCAAATATATCATTACAAAAAAAAATATTGAAGCAACGTGAATATAGTTTAAATATAAGATAATTGGAGCATTAATCCCGTTACCGATTTTAGAGTTACATTGCTGTAAGTTTGAAGCCTCGCCCAAAAAACAAAAAAACAAAAAAAATAGTCCATTTGCAACCTGAATTCGTCCTCGATAGCCTCTGCTTATAAAGTAAAAGTAGCCGGTCTGATCTCCACTATATAAGCGGATCGCTCCGAGCACAAGGCATCACACATCAGCCAGCGTTCGACCAAACTAGACATGGCCAAATACATCGTAAGTTGGAGTGCAGTGAATGTGTTGTGTCGTGAGGTGCATTATGCACACCTTGTGAAGTGGACTCAAGTTTCATAAAAATCGGTGTTCTCTGGATGTGCTTTCGGACGTCTCCGAGATTTCAAGGATTTGATCGACATTACAAAGTGTTCTGTACCAGTTTTTGGAAAAATGGAACGCTTTGATGGAGAGGCGTGTTCTGGCTTTAGGAGTGATAGCTTCGAAGCTACACGTTTTACTGTGGACTCATCATCTGTTGATGAGTTCGTTACTGAACCGCTCACTTATGCATAAGTCTCGGCTATGCATTTAGCCAAAACTTAGGATTAAAATTTTTCTCCACAGGTTTTGTAAGTTTCAGAATTAGTGTCTTAACTTGATATTTGTTGACAGGTCGCTCTCGCCCTTTTGGGTTGTGTCGCCGCCGAGCCGCCCGTCGGCTACAGCTACTCCGCCCCCTCATCGCATTCGTCCATCTCCCTGGGCAGCCTCAGCGGCGGCGGCCACTACACATCCGTCCCGATCGGCCATTCCGAAAGCGAGGGATACTACGTAGACCCTCAACTCCTCTACAAAATCAAGAACATCCTCTTGTCTGAGGAGATCAAGAACCAGGGATCCGGCGGCGGCGGCGGCCACGGTCACGGCCACGGCATCTCATCTCATTACGGCCCCCCTGCCCCCGTGTACGGCGTGCCCGACCAGAAGATCGTTGGCATCGAACTCGACCACGTCCAACAGGCCATCCAGGTCGCGCAGTACCACCAGGCTGAGGAGGTATACGCCGCCGGTCACGGAGGCTACTCATCCGGCGGTGGCTACTCCTCCGGCGGTGGCTACTCCTCCGGCGGTGGCTACTCTTCCGGCGGTGGCTACTCCTCCGGCGGTGGTTCCCACTACACCACCATCGGAATTCCCTCAGGATCTTACGGAGTTCCCTCAGGATCTTACGGCTCTCCCCATTAAACGACCAAATTGTTAGTCATCTCATCTCATTTAATGTAAATCATGTGATCGCATCCTAGATGTTATTATGTATTATATTTGTTGTTATAAGTTTCTGTAAATAAAAGAACGATCTATTTTGTACGAACGACTCCTTGATTTAATGGCCAAACTTTCACATCCCGAGGTACAGCAACTGGTACATCTTACATCTTGCTGTTACAATCGTAAAACCATATGCGCTTCAACAAAAAAATATATTAATACGAAACAAAAACATGTTTCAACGCCTTAAAGAGCTGTAATAGGTCCCTATCGAAAGTCGTTTTCGATAAAATCGAAAGTACCGATGTCAGCGGACGACTTTTTGACATGCGCCTGACGTAATTGACGTGCAATTTTATAATAAAATGGAATTAAGTCTTTTTTTTTCGACACATTAAGTTACATACTTAGCACCTCACAAAATGAATCACTCATGGTGTCGCAACCCGCTGACCGACATATGTGAACGTAACAACCTTAAAACCAATGAAGAATTAGAAATTACGGCTCGGAATACCAGATCGCACTTTCGAGGATTAGATAAAAATTTCGAAACTGTCTATGATGCCAGCCACCTTGTTGCGTCACAGCGGCCATTTTCGCGGAATTAGCGAATAATTTCGCTCGAGTTGTTAATCCGAATGCACCATGCACTTTCTCCTTGCAACCTCGCTGTTCCGAATCTCGAGCGTTACATCAGTAACGCATGAGAGGCTGCGAATGATCTGGACATGTCCATCTGTGGTATCTTGTTTAGGTACGTCAAATTATTTGGTTACTTAACTTCATTCTGTTAATTAGCAGATGTTGCGAAATTCGCCTTCAAACTTACAAATTTGCATTTTTTTGAGATATTTTGATTTTCGAACACGATAATTACGATTTTCATCAGCATCGACCTCAATTTTATTAATTTGTTTTATTAAGTTCTTCACTCGTTTTGCATATTTTGGTCGTGATTTCACCGAAAAGTGAATAATGACTTTTTTATAAGCGATGCGAAAATTGATCTCCTGAATAATATATTTTTTATTCATATCACTTTCTGTCATCTTGCAACTAGTTATTATGGTAATAATATGGTTTTTGAAGTTAAAGGCTAATGAGATACTGCTTTATGTAAGGTACGAGTATTTGTATAAAAATGAATGACCATTACGTTTTAGGGTACGTACAGTCAGGGGTCAAAAGTGCAGTGGCACTTTCCCAATGAGTGTCTAAAATTTTTGTAATGTAAGTTCAATGGTCCATATCTAGTTTGCTTAATGCTTTAGTTCCATTGCAACAAATTAAATCAGTCATGAACCATTGACTCTCTTCTACAAATAAATTTTAGACTCTAGCATTGGTAGATTGCAAATGCAGTTTTGACCCCTGACTGCATAGCAAAGCTCTGTAAAGTAAACGACTAAATTCTTCTATATCAATGTAAAAATTTTAGAAAAAATCTCGTGTTTAAACTTTGACGGTATGGTTGACGGTGGTTGAGTGACTGGCCGGTGCGCTGCGGGTTGCGGGTTCGATCCCCGCACGGAACAAATATTTGTATGCTACAGATATCTGTTCTGGGTCTGGATGTCTGTGTATGTGAGTTTACATGTTTGTGAACGCACCCACGATACAAGAGTAATTCCTAGTGTGGGGCAACTTAAAAAAAGGAATAACTCCCCAAAGGTTTTGGACATGTGCTTTTAGTTAAATATCAATAAAAAAAATAATTAAAAAAACTCGTTAGAAAAGGTTTTGACATTTGAGAAATGCCCTAGAATATAACTTGGAACAAAAATGAAAAAAATAAACAATAAAATAATAATCAATTACAAGTTTTTGAAAAATATATTATTTTTAGGCGCGTTAAATAATATGTTGGAATATACTGCGAGTATTCTTTTTTCTTATTTAAGTATTTAATTTTGCCAGATGTCAAAAGGAGCCTTTTATTTTTTGACAACTTTAATACCTACAACATTCCCATATATTTCCGACATAAAAAATCTAATTAACTTAAACAAAATAACTAAATAAAGTAAATAGTTTTTATTTAGGAGAGATAAACAAATGATCCCTTTTTGCAATGCGAACATAAAATAACTCGGTGACACGCCCTTACACTTCGTCTTCGAGTGAGAAAAGTCAAAAAAATATTTTGATTGTTATCTGGATTTCAAAATCTTATCTAGATTTGCAATCTGTAAAGTCATCTCTCAGCTTCCGTTTGCAGAAATTACACAATATTCTTAATAAAATGTGTAACAAAACCACAATGTAACATAGTAATTACACACAGAGTAACCGAAGACCGTCGCTCGGCGATTTAGATAGTAGTAACACAGGTTTGGGACCATTGTATAACAACAAACACACATCAGTTTAAACTTTATTATGAACTGAAAGTTACGTTTGTCAATATGCGGCCTACCCAAATGTCCTTTCTTTAGTTTTGTTCGTCAAATCGTTGAGCTCCTTAGTAGTTCTGAGTTGAGCTACACGAATACTGATAAATGCTTGCACTGACTGGACAGATCCGCTCAGAACTGTGTGGTTCTTTCTTCAAAAGACCATCTCAGACTCCAATCTACGTTGGTCTCGTATGATTTAGCCATTACATGTTTGCTGTTGGGGCTTTAAAAGAGTCGGACCCCTGAGTTGATTTCGGTGATTGCTTCTCAGGATAGTCAGCTAGGAAATACCGGCTTCATCTAGTTTAAATTGACGTTGTAAAAGTGTTTTTAAAACCTATTTTTAAAATAAATGTAATTTATGGTGAATATTGTGAGGGCGGAGATGTAAGGCTTTTGTGTTCTGGATTTTTTAAGGTTTATTGTTAAACGCCAAATTAGAAGCACTTTCATTTTATTACTGGCTTCTGCCCGCGTCTGTTATAATGTGTTAATATCATGCTTTTTTCTAATGATGTTGCTATACTCGAAATACATTACGATGTCATATGTGTCATTATAACCGATATATTCTAAGCACAAACAGTTATATTTAATTTTATGTTTATTATCTAATGCGGAAATGTCTTTATTATCGTATTATGTTACTTGATCAAGATTTATATTAATGGCAACATTAAAAGTTCAATTTAGCCAAAAGTCATGAAGTCAAACAACCAAAAAAATAAAAATACTAAGCCTTGATTATTTACTATCGTAAAAAATCTAGTTAATTTAGTTTCCAATTATGACGATTTTTTTGCGATCCTTAAACTGGTCATTAGCTTGATTTGATAAAACTTAGTAAATTATTTCGGAGGTATCATCACCATCATCATCATTTCAGCCGAAAGACGTCCACTGTTGGACATGGCCTTCCCCAAGCGTCTCCACAACGACCGATCCGCCGGTATATCATGGTAACTTATGTAGACACTTAAAGATTCCATCAACAATTGCCTCGCCCTTGTTCTTTTGGAAACTTCTCTCTTACGTAATAAAAGGTAACCTTGAGCAAACTTTCGTGTTCCTAGTTCCAGTAATTTCGACTGTGCTTTGATATTTCAGTCAGTCAGTTTCCTCTTTTATATACATTGATAAAATTATTACCGCTTAGCTATCCTAACTTCTCTGACATCACAAAACAGTATTTTTTTCTTCGAACTTCAAATTTGAACCCCTATTACCTTTAGAGCATAAACTTTAAAAATTATCATTATCTTGCCAGTTAGCAAGATAATAAGAAATATAACCCATGTGATCTCCTTTGATATCACAATTATCATTACACTGATCACATTATTATTATAAAGTCAAAGGTGTTTGTTTCTACATGCTCGAATAGATGAACGGATTTGAATGTTTGGCATTAGGGTAGACCATGTTCTGGAATAGCATATAGGAGACCTTTTATTCCCTGAGTAAGTTCCATTGGGATAATTTTCTTCTATCGCAGGTGAAGCTGCTGTCAGCAAGCTAGTGTGACTGTGATGTAAACTGGGGGTTTTGTTGGCACTGTATGAAATAGGCCTCCTCCAAGTGTGCCAAAACGATCGGTCCATTGCATCTCGCATTAATCGGATTGTCACGACTCTCACCAGGTCATCGGTCAACCTGTGGGAAGCCTTCAAACTCTGCGGTTTCTGGTACCCGCTTGCCTCTTCAGAACCTTTTCGGTCTTATCGACTGCTGTCCAGGTAGCTCACGGGATCTGGTACATCGCCGAACCTCTAGATGTTTTTAGTATATATTTTCAGGTTCATTATTAAAGGGATTTTAAATCAATAAAACAGTCTTAGCGCCTTTTTAGAGACTTTTTAAGGAGAATGGCACTCTTTATATTTAAATATGACTACTATGTTTCGTTCCTCAATAACTGCCTACTACCACTCCATTTAATTATACATTGTATTTTTGTGTGCATCCCTTGTTGGAGGTCCTAATAAACAACAAAGGTGAGAAATGCTTTAGGTGCCTTCTCTTTTAAATTCCTTAACAATCAATTGTCCTCATTCAACTTTCCATCACTGTCATAAACGCACTGAACACTCTCAAAAAATGAAAAGAAGAAAACAATGCAATCATTTATTTTATTGAAATAAGCCGATACCAGTTGTTTAACCGATTAGCAATAAAATAACAAATAATAAAAATCACTGCATTGTACATTTACCACGCCAATTAAAGAGACAATGAACCTGAGTAATATCGTGGTTAATAAAATAAATGTCTGTCACGCTTAGTAAATAAAAGAAAGACGTGAAATCAATTGACCGTGACGAAACACATCGATATCGACTATCACATTTTGTGAACTGATTGAAAAGGAGTATGTTTTTTTTTATATTAATATAAACCAGTGCTTGACTGCGATCCCACCTGATGGTAAGCGGAGATGCAATCACTGATGGTCAGGCGCACTAGTTTATTAAGAGCCTATTCACTCTAGCCTTGAAGACACCTAAATTATAGTTGGACGGGAAGACCGCAGCAGGGAAATTGTTCCAGTCCTTCGATGTACGCGGTATAAACGACGAAGCGAAACGCTTAGTCCGGACCGTTGAAGTTTCAACAACGTAAGGGTGGATACTCGCCGTTCGTCGGGTTGTCCGATGGTAGAAAGATTACCTTGTGAACAGTACATGACAATACATGACAGGACATGACAGTACATGACTGGACAAGTTTCACCTAATGCTTGAGCAGCCTTATGTTCACACTGCTGGGTAGCCAGGATGACACGCGAGTCTAATGCGGGTTGGTGGCTGTCACAAGTCTTCGACTATTTGGTTAGAACATGCCTGTTTCCTTTCGATGTTTTCCTTTATCCCTTTGGGAGAACAATGGTGATGAAGTAAATTACATAAGATACCTGAACCTAGGACCTGCCACTCTTAAGTCAGAGGTTGTTACTATAAGGCCACCATTTTTCACGAGCAGAAGCTCAACAGGTCAGCTTGAGAACATCTGTGCATCAGCAGTCGATGCTGGAAGTTGGGACACAAACTTTGAACCTGTGAGAGAAAACAGGCCACAATCCAGTCGCTGGGCTACTCATGTTGGTTCGTGTTGCCCACCTTTCAGTATTTTATTAAGTTGGGAAGTCTTCGATGGATTTGACATTCTGCCCCAGCAGAGCGTCGGATTTCCTATGTAGGACTTCAAATTAAAGAAATCAGTGCTTTGCTACTGCACGTCAAGGATCTTCAGCAAACGGACAAAAACTGACTTACTTTTATTACATAATATGTCTACCTAACATAATAAGACGTTATCGTTTTACAAAGAACAATAGAAAAATTACCAGTTAATAATTAGTTACTACTGCAATTATCAGATAACTCCTTTACGCTCTGGATGGAGCAAGACAGAGAGGGTGTGTCAGACGTTTACTGATTAAAACCCACCTGTGTTCATTCAGCTGTTCATTGCGTTCCAGGACCGCGGTGCATATTTCAAGTAGTCTCGCAGGGGTTTTTTTAGGTGGGAAATCATTCAACGACTTTTATCGCTCTTGGGTGGTGCGAGAGGGTGTGTCAGACTTTTACTGACTAAAACTCACTCCATTATTCCTCCTTTGCCTTGCGTTCCAGGGCCCCGGGTTTTTCTTTTAGAAGCAAACCCATGGCCCCAGTAGGCTTCGACCCTGCTGGGCCCCTACGGTTTTGCTGACCTCTTCTTGAAGCGCGCGTTGAATACTACACGCTGTTGACGACTCGGGCTCGATCCGGACGGTTACCGGCTTGCGGACGGCGAGCAATGGGTAGCTCGCCATCCGCAAGCCCAAATCCCGCAGGGGTGACATTTAGGTAACAGAGAATATTGGAAATAGAAAATGCCTAAGTATTATGGGACTAGAGAAGGAAAATAATGAGAAGTTGATGGCTGAGTATTAGAACTTCTCAAAGCAGTTATTTTACCAGATTATAACTTATTCACATAAAGTTAGCTTGTTCTCAAAATACATAATCAATATACAAACATGAACAAAATTCACTCCCACATTACGTTGACTGGAAATAATTTGCATTCAATATACCAAAGATGGAAGGAGAAAGTTCATCTTGGACCATGGTTTTCGGTTTCATTGTGATTGTTCCATTGTTCTCGATGACCATCTGACGTTGTACGTAAATTAATGAAGTGTTTGGTGGTAATAGATCACGTCTGATTTTAATCTTCCTTATGTGATGTCTATTATATCTATCATATCATTAAATCAGTGGTCATCTGATAATCATAACGTATAATTATCATGAATAGGCATATATTAATATTGTTTGTTTGTAAGAATCATTAAAAAAATTGATTCCAATAATTTTTACACCCTGTTTTTTTTGGCCCAAAAATATGTAAAAAAGGTCACACCACCGACACTAAGTAAAACACAGGTCACGACAGGTCATAGCGGGCATTAGGTGCCAGCGCACAACTGGGTGCAGGAGCAAAACAGCCCCAGTCACCTGGATGGTACGGTAACCATGTATCTGTTCGGACAACAAAGTAGCATAACAAGCTTTTAACTTTGTAAATTTTCATGAAGGATTTTCGATTTTTTTTTACATAAAAACACGTGTTTCGGTTTTCGTTTATAAAAAAATAATGTTGTATAGCTCTCGTTTTTGCCCGCAACTTCGTACACGTAAAAAAAAAATAGCCTATGTCACTAAGGAATAAATCAGTTTTCTATCGGTGAAAAATTTTTTTCAATCGGACCAGTACTTTCAGAGATTACCTCCTACGGCACGGCATGCATTACGGCCCATTCTCTCTCCTAGAGAGGAGGCTTGAGTTCCAGCAGTGGGAACATTGTGAAATCTTTTTCATAAAGCATAATCTTCGTTGCCGGAATGGTTTGGACAAAAGACTATTATTAAGTCATCCTGTCATCAAAAGTCTAGAGAAAATGTAACCACATAGTTGAAGACTTCCTAAAAAAAACAATAGATATTCTGATCGCTATCTCTGAAAAATACACGGAACTAAGCATTTCGCCGACGACACAACAATGCTTGAATAAAATTTAAATATATTATGCTAATTAAATGCCCGAATTCTAATAAAATGAACGTAACGAAACACTGCAATTATATAATGTTGTTGTTGCATTTATATATTTACATATTTAGTAGATAGAATTATAATATTAGCTTGGCGCCTATTTAGTTGCAAATATTCTTGAGTTTTTGCAATATCTGAATATGTAGTTAATGAGTTTGTTTTGTTAACAATCTAGGGCAAAGAAATAAGTATTATAATCTGCCCCCCTAGCCAAGTTACGATAGTTTCGTTTGCGTCGAACGCCTCGAGTAGGCCATGCCTCCGATTCCTTTGTTCTGACTACGTGACTGAGCGTTTAGATGACGTCAGAACAAAGGAATCAGAGGCGTGGCCTACTCGAGGCGTTCGACGCAAACGAAACGATTGTAACTTGGCTAGGGGGCTGATCCTCTTATTTATGTATTCTTCTTTCTGAATATTTTATCATATCTATATATCACCATTGGATAAAAAATTCAGTGAAGACCAGTAAAAATAAATGAATCTGGTAGATAGCAGTGTGTATAGCAAAGGTATACGATTTATTTTCAGCGCGTACTTTCATATTTTACAAATTTAACATTAAAAAAAAAACTATTTCTTCGGGGGTCTGATGAACGTAACGGTGTCCATAAGATTAGGAGTTCGCTTACTCTGTGGTTCAAAAATAATATTAAACCTCTATTTATAATTCATTAATATATTAATTCATTATATAAACGCTGGCGTTCACTCGGTCATTGTCTTTCTATTGTCTCTAATTACGCTACTCAAAAGGTTCAAAAAATATCTGACCCGACAGTCGTTGATTTTGTTTTTTAATTGTCCCGTGTGACCCTTTTTTTAAGGTGGGAATCATTCAATGACGTCTCCCGCCCTCTCCAGGGTGGGGCGAGATGTCATACTTTTACTGACTAAAACCACATCTATGTTTCTTCCTTGCCTTGCGCTACAGGACCCCAGTTTTCTCTTTCGGAAGTCAACTCATAGCTCCTGTAGGCTTCATCCCTGCTGGGCGCCTACAGTTTTGCTGACATCTTTTTGAGGCGCGCGTGGAAAACTACGTGCCTTGGTCTTGGTCTTTACTGGACGGCCAAACGGCGAGCCACCCATTACTTTTCGTACCACCACGCCTACGCTTATGGTGGAATATGAATACACTTACACCCACATAACGGTCATTTGACCAGCTTAACGGCCAACCAGCTCAGAATATCTAAACACAATCAAAAAAACAAATGCAGGTCAGGATACACAAGAGAAAGCAGATCTTAAGAACAATGACGTAACACACAGATTGTAACAAATTGTAGATTTTCCTCACGTGGGCAGTTACCCAGGTATTGTGTAGAATCGCTAATCTTTTAAGCGTTCACATAATGCTACTGTGAGGCTTCAGTGTTATGACCGATGCACTTCCTATTATAGTTCTTAGACTAGGAATCGTTGGTGTTGTGGTCGCAAGCACGACTGCTGACCTGTCCTGAATTTAATTTCCGGGTTGGGCAAAAACTGCTATTGGGTGTTCCATTAGTAATTAGTCTGTAACAGCCGGAAGTTGGGAAGTTGGTGGTGTGACCCACCGTGCCTCGGAAAGCGCGTAAAGCCATTGATCTTCGCCTGATAATATCTATTGATTAGATTTTCGGATTGTCATCACATCAACATTTTTTTTTAAAACCTATTTGCAAAATAAATATCATTTATCATTTAATTAAAGTCACCCAAAGGGCAATGGAAGGTTGCCGAAATTGCACGAAGAATCGCCAAACTTAAATGGCAATGGGCAGGGCACATTGCTTGCAGAACAGATGGCCGTTGGGGCCGAAAGGTTCTGGAGTGGCGACCGCGTATCGGAAGACGCAGTGTTGGAAGGCCCCCTACAAGATGGACAGATGACCTGGTGAGGGTAGCGGGAATCCGATGGATGCAAGACGCACAGGACCGTTCTTTGTGGCGACATTTGGGGGAGGCCTATGTCCAGCAGTGGACGTCTATCGGCTGAAATGTTGATGATGATGATGATTTAATCAAGAAAAAGTTCTGTAGGAAAAAATAGCCAAAAGTCAGTCTGCAGGTAATACAAATAAAATAAAAAATATATATAAAGTGTGAAACTTATATAAACACTTGTTAATTTGAATACTTAATCCTACTTAATTCACACACTTAATACATGACATCAACCCGCATTTCTACAATGATTCGCTAATGTAATATTGTTAATCAATTTGTCATCATTCGCTGATTATTTAAATATTGTTATTATGTAAAACATTATGCGTATATATCGTCGTAACTATAGACTTTCTATAGATTTTAAAACCTGATAATGTTCTTTGGATTAAAGTCTTAGTACGGAAAATATTTCATAGGGTTTTTATACCGTTTATTTTAACATCATAGTTTTTTTTTTTTCAGGGTCTTCATCCGATGACTTCTCCAGCTCTAAGGCGGAGGAGAAGGCCGCGTCAGACCTTTACTGACAAAAACCACACCCATGTTTCTTCTTTACCTAGCGTTCCAGGACCCGGAGTTTCTCTTTCGGAAGTCAACACATGGCTCCAGTAGACTTCGACCCGGCTGGGTCCGATACGGTTTTGCTTACATCTTTTTGAGGCGGGCATGGAACACTAGGCATCGTCGACAACTCGGGCTCGGTCGAGACGGTTACTGGATGGCCGGACAGCGAGCTACCCATTGCTCGTCGTCTGCAAGCTCACACCAACGGTGGCTGGAAATCAAGGTCAGGGGGTCCGTTCCCTCACGCGTGCGGCTGACTCCGGGAGGCCCATGTCCAGCTGTAGACGTCTTTTAACTATGAACGGTGATAGTTCCAACTCTTTGGTAGTGCACTTAATAAATGTTCAAGATTATGACTGATATATATTCATTGTAGTTTTTATATGTTACGCAAAAGAACTGTCTATTTCTTTGTAAGCCTATGATGATAGGTGAACGATCAATCTTGCGCGGGCGCAGTCGGTAAGATGTCCGCAGTGTGCAAGTGACAGGCTGACGGCGGAGATAGTGATCTATGGAAAACTATGATGTTATCGGTAAGGTATGAGCAGAAGTGAAGGTTGTTATGTAAAAATTATATTGTTCTTTAAATATTTTAGTAATAAAAAGTTTCATCAGAGAATGTTTGTTGAAATATCTAAAGAATTCTGTGGGTGAGTTAAAGATAGAGAAATTTGTTTGCAGCTTTCTTCCCGTCCGATTATAATTTTAGTGTCTTCAAGGCTAGAGTTAATAGGCTTTTAATAAACTAGTGCACTTCACCATCAAAGGTTCCAATATATTGTAAACAACCAAAAAATATTGTAACAACAAATTCTTTTTTAAAAGAGTAACCATGGAGTTTCTTGCTGGTTCTTCTCCTTAGGAAACGACCAATTTGGAACCGTGCACTAGCTTCTGACGTTTTATAAGTGCCCATGTAGGCCTATGTGAAATAAAAAACTTAGACTTTGACTTTGACTTGACTTTGAGGTTGCATCTCTACTTACCATCAGGTGGGACCGCAGTCAAGCACTAAATTATATTTTTATTATTTAGAGGGTTACTCAAAGAATTCATCACGTTACTCGCAGGCATTACTGATGCAAGCACCGGCACTGATTTAAGATACTGATCAATCAATCCTGCTTTAAGATCAATCTCTCAACGCAAATAAATTACCTACCCCACAATTCGAGACCTACATTCACGAGGTGCGTTCAGCTTTTGTAATCTAATGAGCGATATCACAGGGGATAAGTGTCAGAACGTAAAAACTGACCCACCTGACGACTCTCACTTGTACCAAGACTTCGAGATATTACCGATATCTGACAGTAAAGTAAAGAAGAACCACTTTGAATAAAAACGTTGGAACGGGGTCATTTTCTTGTCAAGCTTAGTTTTTGAGGTGTGAAAACATCCAACTACTTCTCACGCTCTAGGGTGGAGTGAGTAGGCGTATTAGGCGTATTTACTGAGTGAAACCATACCTGTGTTCTTTGCTTAGGCCCTGTTAGGCCCCTCTGGTTTTGCTTACATCTCTTTGAGGCAAGCGTGAAACACTACGCGCCGTTGAAGACTTGGGCTCGATCCGGACAGTTATCGGAAAGCCGAACGATGGAATAGTAGGTTGATAGAGAAATATCTTTACGGTTCAATAAAATGTATGAAACTTCTACATTCGGTTACATTGTGCCACTGTGCAATGGCCACAGCAATACAGAACATTATAAGTTTTTGTTGAGTATAATGACGTGTCATTTCGCGGTCGTTAGAGTGTTTATAAGCATCGGCTTGTTAGCTTTGTCAAATTGAGTGGCAATTGGAGATAATGGGAATTCTTGATGAGAAAAGAGTAGGCATATATATATTTAGAGGTGAAGGAGAAATTTTTGAGAGGTACTTGATCTTAATTGTAGAAATAAAGCAACGAATGACTTGTCATATTTATTGAAGGTACCGAATTTCTTATTTCTGTTTGAAAGTATTGGTTTCTATTAAGTTTTTGAAGTCAAAAATCTGTAATTCATCATTATATTCCTGTTTTATGTTACTTTTGTTGTATTTGTTTATTGAAACTGAATGCACACAAAATTAGACGAAGGCAACCACTGACTGGATTCCGAACAGCAGGAGCCGGCGACACGGTAGGCCCAGAAGGAGATGGCGTGACTATTTGGACTCCTACCTTAAGGATTGGCCAGAAATAAAACAGAAAAGAGTGGAAGAATGGGAGCTGACCTTTGCCCTGCAGAAGGACACAACGGGATCATAATAATAATTATAATATTGATGTGTGTCGAGTGAGCCACCGTCCGGGAAATTCCATCAGACATATTATATCTGGTTATTTTCGTCTGGTTGTTATATTTGCACAGGCATAATCAAGTAGCCAGGTTTATTTACCAGCAACTTGCTTAGAAGTACACCTTCGTGGATTCTGAGGTACGTATTACAAGTATGTGCTCAACCAAATTTTTTTCGAAAATGACCATGTCACGTTGTACTGGGATCGGTCTATCATCACTGACCGGACTATTGTAGCCAATAAGCCGGATATAGTGGTGATAGACCGATTAGCGCTCCCGCCGCGAAATGATAGTCGATGTTACCATCCTACATGACGAGAATCTCGTGAAAGCTAAGAAAGAGAAACAAATAAAATATCTCGACTTAGCATACGAGGTGGTCGGTATGTGGAATGTGGACTCGGTTGTCATTGCACCGATTGTTGTGACCGCAATGGCTTGATGGCCAAAAGCTTCGACGACCTTCTAACGAAGCTGTTCTCGTGGTTGGATCAAGAGCCCGATACAGAAGGCAGTACTCTTCGATACGGCTCGCATTATGAGAAGGTTCCTGTCTCTGGAGCCCTAATCACCCTGCTCCCGACAACGGCAGACTACTATTTTTTATATTTTTTCATCATATTTGTTTTAAGAAATATTTAAAAATGTTTACAATACGTAGAGAAAATAAATAAAGGTAATATAATATTAATAATGCACTTAAAAAAAACACTGTATAAAAACTGACTAAACACCTTATACACTTTGTGTAAACGTTTAAAAGAGTGACTGTAGTCCTGGAATTCAAAGGGCAACTAAAGGACACAGGTAAGTTTTAATCAGCCAACGTCTAACACACCTTCTTGCTCCAGCCTAGAGCGAGAGAAGTGATTTATTTATTTATTTATAGTTAATTAAAACGGTACATGTCATGATGGTGATTTCCTATCTCACACCAAAAACAACTTCCACCTCAAAAAAATAAATTTTCTACCAGTCGACCTTTATTCGCCATGTTTTGTATCTTACATTTCAATCCCTCAACAATTTTACATTATTTCTTAGTTACTCTTAATTAAATCGATCTCGGAAGACCGTTGTTTAAGAAATTATAATTCTAATAAATTAGCCTTGAAGCTATATATAACCCATCCGTCACAAATTACCGGTTACTTTCAATATCCAGAGAATTTAGTGAAAGTAATATTTACATCTTTTGATGGCACCGTTTATCATTGGCTGCTGCACTGTGTGTTGTAGGTTCGATTCCTTTACGGAACATTGTTGTATTATATTATTAGCCTAAAGACAATTGATCAGGGTCATGAACGCACTCACGACACAGGAACAATTTCTAGTGTGGGCAAAGTTGAAAAAATCTGATAAACAAAATAATCCTTGCATCTAAAAGTTTTTTTTAAGTAGATCATTCGAAAAGATAAACCAATTATAAATCAGTTAAGTTGATCAGCAAATAAAATATTGTCAAGTCTGAGCTCATTTTAGTTTTTATTCTACAGAAGCCGATTCGTTTTCTGTATCATTGAGGACGATACCGTATCCTTATTTAAAAATAGTTGCATACGTTAAGTTCACCAATTATAAAAATCTAACCATTACATTTTACCTAATCTATAGATATAAAAATCAATGCCACTTTTGATTGTAATTTTATAACTCAAGAACGGGCTCACCTATCCAAACCAAATGTTTAGGCTTTGTTTGGACTATTCAGTATATGGTTTATGTGAAGTTTGCACAAAATCGGTCGAGCGGTTCTTCATTTATCATATTATCAGGCGGTAAGAAGTTCGCCGAGTCAGCTAGTATAATTATAATAATCTCGTGCCATAATGTTGTTAACAAACTCCTCTAAAACATCATGATCAATTTAAAAAAAAAATTACGCATATTTGGTAGGTCTGAGAATAGGTCAAAGGATGTTTTTCACTCTCCTACCCCAGAACAACTTTTGCCAAGCTGACAAAACTACGGCTTTGTGTCTGCAGGCTCCACACAACAAACTGATTTAAAATATTATACAGACTAGCTAATATACCTCCTCCTTCACCTCCCAGACACCACAACACTCGCCTCACATATGTTTTAATCTACAATCACAAGACAGTTACGCAACACACATTCACTAATCACCTTACTTGGCTCACATACCGTAGAATTTTGATTGGTTATTCAACGTCATTTTCGAATGTTGAGATGAGAGAATATATTGCTAAAAATTCGTTTTGTTGTTGGTGATATAATATTTAATATACATGTGGTTTAAAAGAGAACATTAATAGGTAAAGAGAGATTCTTCCGCTATTGCAATCACTTACTGGTTTTCGTCCATATATAAAACGAGTAACTAATTGACTGACATATCAACGCACAGCCGAAAGTACTGAGTCTTGGAGCGTGACATTTTGTACAAGTTTTCTTTTTATGACGCAGGCAAGTATTAAGAGAGGATTTTTCAAAATTCACCCGCTAAGAGGATGTGGACCGCCCGGAGGACACGGTGGAGCATACGGAAGAGGTGTTCCCCGCCTGGGCAGAGCACCGCCGTGTCCTCGTGGGGGCGATCGGTGGTAGCAATCTCTCGCGTCGGGCCTTGGTACAGGCCATGATCCGGAGCGAGGAGGAGTGGCAGGCGGTCGCCTCCTTCTGTGAAGCAGTAATGCTAGCAAAGGAGGCGTTAGATGATTTTCCCAACCGAAAAAAAAACAAACGCTAACAGGATGAAATGGGGGCCAAAAGTTTGTATCGGAAAACCTACTTTCGCTCGGGCGAAGCCGCTGACAGAAGCTTGTCTATGATAAAACTATGTTTGCTTTCCTGTCTTATCATAAATCTTGTTTGTTAAGAGTATGGACAACTGTTGGGTGTATATCGTTTTTATTCATGTCCTTATGTTGTTTCTAAAATAGGTTCTATTAATTATAAACTAATAATATTCATTTAATAATGCATGTACAGTACCACAAAACAGATTGGTACAGAAGTCAATCCCATACTGTATGTTCTTCACTTTTCATAGCTACGCTCGGTGGTGGGGCTAGGGTTGTCATCTTTGTCTTATGCATAAAAAACTACCGTGATAGTGGCACTCGTATTTTGTTAAGAATAAAACAGAGGTATATATATATTAATAAAGTGTGATAGTATTAAAAAAAACAGAACGCATGGAAATATAAACCATGTAAAGTCATGTTCGCTTCTTCGGCGCGGGGTCCCGTGCCGGGGCGTTTACCTACCTACCTAAATCCCCTCTCCCTCTCCTTTTTACTATATCTCTAAGTGTTCTGTGTAACGTTAAAAAGAACTATCAAATTACAAACAAATAATATATATATATATTTTTTACTTTTTATATTTATGTATTATCTATTTCACAGAAACTTAAATCTCCATCTTAACTAATAAATATTATAACTTAATAAATATTTAAAAATATTAAAATACTTAGTTAATTACCGTTCGTAATTCTTTTTGGTGCTTCATTTTTGCACAAAAAAGTTCATAGTCGCGTGTCTCAATCTCAAGTGAATGGCACTCACGCTTGCACTGGTCTCAACTGGTCTGAGATAGCGTGTCCGTGAACGGTATCTATGTGTGCGTTGCTTGAACGGACTTTGTATGTAGATGGATTTCTGTACCTATCTCTATTTTGTAATAATACTTTACATCTGCTCTACTAGATTCTATAAGTCTAAGGGTCTAAATCATCATCTGCAGATTTGCGGGCATCACCGAATTTTGCGGTTGCTCAAATGGCTATTGGTGGAAAAGAAGTGTGTTATTTCAATTTCTTTGTGTGAATGCTGCAAGTTTTATGTTTTTCGGCATCTTTAATTCTCAAGGAACGTTTCGGTTATTTAATTTGGTCCAAAATAACACATTAAAGTTATTTATATTTATGATCATATTGGCATTTTCATATTGTATTGGCGACACCGATCGGATTGCAAAGATTTCGGAATGCAAGTCGACGTCAGTAAATTCAACATTTATTACCCCTTTGCGTGATGATTTTAAGATTTCAGGTAGTTTATCTACATTTTGTAATATAAAGGGATCATTTCATACATACATAGGATTTCCACAACCCTCACCTGGTTAGCAGTCCACCATGTAAAAGGCTTTTCAACCCAGTTGTTCGATGTAAAAACAATAATCATAAATGTGTGATCGATCCCAACGCTATCCCACAATCATAATTAATATTTACTTACAAAACTACCTGATGGCTCGATAGATGGCGTTGGGATCGAATTAGATCGCGATATGGTTTCGTTACATGGCTGGGTATATAAGGTTTGGGTTCAACAAAATAAAATTGTCTCGCTCTGAGGTACTGCGTTTTATTCGAGGATCACAGGCTCCAAGGCATTTTGTACCGATATTGTACATGGTCCTTCGAGCCGGATGTTTTTGGAAGAACACTAGTAACAAGGATTAGTTACGCTACTTGATACGAGGTGGCGCTAGTTGTCGGTGAACAAATATACATGTTGCGGATTATTTTGCTGAGGAATAAACTTTGAAACTAGACTAGATCACGTGAGTAGTGAAGTGCACAAGTGGACAAAAACTGTGAGTACTTTGAAGTGTTAATTAGAATAGTGCGGTCAGGGACTTAGAATAGTTTCGATAAAAACGACCAGACATCGAATCTATGCCCGATTTTGAACCGATTTTACAAGTTCAAAACACTTAGAAAAATTACTCGTGGCGGCACTTAGAAAATTCACTGTTATTGGGACTTAGAAAATTCTCACTTCTTGACACTTGAAACACAACATGGAAAAGGAATTGAGAAAGTTGAAGGATGTCAAAGGACAGATTGAGAAGGGCTGGACAAACTTCAAAAAGTCTCCGAAAGATCGGATAAACTACAATTATGTGGAAACACGTCTAGAGATGTTGGAGACCCAATTCAGGAATTTTACTGCAAAATACGAAGGAATAGTAGGCGAATGTGAGGGTGAAGAATTGTATGAATACTTTCAGGAAGATATTTATGAAAAGGTTTATGAAACATATTTAATGTATAAGGTTGAATTAAAAAATGCTCTGTCTCAATTGAAAGTTAATAGTTCCAATAAAGAAGTTTGCGACGGTTCATCTGACAGTGTAGTAAGATTGCCAAAAATAGTTTTACCGACTTTTAGTGGAAAATATACAGAGTGGTCGTCGTTTCGAGATTTGTTCATATCGTTAGTCCACAATAATAAAAAACTTGAAGACGTACAACGTCTCCACTATTTAAAAACTCAGCTGTCAGGTGAAGCAGAGCAGCTTATAAGACATGTTCCTATAACTGATGTTAACTATAAAAAATGTTGGGAAATGTTAGAACATAGGTTCAACAATAAGAAATTTATGTCAACATGTATATTAAACCGACTATTTGGCCAACGTAATATTGGAATCGAATCATCGAAGGCACTTAAAGATTTGCTTGATGTTACAAGTGATTGTTTGCACGAACTTGCTAATATTGGGATTGATGTTACTTCGTGGGACGTTATTGTCGTTTATGTTGTAAGCTTGAAGTTGGACGTAGAATCTAGGAAGCAATGGGAACTGCATGTTAGTAAATCATCCGAAGATTTACCCTCCTTTAAACAGTTTTGCGAGTTTTTAGAGACGCGTTTTCGAGCCCTAGAATGCGTTGAACCTAAACATAAACCAAAATTCGATATTAATTCTACATCTCACGCTAAAGTAATGCATGGTACTACTAATGCTTCATGTCCACATTGTTCTGAGAGTCACAAGCTCACCAATTGTAAGAAGTTTTGTCAACTGGATATTGAAGAACGTCGTGCCATTTCAAAATCTTTGGGTGTCTGTTTTAATTGTTTGGGCAGTCACCACACTTCCAAATTTTGCCGTGTTCTTTCAAAATGCCGTATATGTCAGCGGAAGCATCATACGTTGTTGCATCCCAAGAACCTTAGTGGAGCCAGTGGGGCTACTACGCAAATAGTGCCTGCAACCCCACATGAACGTACTTCAGAGCCAGTACATGATGGCAGTGCAAATATAGCAACTCATTTTGTGAATGGACTAGCACAAGGTCAAGTCTTGTTAGCCACGGCTCTAGTCAAGGCCGAATCACAAAATGGGTCCTGTCAAAATTTGAGAGCTTTGTTGGATCAAGGATCACAAGCATCCTTTATAACTGAGGCAGCAGCGCAATTACTTCGTTTAAAGAGAGTAGTTTCGAAGACTACTATATCAGGTATAGGAGGTGCTCATGGCGATATCGTCTCGAGACATGTGGTTGATATTAATATACAATCGTTGCATGATCCCTTTTTTACCATAACAGTAACTGCGCATGTATTGAGCTCACTGACCTCAGTTATGCCAGATACAAGTTTTGAACTCGAGAATTGGCCAGAAATTCATAGTATACGTCTAGCTGACCCAAAGTTCAATTGCCCTAATAAAATCGACATTTTGTTAGGAGCGGAAACATATTGCCGTATTTTAAAGGAAGGTCTAATCAAGAGCCCCGCGGGCTCCACGGTCGCACAAGACACGCATTTAGGTTGGATTGTGTCAGGCCATATTAGTAAGGCAGATAGGTCTCGGGATTCCCATAATACTGTGATCGCGATGTACACTCAGATTGAAGAGAACGAAATGCTGAAACGTTTATGGGAACTAGATCCTGAGCCTAACTTAACGAAAAAGCTTCTTACGCCTGAACAACAGGCTTGCGAGGAGTTTTACGCAAATACAACGAAAAGAGATGAAGACGGTCGTTATGTCGTAAAATTACCTTTTCGTTCAGAAGATCCACCTTGCAAATACGGTAATTCTAAAAATATAGCTGTAAGAAGATTGCTTAGTTTAGAAAGGAAGTTGGGTAGGGATCATGAATTAAAACAACAGTATACTGATGTGATAAAAGAGTATTTATTGCTGGGCCATTTGGAGAAAATCACCGACGAGTCTGAAAGGAATAACAGTGAGGCGGTTTATTTGCCCCATCACGCAGTGGTTAGACAGGATAAACTGACCACCAAGGTAAGAGTGGTTTATGACGCGTCATGTAAGGGAACAAACGGGGTTTCCTTAAACGACACCTTAATGGTGGGACCCACTCTTCAGGCAGATTTGAGACATATTGTCATGAGATGGCGACAGCATCCGATCTGTCTGGCAGCAGATATAGTAAAAATGTATCGCCAAATCAAAGTAGCGCGGTCGGATGCTGATTTCCAAAGAATTCTCTGGAGGGAGGATCCTAACAAAGAGATAGAGGACTTCCGACTGCTGACTGTCACCTTTGGCACGTCATGCGCCCCTTACTTGGCTGTCAAGTCATTGCAGCAAATTGCATGCGATGAAGGTAAAATATATCCATTGGCTGCTGAAAGGGTGAATTCAGACTTCTATATGGATGATCTGATGACTGGCTGCCAATCTGAAACAGAAGTAGAAAAAATTTATAAGGAAATGAACAGTTTATTAGAGAAAGGAGGGTTTCAACTGCAAAAATGGACAAGCAATAGGATGTGCTTATTGGAAACCTTAAAGGAAAACTCTGGTAGAGATTTGGAGATTAAAACTGATGGGGTTACTAAAATTCTGGGACTTACCTGGAACCGGAACACCGACGAATTTGATTATTCTGTGAAAATGTCACCTCCTGCTGCAACTGAAACAAAAAGAACAGTCATATCAGAAATATCACGGCTTTATGATCCGTTAGGGTGGATAGCGCCGTGCATTATAACCTCGAAGGTCTTCATACAAAAGCTATGGATTAGGGGTATAGGCTGGGATGATGAACTGCCATCAGATCTCTCACAAGAGTGGAGATATTATAGATCAGAATTAGAGAAACTTGTGGATTTTCACATTCCCAGATGGATAGGCAAAAAGGAAGAGGACATTGCGATAGAGCTACATGGATTTAGCGATGCGTCAAATATAGCTTATGCGGCTGTGGTGTATTGTCGCATTATCGATGCTACTGCGCAAATACACTCACACCTCATAACCGCAAAAACAAAGGTAGCTCCTATTAGGCAGATATCCATTCCACTGCTGGAATTGTGTGGTTCGGTTTTAGTAGCTAAACTATTGAGCGAAGTAGCTAAAGTAATGAACATCCCAAAGGCTAATATCCATGCTTGGACAGATTCATCTGTTGTTTTGGCCTGGTTAAATGATCATCCAAGTCGTTGGAAAACTTACGTGGCCAACCGCACTTCAGAGATTCTTAGTTTACTAGACAATACACAATGGGCTTATGTCAAATCCAAGGACAATCCAGCGGATATCGCTTCTCGTGGAGTTGCTTCAGCTGTTCTACTTAACGATGATCTATGGAAACGAGGACCAGGTTGGTTAAGAAATGATCATATAGAATATACGAGACCTAGTGCAATTCTCACTAATGTGGAGAAGAAACCTGTTAAGGTTCACACTGCTAACCTTGGGTCTGAGTTTGAAGCTATTTGGGGATCTAGATATTCATCACTTACACGTTTAACGAGGGTGGTTGCGTACTGTAAAAGGTTTTTGCAGGCAACAAGATTTCGTAAAGCAAACATTAAGGTTACAGCATACCTGTCAGCTTCAGAAATTCGTGAAGCCTTAGATGTATGTATCAGGCAAAGCCAACAGCAATGGTTTCATGCAGAATTTATAGCCCTGAAAAATAAAGTTCCATTGGATAAAACGAGTTCATTATATAAATTAAATGTATTTATTGATAAATGTGAGATATTGCGCGTTGGGGGAAGACTGCGCTATTCTCAACTACTTGACGATACAAAGCACCCAGTTGTTATTCCCCATGATTCATGTTTGGCCAAGTTAATTGTAGCCGACGCTCATGAAAAGACTTTTCATGGAGGGCAGCAACTGGTACTCAATTTTGTACGCAACAAGTACTGGATCATTCGGGTAAAAAATATTGTACGAGCACATATACGTGGTTGTGTTCGCTGTATTCGATATGCTGCGACCACAAAACAACAATTTATGGGAGAGCTTCCAGCTTGCAGAGTGACCCCAAGTAAACCGTTCCTTAACTCCGGCGTCGATTATGCAGGCCCCATTAATATGAGGGTCTCTAAGGGTCGTGGACAGCGGTCGTATAAGGGATACATCTGCTTATTTGTGTGTATGGCCACGCGCGCGGTACACATTGAGGCAGTTTCAGACTTAACAACTGAGGGTTTTCTGGCAGCGTTCAAACGGTTCGTTTCCAGGCGCGGTCATTGTCATCATATCTGGAGCGATAATGGCACCAATTTTGTGGGCGCTGCCAAGGAGTTGCAGGTACTTTTCCAAAAAGAGAGTTCAATGTTTAAAGACATTGCAGCTGCTCTTGCAACCTCACAAACCGAATGGCACTTTATTCCTCCCCACGCTCCAAATTTTGGTGGATTGTGGGAAGCAGGAGTCAAAAGTGTAAAACATCATCTGAAGCGCGTCGTAGGTGACTCCACTTTGACTTTCGAAGAGCTGTCCACAGTTCTTTCTCAAATTGAGGCATGCCTAAATTCTAGGCCCTTGTCTCAGGGTAGTAGTGATCCAGAGGATCCTGTACCTTTAACTCCTGGCCATTTTTTGGTGGGTCATCCATTGGTAGTGACACCCGACTACAATTATGAGTATGCCACAGTTAGTACCTTATGCAGATGGCAATTGGTGCAACGTATGGTGCAGCACTTCTGGCGTAGATGGAAACAGGAATATTTAACATATTTCTTCCAAAGACATAAATGGAATGATCGTAACCATGATTGTAAAATAGGTGATGTAGTATTAGTAAAAGAAGACAACTTACCTCCGGCTAAATGGTTATATGGTAGAATTATACAGCTGCATCCGGGTAAAGATAGCTTGACGCGCGTTGTCACTATTCGTTGTAAGGGCACTACGATTAAACGTCCAATTTCAAAATTGTGTTTTCTTCCTATTACTGAATAAGTCACAATCAGGCTGTTGAAATTGTATGCATTTGTTTAGTGTTAAGATTGTTTGCTTTAGTGTGTTTTGCTTATGTTTCACTGTTGTTTTAAATACCGTGTTATATTTTGTTTATCATTATACATATTACTTGGTGTTTTGATGAAGTTCAACGACCTCAATAATGCTTAAAAATGTTTACTTGTATGTTGTTATTCTAGATACCGTGTCAAGGGGATAAAATTTAGTTGTATTTGTCATGTTTTGATCGGAACCATATCTGTCAACTTTATTGCAATCAGATGTAATGCAGCCGTCCACTATTTAATGTTTGTAGTTAATTATCATACAGTCCATTGTTCTTGTAGTTGCTGGGTTTGTTCATGGTGGGCGGTACTAAAAGGAACATATTCCTTTTGGTGGGCGGAATGTTCGATGTAAAAACAATAATCATAAATGTGTGATCGATCCCAACGCTATCCCACAATCATAATTAATATTTACTTACAAAACTACCTGATGGCTCGATAGATGGCGTTGGGATCGAATTAGATCGCGATATGGTTTCGTTACATGGCTGGGTATATAAGGTTTGGGTTCAACAAAATAAAATTGTCTCGCTCTGAGGTACTGCGTTTTATTCGAGGATCACAGGCTCCAAGGCATTTTGTACCGATATTGTACACCAGTAAAAACACGAATAAAAATAAGTAATGTTTAAATATAATCATCATCATCATTTCAGCCGAAGGACGTCCACTGTTGGACATAGGCCTCTTCCAAGTGTCACCGCAATGAACGGTCCTCTGCGTCTCGCATCCAATCGGATTCCCGCAACTCTTACCAGATCATCGGCCCACCTTGTATGAGGCCTTCCAACGCTACATCTTCCGGTTCGTGGTCGCCATTCCAAAGCCTTTCGGCCACAACGGCCATCCATTAAATATAATAATTTGCTTTTAATATTCTGCCATCGCACCTGGAAATCGATCTGTTTTGTACCAGTGCATAACATATAAGAAAGATACCAAGGAATATTTTGCTGAAAACCACGGTGAAAACCATAGATGACTAATTAATAGTTGTTCTTCTGATTAAACACACTTATTCTTCGTTCTTGATATTAAAATACTAGATATTAATATTTCTCTAGATTATTTAAATTTTTAATCTAATTTTATGCCTATTGTACTTTTCTAGTCAACGCAAAATGTATGTAAACACATGTGGAAACTTATCATTAGCGATTTTCCCTAAATATGTAAAAAATAACATATTTGTTATTAGTCTGTAAGCTTTCTTAAAAATAAATAAAAAATAAGTCTTTCAAAGAAACGTCTACCTATTTATTTTTAACTATCTTGAAAAGAGGAGAAAGTTCTCAATTCGTTGGAATCTTTTAATTTTTCATTTAGAAATTCTCATAAAATCCACACGCCCTTGGAAAGTCGGGGTAGTTACTTAATATCTTGCCGACAAAAATCATACTCTATTCTAAAGTCTCCGGAAGCAGATAAATCCTCACGTAACACCAAGTAAAAGCTAGCTCTTCTAAAGGAGAAAAGTGCGTGAGATACAGAATCTAGGTCACACAATACTTGGAATGCTGAGCATATGATCATATGCTGATATTATGCAGAGCATGTCCACTAAGATGGCTTTGTGAGTCATTTGCTGGTAGGTATGCGTTACAAACGAGTGGTCTTCCCAAATGGAGATGTAGTTTGTAATAGGGAAATTGTATGCAGTTGTATTTGAATAGTGAGTACGTAATTTTAAAAGGTTTTACGTAGGTTTTGCTCATGAAGTAGTTAAAATGCTTATGATTCCACTTTAAGAGTGTACTATTTGAGCTCCTATACTATTAATATATGTTTGTTATAGAGAGAGGAAAACTAGCCGGGGGTTCACCTGATGTTGCCGCTGGCGCCGCTGCTTCGGCAGTACCAGCGGTACTACAGATTATAAATAGAGAACACTTCAAACTTCGATAGGATTAGTCTGCCTTCTCCCCTAGTCAAGTTACAATCGTTTCGTTCGTGCCGAACGCCTCGAGTAGGCCACGCCTCCGATCCCTTTGTTCTGACCACGTGACTGAACGTTGAGATGACGTCAGAATAAAGGAATCGGAGGCGTGGCCTACTCAAAGCGTTCAGCGCGAACGATACGATTGTAACTTTGCTAGGGGGGCTGTTCTTATTAGTCTACAGAACCTAAAGCGCGGTCACTCCCGAACTACATACTAAAGAAAGAGATATACAAAGAAACAATGCTTTGAGAATATGAAGTATTTTCGAGATTAACTAAAAATGTATTTTTTGTATTCATTGCTTGTAGAATAATCTGGCAAAAAGTAGCACATACATTAGTCCGGTTTTTTTTATCTATAAAAGATTAAAAACCTTTTAGAGGCATCATCGTGATTTTGTTTTTTAATATCGTATTAATGTTTTTGAAATAGAGAAACCATTTAAAATGTACCAAGGTAATGTTATTTCTACTAGTTTACTTTTATATCACATCATTGCATTGTTAGTTTTTCCATTTCATTCAAATTTGCATGTCTTATATAATAGGTTACCTTGTTACCTCACGCTCTTCACACCCATAAAAACATAAACAATGGTTTTTAAAACCCACGCTACAATTTGCCCATACGCCGACATTGACCCTTAGCAGTAGCTCTGGTGACCCTAATACACATCACGTCCATTCTCGGCTTCCTTATGAGTAGCACGTTACACAAGTGGACACCTGATCACGCTAACTGCCTCAGTATAAGTGTGTGTTGTAGGTGTAAATGTTTTAAAAGATTGTGGAGAATTTATGAAGCTATTAAGGCAACTCGTTGAGAAAGGGCAGTAGGACTGCTTACCATCAAGTGGGATCGCAGTCAAGCACCTTTACTTTTTTTCAATAATATAAAATTATTCTAAAAAAAGTAAAGGTAAAAAGACTTTTTTTTTGTATAGTTTTTTATAAACACATAATAAATAAATAATGACTTCTCTCGCTCCAAGGTGGAGCAGAAGGACGTGTCAGACATTTATTGACTAAAACCACACCTATTTTTCTTTCCATTGCGTTCTTTCCACTGGTTACCTTTTCAGAAAACTTCCTTCGGCCCTAGTAGGCGAGCTACCCATTGCTCGTCGTCCGCAAGCCTGCGCCTATACTGAATCAAAAAATTTGATCCGAAACAGGAATCTCCCGAACTGGTCATGTCCGGTGAGGACCTACGTTAGGTGGAAGGTGGGAACGCCATGATACCTGTCTTGCCACTCCTCAAAAGAGTAAATGAGTCGTGTCCATAGTATATCGTTCATGATGTCATGGTATGTTATGTTATATATAGAAATCATCTAGCATCATTCTTTCTGTTTGCACTACAAAACGATGTGTTCACGCAACCCAGTTTCCTCGAGTTAGCGCGCCATGCGTTCGGCAGCACTTTTAGCGAATCACGCGCACGCATGACATGACTCATTACTTACGATCTACTATGTTTTGGTAGGTTCTTACTTAACAACGTTGGTTACCTTCTGATTATGTGAACAAGCATGACTTTTGAATTCCGTTTCGTATATCTACAACATTTCTTAAAGAATACCTTATAAATGTAGTCTACATTTATATATAAAAATTAAATGTTTTCTAAACTAAGTATTTATTGAAAATTGAAATTGATAATATTTATTTCAGACACAAGTCCATATTATGTTATTACACACTTATAACTATATTGTAAGAAATATAAACTCCCACACAAGACACCCAGACCCGGGAAATCATAATTTTATGCTATAAAATACTATTTTACACATATTCTTACTATATTAATACATACAATACTAGCTGACCCGGCAAACGTTGTTTTGCTATGTATATAGCATCAAGGGACATGATAAAAGTTCCTACGAAACCGAAATTAACATTGCTCTCCAAAGAACTATAGAGTGGTTAGAGGCTAATAATTTGAAAGTTAATATTAATAAAACAAAATTTATTCAATTTCATACCTATAGATCAAAACCACTGGATCTAAATATATCCTATAAAGGGGTCGCACTGACAGAAACTGATTCAGTTAAATTTCTTGGAATAACTCTAGATAAATTTTGCTCATGGAAAAATCATATTACTGATGTTTGCGCCAAAATAAATAGTTTTATATACCCGTTGAGGCGTATTAGCTGCGAGGTATCTAGAAATGCCGCAATAACGGCTTTCCATGGCTATATAACCTCCATTCTAAGATATGGTATTATCCTGTGGGGTCGTTGTGTAGAGGTTGATCAAGCATTTATAATGCAGAAAAAATGTGTGAGAGCCATATTTGGATTAAAGCAAATAGAGTCATGTCGACCATTTTTTAGAGAACATAAAATATTAACACTGCCATGTATTTATATATTAGAATCCTGTTTATTTGTTTTCAAACACAAAAGACTTTTCGAGCAGGCGACAAGCTACTATGCTCCACGATCTATGTATACTAATAAGTTATTCCAACCGAGGACGAATCTCACAATTACAGGTAACAATAGTTATATTATGTGTATAAAAATGTATAATAAATTACCAAACTCTTTAAAAACGTTACCTTTTTCTAGATTTAAAAGTAGCTTGACGAGGTTTTTAATCGAAAAGTGTTTCTATAGTGTACATGAGTTCTTAGGTTACAAATTGTAAGTTTTGACATGATTATTATAATTGACATGGGTATTATTGACATGATTATTATAATTGACATAGGTATTATTGACATGATTATTATTGACATTATTATTATTGATAGGATTATTATTGACATGATTATTATTGACATTTGTGATTATTATTTTTTTTTATTAGTTTTTATTGTTATATTGTCAATTTTGTTTTTTTTAATTCAACAATACAATTTTAATTTTATTGAAATGGAAATCTGTTTAATGAGTGCATGATTTTAATAAATAATTAATTTAATCTCAAATATAATGTTTATATTTGCACGCCGAAATTAAAGGCAGAATAAGAGATCAACTTTATTTATATTGTCAACCTTTTGTACCTTATTTACGCAAATAAACGATTTATTATTATTATTATCCTTTATTCACTATAAACACATATTAATTACATTTTTAAATATTTTTCTTAAACAAAATGATACAAAAAAAAAAAAAAACATTTAAAAATATAAAAAATAGTACCCCACCGGTATCGGGAACAGGGTCCAAGCTACCGGCGGTCAGGGCTCCAGAGAAAGGAACCTCCTAACAATACGAGCCGTGTCCAAGAGTACCGCTTTCTGAATCAAGCCCTTGATCCAGCCGCCTAACGCGAGCCTCCTAAGGTGTTGATCGAGGCTCTTGGCTATTAAGCCATTGCCCGACACGACTATCGGTACAATGATCGCTGAGTCCACATCCCACATGTCGACAACCTCGCGAGCCAAGTCAATATACTTAATTTGTTTATCTTTCTCGGCTTTCACGAGGTTCTCGTCATGTTTTATTATTATTATTATTATTATTATTATTATAAAAAAAAAATCTAAAATTAAAAAAAAAAATAGATGTTGTCCGATTCTCATAGATACCGGATAAGCACAAAAAATTTCATCAAAATCGGTCAAGCCGTTTCGGAGGAGTATGGCAACGAAAACTGTGACACGAGAATTTTAAATATTAGATTATTACAAGCAGCGCAGGAGCCAATCGTTCAACCACCACGCCAAACGTGCCTTTAACTATTAGTATGATTATAGTTATCAAGTAAATACCTCCCCCGTAAAAGGTTATGTAAGTATAGAGGAAATATGATTCTGCTATGCTAGCACTGCGTGTGATCAGAGTAATCTGCTACTAATTATAGTTATGTATCATTTTCTACTTCACGACGTAAGCGGCTAATATAGTGAGACACTATTTGTAGATTATGTTGAAGTAATATGGAAACATTTCTAGGTTTTTTAGTTCCTTGCTTCAAAAGTATACAACGGAACCCTTATAGGATCATCATTTGTTGTCCGTCCGTCTGTCTGTCTGTCAAGACCCTTTGTCTCGGGAATGCGTGAAAATATCAAGTTAAAATAAAAATCATATTATTATACTCAGTCTTCAAGGGACCACCCCTTGAAGCAGTGAAAAAATCAATTTTCTAAGAAATACGGCTATTTATGTCGCAAAAAACGAAAATACGTTTTTTGCGACATAAACAGCCGTATCTCTTAGAAAATTGATTTTTTGTATACACCTACATCGACAATCTCAAGGGAATCATAATAACACAAGTATAGGAAAAAATCTGAAAACTGTAAATTTGAAGTTACGTCACAAGAAAAAACTTTTGGATACAAAAATCTTCGGTACTCAATTCGGAAATTGAACTGTTTTCATAGGTAAGTTTGTACGGAACCCTCAGTGCGCGAGTTCGACTCGAATTTGCCTAGTTTCTTTTTACTTAGTAAAAAGCAATAATAGGCTAAAATGAGATGGGGTGGGTCACATCAGCCGCATGCATTCTGACCTCTAGGCAAGAGTTTTCAGAAAGTGAATACCTGAGGATAGACGACGCAGCCGAGGTCGACCTGGGAAGAAGAAGCTAGATGACGCCTACCGCAAGGGCTGGTTCGAGATGGCTTGAGAAAAGAATACCTGGAAGAAGCTGGGGAGGCCTTCACTCAGTAGTGGAAAAAAGTAGGTTAAAAAAAGTGAAATAAAATTGTTACAAGTGTAAAGCAAGGATGTTAAAAATTTATTAATTATTCGTATCATTGTGTACACAAGGAAGTTCGTGATGTAAGTCTTAAATAATACTTACTAAACTCCGATGGATGTGAGACGTACAGGACCGTTCATTGTGGTGACATTTAGGGGAGGCCTATGTCCAGCAGCGGACATCTGAAATGATGATGTTGATGATGATGAAACAATTTGGTAAGAAAATATTGTTGTCAATCTGAAGAGATTGACGCGTCAACTCGAACCGAAAACTAGATCAAGAGTTCAAGACGTCATATTATAGAAAACAGATAATTTTTACATCATACAAATAATTTAAGAAAATCACTTATCTTAGAAAAAAAAATCAATATCCAAAATTTCCTAATCTAATTCCTTTCATTCAGTCCATCCTAAGGTTGTCTGTAAGAAATTGCCCTGTGCGACAAGACCGGCCTTTGTACCCTTAGTGTTTGTAAACGTTTATCCACATTGAGAGGTGTATAAAAATATATATTAAAAATATATATATATATTTTCTTGTAATCTACTTCATAGAAAGCCACATACACCATACATCTACAATAACAAACAAACACAAGCTCCTTAACCATTCATGATAACTTCCCAACGGCAAGGAACAAGAAACACGCAATATCACGAAGGCCGTATAGAAAAGAGTTCAACGCATTCGCCACTTAATCGTTTCTGTTATTGAGGGTCTTGTATGGGCTAATGTGGCGGTTATAAAGAAATTGCTTATACCACTATATTTGGAAAACTATTACTAGGTATCATGTGAAGGTTTTGTTTGTGATTTGATACTAGTATTGCAGTAGTGTATTAAGGGAAAAAAATAATTTTACTTTTTAATTTTCATTTACATGTTCAGTTTATTTTTATTTGTCCGAAGCTTGTTCACTATTTTACAAAAAAAAAATTTAACTACCTACTTTTATGTGTCTGGATTCTTAGGTGAATTTGTAAATTGAGTATTTTGAGTTAAAAACGTGTCTAATCCATGCAAAATTTTTATAGGTTTTCTGGCCAGAGTATGAGAATTACTAAACTTCAAATGCTTAAATCAGTAATCGAAGGCATTACTGGACACTTCTTTTTCTTAACGTATCGATGGCAAAACTAGTAAAATTTCTTGCCTGGCCTAGTATTTGGCCACGGCAATGCCGTCCGCGAGTCGCGGGAGTGCGGTGGATGCGAGACGCACAGGATCGGTCGTTGTGGCGTCGCTTGGGGGAAGCCTATGTCCAGCAGTGGACTTCTTTCGGCTGAAATGGTGATGATGATGATGAATGCCGTCCGCTGATGCTGTTATTAGGTCCCTACGTTAACAGGTAACAGGGCACGTGATGCAGGATCGAAGGTGGGACAAAGTCTGTGGAAAGACGCCGCACAAACACTGAAGATCAGAACCGTCCGAGAACCCTCATCTGTGGAGATTGTCTTTGCCGCGCCCAACTTGGGTGCGAACTCTGTTTAGAATTTTCTAGGTGGGCCATGGCAACTCGTGTCCTAATGGGACACTGAAAATGTTAAGATGAATAATCTACGAGATAAGGTGGTCTTCTTCTTCACTCCTATGTTCCTTTTTTTCTTTGCGTTACAGGGCCCCGGGTTTTCCTTTTAGAAGCGACCTCATGGCCTCAGTAGGCTTTGACCCTGCTGGGTACGGTACTGAAATCTCTTTCAGCCTCGAGTGGAACTTTACGCGCTATCGATGACTTGGGCTCGGTCCGAACGGTCAACTGATGGGCGAATGGTGTCTTAACCCTACGGTGGCTGAAAATCAGGGTCGGAATCCCAGCGGCTGGAGCCTGAGGGCCGTTCCCTCGCGCGTGCTTTCTTTCGCTTGGGTATTCTAGTAGTACTATATAGAATATGAACTTTTCTCTCAAGAAAGAAACAAAACGTGGAAGTAGAATGTTACGTACTACAGTATCTGCTAAAAGGGAAAATTCCTTTGAAAGAGTCTTAAAAGGGACATAAGTACTACTACTACAGAAAACAGTACCTACTTACGTAATGGTGTTAATAGGCGAAGAACTACAAACGTCGTAAATACATACAAATACTGCTAATGCACTTTTATGGAGCTTACTACAAATAGGTACAAATAATGTTCAAAGACTTGCCTTATATTGGTCCGTTGCACAATTTACTTTATCCAGACAGACGGACGGACAACAAAGCGATCCTATAAGAGTTCCGTTTTTTCTTTCTGAGGTACGGAAACTTAAAAACCGGGAATTTTTGTATAAATTGTGACATACAAAAAATTTAAGAAAGCGCTTAATTTGGAAAAAATAATCAATACCCAAATTCTCCGATCTATCTCTTTTCGTTTAGTTCATCCCAAGGTCATCTGTAAGAGATTGCCTTGAGCGATAAGACCGCCTATTGTACACTTCATCATCATCATCATCATTTCAGCCGAAAGACGGCCATTGTTGGTAATAATGGTATAATAACTGGTCCTGTGCGTCTCGCATACATCGGATTCCCGCGACTCTCACCAGGTCATTGGTCCACCTTGTGGGAGGTCTTCCAATACTGTGTCTTCCGGTACGTGGTCGCCATTTTAGAACCTTTCGTCCCCATCGAACACCTGTTCTGCGAGCAATGTGCCCTGCCCACTGCCACTTAAGTTTGGCGATTCTTCGGGCTATATCTGTAACCTTGATTCTCCTGCGGATATCTTCATTTCTGACGCGATCACACAAGGAAACTCCGAGCATAGCTCCACTAATTGTACACTTAGTTTTTACAAATGAATATCCTCTACACATTATGAGGTGTGCAATAAAGTATATGATAAAATTTATAAATATTTTTTTTTTTTTTCATAAAATGTCTACAACCGGCTGCCAGCGGTTTCATACACGTAAAAGTAGAAAATTGTCACAATGGAACATATTTTCAGAATAAAAAAATTCTTACGAGCTATTTCAAGATGCGGCCTACCCATTGGCAAAATTTCATCAAATTCTGTTTAGCCGTTCTAGCGTGACGAAGTAACAAACATACCCACCCACACTTGCACCCTCACGAACTCTTAGGCTGATGATGATACGAACGATGAATTTCCTCAGGTCTGAAGCCTTGCTATAAGAAGTGTATTAAATTTCAAAGTACTAAATATATTATTTTTGTACAAAATTCATTCCTTTGCTGAGTTACTGCCACATTGGCCAAAGAAGTCTTTTCTTTTATCTATCAAAGTCAAATGCTATATTTTCATAAACCTTAAAATGTATAATTTTCTTGCCAGCCTGCAAGTTAATAATACTTAATAAATAAATAAAATTAGTCCAGCAGTGGACTTCTTTCGGCTAAGATGATGATGATGATGAAATAAAATTATGAATAAATATTATTTATTAATAAACAAAAAATAAGAGCAATAGCGTACCTTGAGATTGGCCACCATGATCGAAATTCTGTCGGGAGGATTATTTTTGTTAAAAATATTCATATATGCATTCAAAAACTTTTAATCATCGTCAACATCATTTCAACAGAAAGACATCCACTGTTGGATATAGGCCTCTCCCAAGTGTCGCCATCCGTCTCGGATCCATCGGATTCCCGCGACCCGCACTAGGCTAAAGCGCATATGGCTCCGAAACGTGGTCGCTTCGCTTTCGCGTCGAAAAGGTCATGAAAAGGGCTATGATCGGAGTTTTCTTGCGTGATCACATCAGAAATGAAGATATCCGCAGGAGAAACAAGGCTACGGACATTGCCCGAAGAATCGCTAAATGGAATGGCAGTGGGAACATTCCTCGCAAAACAGATGGTCGAAGGTGACGAAAGGTTCTGAAATGGCGACCAATAAAGGGACAGTTCAAGCTAGTAATAATAATGAAGGTTCAGAAATTTTATATTTGGACCGACAAACTATGCCAATGACCTGACCATTCTGACCATAACAACACTTGGTACTTTGAAAAGTGGAACAAAACATTGCACCGCATTCCGTCATATCCTTATAATGGTCAATCTTATTCACACATGGACTATCTTTATGGTGTCACCATGCAATGGTTTTTATTATCATTGCGCATTGTTATGCAACGGTGACCAGCAGTGGGCGGGCTATTGTTTATAATAAATGTAAGTGGTAAATTAGAACCTTCTCACTATGACCCAGCTACAGTTGTGACATGGAGGGATTGAGGGCATATCCTCCTGTTTTAGAGAGGCCTATTTAGCAGACGACTGTGATAGTATTACATTTTATATGTAGGTAGATTCTTACGAAATTATGTCAATGTCCACGTTAATAAAACAAGTTTGTTTAATGAATTTGCGCAATTAATAATTCAGTGCTAAGTGTTTTCTTACTGTGGTCACATTTACCAAGGGTAATAACAATTGCCATAAACCTAAGCAAAATCTGTCACTAGAAAATCAAATAGCTGTTTTCTAGAGGTCACAAGTTCTTCTGTTGAGCATGGTTCTGGTTTTAATTCCTTAGTCTAGGAACTTTGATTTATTCCCCGTTGCCGAGAATAAACTCCCTCTTATAAATAAGACTTGAATATAACTGTCGAAGTGTAAGTATGCTGCAGGTACAACTTTGCTGAATTATTTACACCTTAGCATAATTATTCACACCTCTGCCTAACTTTTTACACCTCTGCCTGACCCTTTACACTTCTGCCTGACCTTTTACACCTCTAACTTCTCTTTACTCCTCTTTTTGATCCCTTACACCTCTGCTTAAACAGATCGAAGACTCTTTTTAAAATTAATTAATTGAAGGCTATACGATGGTGGTATGTGAATATTTGCATAGTCCAACACGGAATCAAAGCTAGCCCATTTCTTTACGTAACTTGAGTGAAATCTGACGCACTTATGGTGGTCCAATTAGGGCTATTAGTTTTCATTACGGTGTGCCGAGAGAATGGGTTTATGAAATGAAAAGTAATTATGTTTGTGTGTGTCTCACGCCGTAGCATAGGAAACAGACGACGTTCACAGATTATTAAGACAATTGATGTGTACCTACTTAATTATATTATTTGTTTTATAAAAAAAAACCGAGCAAGTGCGAGTTGAACTCGCGCACTGAGGATTTCGTACAAACTTACCTATGAAAACTGTTCGATTCCTGAATTGATATACGAAAATTTTGCCGAATTGCAAAAAATGTTTATTTTTTTTGTGACGTAACTACAAATTTACAATTTTCAGATTTTTTCCTACTATACTTGTGCTATGAGACCTTTTTTAAGCCAAATTTCATGATTCTAGGTCAACGGGTAGGTACTTTCCTTCCTTATTAATTTTGATTCCCTTGAGAGTGTCAAAATATACATTTTTTGTAACATAAACGGCCATATCTTTTGTTTTCGCTAACTCAGTAGTTTGATTTCACAGCTTAAAGGGAATACAGACTTTAGTATGTGGTTTTAATTTCAACTTGATAACTTCACGCGTTTCAGAGATAAAGGGTTTTGACAGACAGACGGACAACAAAGTGATTCTATAGGGATTCCGTTTTTTCCTTTTGAGGTACGGAACCCTAAAAACCGTTATGTGGATAAATTGTCATTGATAGAGTTCTAATAATGTGTGTGTTTGGTAAACCTTTAAATATTTTAACCCTTAATTATAACCCTAGTAATAAAAAAAAATAATTACAGATTATCAAAAGTTACATTCACCAGAGTTAGATGAAATTTGACACACGGGTGAGTTAGTTAATGTTAGTTACACTATTTATAACTCAAGAACGGCTGAACCGATTTGGCTGAAATTGGTGGGGAGGTAGCTTAGAACCAGGATAGGACCGGATAGGATACTTTTCTATTGAGTAGGATAAAGTAGGATAGAGCGGGGCAGAGTGAGATAGAGTAGAGTAGGGTAGCGTAGGGTAGAGTAGGGTAGAGTAGGGTAGCGTAGGGTAGAATAGGGAAGAGTAGGGTAGAGTAGGATAGAGTGTGGTAGAGTAGGGTAGAGTAGGGTAGAGTGGGGTAGAGTAGGGTAGAGTAAGGAAGAGTAGAATATAGTCAGTTGATGGGAGTGAAGCCGCGGGCAAAAGCTAGTATTGCCATAAAATACGTTTGTCGAGTTAAAACTCTAAAGTCTTAAGCATCGACGTCGATTTGCTACCCTGTCGGTTTTCTATCAATTACATTTCGGGGAGTATGCGTTGGAATTGCACAATTTAATTCCACCAAGTCCGATCCATCATCGGACCACTAGAAGTACGGCGTTGCATCACCGGTGCATGGTGGTCATCCCAACCATATGTACAAAGCGTTTTGGGAACACATTTATTGTGCGTACAACTTAGGAGTGGGATTCCCTGCCGGAGTCTGTGTTTTCTGATAGCTATAACCTAGGAGTCTTCAGTGAATAGGTTACATCTAGGCTAGCGAGGTCAAGAGTCGTGAAACGTGAGTCTGTCCATAATAGATAATTAAAACTACAATTTCTAACAAGAAGGAATACACAACCAGACGATATTATACCCTATGACTAACCAAGCAGTGAAATCGAGTTACCTAAGATCAGTCTCGGAAACAAGGCATTTGACTATTGTACCGATTGCACGTACATAATATATTGGACATATAAATATATATATTTGTACGATGGTATCATATTGATTGATAGAGCGAAAGGAATATGAATACTTGCCGATAAACTTGTTTAGACGCTTAAATTTTAAGTAACTGGTGTGTTGCAATAAAATTTTGAAAATTTTGATTAGATTTTTGAGAAACTGGTTGATTTTGTTTAGCTTTCTCTTTGAAAGTTTTCTTTTGTTTACAAAGGTTTATATTAAATACGGTATAACTGTAATACGATTATAATACGATCGGAGCTGTGGTCCTCGGTGTCCCGGGATCTACCACTTCTGTCAAAATAGTAAAGGAAAACATCGTGAGGAAACCGGCATGTCCTAACACCAAAAATTCTAAGACGTGTGACTTACACCAATCTGCACCGAGCCCGCGTGGTTTATAAAGGTCCTCCTTTCTGCCAGAGAGAAGGCCTTGGTCCCAGCAGTGGGAACAGTACAAGGCTGATTAGGTTTGTGCTATGAAATATGATCCAGTATTCCGGACGCCGCTCCAAGTGCGCTGCAAACTTGACGGTGAACTGGAACGGTTGTGGCGTCCGCCATCATCATCTCCCAAGCTCGCTGCAAACTTGACGGTAAACTAGAAGGTTTGTGGCGTCCATCATCATCAACTCCCAAGCGCGCTGCAAACTTAATGGTAAACTGGCGTCCATCATCATTATATCCCATGCGCGCTACAAACTTGACAGCAAACTGGAACGGCTGTTGCGTCCATCATCATCATCTCCCTAGCACGCTGTAAATTTGACGGTAAACTGGAACGGTTGTGGCGTCCATCATCATCATCTCCCAAGCGCGCTGCAAACTTGACGGTAAACTGGAACGGTTGTGATGTCTATCATCATTATCTCCCAAGCGCGCTGCAAACTTGACGGTAAACTGGAACGGTTGTGGCGTCCATCATCATCAACTCCCAAATGCGCAGCAAACTTGACGGTAAACTAAACCCGCTCTGGTTGGAGCGAGATCCCTCACATAACACTCCCGTATCAGACTTTTATTGCCTAAACCCGTGTTCATCCAATTACTGAGCTTCAAAAACTCTTTCCAGCAATCCTGCATTCCAGTGTAGCTTCCCTAAGTCCCTAAAACATCACGTGGCTTCCTTATTGAGAAGAATTCTCGTACTTCATGCCATTCTCAATAACACACGCTTGAGAAAAATAGTTTCAAGTGAATACATTCTTTAAAATCATGGATCGTCTGACAAGTAAACACGAACAAGCACTTACGAACTCTCACCTATCCAATAAAATTACCATCAAAACTAACTAAACATGTCTCGTTTGTAGGTTTAAGTGCAAAGTGCCATAAAGCATGAAGTTTTTCAACCATTGATCACTAATTGTACCATTCACTTTCTTCACATCACTATGCTACATACCAAATATTTAAGAAAACTTATAAATCAGTAAATTGTTATTATATAAATTTATTATAAAATAACCGTGTCATCATTCATCGCGATGCATGATAGCCCTTTTCATTTCTTTCAATAACCAACAGTTAGGTAGTTACTTATCTGCCAGAGACATCCTTTTCACCTTTTCTCGATGAGGACGAAATGTTCTGGAATGGTGACCGGTGGAAAGCTTCCCACAAGGTGCACCGAAGACCTGGTGAGATTTGCGGGTATCCGATGAGTCCGGTCTTTGTCGCCACACTTGGGGGAACCGTATGTTCAACAGTGGCGTCTTTTGGCTGAAATAATGATGATGGTGCGGTTTTTTTTAGGTGGAAAATCATCTGATGACATCTCCCGCCTTTCATAGTGCGGTGAGTTGACACAACGCCCTTCCTTAGTGCTAATAACTATTAAGGAAGGGCGATTCGTCACAAAAGTCACTTTTATACAAAATCACACGCTTCAAGATTTGCCCGCGTCCATAAAATATAGCATAAGTCACTCAAGAATAAAGCAGCTTTCTATCGTTGCAAAAGTTTTTGCAACCGGACCAGTACTTTCAGAGATTACCTCCTACAAACATAAAAACAAAAAAACAAACTTTACTTCTTTATAATCACTCCGGTATCACTGGGTGCCTGACTACCATGGCTGTTATGTTGTCGAGGCCTACTTGTGGGACAGGTACATTATCTACCCTGGTCACCAGGGAGAGTGGGAAAGTCGAGAGATGTCGTGCGGTGTTCCGCAGGGAACTGTACTAGGACCGCCCTTGTGGAACATCGGGTATGACTACGTGTTGCGCGGCGACCTCCCTGACGGGATCAGTGTGGTCTGCTAAGCAGACGATACGCAGGTCATGGCGCAGGAAGAGTTATATAAGACGGCGGTCAAACTAGTGACACGTGGGGTTGCGACAGTCGTGGAGAGGATCCAGCAGTTGGGACTCGAGGTGGTACTAGAGGCCACCGAGGTCATATGCTTTCACGGACCTCGGAACGCGCCACCCCCGGGTTCCCAAATAACGGTAGGAGCATTTCCGACGTCTGGCTCCCAAACTGGGTCGGACTGGGGCTGCCCTCAAGCGGCTCCTGCCCAACCTAAGGGGTCCAGACGCCTCCTGCCGGAAATTCTATGCAGAAATCGTTCGGTCCATGTCTCTTTATGGAGCGCCGGTTTGGGCGCCATTATTATGAAAGCAACCGGCGGTACATAAAAAATTTAATTAAAAAAAAAGCCGACTTGATAACCTCCTAATTTTTTTGGAATTCGGTTAAAATGTTGAAAAATTAAAGATGATAAAATATAATACACTAATATTATGTTAACTGTTTTATTATATTAATAAATCTTATTTATAATATTGTAATTTTATTATTCATCTAGTCTTTCTATTACGGTGTAATACTTTAATTGTATAATATAAAACCGTGAACTTTACTATAAAAACAAAAAACAAACACACATCCATAGATATATCTACCTAAGTGCGAAGTATGGTGTACGAACCATTGACCGGCGGCCAGTAGGTACCAGGTAGGTAGCGTGGATGCCTTCACTTTCATCTTGCGTAACTAAATAAGTAAGCGGCCACATCCGCACATTGTGCTCTGAACTTGCGCTCTTATTCGGTTAGATGTTGTGAAATTGTTTAAAGGATGCCAGTTTTGAGCCAAATTGGTTGGCTAATTTATTAAGTCTTTATTCAATTGTGTCGTGAAGCTTGAATGAAGATAGGCTTCATCCACCAGCAAAATGGATGATAGTTTTTATGCAATTATCTGTCAGATCAGCTATTCGGAATGTACCTATTCGCAGATAATCGTGTGGCTATAGACTGAGGAGCAGAGGTTGGAATTAGATAGAGTTAAAAATGTACTTACACCGATTTCATAAAGCGAAAGAAGAAAGTGGATATGCCTCAAATCCCGAGATTAATTTTAAAGAGCAGATTTTTTTTATGACATTATCAGATATAGCAGAAAAAAAAAATTGTTGCGGGAAGAAGGCATACCTGGGGATTGGTGAAACAGTTTGCCAATCGTGTAGTGCTCATCTTTAAAAATAAATTGATATTCTTGAGATCAATAATTATATAGGAATAAAACTAGACCAACCAAGACGTAGAATATTGGAACAACGCAGGATGGATGAAATATATAATAATAAATTATATTCCACAACTATCACACAACGTCTAGTCGCCGGATAGTGTGAGGACTGAGTGACATGAAAAAAAAAATGGGAATTAGTGATAGTGTGACAAATGACAAGACAGAATGGAAGGAAAACGTGTTTTGCCGACCATAAGTAATATGGGATAAGGGCACGAAGAAGAAGAAGTGAGAGATATCACCAAATATTTTTATCTATTATATTTAAAAGAGATCAGTTGAAAACCTAATAATAATTGTGTTCACTTGAGTACCATTCCCAGGTCGGATAGAATAGAATGGAATAGAATAAAAATGACACAAAAAAAACAAAAAAAAAATTAAATGAAAATGATAAAAATGTTAAACATCCAAAGCTGTCAATAATTGTAGAACAATGACAAATTAATATTGTTATTCAGCAAAAAATTACATAGTACTGACGCGTGTCTCCTAATATGAGGTCAAAGAGTCACGCATGGGTTCAAGAGGTCAGAACATTATTGATAATGGTGAATTTTTCATTAGGCATTTATTTGGCTGGTGACTAGATGTTGCCCCAGGCTGTAGTCGTCGCCAGCAAGTTCAATATGCCTATGATGATTTAATAATTAATAGGTATCTATTATGTTAAGTTTAAACAACTCTATTATGTGTTGTTTTTTATTTATAAAGAAATTGTTAGTGACGGCTAATAATGATTAATTTTTGGACAATTATAATGATGACATAATACTTAAATTAAATTAATAATACAATATCAATATAAAGTAATACATAATATAATATAATAAATTAAATTGAATTATTAATATAATAACAATATAAAGTAATAATAATATAATATAATAGTAATGAAAATGTACAATGTAACTGTATGGCCGCAAAGAGCAGTGGTGGCCGAACGGTAACGGCCCCGACTTACGAGTTGTAGGTCATGGGTTCAAACCCAGCCAGGCGCATTACTTTGTGTAATTTATTTCATCACCACTGCTCTCAAAACGGTGAAGGAAAACATCGTGAGGAAACCGGCATGTCCTAGAACCAAAAATTCGAAGACATGTGACATCCACCAATCCGCACTGGGCCCGCGTGGTGGATTACGGCCCATTCCCTCTCCTACAGAGGAGGCCTGAGTCCCAGCAGTGGGAACATTATAAGGCCGACTATGCTATGCTATGCTAACTGTATGGACCAAATACGTCTGAAATAAAAAGATTTTATTTTATTATTATAAATCAGTGAAATCATTATTACGAAAAATCTTATTTTCAGTTTTGAGTAGGAGTCAGGATTTGATTTCCAAGCTGCGCGATTATTTGAAAGACTTACCGCGGTCCTAAGACAAAAACGGCAATTGAAGGAATAGAGGTGAATTTTAGTTAGTAATGTTTGACACTCCCTCTCTCTCCACCGAGTGCGAGAGGAGATATTAAAAAAAATGGGTTCACTTTTTACCCAGGATATTTTTATGCCCTGATTAAAACTTATTCAGCAGTTTGAGTCATGACCAATAACGTATTTTCCGAGGTATGAAGGTCCGGAAGAAGAAGTTCTGGAATGTAATGCATGGCTACTCATTCATGCAAAACTTCGTGTGTAAAAGTTTTAATAATAATTTGGCATTCTGACAGTTTACACTAAAGTGTATTTAAGCCAACAACCAATCACTATCACACAAATATTATGAAAGCAAAAGTTTGTCTGTATGTGCATGTGCACGTGGCATACGGGTAGACTATGGCCTGAACATAGGATACTTATTACCCTGGAAACATAATCTTTCTGGTGAAAGTGGTGGCTGGCAATTTATAAAAAAAACTACCTGAAAAATATTGCGCATCCCCCCACTTATGTATTATCACCAATTACAATTCCAAAACCCTTAACATTCCTTTTCCACCACCTCAAACCCCTCTCCATAATCACCAAATAAAACACTCGTCCCTGATATCCTAGAGACAGCTCTACGTAGAGTCGTGCTCTAGCTAGAGTCGCGTCGATAACGTCCCCTCTCCAACGTATAAATCTATTTGAAATACTCCGACGTAGAGCGATTGAGGTAAAATGGTTACAGTGTGTAATTTGTAGTAGGTAGAGTCTTGTATTATGTGGGATTATATATACGAAGGCTTTACTATATTTTCAAAGATATTTAGGCGATAGAATTCTTCTTATTTCATACCTTAAAATCTAGATAACTTAGCGTGATTAACCTTATAGTATTCTTACTGCTAGAACTGAAGCCTCCTTCTCTAGGAGAGACAATGGGCCGTGATCCTTCATGCAGGACCAGTTGTAGTTGGTGGATGTCACATGTCTTTAAATTATTTGTTATAGGATATCCAACAATTACTCACAATAAGTTCATTGTTTTGAGAGCAGTAGTGGTAACCGGGTAAGTACGAGGCAGACTCACGCACTGAGGGGTCTGTTCAAAGTTACCTATGAAAACAGTTCGATTCCCGAATTGAGTTACGAAGATTTTTCCGAATCGCAAAAACCGTTCTTTTTTGTGACGTAACTACAAATTTACAGTTTTCAGATTTTTTCCTATACTTGTGCTATGAGACCTTGCTTCATGCCAAGTTTTAGTATTCTAGATCATTGGAATGTACCCTATGAATTTTGATTCACCTGAGAGTTTCAAAGTATAGGTGTTTTGCGACATAAAGGGCCGTAACTTTTTAGTTTTTCGTTTACTCAGAAGTTTGATTTTTTCACAGCTTCAAGGGATCGCTGATTTGAGTATATGGTTTTAATTTCAACTAAATACCTCCACGCGTTTCCGAGATAAAGGGTCTTGACAGACAGACCGACGGACAACAAAGTGTTCCTATAAGGGTTCCGTTTTTTCCTTTTGAGGTACGGAACCCTAAAAAATTCTCAGTCTCGCTCGTGCATGTGCGGCCTCCTCCTTTGTTAGCATTACTGCTTCGCAGAAGGCAGCGACCGCCTGCCACTTCTCCGCGCTCCAGACAGCCTGTACCAAGGCTCGGCGCGAGAGATCGCTGCCGCCGATCGCCCCTACGAGGACACGGCGGTGCTCTGCCCAGGCGGGGCAAACCTCTACTGTATGCTCCACCGTGTCATCCGGGCGATCCACATAGTGGTGACACCCAGGCGTTTCTTCCGCACTTATCCGATGCAGGAATCTCCCGAACTTGCCATGTCCGGTGAGGACCTGCATCGTGCGGAAGGTAAGGACGCCATGTTGCCTTTCCGGCCACTTCTCAAAGAGGGGAATTATCTCCTTAGGACATCTACGAAACCCAAAACCATTTCAAAAGAGTTGCCATCCATGACAGCTAAAATATTGAACAAGAACACAGCAAAACGACATTATAAACTTGAACTTGTTGTCTTGCTCACAGTAAACATTCCAGCTCAGATATTATGACACTGTCATAAAAATACTAACAACTTATATTTAACCTCTTCAATATCTTTGTCTGCTAATTAGTTAAAACTGACATACTCATACCATATTTTACAAGTTCTTACAACTATAAGATCAAAAACTTGTCAAAAAGTTTTTTTATATATGTACTTATTATTGGTATGAGCAATCTCTTAAATAAAACTTACAACATCGTGATTTAATTTGTGATAGCTTATTTGTTTGTTAGAAATCATTAAATAAAGTCAGATTTTTAGCGACTTAAATCCTCGAAAGTAATTTGTTGAAACTTTATTTTTCATAATTAAAACGTTGCTCCACACTAGGAATTACTCGTGTATTGTGTGTATATAAAAATGTAAACTCACATGCATAAGACACCCAAATCCGAACTTAGAGCTATCTGTAGACCATACCAATATACCAAGCTCGGAGGACACGGTGGAGCGTACGGTAGAGGTGTGCCCCGCCTGGGCAGAGCACCTCCGTGTTCTCGGAGGGAGATCGGCGGCAGCGATCTATCGTGTCAAGCTTTGATACAGGCCATGGTACGGAGCGAGGATGAGTGGCAGGCGGTAGCCTCCTTCTGCGAAGCAGTAATGCTAGCAAAGGAGGCGGCCGCACACGAGAGGCAACGGCCCACACGCTCCAGCCGCCGGGATCTTGTAAAACTTGTATAGAATATGTCTGAGAGAGGTTAATGACGATCCAATATTGTAATAAAACCCATTAATAAAAGAGGAGAAGACCTGGTGACCTGAAATACAGGCCAAAAGCCTACCTTAGGCACCATACTTCCACAGTATGAACCCAATTATTGTCATTGTATTTTTGGTGTACAATAAAGAATATCTATCTATCTATCTATCTATCATTGTCTTAGTTTTGTAATTGCTGTGATACTGTGGTGAGAAAATAAACGAATTATTATTATTATACAATGCTGTAGCCAATCGTGATGTCATTACATTACAGGAACATGGGATTTTTTACGATAAATAACATTTATAAAACATTATACATCTATACAACACATTTGATATAAGTATTAAATAAACCCTCAAATAAACCTTACTCCATCTAATTTCTGATACCCTGAGACAGACTCCGTAGAGCCAGCCGATAGCGGCCCGACTACCCCGCATAAATCTGCCTAATCATTTGAAATACTCCAGCGTAGAGCGGCGTTTAATACGCCACAGTGTGGTGCCAGACAGACGTAAGACTTGGAGTCTGATGAGGATTGTGAGGATTTGGGAATTGATTTGTAGAACTATCTATAAATATGTCCTTTTTTAACCTTTACGAAGACCCTTGCCAAATTGTTATTTGTTTTTTAATTTTGTTCGTAAATTCGCAATGAATGGCAATCATCACTCAAGTTAAAATGAAAAACCGGTTAAAGGCGAGTTCGTCAAGAATCGTATTCGAGACGAATCCGAGCGTTCCGTATTCGAACGTTCCCTACGGTTATTATTATTTATAGTGGCAATAGAAATACACATTCAGTGAATATTTCAACTGTTACGTTTCAAGAGTTTTTTTTTTAATACATTCAGGCGATATAGTCTGATGATAGACAGAGCAACAGACGGACGAACCGCGGAGGCTTAATAATGAGGTTCTGCTGTTTACCCATCGGAGACGGAGTCCTTCTTCTCCCGTTCGTGTCAATGGACACGGTTCAAATTTAGGGGTGCATAAAAGGAGCCTCCCCTAGTGACGTTAAAAATATCGTACAGCGATTCTGAACACCCGGCACACCCTGGACAGCTAGCACTCGGTAACGCGTCTAGCTGACGAATCCTTTCCCCACGATAACTGGAACTCAAACTTGACGGGACCCTAAAAACACTAATACAAAAAATAGCCCCTCCCAGCTCAGCAAATTAGCTAGCAGCACTTGATTTTAACGCCTAACTCTAAACTTCAACTGTAAAGAAAATTCGCCCCGGTATTATTATTATGTAATCGCGTGTTTTTACGTAAATCATTAAAAAAGCAAAATAAAAAGAAACTTTTTCTGGATTTTTCTAGGAAAAACAAAGATATAGAAACCAAAATTTTCGGCAAAAAAAAAATTCATACAAATGTGTGTACAAAACGACAAAAGCGTTTTTCAAGGTCATTCAAGTTGTACAGATGTATATACAATCGGCCTTCGAGGGGTTAAATAAATCATAGATAGCATCTTTTATGTCATTAAAAATACTAGCTCAACCACATTATATATACTACTAGGCTTTCGCTTTTGATTTACGATCATGGGAGCATCCTTCAATAGCAAAAAAACGAACCTATCTATTCACTCTTACCCACTGCAGATTCTTAAACCCATAAAATTTCCCTTGACCTAAAATCCAAGATTCATTAAAAAACATCACAAATCAAGACAAACTTTGATAGGTAACTTAGGGATAAATTAACAAACATAATAAAAGCAGTACTCAAAACTCATCACACGAAAACTCATCATACAAAAGCTTAAGGAAATGCACAGCTAACTCTAATTAGCAATAATAATATTTAAAACAGCGCTCCCAAACGCTAAGCGAAATTTATGCCAAGACAATATTAGACTAGAGAAATGAGAGAAAATGCAATAACAATAAATAGCAATAAATAAAAGGATTCAGTTGTTGCTTGTATTGTATGATACTAATCCTGCGGGACGGGGTGGGGTGGAGACGACGTTTGCGCTAAAATTATTTTTGGGATACAATTTTCGATTTAAAAATGTAATTTGAAATGATTTTGAATCCGGATGACTAGTTTTATATGGAATAGAATAGAATAAAACGTTATTGTACACCAAAATAGTAACAAAACTTATTTAAAAAAAAATGGAATATAAAAAAAAAACAAATATTTAAGGAATTAAATTAATTAGAAGATGATAATTATGAAATGAATGTGAAATAAAACTTTTCTTTTGGTGACGTGTAAAAGAAATTATGTGAATAGAATAGAATAGAATAGAATAAACTTTATTGTACACCTAAAATAGTAACAAAACTTTTACACAAACTTAAATCTATGGGTACAAAGGCGGTCTTATCGCTGACAGCGATATCTACCAGACAACCTTAGGGTGGAATGTAAAAATTTGAAATAGAAAAAGGGGGTAGTCTGCTGTGTACTGCAAATTAATAAAGGAAATATTAGAAATGAAAAAAAAAAATTGAAAAAAACAAATTGTGCAAATTGTGAAATGCGTGGAAAGAGATCCCGGCCATAGTTGCAAAAAAAAGCTGTATGAAGGTATAGATAAAACTTTAGATATGTAATTTTATTACGGTTGTTCATTAACTGAAATGTTGATGACGTAACAATGTTGCATGGCATGACATAGAGATAAGTCGAGACCTCAAAGTAAAACCAGCAAGTTTAGATAAACAAATTTAAAGTAACCATCACATCTAACAACAACAACAAAAAATACGTAAGCAACCTAAAATTGCAACCCGCACTATACAACTTACACTTCAAAAAAAAAACTCAACACAACAGCGACTCCATAGCTCTCATCTCCACAGAACTAATCCAAGGCAGCGTCGACTGTTACGGCGATTACTTTAATTGGCTCAATCTCCATTCAAAACCGACCTCGCGGCCTGGGGGGGGCGGGGTGCGGGGGGGCGGCTAGATTTATGGCAAAAGGGTAAGGCTCATGATCCCTGTTTATGAAGGAAGATGGCGAAAAATTGTGGATGTGATAGTTTTGTGGTGCGGTGCGGAGTTGGGAGCAGGAGTGTTTGCTTATAGGATGGTTGGTTTAAAGTGTTTTAAGTAGCGCAGTTTTTAAATAGTTGCAGTTGCATTTGAGATCATATAACTAAAATATTTATTTAGTTTATTATTAATAATATATTATAATAATATAATATAATATTCCACAACTATCACACAACGCCGTCTAGTCCCAAGCTAAGCAGAGCTTGTGTTATGGGTACTAGACAACTGATAAACATACTTTTATATTTCTAAATACATATATATTTAGATAAATTTAATATATATATGGTAAACATAATTAAAAAAAAACACGCAAATTAACATAGAATGATAACACATAATAGATATTAGTACAAAGGTACTGCGAAAAGAGATATTAAGAGAAAAGTAGACAATAGTGTGTAGGAAGCAAGAGAAGAAGAATGTGTCAAATCTTTCTGAATCTAAAGTATGAAATAACAAATATAGTAAAATATTTAAAAAAATCTGCATTTTTATTCAGGATGGTCTCTCTTCGTCAAAGTACAGTACGTAAGCATAATAGTACGTTTACTTGTAGATATTTTTTATCGATTTTGGAAATTAGCTGTGTAAGATTAGTTAAGAGTAATCAATATAAGTTTTGGGAGAAGGATTAAGCTCCGGTTTTTCATTTTCATTGTTGCTTTTTGTTGAGGGTGGATAATTCAGAGATTTTATGTTTCCATCATAAATATTTTTTAAACTCGTTATTTTTTACTTGAATGATAGGCGTACTCCAAGTTTCAAATTTATCACAAACTTCTGGATCTTACTATCAAAAAAGAAACCAAACTTGTCCCTGTGTCGACACTCTAGTGCCATCCCATCTTCCTAGCTCTTCGTGCTGTGCTGGTGCTGCCGCTGCTGCTGCGGAGAACCTCAAGCGGCGGAAATATAACAACCTCGTCGGCAGTTATATTTGTGAGCCGTTTGGGGTTGAAACTCTTGGGCCGTGGGGTTCGAGTATCATAAGCTGTTCAAAGAATTATCCAAACGCTTAGTAGACACTTCGCGTGACCCAAGGGCTGGCTTTTACCTCGGTCAGAGATTAAGCATTGCCATACAACGTGGCAATGCTGCCAGCATTTTGGGTACACTTCCAGTCGACAGCGATGCAGAGGAGTTTTTTTGACGCCATATTTTAGCTAGTAGTTTTGATTTTAGTGTATATATAGTTTTAATTAGTTAAGTATTTTATGTATTCATTTTACCTGAAATAAATGGTCCCCGGTCCAAAGAATATTAAAAACCACTGGAAACAAATTGAAATCATATTTTAATTGACAGCCTTATTACTAACATTTCACAAATGAAAACGTTATACTGTTTCTCTATCAAGTGCCTTCAATTCATGTCGACCATAGCCTGAGGCTATCACGACTACACATTAGGTAAATTACTAACAGCTACTTTACAAACATGAACTATTACCGCTTGGTGCTTATTAGGGGTTTATTACATTAATATGTCAGTAGATACATTTTGACCATGACATTTGATCTTCTTACTTTTATGGTGGGACAGAAGGGTTTTTCAATCTGGTGAAACCAAATCAGTTTTGTTGACATGTTTTTGTAACGTCTAGTGTCAATCCAATTATGAGGATTTTCTTGATATACTTCGACTGGACATTAGCTGAATAAAATTTAGTAAATTATTTCGGTATCTATCATGTAGATGCTTAATAATGACCTTTGCGTGACCCAAGGGCTGGCTTTTACCTTGGTCAGAGATTAAGCATTGCCATACAACGTGGCAATGCCGCCAGCCTTTTGGACACTTCCAGTGGACAGCGATGCGGAGGAGTTTTATGACGCCATATTTTAGTTAGTAGTAGCCGTTAATGTATATATATAGTTTTAATTAGTTAAGTGTTTTTGTATATAATTTTGTATATATATAAACTTAATAATTAGTCTTCTTCTAATGATGTTTATTCATTAATTTCCCTCATGTTTCCCATGTTCTTTTTTGATGGGTTCGCCGTTGTTTTCTAAAGTCTATTACAAAAATGTATATTTTTCAATAAAATAGTTAAATATGGCTGGTGAAATCAAATCAGTTTAGTTTATTTTTTTAGCGTCTAGCTTCAATCTAATCATGATGATTTTCTTGAAAGACTTCGACTGGCTATTACGTTGATTTGATAAAACCTAGTAAACTATTTCGTCGGTATCCATCTAGGAGCTTAGTAATTTCATCAACAATTTCGTTGCCCATATTCTTTGTTGGTGAGTTCGCCATTGTTCTGAAAATTCTATTACAAAAATACATATTTTAAATTAAGATGGTTAAAGGTGTAATATAATCACATTCCTAGGGATATAGCTATATAGTGTACCTAACTAGCCTCTGCCATCGGCTTCGCCCGCGTGAAAGTAAGTTTTTCTATACTAACTTTCGACACCCGTTTCACCCTCTTAAAGAGTGAATATTGAAACATCCTCTCTTAGTGGTAGCCTACGTCGTAAAAGAAAATTTTGTGCATAATTCCACACACTTAGTTTCAGTATTTTCGTTTATGCGTTGGTAGGTATGTTATTCAGTCAGTTTCTATTTTTATATATATGTACAGATATACTTGTAGTTATATGAATGTGGTTCATAACTGGCTTAGTATGATCTAGTAATATAAGTATCTCTCTAAACGAATCTTGTGAAATAATTATAATTGCATACTTTGAACACTGATTACCTTGAAATTATAAGTTCAAATAAACTTTGTATTTAGTGAATTTTAGTTATTTCTTTTGTTTCATAAAGTTTAGTACTTTTATGTCGGTTTCAACTATCTTACTGCGTGTTGATATGAAAGTATGTATGCCGCTGGCTTTATGGAAACTTTCTTATTTTTTGTCCTTTTCGTATTTATTTGTAATGTCGTCTGACTGAATGGCAGCCGTCATCTATTGAAAAAAAAAAAGTTTTAATTTAATTTCTGCTATTTGCAACTTCTCTTGTTTAACGACGGCTGGTTCTAGAATTCAGTTGCACAATAAATCTATTCGTACATAAAAGAAGCTAAAAAATATGACTATGGGAAAAAAAGCAAAAATTAAGACTTAGACAAACCAACACAATGTTTACTGTATATTTAAGGTGGACAATCCAACAGGAGCTAACTAAAAAATACCACATAAAGAGCGTAAAAAACTAGGGTAAGTTGCCATAAATAAGCGATGATACAGGTGGTACAGTATCCTTATTATTTAAGGTGTGTGTGCGTCTGTCCGTCCGCGTCGGCCCGGCGCCGATAATATATCAACATTAGTACGTCCCCCGTCTGGTCCGTGAGAGGGACATGTCGGAGTGTGTTGCACTGGATGTGGCTGGCTGAAAATTAAAATTTAAACCAGCTCTGGGCGATATTTTTGTGTACTCAGATGATGATGAGAAACCTGATCTTGAAGAAACTGATCCTAATGATAATATTGAGTATAAAAATGAACGGCTATATAAGGCAGAGAAATCCAAAGAAACAATGGTCGAAATATGGAAAGGATGGCAGTGATGATGGAGCTAGAAAACGGTAGTCTACCAAAAGAAGCATGGATGATAAAATCTTGTACTGAAATCTAAAATAAATTGGAAAAGGAAGAGACGATGATGACGATGGATGTGAGACGCACAAGACCGGTCGTTGTGGCGTCAATGGGAGAGGTATATTCCAGCAGTGTTCTTTCAGCTTAAATGATGATGATGATTATAAATTAATTATGACGTTCAAGACACATTGCTGTGACAAAGATGATGATGATGTCCACGTCAGAGTCTGTAGATTTCAATTAATGTCCGATTTGGCAAAAAAAGTACTTCTATAATAAAAAACAAACACATCTTTAAATATCTTTTTTGCCGTGGGAACTGCCACCGAGAGGAGGCCTGTGACCAGTAGTGGGAACATTATAAGACTGATAAAGGACGGCGACGAAGAAGGCCGGATGGCGACCTATCCATTGCTCATCGTCCACAAATCCACGATGCATATGCGTTTAGGTTGACCATTGATATGATAATCTGAAAGTACGCACAAATACACCTATGTGTATACTAAATTGTCAGTTTTTTTTTTTTGTGGTAGGAAATTATCAACTGACTACTCACGCTTTGAGGTCGAGCGAAAGGGCGTGTCAGACTTTTACTAACTAAAGCCCATCTGTGTCCTTCAGTTTCCCTTTGCGTTCAAGGACCACGGTAACTCTTTCTCTTATTATACCTAAATTTACATTTTACTCTAATCTATCCAACATTATAGAACATTGGCTCATCCAGTAGTTCCCACAAATCACTATCCATGTAGTGACCCATGGGACGTCAAAAATGAAGATTTAGTCCCCCACCGCGTCATACGTTACCAACTAATGAAAACACGGCTCGGGCCTGATGAAGCTGTCACTTCACCAGCTCTGCTGAGAAGGTGGCTGGGGTTCTAAGGGTGAGCAGAAAACTAGGGTCTTTTAGTAAAAATCTCCGAATAGTTGCTTCAAAATAATGACAGATGGCATATGAAAAAATTTAAAAAATTCGGTCCACTGTAATATGCCAGCTCGTTTTGCAAAATGCTCGATTGACGTTAAGGCTACGCTATTTAGAGTCTACTGTCAATCATTCTACACATGCTGTCTGTGGATCAAATCTGGTGTAAAAATTAAGATAATTTCAGTGAGCTGCAAAGGTTGCCGCGTTAGTGCAATAAATAAATAAAAATAAATATCTTATATTCCGGACAAAGTCCAGAATTGATGTTAGTACTTATAACTACATTTTTTTTTTTTTTTTTTTATACGTGTAGTAAACGCCACAGGGGCATGCAGGCGTATCCAATGCTCCAGTATGGGGTTATCCCAGCTGTCTGCTATGTAATAGTCTTCAGGAACCCTGTGCATGATGGACATGAAAGCCATCAATTTTAGCCTCTGCAAACATACCGGACGGACTGCAGTAGCACGGCAACCTCATGTTGATGGAGTTGCCGCGCTACTACAGGGTTCTGATCCTGAAAGTATCTATGTACTGAATGTAGTTGACCCACAGACTGCATGTGTAAAATAAAATAACAGATGTGTGCTTTAAGCAATGTGGCCTTTACGTCAGTCGAGCATTTCGCAAATCTGTGAGCTAACATGTTACAGCGGACAGCAAAAGCTTTGCGCTCAAGCTCAAATCTAGATGGTCTTTGAGGTCTTCAGAAACCCAGTGGCGCAGATACTTGAAAACTGTGACTTGCTTTAAGGGACTTCTGCAAAGTTGTAAGTGTATCACAATCAGGTATGTTACAGTACCTGCCTTAAAGACTATAAGTACCTTATTTTTCTTGCAATGCATCTAGCATATTACCAGAGACGAAAACTTATGGTTTTCATGCCATCATATCATGGCTGGTAACCTATGTGCCACCAAATGATCAGAGCCCGCGCCAGCCCAATCAGCATCCTAAATACTATAACTATACAATATTTTATAATAATAATAATAATATAATTTATTTTCTCTCACAATGGTTTTGTTGGACTTCACAGTTTAGGACTAAATAATTTTATGAGTTAGCATTGTGAGAGCTGGTGCCTGTTGTAGGTTTCGAAGAAACCTGTGCTACAGGTCACCAGAACCCACTTTACGGCCTCACACAAGTTTGATGGCAGGTAGTATGAATCCGCTAAACAACCACAAAAAGAAATATAAACGCAGTAAAAAAAAAAAAAGATAGAAATTAAACAATAATAAAGAAACAACAAAGCTGATAAAAAGTAACAAAAGAAAAAAAAAAAAACAATGAAAACATAAACGAAGCAGTCAATGTATGTGTGATGGAGGCGAAATGTGCGTGTGGATGGTGGTGAATGTAATATGTGAGAAATGTGAATGTGGATGGTGGTGAATGTGATGTGTGGGAAATGTGAATGTGGATGGTGGTGAATGTGCAAGTAATGTGATATGTGGTAAATTTGAATGTGGATGGTAGTGAATGTGATGTGTGGGAAATGTGAATATGGATGGTGGTTTATGTGAAGTGTGGATAATGTGCAAGTAATGTGATATGTGGTAAATTTGAATGTGGATGGTAGTGAATGTGATGTGTGGAAAAAGTGAATGTGGATGGTGGTGAATGTGATATGTGGGAAATGTGCATGTGGATAGTGGTGAATGTGATATGTGGGAAATATGAAAGTTTATGGTGGATGGTGGTGAATGTGATGTATAGGAAATGTGAATGTGAAAAGTGTCTTGTGAACGTTGGAGGTTGGTATTCTGAAAGCATACTATGAATCAAAATACGAGTAAGTAACAAATAAGATTTATTTAAGTGTGTGGAGCAGTTTCTCTGTGTCTTCATAATTTAGGGTTTTCAAATACGCAGTAACTTTTTGCTTACAACTCGATTTATCTACTGGATATATACTTAGGCTGTTGTTTATAACATTATAAAGATGGTTTCCTAGATAAGGGAAAAAATTTCGAGCCAGACGTGAACGAAAACAATCAGTTCTGCACACAGTACCCTTTCTTCTTTTATCTCTTAATAAATCCGCATCGTAGACCAGCTGTGAGTGTTTTTTGAGGACTGTGTGCAGAACGAAGGCTTGTCGTATAGTCAGGACATCCCACTTTTGATACAGGTCGACTGTAGGAAAACGGAAGGGAAGGCCCGCAGCAACCTTAAGGATTGCACGTTGGGCTCTTTCCGCTTCTATCAAGTGCGTTTTAGCAGCACCTCCCCAGGAGATGATGCAGTAGTCTATGAGCGACTGGCACAAGGCATAGTAGACTATCTTAATAGTACCCTGACTAGCTACATATTTGAGACTCTTAAATATATAAATGAGTTTGCGCAATCTCGCCACCAACGCGCTGATATGTGGTTTAAAGCTAAGAAATTGGTCCAATATAACTCCTAAATATTTTATTTGGTCTGTTCTTTGAAGAGAAGGACATGCGCATGGTATATAAAACAATATTTTTTTGTTGTTAGGGTTCCGTAACTCAAAATAAAAAACGAAACCATTATATTATCACTTTGTAGTCCGTCCATCTGTCTGTCTGTTTAATGATATAGCCGTGTCTGTCGCAAATAACGTATATTTCGACACTCTCAAGAGAACCAAAATTCTTATGGTACTTCCCGTTAACCTAGAATCCTAAAATTTGGCATGCAGCAAGGTCTCATAGCACAAGTATAGGAAAAAATCTAAAAACTGTAAATTTGTAGTCACGTCACAAAAAAAATGTTTGTTGCGATTCAACGAACTCAGTTCGGGAATTGAACTGTTTTCATAGGTAAGTTTGTACGGAACCCTCAGGGTGGGAGTCCGACTCGCACTTGCCCAGTTTTTTTTTTATAAACACTAGTGTTATAAGTTGTTTATATACTAACCAACTATGGACTTTGTCTGAAATATAAGATTTATTTCGTAATGAAATAAGAAGGTAACAGACTGAACAAACCGCTCGTAAAAGACAACTGAAGGAAACGATTTCTAAACGTATTGTCTGTCTGTCATTACAGAGCTATACATTAATTATTGTGGCATTAAATCAAAAAAGTTATTTCCTCTTGACAAGTAATATTAATGGACGTGTTAGTAAAGCTATGGATATGATAATGACTATCAGGAAAAGTTACATAGAATATGCGCACTCATGAAATCTACAGTAAAAAAGTTTTGCAGTATTTAGTTGTTTTTAGGGTTCCGCACCTCAATTGGAAAAACGAAACCCTTATAGGATCACTTTGTTGTTCGTCTGTCTGTATATCTGTCTGTCAAGACCCTTTATCTCAGGAACATGTGGAGGTATCGACTTGAAATTAAAACCATACGAGTATACTCCGGTTTTCGGTCCCTTGAAGCTGTGAAAAATCAAACTTGTTAGTTAACGAAAAAAAAGGCCGTTTATGTCGCAAAAAACGTACATGTTGACACTCAAGTAAACCAAAATTCTAGAGTACTTCCCGTTGCCCTAGAATCCTGAAATTTTGCATAAAGTAAGGTCTTGTAATACAAGTATAGGAATAAATCTGAAAACAGAAAATTTGTTGTTACGTCACAAAATATTTTTTTCTTTTGCGATTTGGAAAAGCTTCGAGATTCCTATCAGAAATTGAACTCTTTACATACGTAAGTTTGTATGGAACCCTCAGGTCGCGAGTCCGACTTGCACTAGACTAGTTTTTTTATTGTTATGAAGAGTTCTGAATATTATAAAATCTAGTAATAATAATAAAAAAATCTCATGTCCTGTCTTGTGGTTTAGGGCTCAGAAGCCAGACTATGTCGCAGAGTACTGCAGGATTGATTGGGAGAGATACCGCGGCTCTAAAACACAAAGGGTAACTGAAGGAACAAAGGTGGGTTTTAGTCAGTAAAATTCTGACACTTCTTCTTACTTCACCCGGAGCGGAAAGAGTCATTAGTTAATTTCCCACCTCAAAAACAATGACAATACGTGTATTTGTGTGCGCTTTCACTTTACCAGGTTTGTCAGGTAAGATCGAAGCCTACTGGGGCCAAGGGTCTGCTTCTGAAAGAAAGACACGGCCCTGGTATGAAAGGCAACGAAGGAATAGAAGTGGGTTTTTAATCAGTAAAAGTCTGATACTGCGTCCAAGAGCGGGGGATGTCATTGAATGACTTTCCCAAAAAAAAAAAATGGTTAACGTACTCTCTAACTCGCCGTCTTAGGGGCCATGAGTTGACTGCCGAAAGAAAAACCCGTGGTTCTGGGATGCAAGGGCAAAATAAGGAACATAGGTGTGGTTGTAGTCAGTCAAAGTCTGACATGCCTGTAGCCACGGTATCTCATTCTGCTCTAGAGCGACCCTTAAAAGAAATGGTTAACCCACTCTCTAGAAATTATTTACTTCCCAGTCTTCTAGATAGTCAAGATATTGACTATGAAGTAAATAACTTAACCAACATTTTCCTAACTTAGAAAGGTATTTTCCAACATTTTCAAGCCTTAAACTCCTGACCGCGTCAAGCAAAGATTATTTCCCATAAATCCAGCCATCATAGCATGGTGAATGATAAATATCGTGCCCCGATGTAGTGATCGCTCCGATATTTCAGTCTGCTGTAAGATTCCTGCCCCTTGAAAATTATCGAGAGCTTAACTCTTCGCGAATATGATTGGCAACATGCTCTACTTTAGCTTTCTTAAGTAATTAATAAATGCTTTTTTTTTTTCTGCGTTCACCATCATCATTTCAGTCAAAAGATATCCACTGGACATAGGTCTCCTTCAAGTGATGCCGCAATGACCAGATCTCGGATTTCTACGACCACCTCACTAGTTTGTCGGTTCAACTTGTTGAAGGCTTTCCAACACTACACTACACTACACTGAAAAAAGATAAGCCTAAAAAAACATAATAATAAAATATTATAAACTACGTTTACTTCGCTACCAACACTAATATCGACTTTAGCGTTGTGTAGTTAATGTTGATTTTTAAGCGACTATTTATGTAAATAAAAGAGGCCATATAAAAGTATCAGCTTTAATTTCCAATGAAATTTCAATTAAGTACTCGTAAGCATGTCTGATATTAAGTTTGTATCGTACCTAGAAAACTATCTCCAATTATAAATTTAGAAAAATAACATGAAATCCTACTGCAACCCATTCCATTCACGGCAACGTTAAATACGCAAAGCTAATGTTTATATTCGAGTTGAACTACTAACTCAAGTATAGTCTTCACTAATACAATAAATTACAAAGTGCACGCACCATATAAAATTATTGTTACGAAACAGAGCACTCTCCAGTGCATACCAGTAGCTACTAGCCAATCTCGTTCATAGATAATTTATTTGTGCGCATCACGAGAGGTTTCGCTCTTATGTAGGTTAGCCACCACTTCATATTTCCTCCTGACGTCGATATTTATATAGTATAATTGATGGTGTTTCAGTTTTAGGTAATTGAGAAATGCAAGAAGATGATCTTTGTAGCTGTCTTTGACTAAATACTAAACTATACTAAAGTTTGTGCCAAATCCTACGTAGACCAATGTCAGTTGAGGTACCGTAGTGGCCAAAATCTAATAACAACTTGCCCCAAATGAGATCCCAACCCAGAATGTCACGCTGAACAGTAGCGCTTTCAACCACTACACCAATGGCACAATCTATAAGTCAGCCTACCAGATCATAGATACCAGTGGTAATGTTGATGTATTTTTTTTTTAATTATTATTATTGACAGGCTCGCACATGACTACTATATGATCAGAAACGATAATGTGGTTGACGATGGAGCATGCTTGTCTAGAAGTACAGGTTATTCTTAATTTAAAGATCTTAAGATATACCTAACTGAATTTAACTAAGAAATATATAGGTGCTTTCCTTAGGATGACGTTGTTGTGTATAGTCTGAAGGTAGTCAAGTCATGTCAAGTTTGTATTCCGTATTTTAAAATTTAATTTAAATAGTATTTAAGTGTAATTAATGTGTAATTGTTTGTATAACTATAATATAATTGCATAAATCGTCAGAATTATCGTTTTCCTGGAAAAAAATATTTAGTTGTGAAGGCAAAGGGACTCTCCATATCACGTTAGAGTAGAATTCAACTGAATGTTACCAGAATATGTTTTACTAGCTTTTGCCCGCGGCTTCGTCCGCATACATATAAAATATAGCTTATGTCAAACTTTCAGAGATTACCTCCTACAAACATAAACACAATCGTTACTTCTTTGTAATATTAGTGTAGATAATAATAAATAATGATAATAATAACTTTCACAAAACGCCATCTAGTCCCAAATTAGGCAGAGCTTGTGTTATAAGTACTAGACAACTGATAAACATACTTATCTGTTTCTAAATACATATATATTAGAAATAAATTACATCCAGACACAGGGCAAATAATTGTGCTTATCACTCAACCATTTGTCTTGGGTAAAAATTGAACCTACGTCGACCTTTGGCATAGCATTCATGGCCACTAACCACTAGATCAAAAGGCCAGTCAAAAAGTCAATTTTGACAGTCAGTTTTTTATATAAGTCATTATTATTTTTATTGTATTTTAATTACTAGTAATTAGATGGATAATGTGAAGAGTGATATGAAAGAAAAGGGAGTTAGTGATAGCGTGACGGTTGACAGGACGAAATGGAAGAAAAACATAGGTATTCAAAAAAACTTACAGTGTAGTTTTTTTAGGTGGAAAATCATCCAATGACAAATCCCGCTCTTGGGTGGAGCGCGAGATAGTGTCAGACTTTTACTGGCTAAAAACCCACTCCTATTCCTTCTTTACCTTCATCCCGGGGCCCCGGGCTTCGCTTTCGCACTACCCATGGCCCCAGTACTACCCGTGGCCCCAGTACTACTCGTGGCCCCAGTACACTGTGGTGTAAAGTCACGTTCATCAGCACATCACATAGTTTAAGTTAAGATAGATGAAAGGTATTGTCACATACAAACTATGTATATAGGTATATGCCACTAATTAAAGGAGAATCATAAGTTAACTTGACTGGCCTGTTGCTCTAGTGGTTAGTGACCCTGACTGCTATGCCGGAGGCCGTGGGTTCGATTCCCACCCAGGATATATGTTTGTGTGATGAGCACGATCATTTGTTCTGTGTCTGGGTGTATTTTATGTATAATATGTATGTATTTAGAAATATATAAGTATGTTTATCAGTCATCTAGTACTCATAACACAAGCTCTGCTTAGCTTGGGACTAGACGGCGTTGTACGATAGTTGTGGAATATTATATTATATAAAAAAAAAACTCATAAAGTAGTAGACATCACATTGTTTACTTAACCCATCCTTCCCCTTACATCGCATGGCGACCCTGGGAGTCGGCTGCCAGTCAGCTGGACATCGCATTTTTTAAATTCTATATTAATTAATGTAATTGGATGTATACTGTTTTAATTAACAATAAATAAATTAGTGTTACACCGACCCTAAATAACACGGGACAAGGGTAGAAAGATTACGATGATTTACTTACTAAAATAAATATTACTCCTGAATAATTTTTCATTCATTAGTATAAACAATACCTACAAATGATCAAATTGTTTGGCGCGTAATTAATGTCATGTATGTATACCTTTCTATGTATGTGTACTCATCAAACCTATATAATCAACTGTTATCATAAAATAAAGATAGTATGGGGTGTGGACTGTATAGTTCAATAAGACACGTCTTAATTTATTCTATTACAACGATCACAGATTTCAACATCATCTTCCTGCCCTTGTCCCGTGTTATTTGGGGTCGGCGCAAGAAGTTTTTTTCTTCCACTCTTCCCTGTCACTTGTCATGCTATCACTAACTTCCTTTTCTTCCATATCAGTCTTCACACAATCCATCCATCTTTTCTTTGGTCTCCCTCTCCATCCACATGTAAACTCGTAACTCTTTTAGTAACATGCGTCTCATCCCTCCTTTTCACATGACCATACCAAGACAGACGATTCCCTTTCAACTTTTCAGTCACTGGCGCCACTTTCAGACTTCCCCTAATGTCACACCAGACATCCATCTTAACATTCTCATCTCCGCTACATGCAATCTTTTTTCATTCGTCTTTTTTACAGCCCAACATTCTGATCCATACAGTATGACAGGCCTTATTACAACGATCACAGATTTATTTATATAATTTATCAGTATTTACACGATTTCAACACTTAATATACGATCAGATTTTGTACATAGTCTACCCACTAACGAATCTTATTTATCACGTAAACACACAATGAGAGTCACATAAAGACAGTTACCTACATAGTGAGAATTACTTACAAGACGACTTGCACTTGCTACTTATTCACTTGTTCTTGAGGATCCGACGAACTGCGACGGCTGTCTTTTTTTTTCAAGTGGCCCGTCGCAGCTCAACCTGGGAGGTGGTTGGCTGCTTAACTGGACTTGTCTGTGGCAGCCTCAATTCGAAAATCAAAGCCTCCAGCCAGGGCTATATGACGTCTGTATGACTTTTGCCTATATTTATACTGCATTTACGTAGGTGCAAGTCGTGCTCGGGTTGAGCCTGACATTTTCGGATTTTTAATTACTTGTCCAATGGATGATGAGCAGCTCGGTCGAAATTCAAGACTCGCAGCAACCTGTCGCGACCTGTAGCGACCTGTCTAAATCCACATGTTAGTTCCCTGTAAGGCCGCCACTTTATACCCAACGAGTTTTAAAGTCAAAGTCAAAAGTTTTTTTATTTCACATAGGCCTACATGGGCACTTATAAAACTTCAGAAGCTAGTGCACGGTTCCAAATTGGTACTTTCCTAGAATATTATTCTTAGAATATTTTAGGCATGATTATGTGTGATCTCTAAGTACTTTATGAGTACAATTTTCTATATAATCTTTAAGTCAAGAGTGAATAGGTTACTTCTAGGTAAGCGCGTTCCATCGTCGACCGCATCATCGCTTTCCATCAGGTGAGATGGCGGTCAAGCGCGAACCAATAGAGAATAAAAAAAAATAAAAAATAAATATGCCTCGGCGTTCTTTACAGAGAGTATTATTCGAGCAACCAGTGGTATCCATTCTCTTCCAATACCTCCCTTCTTACATGGCGACCCTGCCAGTACATGAAATTGTTTTGAGAACTTTGATGTTCATTAACCTACTTTCACATAAGGTCGATTTTCCTTATTGTTTACATGGAAAATTATCAAATGAAGGAGTCATTTAATTCCCACTTATAAAACCCGCTCATGGAACGACATAAAGTGTGACTAAAACTCACTTGTGTTCCTTCAGTTACCTCTTGCAGTTCATAGCCATGGTAACACCATCTAACAATCCCCTATGTTCATCTTTCTAAACTTTATTTTTAATTTGAAGTAACCCGGGGGAATCCAAGTTTAGGACAGGGATAGATGTCCAAGCACATCCATCAAATGTGACCCTTAATTATCCACTTCAAATCCCTCGAGTAAGACGACCAACTTCACCTCAGTTTGACGACTGCAAAATATAAATTAATTACATTATTAATTATATGACAAGGTCGGTACACAGTCGACAGTCCAGGACCTTTCGGCCCCATCGACCTTTTCTGTGCGAGCAATGTGCCTTACCCACATTTTTTTTTCAGTGGGAAAATCATCCAATGAAATCCCTCGTTCTTGGGCGAAGTAGGAGATAGTGTCAGACTTTTACTGACTAAAAACCCACTCCTGTTCCAACGTTGCCCTTCGTACCAGGGTCTTCCTTTCAGAAGCAGACCCTTGGCTCCAGTAGGCTTCGACCCTGCTGGGCCCCTATGGTTTGCTGACAGTGGAACAGTACGCGCCGTCGACTACTTGGACTTTGACGGTTGCCCGACGTTCGGACGGCGAGCTTTAATATTTTGGAAACGTCTCGGTGATCTTACAGACATTGTTATCATGGGAATTCTTTTGAATTGAGTAACGAAGATTTTTCAAAGTAAAGGTTCAAGACGCGTTTTGAAAAAGAAAACATTGGTTCTTTTACAAAACACTTTTAATCAATCAATTTTATTTAAATGTTTTATGCTCTTTATAAGGAATTTCATGACTAACACTATAGTAGTCAATAACATTTTTCATCTGTTGTTCTACTTTTCACTGTAGCTCATAATTACGTACACAACAACACAACAGACACAACTTATGTATAAACAAACTAACATGTAACACTTAACAGTCACAGTAATAAGAGTAATGAATAAATTATTAACTAAAAATCCGTCTAAATGAGCCTTTACTGTAACAAGCCTAGATAGACCTTTTACTCAAAAAAAATCGGACAAGTGGCAAGTGCTATTCAGACTATTGCACCGAGGGTTCCGTTCGAACTTACCTATGAAAACAGTTCAATTCCCAAATTGGGTTAGGACGACTTTTTCGAATCACAAAAAGAGTTTTTTTTCTGACGTAACAACAAATTTACCATTTTCAGATTTTTTCTACAAAGACCATGCTTCATGCCAAATTTCAGGATTCTAGGTCAACAGGAATAACCTTATGAATTTTGATTCCCTTGAGAGTATCCAAATACAAGTTTTTTACGACTCAAAAGTTTGATTTTTTTTACAACTTTAAAGGACCGCAGACCTGAGTATATAGTTTTCATTTACTCGATACCGTTAACGCGTTTCTTAGATAAAGGGTTGTGACAGACAGACAGACGGACAACAAAGTGATTCTATAAGGGATCTGGTATTTCCTTTTGAAGTACGGAACCCTAAAAAAGAAAAAATGCTTTAGTACTGCAGTACTAAAGCGGCACTATATTTAGCAACTTAAGATTTTTTAAATGACTGGATTAATAAATCTGAAAAGTTTGCCCTCGTAAATAAAAGTTGGACAACACGTCAGGGAATCGAATGAGGTCCTGTCCGTTACCTCTCACCTCGGAGGGAGAGTGAGTGATTAGGGATGGCCCGGAGGGGCCTTTCGTCAGGCCGCACAGGGATGCAACACCGTGGTTGGGGTTTATTACCTTTAAAGGGCTAAATTTATTTATAGAAAGATTTTCGTGAATGTTTGAATTGTTAACTTAGTTTTGAAACTTAAATTGAATGAATATTTTTGAAATTTCTATAGGATATTGAAATGCTGCCATATCATGATGGCTTAGTAGATAAGGCGCCACCTCTCATGCATGAGCTTGTGGGTTTGAAACCAGACAAGTACGTAGTAGTAAGAATTTTTAATGCACATTGCTACTCACATGTACAAGACACCCAACCTGAACAACCATCTGTAGGCCATGCAAATATTTGTTCCGTGCGGGAATCGAACCTGCGACACACAGCACAGCTGTTCAGTCAATCGCTCATCCACCCATGCCGTCAAACTTACAACTAATGTAAAAAAAAAAAAAAAAATGTTTTTATTTCACAAAGGCTTACATGGGTGATTATAAAAGCAAAGCTAGTGCACGCCGGTTCTAATTGGTTCTTTTCTATGGAGAAAAACCAGCAAGAAACTTCATGGTGACTCTTTTTTTGATGCTGAGTATTTCACTAATCAAAATTTTGTATTTTTTTAAGTAAGTAATATAATATAATATTCCACAACTATCACGCAACGCCGTCTAGTCCCAAGCTAAGCAGAGTTTGTGCTATGGGTACTAGACAAATGATAAATTACACCCAGACAGAACAAATGATCATGCTCATCACACAAGCATTTGTCCTGGGTGGGAATCGAACCCACGACCTCCGGCATAGCAGTCAGGGCCACTAACCACTAGACCGACAGGCCAGTGAAGTTTTAACACGTTCGAATTTAGAAACCAATCCTAAACCATAAAAAAGAAGCGTATCATTGGATACACATCATTTGTGATTCATGTTGAACAACAAGGTAACCTACGACAGTCTCCCCGGGACCATCTCTGCAAACACTCCTGAATTTCAGCGTATCATGCTAAGCATACTTCAAAAATGTCATAAAATAAATAATACAAGCCGCCATAACCTTAAAAGTGTCTGGCGAGCGACAATAAATCGCTGGCATGTTGCCGTTAATTATAAAAGTAAGACACGACCGTGGGTGGGTCAAAAACTAATGGCGGCCATCCGTCACTAGGTGTCGCTAATGTTGTCCTTATTGAAATAATGGAGATAGGTCCGTAGGGGAGGTGGAAGAGAAGGTGAAACTACTAGTTAGGAGAGATATTTTTTAAGTAAATATTTTTTCACTACACAGCTGAGGCGTGAGGACGTTCATTCCCTCACGCGTGCGTCCTTCTCCTTCGCTAGTATTACTGCTTCGCAGAAGGAGGCCACCGCTACCGTTCCTCCTCGCTTCGGACCATAGCCCGAACCAAGGCATGACGCGAGAGTTTGCTGCCGCCGATTGCCTCCACGAGGACACGACGGTGCTCCGCCCAAGCGGGGCACACCTCCAACAGATTACGGTGCAGTATTGGGTCTGAATACGATGGCCATTTTTTAGCTATCAGTACTTAAGGGGGTTCAACTCGACATATATTTTCGCTGTGACACCGCTCTTACGTGATTATGACGTTATTACACATTTTTAATTAGATATTTTGGAAGTACCATAGTCGGCCTTATAATGTTCCCACTGCTGGGACTCAGGCCTCCTCTCTAGGAGAGGGAATGAGCCGTAATCCACCACGCGGACCCAGTGAGGTTTGGTGAATGTCACATGTCTTCGAATTTTTGGTTCTAGAACATGCTGGTTTCCTCACAATGTTTTTCCTTCACCATTTTGAGAGCAGTGGTGATGAAATATATTACACAAAGTAATGCGCCTGGCTGGGTTTTAACCCGCGACCTACAACTCGTAAGTCGGGGGCGTTACTACTCGGCTACCACTGCTCCATGGAAACATGGTATTTTGTGGATACTATCTAGGCTTCTATTGAAATCAATTTGTGAATTGGTGTAAAACTAATCCAGTAAAGACCCCTGAAAATCTGCTATTTTGCATGAACACACTTCATAATTTACTCAAAAATTTAAAAAGTCAAAAAAGTATAACAATAGAAGCCTTGCAAACTTAATCAAAATTCTAAATGTCAATAATTTTTTTTAAATACTTTTAACGTATTAAAAAATCACGTATTTCCTGGAACAAGTTTCGTAAAATATTCGAATAAATCACGGAATCACCGAATGCTAGCAGAGTTTTCAGGCGTTATCTCTCTTTTTTCACGTTGCCTTTTCGTTGAACATCGCGTTAGTATGCGTTAGATGAAGTAACAAGCTTTTAAACCATGCTCGAGGTTGACGATAGGCGAGTGAATAAGGACCCTCTTAAGTTTAACCCGTAATATAAGCAAAAAGTAAATAACTACGTGACTAGCATATACGATATTTAGTGCATCAAAAAATCACTTCTGAAATAAATAACTGAAAATCTCTGAAGCATAACCGTTCGACGTTTCCATTTAAAACATCCAGGTATACAATAAACAATCTAAATCAAATCAGAAACACTTTTACCGTGCGCTTGCGCACTAACACGGCAGCGCCATCTATCAATCACCGCGGAACATTACACGTTTACTCGTTGCGCACAGTCTTTGATAGATGGCAGCACTTGTTGATGGATTTATCGATCCGTTGACAGTTTTATACTGCGTTTGATGCCTTGTAATAACATTATACGAAGTTTTTTTCCCGTGGGCCGTGAGTCACGGGGTGTTTTTTTTTTAATTTATAATGTATTGACGTATTTGTGCAGGTGAGATGGATTGTGCTTTCGGAATGCTCTAGATTTGAGTTTATCGTCTGATGAGATTTAGGAAGATTTATTAAGAGAATAAATAAGATTTTTTCTAGGTGCTCTGTTAGGTATGAGAATTTTCTAGATTCCAGTAAATCAGACTGCACACGTGCAGGTTGAGAGAATGCTCTTCTTAGAATAGCAAATATAATTTGAAATTGATTGAAACAAATTGTGCATTTTAAGCGTCTGAAACTTTTAATGGCTTTGTTTTATTATTTTTTTAAGAGTTAGAAAATACAGAACTTCATAATTTTAATATATATTGGACTTATTTATGTAGGTTAATATCGTACCTAAAGTTGATCCTGCCCTCGAATGTGATCTCTCTTTGTCACTCAAAGGTGACCTACGAGTAGTGTTGCCAGGCGTCCAGATAAAGCTGGACACAGTCACTTTTTGGTTGCGTGTCTGGCCAAATTAGACGGTGTTCGGCCTGTCCGGCTTTGGTTAGGCTTTTTTAATATGACCTTTTTATAAATTTCTTCGTTTCATTAGAATTTAAAATTTTGTGGTATACTAGCGGTCTCGAAAGACGTCCTGTCCAAAAGTTGGCGATAAGCCAACTTTTTTTCGTTAAATGAAAAATTGAGAACCTGATTGCAGCACGGGTCCAATGTATTTTTAAACCATACAAGAACCTACTCAAATATACAAAAAAAAAATCATCCAAATTGATGAAGCCGTTTACGAGAAGTTAGGTGACAGACACAAGTACAGAAGAAAAAGATTTGTTTCACTTTAAAGAAAAAATATTATCGTGTTATACTGAGACTAAAAAGTAAAAGAGGTCCGGTCTTTTTACCCAAATGTCCGGCTAATCTGTATTTGGCTTTTCGGTTTTAAAACCTGGCAACCCTACCTACGAGCTAGACTCATTGTTATACATTGATATTTATTTAATTTTGACATTGTATTTTTAACGTAGTAAATTACTTGACATTGTCACTTATTTAATTTTTGACATTGTATTATTATTTTTATTATAGTAAGTTATTTGACATTGATATTTATTTAATTTTGACATTGCATTATTTTCCTAATTTTTATTAATTAAGTTATGATGTGATGTGTTATAAATACTTTTATTTAAATATGCTAATTCCTTATTTTATAAAAAATACTAAATAAGTTAAAGAGTGTACACCTATAATGTAGATTTTTAAGGAATTTATTTATTAATTATTAAGATCTCATGTGAAATGTACCAAAAATCATACTAATAAATGAATTTTTTGTGTGTATTTATTTTGTGTATGTAATGTTTTTGAATTGTTGAGTTTAGCTCGTAGGTACATGCATTGTCCAATCACTATTTTAAGTTTTTTATGTACAATAAAGAATTAAGAAGGTTTTAAATTCAGCAACAATAATAAAATTCAACTTTGTTTGAGAAAATGTTGCACTTTTATTAATTAGTAAGTAAAGTGTAGCCTGTAAGGTCGCTACTTTTCATATTGCTGGCTGCCTGTTTGTAAAGTCGTTAATATTACAATTTAACAAGGAGCTACGAATAACATGCATGACAAGGAGGGGGCAAGTACCAAGATACATACATCTGTACTAATATTATAAAGAGAGAAAAATTGTATTTCTGGATTCTGGATTTGTATTTTCGTTTGTAATCAATAAACTTAAAAGCTACTGGACACGCTGGCGAAGCCACTGGTAGATGCAAGTACCTGTGTGTATCAAATAATGTAAATAAATTATTTGTGTCTATTTAAATTTTCTATTACTAGCTATTGCTCGCGACTTCGCCCGTGTACATAAAATGTAGCCTATGTCACTCAGGATTAAAGAAACCTTTAGAAAGGTGAACAAAGTTTAGGGATTGTAACAGTAGGTACAATAGATTACCTCATTCAAACAAAAAAAAACCAGGTAAGTGCGAGTCGGAGTCGCGCAATGAGGATTCCGTCCCAACTTACCTATGAAATCAGTTCAATTCCCGAATTGAGTTACGAAGATTTTTCCGGATTGCAAAAAAATTTTTTTTTTTATGACGTAACTAAAAATTTACAGTTTCCCGATTTTTCCTATACTTGTGCTATAGACCTTAATAGAGACCTTGCTTCATGTGCAGAATTCTAGGTCAACGGGAACGGGCCTGAATGAATTTTGATTTCCTTGTCAAAAATACGTTTTTTTTGCCACATAAACGGCCGTATCTTTGTTTTGCCTTAACTCAGAAGTCTGGTTTTTTCACAGCTTTAAGGGACCGCAAATTTGAGAATACCGTTTTAATTTCAACTCGATACCTCGACGCGTTTCCAAGATGAAGGGTTTTGACAGTCAGACACACAGATGAACAACAAAGTGATCCTATACGGGTTCCGAATTTCTCCTTTTGAGGTACGAAGCCCTAAAAACAAACTTTATCTCTTTATAATATTAGTGTAGATTTATTTATTGTGCACACCTACCACAGTGTTTTTTTGTTTGTTTAATTTTGGTTGTCTGATAGAGAATGCCATGTTGCAATAAGTTCGCCTATATGAACCACTATGAAGTTAAATTATTTAAATTTATATCTTATTTTAAATTTAGGTATATCTTATTGATAGGCTCGCGCTTGACCAATATCTCACCCAGTGATAATTACGATGTGTTGACGGTGGACCACGCTTGCCTAGAAGTAATTCCTATTCACTCTTGTCTTAAAGACCCCAGGTAATTTTAGATCCATAGCTAAACGCACAATTTACACTAAATTACATAATTACATTAAATAACTACACTTTGAGATGAGAAGTACTTCTGCAATTATGATACAAGATTTAATTGCATCGGAGTTTCCTTACGTGATCGCATCAGAAATGAAGATATCCGTAGAAGAATCAAGGTTACCGACATAACCCGAAGAATCGCCAAACTTAAGTAGCAGTGGGCAGGGCACATTACTCGCAGAACAAATGGTCGATGGAGCCAAGAGTTTCTGAAGTGATGACCACGTACCGGAAGTTGCAGCATTGGAAGGCCTCCCACAAGCTGGACCGATGACCTGGTGAGGGTATCCGGGAATCCGATGGATGCGAGACGCATAGAACCGGCCCTTCAGGCGATGCTTGGGGGATGCCTTTGTCAAACAGAGGACGAAATGATGTTGATGATGATTTATTGAGAATCTGACAATATGTTCAATTAGAGTTGAATTTGAAAGGAATAACTTAAAATTTTCAATCTGAGGTATTGAATACTAATGCTGGTACTGGCATTTACCAGTTAACCCTCGCTATTATTTGAACAATAAGTAAATAGGTGAGCTACACAACTCAACATCTTAACCCTCTCCAGCCGAGGTCACATTACCCTTATAAAACCCGCGACCATCCGCGGCCATCACGGCGTCTCGCGACCACGGCCAAATTGTTCTCGCATTAGATTTATCGCTAGCCAACGAAACAGCAACAAAGGCACTCTCTCATCTCATGACAGCTTTATGATCCTAACAGTTTTTGCTAACAGCTACCTACGACGCCCGACGATATTTATAGCTTAAGTTTTATTAATTAGCCGTTTGCGAGACGTTGAAGTATGGTAAGGATTTTGGGTATTGATTTGTGGCGGCAAGTCACGGTAGTACTTTAATTTTGAGTCTTAGTGAGGTCGGGATAGAAACGCGAGGCGCGCGTGTGTGTGAACTGAGGTTGGTTTTGTTTCGTACTTTTGTGATTGCCTGATGGTCTTGTATCGGCAATTCTAAGTTTAGCAGCAATATGTCCTCAGAAATTATATTTTAATCAGGCACTAGAGGCGCATCCAATTAACTTGGTTTCTAAGAGCAACCAAGAACTAACCTAACCTAACCTATCCTTTTAATACTGAGAATCACTATCACAAATCACTAATGAAATCGTAAACTAAACCAAACTTACAAAATCATACACTCAAAGTTAAAGTATGCAACACACAAAACCCCTCGGACAAGCAGCATACTTGTTCACAAGCAAACAACCAACACACCAAACAAACGAAAAACTTCGAATTTCAAAACAAATCCCGAAAACATCCGAGCTCACCCGAAAAACGCCGAGCGTCGATCTAACCGTCCCACTGCTGCCAAAGATTTGACGTCAATGGTAGCGAATCGTAAATTACCATTATCTACAGACGCACCGTGCTAGTATTTATTATTTATGGGTCGGTTTGACTCGCCCGCGGCCCGATCGGGGGCGTTTTTCCCCATAGCAGGCGCAGGGTTGAGTTTAGGAGGTGTGTGTAATGTTCCGTAGTTAAAATGCTGTCATTATCGCACTTTTTGTTTTGCGGATTTTGTTAAGATATAATTTATAAGGATTGTAATAAGTTGTGTTAGACACCTGTAGTTATAATATATAATATGTCAAGAACTTATGACTACACTACATACTTATTAAAAATATCTAATTAAACGAGCAATCAAACATAGAAATCTTTAAAAAAAAAAATAACAGACATAAACCTAAAAAATTACTAACTTTTAATTTAATCTCCTTCAAAATTCCATATTAAGTCCAAAGTATATAAAAAAATAAAAATATAGTCTCAGATACATTTCAAAGAAAAACGATACCGCGACGAGTCTCGGAACAAACGGCGCTTGCGTCGCGAATCAAATAAATTACAAAGATATATTATTATTAAAATTTGGGCACAAACTTCGTCGCATTAACTTCGGGTAGTATCGGGACTGGGGCACACTGGGCGCGGGAAACAGTCAGCAGTCGGGAAAACGGGCCGGACTACCTCCTGTCTTGTGTGTTGTACTAATAAATGTTTTTCAACAACACATTTATTAGATATTAGGGGTTTAAAGTGAAAGAAGAAGAAGAAGTGAAATAGGTATCTTAGACACAGCTTTCTATCATCCCACCGACGAATTTATGTTCCTTTTTTAAAGAATTGTACATAATATCGCTTTTACATGAAATAAAAGTATTAAAACAATGTCAAACTATAATGTGAATGACTATGTGAATGGTAGATGTGTCATTAGAAGTTGTTTGAGATGGAATCATCAAAGACTTCTCCCACTTTTTGTGGAGCACAAGGCAAGCTTTTACTGACTAACACTTAACCGTGTTCCTGTATTTGCCATTTGCTCGACTCTTTCAAACAATCTTAATTTTTAATTTTTTTCTCAAATTGTGTGGAGAAGACTTTCAGAAACTGCAGAGTTAGACATGTTCTTTATGCCTCAGCAGAGGTTGACTCTACTAATTGATTTTTACCACTATAGTCAGTAGAGAAAAAAGTTAGGTTAGTCACAAACAACGCTCCCATTGTGCCACTATACTCATCCTATAGGCCACGGCTTGTGACATCTACAGAAATTAACGAGTTACCGTTTGAGACGTGCGATGTGAGGACCCGATAACGACCCTTCCGCGGTTCCGGCACGACGCCGATACGGCTCCGACACGGCAACGATCCGATACCGGCACGGAAGGCGGTAAATCTTAACGATCGGCTATTTACGCATTAGGCTCATCAGTTATGGAGCATCGTTGAAGGAAATTGTTGTGTCAAGGTGTTTTTGATAATGGGCTAAATGGGGCAGTTATAACTGGCGGTTTGGTTTTGAGAGGTAAAGGTACATTTGGTGTGCACTGCTTAGGCGGAACACCGCCTTGTCCTCGTTTGGACGATCGGCAGCAATGACCTCTCGCACCGGGCCTTGGTACAGGTTTTTTTTTTTTTGTTGGGTGGGAAAATCATCTTATGACAAAACTCGCTCTTGGGCGGAGCGGGAGATAGTGTCAGACTTTTACTGACTAAAAACCCACTCCTGTTCCTTCGTTGCCTTCGTCCCAGGGCCCCGGATTTCGCTTTCACACTACCCGTGGCCCCAGTAGGCTTCGACCCTGCTGGGCCCCTACGATTTGCTGACATCTCTTTGAGGCGCGCGTGGAACAGTACTCGCCGTCGACGACTTGGGCCTTGGTACAGGTTGGTAATGGTCCGGAGCGAGGAGAAAAGGCAGTCACCTCATTCTGCGAAGCAGTTAGAAATGCTAACGAAGGAGGAGGCTGCACGCGTGAGGGAACAGACTTCCTCACGCCCCAGTCACCGGGATCCCGACCCCGATTTCCAGCCACTGTAGGAAGAGGCCACCTAAAAAAAAGTACATACCTACATTTGATGGTAGAGGAACTCATGGCTAAAATAACAGCAGCCCCACGAGTCGATCTCCAAGATTAAGCAACGTTTACCGAGGTGACTTTTATGGATAGCTGACCATCTTAACATAACAAAATTGCTCTGTGCATAGGAAAGCAAGTTAAGGCTCTAATCCCGCCTGATATTTACAGATTTTTGACTGTAGTTACTGTTATTCAGAAGATAAGAAATCTGACGCCTGTCAAACTAAGGGGTGCAGGTGTACACCAATAAGACGGTAGCGGAGGTCAGATAGGCAGTAAGTAGGTAGATATTTACTCTGGAATTCAACTACATCTGGTTAGACTGGAAGCCCACCCCAACATTATAGGGGAAAAACTGGGCAGATTGACATTGAATGCTTCATCAAGCAAAGTTGGTGCTCTATAAACTTCCCAGAGAAGTATACCTATTTACTTTTTATTTAGGCATTCGTTGATAGCCACAGTGCAGTAAGTGCAGTACTATGAGTGTTTTAATTTATTGTCGTATTGTCGGCGCCACGTTGTGTAAAATATTTGTAACAACTAAATTGTACCTGTGTGCACAAAAAAACTTTTTGTATTTGTATTTTGTAGTACAATAACCCATCCATGGAAAAGGTTACATTTTTATGATTGACTTCAGAATATAGCTTCTTAAAAACAATGATTTCAATTGTTTTTTAGCTTAAAGTTTTCTCTAAAAACATCAAACCTACAGCGCCATCTTGAGCATAAATAGTCGAACTGAATCGAAAGGCAGGTAAGTAAATTGTGGTCATTGACCATATTAGTAGTGCCCTCTATGTTAGCATCATTGAAGCTCTTAGATAGATCGATAACTAAACGGAGAGGTGATGAAGTCTCTTGGCATTTTTTCTTATTGAAGCTTTCACCTTGATATTCATAGGAGAATTTTAATTAATTTATATTACATGCAAATCATTGACAGGTTTATTGAAATGAACGGGAATGCAAAATGGTCAATGAACATAGAGTTAGCGCCATCTATTTTAATTTTATTAAATCAAATTGACTAACAATTTCATAGTTGCTATGGTCACTGTGGTTCTTAACATTTTTTTTAGTAGATATTTATTGCCCTGCATATTATAAATTAATTTTGTTAATATTAAATATTTTTCTCTATCAAAACATAAGACATAAGGAACATATCTCTGTGACCCTAGTGAAAAAGAGTATAAGCACGATTTTGTCAAAAATTAGTTAAGTATGACGAAATGATCAGAAAAAAAATGCTCTATCGTTTGATGAAAACGGATCTCTGATATCTCTAAAAAAATACAACCCAATTGATAAAATACTCCTTTTTTTTAATTCGGTTTAAAATAAGGAAGTTACTTTTTGTAAAAGGGTCTAACGGACACAAAAAAAAAAACTACAAATGTTGGTTACAAACGGAAAAAATAAAATAAAAAAAATGTTTGTGTTTTTTAATCTGAATTAACCTTAAATCACACACGTTTTAATCTGTTTGGTGTTTATCGATACAAAATGGTTTAATTATTAATGATATTACTAGACTTATATCAGTTTTCACCAAAATAATGGGAAAAATTATTTATTTGCGTTAGGTACAGTCATTATATGTATAAAAATCATTATAAATGCGTAGGTACCTATTCCTTTTCACTTGTATGAATTAACATTTAATTTATGGAAGAAGGGGTAGAACTTATTTTAAACGCTAAAGGAATTCATTTAGTGGTTGGTAGGATAAGTCATTATCTTGAAAACTATTAACATTACATAAAAATAACCCAATAATAATAAAGAGCATAAATCTTTTACCTATAAAAAACATCACAAGTATTTCATTAAGTAGCGTTTTAAACGTCACACGAGGTCAAATACGAATTTGAAGTATGCAGAGTGATTTTTGCGTCTACTGTAAAGTTGCATTTTTGGACTTAGATCCCTTTTCACTAGGGCCACAGATATGTAGGTGTACTGTATTAGTTTGAACTATTATCTATATAAAACATTCGAAATTCGAACACGAAATTACACAGTAATCAACAACAACAGAGGTTGATTTATACGTTTTATTTGGCTGCCGCTAGATGGCGGTAGCTAAGTGGCACCATTTTCGCGTACTTAAAGTACTGGGGTAGCTGTGACCGCATTATTTATCGCGCCATTACCGCATGGACCCTTAAATCATCACATGACGTGGACCGTGTACGTGAGCCTTAATGAATGGCGGGAGAGTTGGCCAAAGTTTTTTTATTCTTTATGAAATTCTAAGAGCACTTAGTGGGGAATCTATTAGAGCGAATGTGCGTTTTGGGAGGCTCGTTGTCGTAATGTTTTTATTTTTTATTTTTAATGTCATTTTTTTTCTAGTCTGTGAATGTGGAAGTTTGTATTTATAACTTTAAAAAGCTGGGTGACTTGTGATTCGGACGAGCAAATCTGAGACAGGTCGAAATCTTAGATGGAAATATATAAATATGTTTATCAGTCATCCAGTACTCATAACACAAGCTCTGCTTAGTTTGTGGGCTAGACGGCGTTGTGTGATAATTGTGGAATATTATTATATTATAAATAGACTCTAGAAACTTTATTCCCCAAGGGGAATCGAACTTGATCTTGGCTTCAAGCTCGATAAAACTATTGCCACCTGGTCGTCATCACCTACCTAGCTTTTACCCAACTTCTTCTTAGCGTGTCGACGGCAAAACTATTTTTTTTCCAAGATAAATTATTATTTGCCTGGCCCATTATTCCGCCACGGCAATGCTGTACGCTGACGCTGCCATTAGGTTCCTACGTGAACTGGTATCGCGTGAGGCAACGGTCCTCACGCCCCAACCGCCGCCGGGACTCCGATCCCGATTTCCGGCCACCGTAGGCGCGGGCTTGCGGACGGCGAGCAATGGGTGGTTCGCCGTCCGACCGTCCGGTAACCGTCCGGACCGAGCCCAAGTCGTCGGCGGAACAGGAGTGGGTTTTTAGTCAGTAAAAGTCTGACACTATCTCCCGCCCCGCCCAAGAGAGCGGGGGATGTCATAAGATGATTTTCACACAGGAAAAAAAAAAGAACGTGAACTGGTAACAAGGCTCGTGACGCAGCATGGAACATGGGACTTGGTCTGTGGAGAGAAACCACAAAAAATAAGTAGGTACTGAAGATTGGAACTAAGCAGCTAAGTCGATGTGAGCTTCCATTCTAAACAGCCAGAGCGCCTTACCTCCATAACCTGTCAAGAAACACGATATCCCTTGACAAGACTAGTGTCAGATTTCCCGGCTTCTGTCTATCCATAATAATTGACAATAGTCTACAACTGACCGCCGGTACCAACGGCTCAACATGCTTGGCGAGGTACGGAGAGGTCTAAGTATGTTAAGATGGTCACCCATCCACAAACCTAACTAAGCAAGTGTTGCTTAACTTTAGCAATTTTTTATTATTTTTTTATTCTTTATAGGTTCGCGCTTGACTGCCATCGCACCTGATGGAAAGCAACGATGTGATCGACGATGGAACGCGCTTACCTAGAAGTAACCTATTCACTCTTGACTTAAAGATTTCCGGGTTGTAGCTATCAGGAAACACACACTCCGGCAAGGAATTCCACTCCTTAGCTGTACGCACAATAAATGTGCAATCAATCTGTGTGACTGTTATTATTCATAACACCTTGGAAAAGACATAAAATGTTTTTATTCTGAATCAAATTACCGCTAGGTAGCAATTTGATACGTAGGTAGGTATAGCTATATCTACCTATTCTGTTAGAACACTGAAGTGCATAATTACATGAAGGCTTCACACAGGTATTAGTATTCTTAGAAATTCTCAACTTTTCTCTTCTATAATATGCATGAATTACACAACCAAACCTTTCTCATAAATCACTCTATCTTTTCGTGAAAACTGCATGAAAATCTGTTTAGTAGTTTCTGAGTTTGGTAATGGTTTTAACTGTAGCCAATTTTGGTTTTATTTATAAGACAAAACCCGCGACATTACCTCCCAAACAAGCCAAAATCCGAATGATTACAAAAAATTTCGAGGTTTTCCGGCGTAGCTAGGCGTGGGCTTGCGGATGGCGAGCAATAATTCCCCCGAGTCTTCGACGGTGCGTAGTGTTCCACGCACGCCTCAAGAAGATTTCAGCAAAACCGTAGGGGCCCAGCAGGGTCGAAGCCTACTGCGGCCATGGGTTCGCTTCTGAAAGGAAAACCCGGGTCTGAGAACGCTAGGCAAAGAAGGAACATAGGAGTGAGTTTAAGGGCGAAATTCACCAATAAAACTAATCGCGTTTTAACGTCTGGCTCGCATAATTGCGTTTAGCCGCTGTCACTAGTGTCACATGTAAATATACAATAAAAGAAAAATAGAGACAAGTGACACGAGTGACAGCGGCTAAATGCGATTATGCGAAGCAAACGTTTAAACGCGATTAGTTTTATTGGTGAATTCCGCCCTTAGTCAGTAAAAGTCTAACACGATAGACCGTGAAAAGACATTGGATTATTTCCTACAAGAAAAGCACATTACCATCTAACATATTTTTAAATAGTCAGCAATCAAAGATAGACACAAGGTATGCCGACCTAATTATCTACGTTCAATTAAGATATACAAACTCCTCATATTACCAAGGAACGATCGCCTGTACCCATACTTCTACAATATTCCATAGGCCCGATTGTCATCAAATTATAAGTTGGAAACAATGCCTATCAGCCAACTGTATTGAAACTAGTGATTGTGCCCGTATCTGCTTGCCGATCTAGGAGATCTGTTGTGAAAGGGACTGCGTTAATTAGATTGAGAGGAACTCGTGGCTAGAATAGTAACAACCACACTGGTCTATGTCTATCTCGAAAGTTAGGCAACGGTTGTAGAGGTGGTCTATCTCTAAGACATGTGACCATCTTAACTATCAAGAGTCGGAAAGCACGTCAATGTCTGCAGTCCCGGCTGTCTAGACTACTAGTTCAATATAGATCTAAAATTTTATAGGAATTAATTTTACTCCGGTACGTGAAAAAACCTCTTTATTATTTGGTCTTTATCTATGAAATTGCTGTTTTTTAAAACGGGTTGCTTTACAATTTAACGATATTGTAAACAAAATAAGAAGAAGTATGCAGTACCCAAGGGAGCAGTGGTGGCCGAGTGGTAACGGCCCCGACTTACGAGTTGGCGGTCGGGGGTTCAAACCCAGCCAGGCGCATTACTTTGTGTGATTTATTTCATCACCACTGCTCTCAAAACGGTGAAGGAAAACATCGTGAGGAAACCGACATGTCTTAGAACCAAAAAATTCAAAGACATGTGACATCCACCAACCCGCACTGGGCCCGCGTTGTGGATTATGGCCCGTTCCCTCTCCTAGAGAGGAGGCCTGAATCCCAACAGTGGGAACATTACAAGGCTGATTATGCTATGCTATGCTATGCAGTACCTGGTCCTGAAATAATCAAGCATTACAAATCACATATGGGTGGCGTAGACCTCGCCATCGCCTGTTATAGAACAAACACTGTCATCGTTGGTATTTGCCCCTAGTTTCCCAAATGCTGGACATGTGTGTCAGTAATAGCTGATTGCTTTATCGTAGGCACACTAGATCAGAAAAATATATGCCTCTAAACAATTTGTTACCAGTTGGTACAAAGTTTATTAATGCACAAAAAGAAAACTTCATTAGAGGAATTAGATATAGCAGGGACTACTCCAGCTAAAACAATTAAAGCCCCTGTTATGCCAAGACTTCAACTTCGACTTCACTTCACTTGTGTCAAATATGACCAAATTGGACATTTTCCAATAATATTCAGTACCAAGGTGAGGTGCAAGTTATGCATTAAAGGACAAATCACTGCTATGTGTTCGAAATGCGGTCGACGAATCCAATACACACTTAATTTTGGAAAAAGATTAACGTACCTTTAATATAAAGTTTGTTTGAACTTATAATTCCAAGTCAATCCAAAGATATAACACTTCAAAAAATCCCGTTTTAAAAAACGGAAATTTCATACTTTAACCCCTATTATTATATCCATACAGTACCTATGTACATCGTAGGGTGCATCGCTGCTCCTAATGAACGCTGACATGTGGACCCACTAACTTCATTACGGAACCCTTTGCGTCGTACCTGTACTAGGAACAGAGGACGCGTAAACAAACGAGCTATGACAGATAGCTCAAAAACCATGACTAGCTAGCTATATAGGGTGTATAGGTCCATCCCTCTTTTTAGCTACAATGCCGGATATTCCAAAACATCATGGTAAAGCCCTGTCTTTTAATATTTAATTAAATTAATTCTAAATCGAAGGCGCGGGCTTGCGGACGGCGAGCAATGGGTAGCTCGCCATCCTACCGTCCGGTAACTGTCCGGACCTAGCCCAAGTCGTCGACGGCGCGTACTGTTCCACGCGCACCTCAAGATGTCAGCAAACCGTAGGGGCCCAGCAGGGTCGAAGCCTACTGAGGCCAAGGGTCTACTTCTAAAAGGAAGACTCGGCCCTGGTACGAAAGGCAACGAAGGAACAGGAGTAAGTTTTTAATCAGTAAAAGTCTGACTCTATCTCCCGCTCCACTCAAGAGCGGGGATGTCATAAGATGATTTTCCAACCCAAAAAAAGATCTCCACATAACATGTCTATGATTATCTCAGGTAGGTACCTAATGTTTTGAACATCATTAAAACCACTGACAGAAAGACAACAGACTTTAATATCTTCAAAGCCATAACTTCAAAGAAAGATAAAATATAAACCCCGGGACACAATGCTGGTAGAAGTATCAGTAGCGTGACAAACTCAAAAATATCACAACATAGCGCATACATTAGAAACATTATCGCGTCTGTGGCCCACAAAAGGTTGAAAAGTCGCATTTCGCACGTATCGCTGTTATCGTCGGTCTGTTCAAACCCTTACGTTTGGAGGGAGAATTATACTTCTGTTTATGTTATAAGCGATAGCGATTTGTTTACAACGAAAAGACTCTTATTAATGCCCTATTAAAACCATAGTTAAGAACGTAGAAACCTCAGGTTTTGTGAAAATTCAAGGCAGATTTACGCTATAACTATACTGCGCACACATATGCCACACACGCCAATCTGGGCGGGTCGGTCTCCATACATTTTATATGGAAACTAGACTTGTAGAGCTACACTTGATCCACGCCACGCGACGCCACGTGACGTCGTTCTAGGTACAAATCAGGTGTGTTACACGTGTGCGTCGGTCTAATGTAGTTCTAGCATTACTCGCAAAATGCGAAAGCAGATCATTGACGGAGCTGAAGGAACTTTTGAAAGAGTTACCGTGGCAAAGAATGTTTAAATCTTAGAGGCCTAGAGCGGGACAAGTCAGTTGATGATTTCCCATCTCAAATAAAAAGGCTTTGACGGCAAAAAAAGAATAGGTGCTGTGTGTAAAAAAACTAATAAAATTATTCTACTATTATCTGAACTAATTGACTTTATGAACACGAGAAGAAACTATAACGTATTCCAAACTAACATGCTGTTATATATCGCTCACAAGTCATCCAAAATTAAATAAAAAGTGCTTGCTAATTATCACTTAAGTAACCATGGAGTTTCTTGGCGGTTCTTCTTTATAGGCGACGAATTAGGACCGTGCACTGGCTTTAGACGTTTTATAAGTGCCCATGTAGGCCTATCTGAACTTATGTTTTGAACCTTTCATATTCAAGCGCTCTCATCAGTACACTCCACAGTCTCCTGTAACTTGCGACGCCTCCTTAGTTCGGAGGGCGAATTATCAGAAGTCGTTCAAATGATTTATGTACACAATTATTGGGTTATTCAGGTACGATGTTTTGTGCGATTCGATCCCGTGCCGATAGAAGTTTTGAGACAATAAGAGTTAATTTAATGCCTCTCTGAGAGCTGTGTGTAGCGTAGTTTGGATGTGTGGATTAAATATGGCGGGTAGGGTTGGTATTGAATTGTTTGAGTTTTACTTACCCTACGAGGTAAACCCACTCGTATGTTCCTTCTTTGCCTTGCGTTCCAGGGCCCCGGGGTTCACTTTCACTTAACCCATAGTCGCAGTAGGCTTTGAACCTGCTGGGCCCCTACGATTTGTTGACATCTCCTTGAGGCGAGCGTGGAACACTACGCGCGGTCGACAAATATTGCTATTCTTAACTATATTTTGACTTAGGGAAACTTAATTTTATAGTTATGAAACTTTCATTGCATAATAATGAATAAATCAACGATTACACAAAATGTATAACAAACAGACGTATGATTTTCTTTTTAAGCTCGGAAATCATTCAATGGTTTCTCGCGTTCTAGGGCGGAGCTGGGAGGCGAGTCAGACTTTTACTAAAACCGCACCTTCTTTTTTAGGTGGGAAATCATTTAATAACACCCCGCGCTCTTAAGTGGAACGGGAGATTGTGTCAGATTCTTGCTAACTAAAAACCCACTCCTGTTCCTTCGTTGCCTTTCATACCAGGACCGAGTCTTCCTTTTAGAAGCAGACCCTTGGCCCCAGTAGGCCTCGACCCTGCTGGGCCCCTACGGTTTGCTAACATCTCCTTGAGGCGAGCGTGGGACAGTACGTGCAGTCGATGACTTGGGTTCGGTCCGGTCGGTTACCGGACGATCGGACGGCGGGCTACCCATTGCTCGCCGTCCAAACCGCTGAACGGATTTTGAAAGTGCTGTTTTGGTAGCTATAAACAAGTGAGTTACACGTTCTAAAAGGATTCCATGCATCCCTCTATGACAGCGGGTTGTGTTCCACGCGCTTCTCGTAGACATGTCAGCAAACCGTATTATAGGCCCAGCAGGGCCGACACCCGATTTTCTGAAAAGGAAACCCGCGACAAGGCAACTGAAAGCTACAGGTGTGGTTTTAGTCAGTAAAAGTCTGACGGGCGTGTCAGACCACTCTCACTCCTCCCTAGAGCAGGCAAAATAATTAGATGATTGCATAACTCAAAAAAAACCATATCCCTCAATCTTTCATATTTTTTCGTGCAGTTTATTTTTTCAGTAGGTGTACACAATGCCGTTCTAAGCATGGTGTTACACGTGTCGCCGTGATACGTGACAGGTTGCAGGCCCATTCGCCATGAATTATATAGCAACTCATCTCCATCGGAGTTTGAGGCGCAGGGAAAGTGTTGTGAAGCTTTTTTTGTGCTTAAATTAGAAATAGATGCATGAGGTCAGAGGTGTTTTTTTAGCTGCTTCCTTCGACATCTGGGTTAGTCCTGGATTCATGTAGGTTTAAGTATGAAAGCTCAGTTCAAGTTTAATGTAATAACTAACTTCTGCCAGCGGCTTTGCTCGCGTTTAAGTAGAAATGTTATACCAAGTGAACATACATACTCCTGGGTTAAAAAGTATCCGTATGTATGGCCGACTCGAGGAGGTCGACGAAAAGAGAATAGAAACGAAACAGTTGTAACTTGGCTAGGGTAGCCAAATTTCATCCAATCTCGTTCAGCGTGAAAGAGTAACAACCATACACAGACATATATAAAAAATTTCGCCTTTATAATATTAAACTGATTCCAATTTTTTTTTTTAAGTATTAGTTTCAAATTCTTTATTGCGAACTAAGTGTAGGATTTGGAGATATTAACAATAAATGCTAGGTTCTTAGAACTTAGTTACCTGTTATAGCATTGCAACATAAATGATTACAAAAACATAGAAAAAAAATATATACATGCTGAGTATTACAGGTCAACAGTTTACATTATCTATTATATTAATTATCAATATTCATATATTTTACATCATCATCATCATTTCAGCCGAAAGACGTCCACTGTTGGACATAGGCCTCCCCCAAATGTCGCCACAATGACCGGTCCTGTGCGTCTCGCATCCATCGGATTCCCGTGACCCTCACCAGGTCATCGGTCCACCTTATACATATTACATTACTCTAATATTAATTATCACAATTCTCATATTTTACATTATCTATTTGATTAATTTATTGATAATTTATGTCACACTTACATCACATGGTTATCATTATCTATAATATTAATTATCATTATTCATATATTTTGGATTATCTAATATATTAATTATCATCATTCATAAATTTTGCTAATGGTAATTCATAAATCCATTTTTATTGTTTATAATTTATGTCACATTTACAACACAATTTATAAGAACTACTTGGTTAAGTCATTTGATTTTCCTTGTTATCCTTTGTGACTTGATTACAAAGGTTAGGTTGATGAATATGAAGAAGTAATAATCTCACCAGGTTGCCCAATTTTTAATTTGGGTAAATTAGGATTCCATAAAAAAAATACCCACTAAAGACTGCCAAAAGACCCAAAATTTGGGATAAACACATCAATAGACTTTTTTTTTTCTTCACATTTACCACACAACGCCGTCTAGCCTCAAGCTAAGCTAAGAGCTTGTGTTATGAGTACTAGACAACTGATAAACATACTTATATATTTCTAAATACATACTTATTATAGATAAATTACACCCGGACACAGAACAAATGATCGTGCTCATCACACAAACATTTGTCCTGGGTGGGAATCGAACCCACGACCTCCGGCATAGCAGTCAGGGCCACTAACCAGTAGACCAACAGCCAGTCAAAGACTCCACCGATTTTTATTTCAAAATCGAATTGTCAAAACATCTGACTGTCTACCGAACAAGTCTAGCACGGCCTATCACTCACCCAACAATCAAATAAAACCCCAAAAGAACCACAAAATATGTGCCCACAAACCGTTCTCAAAACGTATGCACTAACGAGATATCAAAACCGAATCGAATGCAATAGCCACGAGGGAAATGATCCCAACGTAACACCTCGGTACGAATCTATCACTGTCCCGATTGCTTACCAAAACTAGTCTGCATAAATCCCACAAGTATAACACGATTTTGACATATCATTGATCTATCCAGCCCAGGATCACCTCAACACCTAGCTGCCGTCTCCCCTGAGACGTCAAACCAAAACTGTATTACATCAACACCGTTCTTGTTTCCATAATTCCCTATAACACGAGATACATTGCTGATCTTGAAGGCAAACTTGTTGAGGATAAGCGTACAAACCGCGCAATGGATATTGTTGATAGCGAACGTATTGCTGACAGGAATTTTCGGAATACGGTTGGACCAATCCACACTGTTTCATCAGTGGAAGTAAATATTTCTTGCTGTTTCGAATTGAGCTCTACTGCTTTTAAGATAACGTATGTTTCTCATAGTGTTTGGTTGGTTGTTGGGATATTATGAGTTGGATTGTAAACTAGATAGTTTGAAAGACAGGTCCTATCAACCGGTGACAACTACATATTGTTTAGACGTGTGTTTTATTCGGTTGTATAGTGATCTCTGTTCAGTTTGGTGCTCTCTGAAAATTGTCTTAACAATATAGAATACATTATTCACGACACTTGAATGGCGTTTGTCGATTGCTCCAGCTTTTATAAATTTTACCTTTGGACCTTCTAACTTGATATGTACGGTGTCTATGGTTTTTGATTCTGTATAGTCCTCAACTACTGGTCTTTTTGGATTAAGCTTCTTCTTGTGGTTATCCTCGGTTAAATTACTTTCTCTTTAGAGTGTTTTTGTAGGTTTAAGTTAAAGAACAGAACTGCCTTCTAAACACTGTTCACTTTTGCTTTAACTAGCATTTGTGGCTTGTAAGGTTAAATATTTTCTCTAATTTATTTAATGTATACCTTATTGTGCTCCAGTTTGGTTAAATATTATACACAGGGCAAATGAGGGTGTTGAGAAGTATGTGTAAAGTGATAAAAATAGATGAAGAATGAAATGAATATTTTTGAGTGAAGTCAAGAAAAAATTAATGCAGTTAAAAAGTGATGAATATAAACGTGGGGGTATAGAAAAAAAAACTATGTGTGGATTGGGTGAGGAATGACATGAAATATAGGGAGGGAGTAAATAATAGCTTGACGGTTGACAAGGAAGAATTGATGAAGAAGACGTGTTGCGCAGACTGACCACAATGACATGGAATAAGGGCAGCATATGATAACAGAAATGTACAATAGATCGACAGACAGATGATTTTAGTATTAGTATGAATTAAAACGTTGACCTCTTTTAATGTGTCTCAAGCAAGTAATACGTTTTAATCTTAATTAACATAAAAATCTAATTACTGTTGAATCATAATAAATTATGACCTACAATCTGTTAGGCTCTTACATATTCCCCTTATTTAACATCAATTATGTTTCTTTTTATCCAAAAAACAGCCTTAATTTAACTAACCGAACATCCTCAAACAACCTTGAAAGTAACAAAAAAATGAAATTGAAACAAAAATATGAGCTATAAATATAAAATACTTATCAGATTGGGCGTGTAACTTTAACGTTTTAATAAATAACAAGCCGCCATGTTGGATTTTTATATTTATTTGTAAAAATTAATAATAATGCTGAATAAATCAATAAAAGAATGGAAACATTTCAGGACTGGCTCCGGTTGAATGATTTGTAGTAATACGAGTGTAGTGCCGTCTGCGCGCTATAGAGGGCTCGAGAGGTTTTGATACTTAAAGATTTTGATATTTTGTTATGATGTTAAAAAAATACTTTGAAATAATAATAATTAAGGCTAGACTGGATATGCTCTTAATAACCTAGTGCGGTTAGCCATCATCGATTACATCATTGCTTTCAATCAATCAGGTGGGATCGCAGTCAAACACTATTTAAAAGAAACATGTGTTGAGAGCAATGGTGGCCGAAAGTATCGGTATGATTGAAAGGATGTGTGTTCAAATCCAGCATTATTTTGTGTACTTCACCACTACTCTCAAAATGATAAAAGATAACACAGTAAGGTAACCGACATGTTCTAGAACTAAAAAATCGAAAAAATGTGACATTCATCAACCCACATTGGGCCCGTCAATTATGGCGGTAAGACTCTCTTTGAGGCGTGGCTGAAAAGATCTCACGGCGTCCTCCCCTTCCTTATGACGCAGGTCGTCCCCGGACATGGTAAGTTCGGGAGGTTCCTGCACCAGATTCATGTGGAAGAAACGCCCGGGTGTCACCATTGTGTGGACTGCTCGGAGGACACGGTGGAGCACACGGTAGAGGTGTGCGTCGCCTGCGCAGAGAATCACCGTGTCATCGTGGGGGCGATCGGCGGCGGCGATCTCTCACATCGGGCCTTGGTACGGGCGATGGTCCAGAGCGAGGAGGAGTGGCAGACGGTCGCCTCCTTCTACGAAGCAGTAATGCTAGCAAAGGAGGAGGTCGCACGTGCACGCGCGAGCCAATGGCCCTCGTAAGAGTTACAGAGGCCTTGAAGTGCCAAGAGCAACTGAAGGAAAATAGGAGGGCTTTAGTTAGTAAAGGTCTGATGCACTCTCTTGCTCCGCCATGAACTGGAAAAATTATTTGATGATTTCCCACCTCAAAAAAAAAAACCGGTTCTTAACAATTTATCCAAATCAGTGAGCAGCTCACTGATATAAATGTAAAGAAATAAAAGATTTTCCTTTAAGTATCAAAACCTCTCATTCCTCCGGTATCACAAGCTAGCCTTATATCAGTTGATATCGAGTCGAGTCGGCTGTACATCTCAGTCCCACCTCCAATAACGTGCGCCCATCAATTCAGACGGTCGCAAAAACGTTGCCTTACCTCGGGCGAGGTATGACGGATGGATGGGTGGCCGCTGCTGCACTTTGTTGTGGCATTGGTATCTTCGTGTTTGTTGTGGTTGGTTTTGAATTTGTAATACAGGAATTGAAGTTGTTTTTTCGTATTGGGTTGGTTATTTAATTAATCAATTATTATTAATTCTTATTATTTACTTGCATCTGGCAGCAGCTTTGCTAGTGTGGAATTAGAAAATTATTCTATTGGAAAAAGTATCCTATGTTCTACTCCAGGACACGTCCACTGTTGGACATAAGCCTCCCCCAAATGTCGCCACAATGACCGGTCCTGTGCGTCTCGCATCCATTGGATGTTTCTCTTTTATTTTAAGGTTTTTAAAAAAAAATCGTTGATATGCTTGGTTTGAGATCTATCTGACCTGATGGTAAGCGATGGAGCACGCTCGCCTAGAAATAACCTATTCACACTTGTCTTAAACTCCCCTTGATTGTAGTGTTAGGAAACACTGACGTTTATAGGGAATTCCAAAACTTAGTTGCGAAAAAATTTTAATTTTAAGGCTGTTATTCTAGGAATTTAAGTAATATTTTATTTTATTAAATTTCCGGGACCGAGTGGAAGAAATACACCTCCGTCAAATGTTTCATGTATAATTCGATTGTCGATAGAAAAGAATAATGCCACAGTCACTAATTCGTAATCAATGAAAAGGATTCTATGATTAATGAGATATACCAGTGCTGACAAGATATTCCTAAATGATTTCCTGTTACTCCAAAATTACATAAAAAGAAAATAATATAAAAACTTAAAAAAAATAGCTTTTAATTAAATGCGTTAAAAAGTTATATTTTTAGTTTACTGAGAATAAGTCGAAAAATAAAGTAACGTCAAAAACTTGTGTTTATAAAAGTTTTTTTTTACTTTTACTTCTTTATCAATTGTTTTTGTGTATTTTTATACGCCTAGGTGATAATTGTCATCATGATCATCATAATTTCAGCAGAAAGACGTCCACTATTAGACTTAAACTTCCATCAAGTGTCGCCATAATGATTGGTGTCCGGAATAACGGGTGAACATGAATTTTGTCTGTGCGTCACGCATCCACAGGATTCCCGTGACCTTCACGATCTACCTTGTGGGAGGCCTTTCAAAATTGCGTCTTCCGGTACGTGGTCGCAACTTCAGAATCTTTTGTCCCCATTCATCATTTGTTCTGTGAGCAATGTGCTTTGCCCAGTGCGACTAAAGTTTGGCGATTCTTCTGGCTATGACGGTAACATTGGTTCTCCTGCGGATATTTTTATTTCCGATGTAATCACGCAAGGAAACTCCAAGCATAGCCCTTTCCATTGCCCTTTAGGTGAGTCCTAAATAATTTCCTACATCTCCAAAATTTTCTAAAATACAATTTTTTCTAAGAACACCAACGAAGTCTATAACAATAAATCAATCCTAACAGAATATAGATAAAATAAATCATTCAGAAACCGTCATAGCAATGTGTCTCATCAAAATTCAAATGGGAATGGACCGGCCCCGTCAGTGCAAGCTGACGGCATAGGAAAACTCCAAGATGTACCTACCTATGATTTATTTGAGTACTGGCTGTGCCTGCTGTCTCGGCTGGCTGCAGAGATTTTAATTTTTCGGAAGGAAAAATACCTTAGGTAAAGTATCAAATCATTTGGATTCTATGCAGATTTGGTAGCGTATATCAATGTCATTCATATTTTTTGATAAAAATTTGCAAGCGTTGTTTTTTTTTGAGTTGGGAAATCATCCAATAACTTCTCCAGCTTTTGGGTGAATCAAGAGGGTGTGTCAGACTTTTATTGACTAAAATCACATTTGTTTCTCTCTGTCGCCCTTTGTATTCTAGGTATATAAAAACTGCAAGATGTAGCTACCTACAATTTATTTGAAGATTAGGTGTGCCTGGTGTCTTGACCGGCTGTAGGGTTTTTTTTTTAAGTAGGTGCCTTGTACCTTTTTATTTCAGCCCCGGTTAGGCTAATATTAGCTCAACAGGAAAATGGGCAAAAAGACTTAGGCAAGTGTTCACGCGTACCGGAAGACGCAGTGTTGGAAGGCCCCCTACAAGGTGGACCGATGACCTGGTGAAGGTTGCGGGAATCCGATGGATGCGAGACGCACAGGACCGTTCATTGTGGCGACATTTGGGGGAGGCCTATGTCCAGTAGTGGATGTCTATCGGCTGAAATGATGAATGATGTTTTTTTTTTAAATTTCATTATTTATGCACACAAAAGGATAGAGACAGACCTGCTGCCTTAGGTAATTTCTACCATTCGATCTTTGAGCCGACGTAAAAACAAATTTTGGTTGATGCAGTCATTTAAGTACAAATATTTATATATACATACATAAATTAATAAACTAAATACTATTAAATACTTGGCTTTACTGAACTAATATAGATTTGTTTAAGATCAGAAAAAAAATGTAAATAGAATTTTGTTTTTTTATGTCGCGTTGATCTTTTCAGAAATAGTCTAGTCTATAATTAGTTTAAAAATGTAAAATAAGATAATACAGCCAATAGCTTGTGGCAATCACACATGAAACCCATATAAGGATCGCAGCTGGTACTAGACCAATATCCCATACATCTTCCCTCCACACTCCCATCTCAGAAATTAAACTACAATCAATACCTGATTAAACTGCCCATCTAACGTAGTATCGAATGCCGATACCGATACCGACCACAATCATACGACTGACCATCTTAAATTTATAATCGGCAGATATTATCTGGTTGCGCTGCGCCTGCGCTGCACGACGCTACGAACTAATGATAATGTGCACAGCCAACAATTAACTTCTATACGGACTGGGCAGACCCATGTCAATGTTGATTTGTGATTGATATTATGTGCTACAAGTATAGGTTACCTTTTACATTCAAATATAAACTTTAAATTTTCGTACATAGAGTAGTCTTCACCTTGTGATTGAACAGGTATCGGTCTTAGAAAGTTATGCAAGCGATTTTCAATTGTTTCTCTATAATTTTAGAGTCTGATTTCAAATGAAGCGTTTCTAAACAGCAAGGTAAGTTTCAACTATTGCATAGGTGAATGATTTTGATCTTTGTTTGAAGGATCTTAAAGTGGACTTTGATGTGATTGGAATGATTGTAGGATTAATCGCTGCGTTTGCGCCTGAAGCTTTTTTCTGAATAGTTTAATAAATGATTTATTTTAAACTTTAAGCTCTATGCAATACGGATCTGGCTATTGTTTTAATTAATTGTAAATTTTTGATGTATATTGGTGATTAGCGTTAGATATATTATTTTAGGGGCGTGATGTTAATATATGAGACCAATATATTTATTTTGGGGTATATATCATGGGGTCAATTATCAAAATAGTTATCGATTGACGAGATCTTGTTGGGAACCAAATGGTTCAGAGCAATTACTTATTTTTGAAACAACTCACCAAGCATTAGATTAATTGCTTACATTTATATGTAGCAATAAGTTGATTTCCTAGGGCCTTAGATTGCTCATGCCATAATTATGGCGGTAAGTGCCTATTTGAGGAGTGGATGGAAAGATCTCACGGCGTCCACCCCTTCAGCATGACGCAGGTTCTCACCGAACATGTTTAGTTCGGGAAATTCCTGCACCGGATTCTTGCGGAAGTAACGCCCGGGTGTCACCACTGTGTGGAGCGCCTCGATGACACGGCGGAACACAAGGTAGAGGCGTGCCCCACTTGGGCAGAGCACCACCGTGTCCTCGTGGGGGAGATCGGCGGCAGCGATCTCTAGCGCCGGGCCTTGGTACAGGCCATAGTCCGAAGCAAGGAGGAGTGGCAGGCGGTCGCTTAATTTTGCGAAGCAGTAATGTTAGCAAAGGAGGAGGCCGCAAGTGAACAACTTAGAAGTTTGATTTTTTCACAGTTTCAAGAGACCGCAGACTTGAGAATATGGTTTTAATTCCAACTTAATGCCTCCTCGCGTTTCTGAGATAAAAGGTTATGACAGACAGACAGATAGATAGACAGACTGACGGACAATAAAGTGATCCTATAAGGGTACTATAAATCCTATAAGGGTAACATAAATATTATATAGACACACCGGCCAATACTTTTTTCTTAATTTTTTATCTACACCAGAATTTTTATTATCGGTGCGGTCACTTGTTCACTTTGCACCCAATGACAACCCCTTATAGGCAAAAAACTATTGCAATAACTTTCTGTAATCAGTGATGTATTTCAAAGAAGTACTTTTACCATAATGAGTACCATGTGTAGCAAGAAGAATTAATGTAAAAGGAGCATGGAGAAAATAAGCGTAGCAAGTAGCATTCTGTTTCTGCTCATAGTAAAAAGGTGTGAGTATATGAATGTATATACAAATTGACTGTATTTACCTTCACAAATGGTCTTATTAGGTTTAAATGTAGGAAACTCTATTGGAAAATAATCATCAACTTAAAAAAAAAATGTCATTACACACAGTCGTTGAATGTCATAGGGTACTTTGATTTCGGAAAAATGCTCAGTTATAGCCTCGGTTCCGACTTACGAGTTGTAGGTCACGGGTTCAAACCCAACCAGGCGCATTACTTTGTGTAATTTATTTCATCATCACTGCTCTCAAAACGGTGAAGAAAAACATCGTGAGGAAACCGGCATATCCAAGAACCAAAAAATTGAAGACTTGGGACATCTACCACTGGGCCAGCGTGGTGGATTATGGCCCATTCCCTCTCCTAGAGAGGAGGCCTGATTCCCAACAGTAGGAAGATTATAAAGCCGACTATGCTATGCTATGCCAATGTGATGGTAAAATATGGAGGACTCTATTATAAAAAAAAACACCTATGTACTAGCTATATCCATGTTTGCAAAATAAATGACTATGATTATTATAGTGCTAAGAGGATTGTTAACAAAAAATATTTTTTGTGACCTGTGCCTGCCAGGGTCAAATGGGATGGGCATTCGCATGCACAGTGACAAGGACAAGAGTCTCCATGCAGTGGGTTCCTGCAGATGAATAGCGATGTCTGGGGTGGCCCAAAAAAGGTGGTGAAATGATCTAGTACCGTCCGTAGCAAAAATAACGGATATTTATTTGACTCTGTTTTTTAGTATTTGATGGTATAGCGGCAACAGAAATACATCATCTGTGAAAATAACACCTTACCTATACGCACAGAACATTTTGGGAACACATTCATTGTGCGTACAGCTAAGGAGTGGAATTCCTTGCCAGAATCTGTGTTTTCTGATGGCTACAACCCGGGAATCTTTAAGTCAAGAGTGAATAGGTTACTTTTAGGTAAGCGCGCTCCATCGGTGACCGCATCGTCGCTTTCCATCAGGTGAGATAGCGGTCAAGCGCGAACCTATCAAGAATTAAAAAATAAAACAACTGTGTAACTATCACGGTTCGTGAGACGGACGGCCCATTTCACCCTTTGTGTAGGGAACCCTAAAAAAGACTTGTGATTTTTAAGCTTGAATTTCCTATTTTAATTTCATCAGTCTTTGGGATACCATTCTTCCACTCAGATGACGTAACGCATATTTTTACGTTTCCCATATCACACGCAGATGAAATACGTAACCGCATAACTTTATCTTACGGTATACGAAGTAATAACTTATGAAACAATAGAGCAGAGACGCAATATCAACGCCTCTTCATAAAATATGATAGAAAGTGAGTGTTTGGTCATTGTAAGTTAGTGTTGTGTAATATGAACACATTATTTAAGAGATTCTGTGATAAGTTGTGACGGAATTCCGTTTAAGAATAGCCTTTTTAGGGTTTCGCACCTCAAAAGGAAAAAATGGAACCCTTATAGGATCACTTTTTTGTCCGTCCGTCTGTCTGTCTGCCTGCCTGTCTGTTAAGACCCTTTATCTCGGGAACGCGTGGAGGTATTGAGTTGAAATTAAAACCACATACTCAAGTTTACGGTCTCTTGAAGCTGTGAAAAAATAAAATTTTTAAGTTGACGAAAAAAAAGATACGGCCGTTTATGTCTCAAATAACGTATATTTCAACTCTCGAGAAAATCAAAATTCACAGGGTACTTTCCGTTGACCCAGAATCCTAAAATTTTGCATAAAGCAAGGTTTTATAAAACAGATATGGGAATAAATCTGAAGACTGTAAATTTGTTGTGACGTCACAACAAAAAAAATTGCGATTCGGAAAAACCTTCGGTACTCTATTCGGGAATTGAAATGTTTACATAGATAAGTGTGTACGGAAACCTCAAGGCGCGAGTCTGACTCGCACTTGCCCAGCTTTTTTAGGTAAAAATCGAATAAAATAACCTCTTCCACTCTGGGTTGAGAGAGAGGATTTACGAGGGGTGTAACGAGCACAGAACAGCTTATCCTATTTCAGGCAGTTAGGATTTCTGTAACAGACAATAGGCAAATACTATTTGTCTTTTTGAAAGTTTGAAATCATCCAATGACTTTTCCAGCTCTGAGTTGATCGAGAGTGTATGTCAGACTTTTCATGCCAAAACCCACCTGTGTGTGCTTGCCTTTTGCATTCTAGCCACTCAAAACCCAAGCGAACGCCAATGTTCGCGCGTGATTTCGCGCCATTTAGCGTCCGTATAGATTATAAAATATTGAGCGTTTTATTTATAGAGTATTTATCCAAGTACATAATTAAGAAGTTCTTCATAAAGTAGTCTAGTAAATATCGAAAATAATCAAACCTTTCCGTTATTCCCTATACACCTATAGATATCCATAGGCTAGGGCCCTGAAAACTGTTTCAAACAATCTTATATCCCGTCTAGGAATAGCCTACAGTGACCTAGGATGAACTTATGTAGGTATACATGTTTCAAGTCTGTTTAAAGGATCTCCACTCAACTCAGTTCCCATGATAACGGTAAAATCTTCAATAAATAGCCAGCGATAACTATTAGTCGATAATTCGAGTGGAGTAGAGTTTAAGGACCGAACGAGATGGCGGCGCAGTGTGGACGCCCTCTGCCCTATCTATGAGACACAGGAAATTAAGTCAAGTTAGCCAAAAGACAAGACAAGACAAGACAATACAGTGCAAGATAAGACAAGACAAGACAGGACAGGAAAAGACTTAGAATAGTAAGTATGATGACACTTATAAATTAGTACCCCTATTATATATGTGTGTCATCCTAGAAATAGAAAAAAATATTAAAACTTTTTTCAGACGAGGTTGGAATTACAGTGTTTGCAACAGAACTGGGGCCTAAGTCTGCTATTTTTATAAATTCGTCATCATGTGATCGTGTTGATCCCATTGTCATTTTGCTAAAAGTTCATAATCTGCTAATTTATAATGATCGATCATTGATCGCTCAATGTGTGGTAAGTTGTGGTATAGGTCACTGGTCAAAGGAACTGTCAAAATTTTTGCAGATTACTGCAAACGTCAGACATTCATTTGTCAATGTGTACGAAATTACCATTCTATGCCACTTCTTTCAATGGAGTGTCAGTTGTTGACTATTGGAAAGTCGTAATGACGCAATTATATTATTATATTACCAAACTTGTCAAAAAAAATGAAATCATTTATAGACCATTCTGACACTATATTGTATTAGCAGACTTGAGGCCCTGATGATTTTTGACTATGTTTTCAAAATCTTATTTATCGGACCAGCTAAGACTGTGGAGATTGGGGTCATTAGATTTGGATTACTGCTTGAAAACTGGCACTGGGTGTCTGATACCCAGCAAATACTGTTTTATTGTATGATTCTGTTAGTACCATTTTTCTGTTTTATTTTCTGTTTGTTCTTGTTGTGCTGTGTCAATTAAATATATTGTATTCAATTTCGCCTTAAGTTTTTTATTACTTTAAGATAACTTAGAATGGTAAAATGACGACTGGCCCGTTGGTCTTGTGGTTAGTGGTCCTGACCGCTACACCGGAGCTAAACCCACGACGGGTTTGATTCCCACCCAGGACAAATGATTGTGTAATGAGCACAATCAAATTATTGATAATTGATAGAACAAATGTTCTGTGTCTAGGTGTAATTTATCTATAATATGTATGTATTTAGAAATATTTAAGTATGTTTATCAGTTGTCTAGTACTCATAACACAAGCTCTGCTAAGCTCGGGACTAGACAGCCAATTATATTATATAAGTGTTATTGTACGGTTGGCGCAGTGATTGAGTGGTTAAATGTAGCGATACGTGTTGCGGGTTCGATTCCCGCACGAAACCAATACTTGTACGAACTACAAATAGATGTTCTGCGGTCTAAGTGTCTTGTGTATGTATAATTGTATATGTATGCACAACATATTTGTGCACCAACAATATAAGAATTATTCCTAGTGTGGGGCAACATTTTTTTTTAGGAAAGAAATATATTTTCATTGCGGTTTAGTATACATAAGTTCCTCAAAACAAAGATTAAAAATGCAACAGTATTCTGCGTTTTCGCGTCTAAACTAATAGATGGATTTTGATGAAACATGGCTCATATGCCCACACTCAAACAGATGTGGACTAGACATAGCTTGCTTCTCAGTCTTGTACTAAATCCCCTTTTTTTCGGTGGGAAAATCATCCAAAATCCCCCGCTCTTGGGCGGAGCGAGAGGTTATGTCAAACTTTTTCTGACTAAAAACCCACTCCTGTTCCTTCGTTGCCTTTCATACCAGGGCCGAGTCTTCTTTTCAGAAGTAGACCCTTGGCTCCAGTAGGATTCGATCTTGCTGGGCTCCTACGGTTTGCTGATATCTCCTTGAGGTGCGCGTGGAACAGTACGCGCCGTCGACGACTTAGGTTCGGTCCGGACGGTTACCGGACCTTCGGACGGCGAGCTACGTACTAAAATCCCTTGGGATTATTCAACGCTTTTCAAGCAAGGAACTCCAATCAATTTTTACTAAAAATTTCAAGCTTAGAAAATCTCTAACTTCATTCAGACGCAAATATTGGTTTTGGAAGAATTTCAAACGTTAACAAAACTTATCATTTCCTATGAAAATAAATTGGAAACTTTTGGTTCCGAAATTGTAAGACTTGAGATCTAAATTGACAGTATTTTAGAATCAAATCGAGAAGTTTCTAGGTCGAGAGATTTCCTGAAAGTTTCCATCTAGGATATCTGTTTGAGACTGTTGATTTTTGTCTTCCTATTAACTTAGAGTGAAAACCAGGATTAAAATAAAATAGATCCGTCTATTTTTTATTTGTTTTAATTATATTTTTTTTTTATTTTAAGAGCAGTGATGGCCCATTGGTAACAGCTCCAACTAGCGAGTCGTAGTTCGCGTCTTCGAACCCAGCCAGGAGTATTACTTTGTGTAATTTGTTTCATGACCACTGCTCTCAAAAGGGTGAAAGAAAATATCGTGAGGAAACCGGCAAGTCCGAGAATCAAAAATTCGAAGACATATTACATCCACACTGGGCCTGTAAGTTGCATTACAGTCCGTTCCCCTTCTAAGAGAGGGGTCCTGAATCTCAGTGGGAAGTCAGGCCAGGGCAGCTACAGGGAACATTAAAAGGCTGATTATGATATGATTTATTTTTAATAAAACATGTTATATTTCTAAAATAAGTTGATAGTCAATGACACCATGAGCTTACTTCTTTTCTCGTCATATGTTGGGGCAGTGGCCATGTTGTACATTGCGATGTTGCTGTCGGCGGTATTGCTTAGAGTGGAAGTGAAATGGAGTTCCATCATCGATCACATCTTTGCTTACCATCAGGTGAGGTAGTGATCATAAGCAAGCTTAATAATAAAAATAGAAATCATCCGATGACTTCTCCAGCTCTAATGTGGAAGGTGTCCTTATCAGAAACCTCGCGGTAAGAGTAGGTAAGCACAACATTAGAAACAACTTCACAAGTACCTCGAATTCAAAATCGACCAGATCTGGGAGGAGCAAGAGACATAAATCAAAGGAAGCTGGTCCCTTACGTCAGAGCGTGTCTGTTACAATATTACGACCGGGTATCGGGACTTACTAATTAACGGAACTATAAATAATATTAGTGAGGATTAGATGCTATGGTTGGTTGAGCTGATACCGGTGCTAACATTTATTGGTGTAGAAAGTTTGTAACGACGTAAATAGGTATTGTTTTCAACAGCAGTTTTTAAACAGATTCTTCAATTTTGAAAAGACCTACCCGCCTAGCCAAATTACGATCGTTTCGTTTGCGTCGAACGCCTTGAGTAGGCCACGCCTCCGATTCCTTTGTTCTGACGTCACCTCAACACTCAGTCACGTGGTTAGAATAAAGGAATCGGAGGCGTGGCCTACTCGAGGGGTTCGACGCAAACGAAATGATCGTAACTTGGCTAGAGGAGCTGTTAGAGATTAAACACTATCATAGATCATCATCATCATCATTGCAGCCGATAGACGTCCACTTCTGGACATAGATCTCCCCCAAATGTCGCCACAAAGAACGGTCCTGTGCATCTCGCATCCATCGAATCCCCGCAACCTTCACCAGGTCATCGGTCCACCTTGTAGGGGGCCTTCCAACTCTGCGTCTTCCGGTACGCGGTCGCCACTCCAAAACAATATACGGCGAGCAATGTGCCCTGCCCAATGCCACTTAAGTTTGGCGATTCTTCGTGCTATGTCGGCAACCGTGGTTCTCCTGCGGATATCTTCATTTATAATTCGATTACGAAAGGAAACTCCGAGCATAGCCTTTTCCATTGCCCTTTGGGTGACTTTGAGACTTCTGATGAGGCCCATTGTGAGCGACCACGTTTCGGAACCATATGGCATCACTGGCAACACGCATAGATACGTAACACATATTATTATACATATTATAACATCACACTGTGTTAGGTACTGGAAGATACGATGAAGCAAACGAGGTATGCCCCGCTTGTGCTGAGTACCACCGCGTCCTCGACATGGACCTTAGTGAGAGGGAACGAGATGCGATCGCTTCCTTCTACGAGGTAGTAATTCTAGCCATGAAGATAAGAGCAGCTGCCAGCAGAGCAGCAGCCATGGGCTTTTAGAGGACGACGAGTTGAGATAGTATCAAATGACGTCACCTGCTCTAGGGTGGAGCTAAAGGGCGTGTCAAACTTTTACTGACAAAAACCCACCTATGTTTCTTTATTTGGCCTTTGCGGTCGAGAACCACGATAACTTTTTCAAGTATTCCCGCAGCCACAGCCCGACAGCAAAATCCTGGTGCTCAGTCACAACACTTACGAAGAAATCACAAATTTTTATAACCAGCTAGCAGGACTGTATGATAAAAATTTTATCATACAGTCCTGCTAGCTGGTTATAATAAAATCCATGAATCATGACTCGCTTCAGTGAGTGACAGACCGCCCTGTAATTGCCGTAAACAGAAAATTTTTCGGTAACACCATCATTGTGATGATTTACGCTGTTTTGTTACCATCACCGACAATGGAAGTTTGTGGTGATTAATGGGACTATTGTTTTTGGTCTGTTTTATATGTATTTCTTTATGTAAGAGTTTTATAAACTACAATTACGTGATCCATAAAAATAAAAATAAAACTCAATAAATCTTTAATTGTATTTTTTTAAAATCTATCTGTCAATAAATTTTAAAACCTGCCGGGTGGGACTCGTGAACGAAAGGTTCCGTACCGTCCGTAGCAATAAACGAGTCAAAAAAAAGCACGTTTGGTATATGGGAGCCCCCTTCGACGGCACGCGAGCCTCATGTCAGTAAAGGCTCATGTCGTAGGGGCCCAGCAGAGTCGAAGCCTACTGGGGCCATGGGTAGTGTGAAAACGAAACCCGGGGTCCTGGGACGAAGGCAACGAAGGAACAGGAGTGGGTTTTAGTCAGTAAAAGTCTGACCCTATCTCTCACTCCGCCCAAGAGCGAGATTTGTCATAATATGACTTTCCCCACCCAATAAAAAAAAAGGGAGCCCCCTTAAATATTTATTTTATTCTGTTTTTAGTACTTGCTGTTATAGTAGCAACCAAAATTCATCATTTGTGAAAATTTCAATTGTCTAATTATCACGGTTCATAAGATACTGCCTGGTTACAGACATATCATGAGGTTGGTGGAATCATCACAGCGTTGATTTTTTGTATTAATTTCTTCTAATAATACCTATTGGTTATTTGTGTGTATTTATATAAGTATGTATTAGTTTTCTATTTATTTGTCATCTAGTTGCACTTACTATGTTATGTTCCTGCACCACCCTAAGGTCGACTCTTAGAAAATGCTTAAAGCATTAAGCCGCCGTTGTACAGTGTTTACTAACGCATAAAGTTTTAATAAATAAATAAAAAATCGATATCAATATTGAAAGTTAAGCACCTACAGGTTTGAAGATTGCAAAATCAAATATGTAACGATCCACCAACAAATTGAAAAGTGACCAAAACATCATTACCGAATAAATTGTTTTCTCGCAAACTCAGTGTTGCCAAAATATTTTTACGACGCGAATACCGTATCACCTTGGAGCTTATTAATTTTAATTTTCAACTGATACTAACCTACATATTGTAACATTATAGCTGATTATCAACGAGGATTTGGCGACTATTCGATGATTTTCGTACAAAATATAATGTTTGAATAGTTATTTACACAATAAAAACATTTTACGAGTTTTAAATTGACGTTGGGAGGCAAAATGGCGATCCTTTCGACTTTTGACACGCTTGGATCTGACCTGATTTTTGCACGTTTCCATTTGTTTACGGGAATTTGTAAAAAGTAATCGTGTTGCGTCAGTTATTGTGGCATTCTCTTTTGTGTTACCAGAACGAATTGATTTTTAATGTGCGTTCTTACTTTATTCCGTACACCACATAATAATTGCATACCTCTTTGAATCGTTGTATTTTAAAAATAATTCCACAATTTTCAGAAGTCGCTCGAAAATTTTAAGGAATTGTAGTTTTTATGAAGTTAATATTTGGATGAATTAATCATAGCTCAGCGCTCTCAAAATGTGGACATTGACAAAAGTTTGACGAATGATTAACTATGATGGATTTTATGATCTTTGAAATCTATATAATACTTTATATGGTAAATCTATATAATACTAAATCTATCAAATTTTTTAAAAATTTGGTACTTATCAGCCGATCTGGTAAATATTAGAGGTATGGTGGCGATGTAAACTATACAACACAAGTTTAACTTGTGTTTTTTTTTCGGTGGAGATCACCCAATGACATCCCCCGCTCTTGGGCGGAACGAAAGGGTGAGTCAGACTTTTACTGACTGTAAACCCACTCCTGTTCCTTCGTCGCCGTTCATACCAGGGCCGCGTGTTTCTTTCAGAAGCAGAAAATTGGCCCCAGTAGGCTTACTAGGGTTTGCTAGGTCCCTACGGTTTGCTGAAATCTCCTTGAGACGCGCGTGGAACAGTAATCACCTCCACCATCACCATCGTTCCGGACGGTTACCGGACGGTCGGACGGCGAGCCACCCATTGCTCGCCATCCACAATCCCGCGCCTACGGTGGCCGAAAATCGAGATCAGGATCCCGGCGGCTGGGGCTTGAGGGCCGTTCCCTCGCGCGTACGCGTGCGACCTCCTCCTTTGCTATCATTACTGTTTTGCAGAAGGAGGCAAGGCACAATACCGATGGAGGTACGTAAGCATGGTTTACTATATTTGAAAAATAAGTCAATACTTTCCGAAGTAAAATGAAAACTCTCACAAAATTGAGCTAACAGTCACACGCGCATCAAATATCGATACAATTGCACCACGTCGCCTTTACGATAATCGGCGGCGCGCGTGAAAGGAGAGCTGCGTACGCGCATTATTTTAGTAATGGCGCCCGCTAAGTGAGGGGACATCGTTCTACGAATTTAATTATTTAACTTATCGATATTACTCGAGATAAGTGCTTCTTGAAGGTTTGTTTTAACTTAGTTTATTTTAATGGAGTTAGTTTATGTAAAATTGATAATAGAGACAGGTAATGACGATGGCTGGAGGGTTTTGCTGCTAGCGTTTGCGCTTAAGATATGCATTTGACATCTTTTTAAACGTAAAGTTTAATGAAGTCTCTGTAAACAACTTTTTTACTTTGGATATCCTTAAATGACTTTTCTCGCTCTAGGTGCAGCGGAATGGAGTGTCAGAATTTTACTATCTAAAACTTACCTGTGTTCCTTCAGTTGCCCTTTGCGAGGGCCACGGCATCTGGTGGAGCAACCACGAACTCCTGGGAGGCATCGGCCCTGATGGGCGCCATCAATCTTGTTGATAGGACTGAGGTGCGCGTGGAATACCTACAACACGCTGTCGACCTAGGTTTGGTTCTTACCAGATGATGAGCTACCTGTTGCTCACCGTCCACTTCTAAATAACTAAGGCTCAAGAAAAGTGACATTCTATAAAATATAACAATTGTCAAAAGTTCCAATTGTTTGATATTTAAGATGCGTGACCAAAATGCTACGAGGTAGATATCCCGAGATATAAATAAAACATTATTTTTAGTATAGTTTTATATAGGAATGTAGTTTATTCAGAATCAGTAACTGAATCGATTCCAATAATTTTTACACCACGTTATATTTTTTTCCAAAAAATATTTTAAAAAGGTCGCAAATTGGCCACCACCGACACTAAGTAAAACACAGGTGACGGCAGATCATAGCAAGTATTAGACGCCAGCGCACAGCTGTGTGCGAGAGCAAAACAACCCCTCAGTCGCCCGGATGGCCCGTAACCAAGTATTTGTGTGGACAACCAGGTAATATAACAAGCTTATTACTTTGTGATTTTTTATGATACAGTTATGAAATTTTGTAGATACGAGTAGATTCTTTACATAAAAATACTAGACATGCTTTTCGGGTTTCTGTTATATACTCACACTAATGTTGTCTAGAGAGAGATGTATCTCTCTATTATGTATAATATAACAAGGCTTATAAAAAGTGGCTGGACTATAGTATTCTTTGAAACAATTATCGCAGTCCTGGAACGCAAAGGGCAACTGAAGGAACACAGGTGGGTTTTAGTCAAGTAAAAGTCTGACACTCGTAATTTGATGATTTACCATCATCATCTTCCTGTCCTTGTCCCATCTTATTTGGGATCGGCGCAACACGTTTTTTTCTTCCATTCTATCCTGTCAACCGTCATGCTAATAACTTCCTTTCTTTCATATCACTGTTCACACAATCCATCCATCGTTTCTTTCGCCTCCCTCTCCCTCTCAACCCATCCACATGTATAATCGTAACTCTTTTAGTAACATGCGTTTCATATCTCCTCTTTACATGACCATACCAAGACAAACTGTGATTTACCACATCAATAAAAAAAATCTGTCAAATGCGAGTCTGACTTGCTCACCGAGGGTATTTTGCAAACTTACCTATGTATAGTAAATCCTTATTCTTAGTTCACGTGGACTTAAAAAAATGTTTTATTTCTGTGTTATAAGGGGTGGCTGGCCTGGGCAGAGCACCGCGTGTCGTCGTGGGGGCGATCAGTGGCAGTGATTTCTCGCGCCGGGCCTTGGTACAGGCCATGGTCTGGAGCGAGGAGGAGTGGCAGATGGTCGCCTCCTTCTGCGAAGCAGTAATGCTAGCAAAGGAGGCGGCCGATCGCGTGAGGCAACGGTCCTCACGCCCCAACCGCCGCTGGGATTCCGATCCCGATTTCCAGCCACCGTAGGCGCGTGCTTGCGGACGGCGAGTAATGAGTGGCTCGCCATTCGACCGTCCGGTAACCGTCCGGACTGAACCCAAATCGTTGACGGCACGTACTGTTCCACGCGCGCCTCAGGGAGACGTCAGCAAATCGTAGGGGCCCAGCAGGGTCGAAGCTTACGGGGGGCCATGGGTAGTGTAAAAGAGAAACCCGAGGCCCCGGGATGAAGGCAAAGAAGGAACAGGAGTGAGTTTTTAGTCAGTAAAAGTCTGACACTATCTCTCGCTCCGCCCGGGATTTGTCATTAGATGATTTTCCCACATAAAGAAGGGGTAGCTGACTTGCGTATTTTCTATGTATTTCAGTTTTATACCTGCACGCGTTCCTGAAAAAATTGATGTTGACAGAAGGACAACAAAGTAATCCTATAATGGTTCCGTTTTTGCCAATTGACGTACGGAACCTTAGAAAAGACGGACACGAAGTCTATTAGTTTCTACTTCTACGACTTTTGATTCCTGTTAGCACTAATAAAACCATAAATACAGCAAGTTTTTTCAACTTTAATTAAATCTACTTACAACTTAGTATCGAAAATCAAAATGAAAAAAAACCGAACATTCCAAAAAAGCCACATATACATCGCTATACATCGCTACTGATTCGCCATATACATCGCTACTGATTACGTTTTTATTAATCGTAAATTCAACAAGATATATTCACGACTCATCCGTAAGGGTACTAACTTTATTCCTAAATTGCAATTTATGATCGAAACGTTTACTGCAGATAGGATCGTAAAACTCTGTCACTTTCGGAAAAATAATCAAAATACTATAAAACTTGGCGAAGTGAAATTATTTGTAACTGTTCCGTTACAAGAGAGAGATAATTGGCTTAAAAATGTATGAAATACACATTAAAAAACACTGCCTCCCTAGCCAAGTTACAACTGTTTCGTTTCTCTTTTCGTTGATCGCCTCGAGTCGGCCACGCCTCCTATTCCTTTGTTCTGACCACGTGACTAAGCGTTAAGATGACGTCAGAATAAAGGAATGGGAGGCGTGGCCTACTCGAGGCAATCAACGAAAAGAGAATCGAAACGAAACGGTAGTAACTTGGCTAGGGAGGCAGGAATACAAATACGCATTTTATAAATGAGCTCAAATACAACTTGCCTAGAAAACCAATAAAGCTTGCATTTGTTTCATCATCATCATTTCAGCTGAAAGACGTCGACCGATGAACATAGGCTTCCCACAAGAGTCACCAGTCCTCTGTATCTCGCTCGGTGGATCGACGGGTCCACCTTGTGGAAGGCCTTCCAACGTTGTGTCTTCCGGTACATGGTAGCCACTCCAGAACCTTTTGACCCCATCGAGCATCTGTTCATCTGTTGGCAGGGCAAATTATTACCCTGCCTACTACCACTTAAGTTTGATGTTTCAGAGGACTTTTTCGGACTGGTCATAGACTTTCATCTTGAGACACCGTGGTATGTTGGCCGAAAAGATACCGCGCAGATTCCCGAATGCAGCCCATCGCGTCGGATTCGACGGTCGACCTCTTTGTCGAAGTTAGACCTACCCAAATGGACTTGTTTACTTTTACTAAAAATATTAACCTAATAAGGGAGAAGAATCGTCAGGGATGATAAAACGAAAAATTCACAAGAATAGGAACAGGTACTAAAGAACACCTGATTTAAATAATTACATCAACTTTGATTATTATCATCATTAGGCTGAATGTAACTTAGACACGTTCAATTCACGCTTCATTCTTGCGAATGGTTGCAGACAGGCTAATGCTATTAATGAGTGGCTGAAACTTTTTATTTCTTTATTGCACACCATAAGTTATTACAGGACAGACATTCATGAAAAATAAGTGTACAATAGGCGGTCTTATTGCACACTTTTTAAGGTTTTCTATACATTTAAATATTTATTGCACTCAATTTTGTGTATTTTATTTCTTAGCCACTGCTCTTTAAATGGTAAAGGAAAACATCGTAAGGAAACCGGCATGTCCTAAAATCAAAAATTCGGACTCATACACCGAGGGTTCCGCACAAGCGACTTTAATTTTTCTAGCTTCAAGGGATTACAAACTTGAGTATATGATTTTAATTTCAACTCGATACCTCCACGCGTTCCCAAGTTAAAGGGTCCTAACAGACCGACAAACGGACGGACAACAAAGTGATCTTATATGGGTTCCGATTTTTTCCTTTTGAGATACAGAACCCTAAAAAATAACCTATAACCACAGAGGATTCTAAGCCTCAAACCATCACTATGACAGCCAACTAACCACCTTTTCTTACATCAGTGCCAACAAATCAACACCCTAACAATAAATCTATCCGATTCCCTAATATTTACAACTTGTAATCATAACTCACTGATAACGCGGATCACCCCGTTTGAACAGGCACCTGTCATGGCCGCCTGTCAAATGAGACTTATCTCTTATCAACGGCTGCATTTCTTTACGGATCAGTGTGACATGTTTGCTGAGATGAGGTTTTTTATGGTAGGTAGAGTTTGTTATGGTTTCTATAGTAATGAGATATAGAATAGGAGTTGGTGGAAGGTTGGTTAATTTTTCATTACATGCTTTTATTGAGTTCCACCTGTCCCGAATGTTTTTCTGTAATGAAATCTTGCACTAAATGCTACTCCTAACTAAAATATGACGTCATAAAACTCCTCCGCATCGCTGTCAACTGGAAGTGTGCCCAAAAAGCTTGCGGCATTGCCACGTTGTATGGCAATGCTTAATCTCTGACCGAAGTAAAAGCTAGCCCTTGGGTCACGCGAAGTGTCAACTAAGCGTTTAGATAGTTCTTTAAAAAATCTTGCAAATTAAATTTGATCCACTTCCCGGTTATCGATTGAGCTGAAATTTTTCATGCATGTGTGAATTAGATGACTATGCAAAATTATTATGACATGGAGCTGATCTGATGATGGAACCGGAAGGTGGCGATAGGAACTCGGTAGTTAAAGGACACAACACTATCGAGTTTGGATTTGGACTTGTTTATTCCTAATATTATTTATGTACATACCGCGCTATAAAAGCTTGCTATCAAAAATGATTTCCTACTGAAGCAATTTTTAACTATGTGTACATTTACTCCTATTATATAAAAAAAAACTGACCGAGCACAGGCGCAGGTTAGTCAGCCTTTCGGTATTTTAGAAGTATTTTACATTTTGGAGAGTGTTCGCGGGAATTGTATGACTTGATTCCGCCATCTCATTTCTACCATCGGACAACCCGACTTATGGCGAATCACACCTGTAAGTCAAGTTACTTTGAAAAACTAATCTTGAAATGACAAACTCACGATTTTGCAAGAATGATCCACGAACGACGGAAAATTACTCAATGAAGAACACCTGATATAGATCTGTAGGTAAATGGGTTAACCCACAATAAAACTTTACATTTAGATCCTTTTACGTACAAATAACCAATAAATATAAAGGACACGGTTTAAACCAGGATCTTACTAATATTGCAGTCACGGATCTGAAAATCCAGTTATTTAAAAACTGCGTAAAATTACTCATTAACTTTGTATATGAGTAATTTAAACTTGAATTGGTAATTATTGATATGAAACTGTTAACTGACTTCTATAAAAAGGAAGGTCATGTTTTGACAACTTTTGTTGAGCAATTCTTTATTAATATGACTAAATATAATTTTCCATAAACCATTACTAGGTATATGTTAACCACACTATGACAGTAAGCATTGCTCGCAGAACAGATGGTCTATGAGGTCGAAAGGTTTAGTAAGTGTCGACCGAGTATCGATAGACACAGCTTTGAATGTCCTCCCACGAGATAGACCTGGTGTGGATTGCGGGAATCCGATGAATGCGAGACGCACGGGAACAATTGTTGTGGCGACATTTGAGGGAATACTACGTCCAGCAGTGGACATCTTTCGGTTGAAATAGCACGACAGTTACATACACAAATTAAATAATAACAAAAGTACTGAATACGCCTAGCGTATCCGCACCGAAACGGTGACCACCTCAGCATTTGCTGGGCGTTAGACATCCAGCGCTGGTTTTCAGTTTGGAGTTATAACTCTACCCGTAATTTTAACTTATCAACTGCCCAACGGTTTAATCTTAAACGTGATCAAACACAGTTATTTCCTTACAATCTTTATCTTCGTCCAAATCAGCTCCTACCATCAAAAAATATCTCCTCTGCTCTTCAAACTTAATATGGCGACACTTCACCTCATCAGAAAACACATCTGAAGACAAAAAGGCATCATATCTATATTGTTATCAAAGTTTACTGTTGGCTCTATCATAAAAATATAACGAACACGCTTTGATGCCTGGCGATTCTGAATAATGTCCATCCTTTATTTTTTGTTAAAGGCATCGCTGAAATGTCCGATGGACACTGTTTTCCATTTATTGCTTGGGTGTGTGGATGTACGAATGGAAGTTTCGGATAAGTAATAAGTAATACTGTCGTGTCCTTACGAATATTTAACAGATACGAGTAGATATAAGCCCTATATGGATATCATGGTTATGGTTTTTTTTTTATTCTTTATAGGTTCGCGCTTGACCGCTATCTCACCTGATGGAAAGCGACGATGCGGTCGACGATGGAGCGCGCTTACCTAGAAGTAACCTATTCACTCTTGACTTAAAGATTCCCGGGTTGTAGCCATCAGGAAACACAGATTCCGGCAAGGAATTCCATTCCTTAGCTGTACGCACAATTAATGTGTTCCCAAAACGTTTTGTGCGTATAGGTGGGATGTCCATCATGTACCGGTGGCGCATTGCCGTACGCCTAGTGGTCCGATGATGGAACGAGCTAGGCGGAATTAGGTTATGCAATTCCAACGCACCGTCCCCGATTATTATCCAATTTCTAATCATACACAAAAGTTTGATATGTCCGGTGGTAATTTGCTGGTAATATGACTGGTCTGTTGGTCTCATGGTTAGTGGTCCTGACTGCTATGCTGGAGGTCGTGGGTTTTTTTTAGGTGGGAAAATCATCTTATGACATCCGAGGTGGGTTCGATTCCAGGACAAATGTTTGTGTGATGAGTACGTTCATTTGTTTTGTGTCTGGGTGTAATTTATCTATAATATGTATGTATTTAGAAATATATAAGTGTGTTTATCAGTTGTCTAGTACTCATAACACAAGCTCTGCTCATTTTGGGACTAGACGGTGTTGTGTGATAGTTGTGGAATATTATTATTATTCACTTTATTCATTTAATATACATATAAATTACATTTTTGAACATATTTATTTTAACAAAGTCTTTATTATTATTTACACTTGTAAAGCTTATTCTTCATAATCCTTTAGAATTTGATGTGTAACATTATCCATTTCTTACATTGTTGAATGGTGTTGTAGATGTTCATTACTACATACAGACCTACCTCAAGTATTGCTACTCCCACCCCTGAACCTTGTTTGATAAGAACACAATAATATGCCACATCCAAAAATACCCGCTCCTAACTCGATCATATCAGAACTTTCTTCGGCCACCCTTCACGCGCTGATGACCACTTTAGACACAATAAAAGCATATATTATTATAATAAAAACATGTATTACAATAAAAAAAGCGATGGACATTCGGCAGTACGGCGTACAATTCACAAAACTTGTAAAACTTTACTGCCTCGTCACTTGATCGTGAAGCCTTTGGAGGTCAACCTTTGAATCTTCAGAGGAGGAAGTGTAGTCGTAAAGAGGGAATTATATTATTTATACTTAAATATTCTTCGAAAAATCGTGATTCGGTAGTTTGGACGGATGGAATTTGGAGATGGATTCGTGGAAATTGGCAGATTCTAACTGTATTTCAATGGTTGTCATTCAAGATATTGGTGGGCTGGTTTTGAGTGTAGCAAATAAAACGTTTCGTTTTTTTTTTTTACGGATTTGAATGCCTACATATATTTATTCGATTATCATATTATGATTTTTTCTTGCGGTTAGAAATGGTTTCCTTGAAACTTACTTGGTGCTTCGTTACAGTTACGATTAATAAAATGAATGCAATTTTGAAGTCAAATTGTTAACATTTTAGTCAGATAGACCTTAATAAGTTAACTGTACGAGGATGTATATATAATTTCAAGTTCTAGACTAAAAAGTCAAAAACCACTATATCGTGTGATGAATAATTATAATGATGTTTCTTTACAATGCAGTGCACTAAAATCAAAGATCTACAAACATGCTATTAAACATAAAAGTAGCTTCAAGGAAAAGGGTGAGTACAGGCATCGGTGGACCCAACAAATCATAAGGAGAAGCCCTCAAACAAATGTGTGAAATATGAACAGAGGCTCTTTTATCTGGGCCACCCAAAACATGGAAGCTGTGGGCCAAGTGAAAATGTTAACTTATTAGACGTTAGGAGTTCGTATGAGCTTTGAGATACTGAAAAGAGAAAGTAGTGTGGCCATTTTTTTTTCTATTGTTTTATTTTTCTGTTCTGAAAGACTTTTGCTGATTCCAACATGGATTTTAGTTTTAGCATAGGTATGTTTATGACTATAGGGAGAACGAAATCCGTAATAATCCATAGGTAGCTTGTTCAAATCCGGCTCGAAGGACCAATGTGCAGCGGTACGTTAATGCCGGAAAAAATAAAAAAAAACAACGGAAGAGTTAAGTTTCGTCAGTGTGCACTGTTTTTGTGCGGTGTCTCTCAAAGTCAAAGTTTTTTTTTCACATAGGCCTACATGGGTACTTATAAAACGTCAGAAGCTAGTGACTATCTGCGCAGACCATGTCCCACCTTCGATCCTGCATCACGTGCCCTGTTACCTGTTCACGTAGGGACCAAATGTCAGCATCAGCGGACGGCACTGCCGTGGCCGAATACTGGACAAGCAAGGCATTTAACTAGTTTTGCCACCGATACGCTAAGAAGAAAAATGAAACGCCTTTTAATGTCAGTGTTGTAATAATAATAATATATTTTTTTAACATTAGCTTCATGAAACACATAAGAAATCCTAGAATGCTAGAAGTGCAAGCTGCTTTTTTTTGAAGTACAAGGAGCTAGAAGATAAGTCAGTCACGCAGGGTTCAATCTCTAAGATTTACCAATGCATGCCAAGGTCGGTCTGTAGATGGGTGACCATCTTAATGTAACTAGATTTCTCTGTGTCTCTAAAACACGTAAAAGATCCTATCGTTCATTATAGATCATTGAGAGTCGTTACAGATAGTCAGAAGCCAGGGAAATTGACGCCAATCTTGCTTGTACTTGTGGAGGTCAGGTAAATATATAATGTAAAATATTGTTATCTAGTTGAAATTGCATTTGCTCTACCAGAAGCTGATCCCAACGCAGTTTGGTGAAGGCTAGTCTCAGCTTCTGGTACCAAATATTGAGGTAGACCAAGATGGCAAACTTTTTATTTTACTATTAACACACTCAAGTTATAAATAAGACGTTATAGTTATTGAGATAAAGGGCAGGGCAATGATAATTTAGTAATTAATTTCAGATCACCTGGTTAGCCACCTAATACTTTCCAGATTCTTTCTACCAAGAGATCTTAGCCTCCAGAAAACCAAAAAAAAAACCTCCTAATCGCCGCCCACTCGTAATTCACGCCATATTCTCAAGTTCACGTAAGAGGTTATTTATAGGCGGAGGCGGCCGTGTCCAAAAAGCTTAGTTGTGTCAAAAGTTGAGCGTTAAATCATTGGCCACTATCTGGACACTGCAGGCCGGACTGTGGCCACTAGTGTTGTGAGTGTGTCCATTGTTGCACGGAGGGAGGCTTGACGAATTGATAGGACTACGAGCGATGAGGGTGCTAAAGCGAAGTTGCAAAAAAGTGTTCGCAACCTTTTGTGCCTATGTTGAATTGATAGGTTTGAAGCAACATCTTATCTATACATATAATAAAACAGTAAAATTTATTTTGCGATGGTATGAATTGGCGCAAAAACTACTGAACCGATCCTGTTCAAATTTTGCATACAAAATTCTTATAGGTCAGGGCAACTTATAGGCTATAAATTATCACGCTATTTACTATGAGGAGTGAGAAATTGTAAAACGTAAAGTTAAAGAAAGTGCAAGACGTAAAGTTGGAAGACCTCCCACAAGGTGGACCGATGCGGTCCCTCACCAAATGGTGTGGTCCGCAAAATCCGATGGAAACGAGACGCACAGGACTGATCTTTGTGGCAACAGTGGACGTGGGCAGAAATAATGGTGATGATACTATGTTTACCAGTACCGTAATTTATAACACAGTAAATCGGGACTAGGTGTTTTCTGTACTAAACATTTATAACTGCACTATCATCAAAAGCTACATCCTTAAAAAAAAAAACACATCAAAGGCAGCTAACTAGACTAAGATGTATGTCACAATAACACTATATGTTGCAAACTGAAAAATGTTAACAAACTATATCATAATAGTATCGTGTGCCAATGGAGACTGTGCCAAGCTAAGTGATCCGACACAAAATGAAATATGATGACACTTCCACACATTACAATACGAATTTTTCGTGTAAATGAAAAAAAATAAACGCGTTTTTGGCCAGTAGTCCGATGGAGTGCTTTGGTGTTTGGGCTTCCGTCTTAGATTAGCCTGATTAGCAATCAATCTTCAAGATAAAGCAACGCAATGGATTTTTTCTTCAATAAATTGTAATTATATTCATCATCATTTCAGCCTAAATACGTCCACTGTTGGACATAGGCCTCCCCCAAGTGTCGCCACAATGAACAGCCCTGTGCTATCCCATCCATCGGATTCCCGCAACCTTTACCAGGTTATGGGTCCACCTTGTAGAAGGCCTTACAACGCTGCGTCTTCCGATATGCGGTCGGCATCCCAGAAACTTTAGGCTCCAACAGCCATCTGTTCTACGAGTAATATGCCCTGCCCATTACCACTCTAGTTTGGCGATTCTTCATGCTAAGTCGGTGACCTTAATTCTCCTGCGGATATCTTCAATACAAAAATTTTATAAACAAATACAATACAAATTTTATACAACTATTCTGTTAGATCCGTAGTTATATGAATAATAATTTATACTTTTTTTTTAAAATAATACATATTATCAAAAATACTTTTGCGTATGGAGGAGAAAACCCATCATCATCATCAGGTGCAGAACTCTCGCTCGAACTTACCATGTCCGGTGAGGACCTGCGTCATGTGGAAGTTGATGACACCGAGACGTCTCTCCAGCCACTCCTCAAAAAGGGACCTACCGCCATGATTATGACGTGCAACAATTTAGCTATCTACGACATAAAAACCTCCATGATGTTACATCAATATTTCAATTAAGCACCTCTGATAACTGACACATAGGTTAATGAGACAACACCATTATTATTTATTGTTAATTGTGAATATAAAGTGCTGCCTAGCAATTTACTAGCGATTCCGATCGATTTGTATTACGTGGCTATTTGACGGCTGTGTTGTATGGAATTAGGTGCAGCCTTCTTGTGATGAGCAATAAGGAATTGCGAGTTTAGATTGTTATCTAGGGTTGTGGGATTAGCAGGGTTAATTTTAAGTTTTAATTGATTATGTTTGTCATTAATTTATAATAATAATATATCATTTATTATCACGCATTTTGGCCTATATAGATACATACTATACAGACTAACATATATAGAGTAAATACAACTTATCGTTGGTAAATAAGACTTGAAAACTATGTTAGTAGCACTTCACATTGCACTATGTTCACTTCATGCTGTTCTGTTGCACCTGTCCACAGAAGCGATAAAGTCTTCCTTCTTCTTCCTAGTTTTTTTATTCTTTCATGTTCCTTATTGTCCAAAAAATCTATTATTAGTAACACGTCATTAGTAAATCATGCTCGTCCACGTCCGTCTATCTTATACATCAAAGAACTTCATTCCTGTTCTCCTGTCTCGTTTCATATAAATAATTGGGTGAATATATCATTGTTATAAAAATATTCAAAGGGAGGGAGCAACTTCCTCTTGTTAGCTGAACATTGATTATGTGGTGATTTTTGTCATTCTTTGAAGTGTTCTACGTCGATCATATTATACGTGTCCATGAGCAGCAATTTAAATGTATTATTCTTAGTCGAATTATTTAACTAGTTACATTAAGTACCAACCTTGATTATTGTAGAAGTTTCGATTACATTATCTTCTTAACTACGTAATATTAAAAAAAAAATATCCCACACTGAGAGCCACTGTATTGTAAGTGTATTCACTAATATGTAAACTCACATACACAAGACACCCAAACCTGAAACAACTGTATCTGTAAGCCAAACCAATATTTGTTTCATGCTGGAATCGAACCCGTGACACAGCGCAGCATAACGGAGCGGAGCGACATCGGTACGCGGGCGCGCAGCACTATGGGCGGCGTCTCGTGGCGTTCTTCAAACATTTTCATACTTTTGATCTTACGCTCACCACCCCGCACTTAGCTACCGCTCACAGCGGCAAAGTCGTGAACGGGCCGTGTAAGCTTCAGAACACTGGCACCATAGCGATATTTGATGTTTAGAAAACGTCAAAATACACTACCTTTTTTACTACTATTTGGAAGCTAACTTCAAATATTTTGTACTTTTATTGCCAGCGAGAAAACGTGAAAAGAAAGTGGTCAGACATCCAGATGTCTAAAAGTCTGACTGTCTCTTTGAGCTAAAAAAAAACGTATAATCAACATAATAACCGTTTTCATACGAGGTCTTAAACGCCTCGTACTGCAGGAATGGAAATAATACAAAAATGAGTACCACTGTCAACTTGTTAACAAGCCGAAATTCCTCAGTACTAAATACATATTGTACAGCATCATACCAAAGTCTGTCTAATTTTATCATCACACGATGGATGACATCCATACATCAACAGACAGACGGAGTCGCCATCAATCTGACATGTGCGTTTGTCTCTGTCCGCTTTTCTACGGAACTAATTCTAATAGCCGTGTTTGTTACCGAAATAATTTGAGAGGTATGAATTTGTTTGTTATATGCGTATGTTCTGATTTCAGGGTAGAAGAGAAATTGCTGCTGAAATAGTCCAGGGTTGTCCAAAGACCGCTGAAAGGTAATTCGTTCTATATATCACTATATTTATTATTCGGGAATCTTTAAGTCAAGAGTGAATAGGTTACTTCTAGGTAAGCGCGCTCCATCGTCGACTGCATAGTCACTTTCCGTCAGGTGGGATAACGGTCAAGCGCGAGCCTATAAAAAAAAATTATTATGTTTAAAATATTCTTTACTTTGAGAACTTCACACGCGTGAAATTAAAATCCCGATAGAAATTCCCTATGAATTATCAATGTGCTTTCCAGGATACGGACTACTTGTTTGCCAAATTGTATCCAAATCTGTTGAGTCGTTACAGCATGAAGGAGTAACAAACACACACACATACAAACTTTCAATTATATAATATTAGTGTGATGTTCAAGTATCCTCCTACATTTTTTCGTGGAGACTCAAAAGATGCTTTAACTTTGGAGTGGGGCGAGAAGGCGTGTCAGACTTTTACTTACTAAAACCACACCTGTGTCCTTCAGTTGCATTCTACGTTCTAGGACCCCGAGTTTCTTTTTGTTTCATAGAAAGAGAAAATCCCCGTGGTAATTCATAAAAATAGATAGTATATCACGGCCGGAACTGCGGTCAGCAACCAGTATTAAAAAAAGGACAGTAATAAAAATGTAGATCACATTTCTCCCTCACACATGTCTACCTTATCTAACCAACTAAAACACCTTTACCTGCAGATCAGCAAGGAAATAAAAACAGTCAAGTTATGTGACAAGTTACTGGTCCTCGCCTACGATCAGTCGCTCGTCGTGCACCAATGTGTGGGTTTCTTTAATTTATTAACGTGTGCTTACCACTCGTTACTCGTAAAATGAACTGGTTGGATATAGGTACTGAGGCTTTATGGTCTGTGTATGGGGTCATGCTTGTCTGTCTTTGGATGACATGATGGAGAATGGATGAGAGATACGAGTATGTCTTAACTTATAAGAACACTAGCTTCTGCCAGCGGCTTTTCTTTTCAATCATCGTTTCGTTTCTTTAAGCGGTGAATTTTCGAAAATCTTCTCTTGGTGCTCGCCTACGTCATAAAAGGAAACCTTGTGCAAAATTTCACGCTCCTAGTCCCAGTAGTTTTGGCTGTGCGTTGATATGTCTGCCAGTCAGTTTCTCCTTTTATATATATGTCGGCGCAAGGATGCCGATCATCATTGAAGCAATGTCCAGGGACTCTGTTCTGTGGGCGATGGCTGGGTATCGAGCAATAAACAAACTATTCCAGATCGTACGACTGATTTATTATAATGCAAGCTTTAGGTATTCACTTTACACAACGAGCAGTGAAACAGTCTCCGAGAGACGATGTTGTTGCCACGACTGCCGACACAGGAAAGAGCACCGCCCCTCTGCAGTCGCCGCTTTTATCTGTTCGGTTCGTGCAAACGTCAGTGCGGATTCTGTCAAAGTGACATGTGTCACTTTTCACTAAGCTCGTTCATTCGTTCTTAAGCTTCCGTACTATTGACTTCTCCGACACGGCCATCCTGCGGAACACACGTCCCTGTGTGTTAGTCTTCATCGCCACATCAGCTGGAAGATGTCCATTGACGAAATGTTCCAACAAGCCATCCGTCGCACTGTGTTCATTATCACCACCTCAGCCGGAAGTCGTCCACTGACGAGACTTCCAAAAAGACGTCCGCCTCTTTGTGTTACTCATCGCCACATCAGCTGGAAGATGTCCATTGAAGAGATGTCCCAACAAGCCATCCGTCGCACTTTGTTCATTATCACCACCTCAGCCGGAAGACGTCCACTGACGAGACTTCCAAAAAGACGTCCGCCTCTGTGTGCTCTGAAACAACAAATCTAGCACAGTACTTGTTCCACTCGGCCATTTCTGACCATCATGACTTCAAACCTTTCTCATGAGAAAACTAATATTCTCTAACGTTCAATGTCACAACAAAACTTTACTCAATAAGCCAAATAATTAAAAAATGGGTAATAGAAATCGTCATCCAGTCATGTACCAACGTTCCTTGTTCTCATCTTAAAGCCTTAGGAGCCACCCACGAGTAAACCACTCCGACGCCACGGCACTCATTGCCGTGTCGCCGCGGCACTCACTCCCACCGGTCAACACCGTGGACAACATTGGGTATCACTCACTCTCTCACATGTGCATCCACCTCCCATGGATCACATTGGGCATCACTCACTGACTACCCACTATGACTTCCCTCAGAGCCAACGCGCATCGCGATCCCACGGACTACTTGGGTTACCCCAAGATAGACACCGATTTCTATCGGGCTACGGTTACGTGGCTGCTGGAACCGTCAACTATCCACGTGAGCTACCCACTATGACTTCCCTCAGAGCCAACGCGCATCGCGATCCCACGGACTACTTGGGTTACCCCAAGATAGACACCGATTTCTACCGGGCTACGGTTACGTGGCTGCTGGAACCGTCAACTTTACTACGGCCGATGGAGAACCTTACTCGCGTGCTCCCCACAACTTGGGCTTACTCATCACCACTGTGATCACTACTCATCTACTTCGACTGGTACATGACTTTCAGGCATCTTTCTTAACCTATCGGGGTACCTTTACATTACACACAACCAATCAAACTAATTCAAAACTAATAACTATTAAGCTCTACATGTGATCTCTGGCTACTCATAGCCCAGTAACTTCTAGTTACTCAACCATTCCTGCGCATCCCTCCCGGATTACCAAGTCTCTCACCACTTAATTGTTTCCCACAATACGTCCCACGTTTGATCGCAATGAATTGAATTTTATATTGAATTGAATACCACGTACTTACGGACTACTGTGACCGCTAGATACCAGTTCCTATTAAGCTACGGCTACAAATAAATCTGGTATAGTTCAATCATCATGTTATCTCAATAATCTCATTATCACTACTACTTTAGTCTACTTTATTTTATCAGTTATGCGCTGATTTTCCTCCTTTCTTTACTACTTAAAATGAATCTTTAAACGGATCTAACTTGCTCTGCTCGTTTATAAAAAAAGTCTCTTTTCAAAATTGTATCAACTTCCGCCTTCGTCAAATGAAACCTACACTTTTCATAGGTTGCTACGTACTCTCTATATTGCGTAACGCATCCTTTCTCACGGTACTTAAATTAACCTCGGGGTCTACATGGTCTTTGGTCATCAGCGGTAGAGAAAACGCAACCTTGCCAATTTACAGTTCTAAGGGTCGTCACTTGGTTAAGCTTCTGTAACTGTACAGATAATCGCGAGTTAGACTTTGCCTAATAAACCCTACCACATATGATATTTTGTCTCTACAGTCATTATTAGCATTGGTTCTAACACGAACATCACGTGTTCGTTTTCTTCGTTCACACGTGAAAAGCCCGTCGCGATCAAGTGTAAGATACTGTTACTTGAATCACAGAACTGCAAATTCTTTTAACTAAACTACCAATTATTTTAATCAGAACCCTAAATGTTTCAGTCTCGTTTATTTTTTTATGTAGCACGTGTAGTGACATCTATGGCGTCACATAAGAACTAATCCTGAATTACGCAATCAAAGTTCTCCGCGCGATTAGAACATATAGTACAGCCTGAAATCATCTATCGGGCATTTGCCCACCAGACAACACCCGCCCTGTCCAAGGAACCTCTTTTCAACCGAGGTATGTGGGACTTTATTCTCTGTTCTGCCCACCAACAAACACGTAACTAAATTACCAGAGAGTTATTTTTAGCTTTATCTTCTGACCGACTGTAAATTAGCTTAATGATCAAGCAATGGGAGATAGTTTCTTGATAACTCACGTATGGCACTACTACAGGACATCGCCTGCTTTTGATCCAGGCCTTATTTTATGGTTTCACCCGCCTGGGATAGCCTACTAACTGGCATCAGTATGCAAATCTACTAGGTGTTTGTGGGTTTTTTTTTTTTAAGAATAGAATTTTTTTTCTTAATCAATGTCTTTATGGCGCTGTTGCCAAGAAAAATAAACTTTACCACATGTCAAATCCTTAGAATGAACCAATAACACGAGAAAATTTAGGCAGAAACCGCCCGAAGTAAGCTACTAGACCTATAAACTGCCCTAACTGAGCTACGATAAACAGTGGAGGCAGATTCGAATGTACGTGACCTGCTTTCTGCTATTAGGTGCTATCTCTTCTAACTTTACTACTTGACTTGATTTCATATCCCAGTCACTTGAATTGCATTATCAAAAACAACCACTTTTTCAAATCTAATAATAATCCGGGTTTAATCGACGTTTTCAAAACTACTTCAAGTCTCCCGACACGATCGCGATCTCAATAGTTTTCAAAATAATCAAAATATCGACAACTCAATCTACGTTGTAAGTAGGTATTTACCTATTCGCTTAAGAACATTATCAATCCGTTGGAAAACCTAGATCGTATTTCGAAACTGAATGGCATAATCAAATGTTTGTACCGACTGTCCGCTGTCATAAACACTACTGAAAACCTGATACATAATCTAATTTTGTAAAATGAACGCGCAGTATGTAAACGAGTTATTTTGTCTAAGTGGTAATGAATACAGGTTGGGCACGTTGTTATTTAGTTCACAACAATCTTTGCACATTATATCTGACCGTTCGAGTTTTTAAGTTAAAAGAGCTAAACTAACAAACACCAAATTACTCTGACGAATAATATTTGCACGCAACAATTTATCTACCGCTCACGCATTATTTTTAATTTTTCCGCGCTAGACCGCTATGGTCTTCTTTGTACAGTCAAAGATGAGTCAATTAAACGGATACGTTCACTTTTTGTAACACGCGTTTGTAGTATACCGATAATAAAATAGTCTAATTATCCAATCAACGTAGAAACAATCGCAGATTTATATTCTAAGCACACGTCAGTGTCAATAACGTCAAAATTATCTATGGAGGAATTATAACTGTCATACAAAAATCTAAACGGTATCTACCGGATCTCATGAGGGTAGTTGTAATTACAATTGTTTACGTCGTGAACTTTAGCTATTTTTCAAAAAAATGTGTCGTGGTCATACTATTTGAACTGAACCCTTGCAACAATATTTCACGGCCAAAATATCACTTCGCAAATAGATCTGATGTTGGGCAAAGCATGAAATAAAATCTCAATTAAACTATGCAAGCAATCTGAACACACTAAACTAACCCTTCAATGTAACAACACTGTGTTTACATTTGCCGTGAAATAGTGATGACAGGCTTAAAAGTGAAACAGAGACAACACTCAGCACCAGAATTAAAATGGAATGTGAATACCTGACCTTGTTCCTGGTGGAGAATCGACATCACACGTCAGTCAACCTCTCGCTCGCTACGTGATGCCTTAGCGTCACCGTCACCGCTGGGTCACTTTCATCAGGACACCGGAAGGACATGTGACCTTGCATGTTGCCACATTTGCAGGATACGATGTGGCTGGCCATGGGATTGAATATTGAAGCTTGAATATCACGTTATTCTGTCGGTTTCCTACTGTTTCTTGCTTATGAAAACACAGCCTACTTCGTCCAATTTTTCCACAGCGGAAACATTTGATAGGTGACGTTTGAGATGTCTTCATACGTTTTGTGTCAAATGTTTTCTGATCTGGTAGCAGGCATGCACACACACGTACTGCACTTTGCATTTTACACTTCAGGTAAGTAAAAGTTTGTAATTCTTGCTGTAATCACTGGTGTCTTCGGATTATCAGCAAAGCACGTATCGGAAAGTGGTACATCGTGAACGTGCTTTTGCGTCGGTCACAATCTGGGTAGTACACGGTGATTTACTCAGTTCCTATTTCTCTCTGGGGAAACAATGTCATCATGGTCCAACATTCGTTGCTCAGGATTAGGGAAAAACCCCAGAAAAAACCTAATCAGACCAAAACTGATAATGACATTGATTAACGGAACTTCGAATCTTATTCGATCCAGTGCTTCATTCCAGGTCTTCATTTTTAATTTTCCATTTCAAATAATGACCGCCACTTGTCTTCGCTCTTGCCATTTTCTTCATGACCGACGTTACGTAACCTTCGTGCTGCGCTTGTTTATTTGCTCGGAATCCCATTTCTGATGTCGGCGCAAGGATGCCGATCATCATTGAAGCAATGTCCAGGGACTCTGTTCTGTGGGCGATGGCTGGGTATCGAGCAATAAACAAACTATTCCAGATCGTACGACTGATTTATTATAATGCAAGCTTTAGGTATTCACTTTACACAACGAGCAGTGAAACAGTCTCCGAGAGACGATGTTGTTGCCACGACTGCCGACACAGGAAAGAGCACCGCCCCTCTGCGGTCGCCGCTTTTATCTGTTCAGTTCGTGCAAACGTCAGTGCGGATTCTGTCAAAGTGACATGTGTCACTTTTCACTAAGCTCGTTCATTCGTTCTTAAGCTTCCGTACTATTGACTTCTCCGACATATATATACAGACTGGCCTGTTGGTCTAGTAGTTAGTGGCCCTGACTGCTACACCGGAGGTCGTGGGTTCGATTCCCACCCAGGACAAATGTTTGTGTGATGAGCATAATCATTTGTTCTGAGTCTGGGTGTAATTTATCTATAATATGTATGTATTTAGAAATATATAAGTATGTTTATCAGTTGTCTAGTACTCATAACACAAGCTCTACTTAGCTTGGGTTGTGTGATGTGCTAGTTGTGGAATATTATTATTATTGTGGAATATATTATTATTATTATATAGATGACTTGGTGGAGTGAGAGGGCGTGTCAAACTTTTACTGAATAAAACCTACCTATGTCCCTTCATTTGCACTTTGCATTATAGGTTCACAGTAACACTTTCAATAGTTCCCGCAGCCCTAGCAGGCATCGGTCCTACTACACACTACTTTTACATCTCTTTGAGACGCATGTAGAACACTAGGTACGCGCTGTCGACGCGGGCTTGGTCCTTCCCGGACAACCGGTGAGCATTGCTCACCATTGCGTTGCATTGCATTGCATTGCGGTGAGCGGTGAGGATTGCTCGCTGTCCGCAACCCCGTGCTTATAGTGGCCAGAAATCGTATTGTGACTCCCGATGCTCAGGGTGTAGGTGCATGTGGATGTTATCTTTTTTACTTATGACATAATTCACGCTTTGAATGAGACTTTTAATTCATACCAATACCATTTCTGTAAAAGTCCTCTCCTCCTCCCTTTGTCTTTAGACTTGACCGCTGCAAATAAATAATTAAGAATGTAATGTTTCTAGGCCTACTTATTTATTTTTAGGGTTCCGTACCGCAAAAGGAAAAAACGGAAACCTTATAGGATCACTTTGTGGTCCGTCTTTCTGTCTATCTGTCTGTCAAGATCCTTTATATCGGGAACGCGTGGTGAAATCGAGTTGAAATTAAAACCATATATTTAAGTCTGTGGTATCTTGTAGCTGTAAAAAAATCAAACATCTAAGTTAACGAATAAAAAAGATACGGCTGTTTATGTCGCAAAAAACGTGTATTTCGACACTCAAGGGAATCATAATTCATAGGGTACTTAGGATCCTGAAATTTAACATGAAGTAAGGTCTCATAACACAAGTATAGGAAAAAAAATCTAAAAACTGTAACTTTGTAGTTATGTCACAAAAAAAAGTATTTTTGCGATTGAGAAAAATCTTCGTAATTCAATTTGGGAATTGAACTGTTTTCATTGGTAAGTTTGTATGGAACCCTCAGTGCGCGAGTCCGAGCCGCACTTGGCCGGTTTTTTGCTTTATTGCTAATTGCTAATTTACTATCATCACTTGGCTGGAAATGCATGCCGCATGCCAATCAAACGGTGGGCCCGTCAAACCCAAAATCGGTGCCCTAAAATTTCGAGACAGGTTTGTGGCACACCACGAAGAAGGTGGTCTTCCTTAGGAACTGGTTAAAAGTGGCTCGGAGTCAGGAATAATGGAAGGAATGGAGTTTTTACCCAACAGTGGGACAGTATAGGCTAATATAATAACTATCATCACCTATTTAATACTAAACATAAAACTCACTTACTAATACTAATTAAATAAAACGATAAATTCGCGATAACTTCCAAAGTTATGACCAAACACTTTCTGTAGCGAAATGAAAAGTATAAAAACTTCTATTGCGTGTAAATTTAAAATGAAAAATATGTGATAGGCTGTTGGGAGTGAGTCGAGAGTCACGAGATGGAGGACCTTGCTAACCTAGAGTGGAGGAGGCTCTTTTATTTTATAGTTACAAGTTTTTTAATCTTACAAGAACCGCGTATAAGAAGTTTTTATACTTATAGAACACGTTGTGCGTGCATTTGAATTTTTAGAAAGTTTTTTGTTTGCGTCGAACGCCTCGAGTAGGCCACGCCTCCAATTCCTTTGTGCTGACGTTAACTCAACGCTCAGTCACGTGGTCCGAACGAAGGAATCGGAGGCGTGGCCTACTCGAGGCGTTCGACTCAAACGAAACGATCGTAACTTGGCTAGGGGGGCTGGGGGTTTTAAAGTCAAGAGCTAATAGGTTATTTACTTCTAGGCAGGCGTAGTCTAAGGACAACCACACCATCGCTTAACATCAGGTCAAAGAGTGGTTGACGACTATATATTATCATCATCATCATCATTTTAGCTGAAGGACGTCCACTGCTGGACATAAGCCTTATCCAAGTGTCGCCACAACGAGCGGTTCTGTGCGTCTCACATCTATCGCATTCCCGCGATTCTCAGCAGGTCATCGGTTCACTTTGTGGGAGCTTTCCAACGCTGCGTCTTCCGGTGCGCGGTCGCCACTCTAGAACCTATCGGCCCCATCGACCATCCGTTCTACGAGCAATGTGATCTGCCCCCTGCCACTTAAGTTGGGTGATGCTTCGGTCTAACAAGCCCTCTTGCTCCGCCAAGAGCGGAAAAAATATTTGATGACTTCCCACACCAAAAATATGGATTAGTTTTTATGACGTAAAGTGAACAAAATGACGATAAAAATATCAGTATTCACCTAACCATTGTACCTACCTGATCATTCATGATTATTAAAATAATCAATATATACAGGGTGTCGTCAAATCGTTATTCTAATATTTTTAATGAAAAAAAATGAATTAATTACTTTTCAATTAAAAATGTCATCGGGGTTGATTAGAATATGATTTTATCAATCCCGATGACTTTTAAATTAATTTATTTTTAATTAAAGAATACTTAATATATTTTTTACAAAATCTAACATCGGGGTTAGAATAAGGATTTTATACAGTTTAAATAAAAAAATAGTTCTTATTTTTTTAATTAGGATAAACAAGAAGAAAAATTTATCTCTGGGGGGTCCAGAATCATGTACTGAATCCATGGTTTTCGTTTGTGCGTCGATATTAAAGACACGGTGTATATGTATAAATATTTTTTACAACGGAATGATTTTATATGTTATCAAGTACTAAAGAAAGGAGTTTTATGACGAAATATTTTAGCTAGTAGTTATTTTCTTTAGTGTATATGTACTTTAATTACTTAAGAGTTTTTATTTTTCTTGTTTTAGCAATATAAATAAATAATAATAGTAATAAAGTATCACACTGTATTCCATTGCTATTAATGATAGTTAATTGAATCTCAGTCATCGTCGCAAATACTTTGGCACTCATTACGCATGTTGCAAACTGTTTCTTAAATTAGGTGTTTATTTTAATCACTATACTCTATACGATAAGTATCTAATGCACTTTTTAATTATTATCCTGTCTTTTTTTTCCTTTAGAAAGAAAGAAAGGAAGAAAAAAATGTTTATTCATGCCTCACGCAATCGTATAAACTAAAATTACACACTAAAAAAAGAATGTTATAATCAGTGCGAGGCCAAAAAGGCGCGTTACTAAGCATATGCTGCGATATTTAAAACGATAAATTATTTTAAAGGATATACTTATAGATTGGCCCCATCTTTTTTCAAAATCATTTCTTTCTTTTTTTCTTATGATGGGATCTATGAGGAATCGAGAGAACTCAAATATTATAGGCAACCTTATAGTGATTTTTATATTTTCTTTGAGAAATTAAGTCAAAAAGTATCATTTGATGAAGCGGGACAGGTTAAGAAGACCAGAAATGGCCAACAGAACTTCATACTCACGTAGATATCACAATGAAGATAGTTAAGTGACTATGACAATACAAACAAATGAATGGTTCTGAATAGTTATGTTGAAAATCTTATCATCGAAGTGCTCTGATGAATGATGTTGGAGCCGGAAGATAGGCACCGGAACTCTGTAATTAATCAATGTTTCCTTGACGTGTTTGGGCTTATTAGAATTTTCATGAGATGCACTTTGGCTATAATAAGGTACTATCGAACTGATCTGATGATGGAGCCGAAAGGTCACGGGACTGGACACGGGAACTTCATAATAAAACAATGTATCCTAGCAGTGTTTAGGTTAATTGGAATTGTCATGAGGAATAGGCGCTCTGGTTATAAGTGTATCGCAACTAAAAAGTGTGAAATAGAAACTATTTCCAAAAAAATTAAATCACTAAAACGATCAAAATAACTTTAATTTCGGAAGTCGGTGTTAAATAATAAATAAACAATACCGAGAAACATCGACTTCGGAAATTAAAGTTATTTTGATCTTTTAGTGTTTTTTAGTGAAGTCGGTTTTTTAAAGATTTTTTATAAGTCACTTCTTAAAAAACCTAAGAAATCATAAGTAATCTATAGTCATTAGTTAGTAAATAAAATGGCAGATTTCTAAATTTTTCTCCAGCATAGACAATATTTATAGCATCACGCTGGAAATGATAAATCAAAGAAATAGTTTGTCAGAAGCATTCTAGGTGGCGCTATCAGTCACGGGACATAAACTACCGGTGTGACGTTAGCGCATCTAGTGCCAAGTGTAAATGCTATCAATCCTAAGACCTGAGCTTTTAATTCTATGTATAGATGTAGCATAAAAAGTATTATGTAGTAAATAAAGATTTATTATTAATAAAACGTTTTTAGCGGTAACATTTTAATAAATCTGAAAGATAAATTATAAAAAAAGATCCGTCTAATATTAAGATCTTCATATACCATGTACTCAGAAATATACGATTCTATTCTATTCTATTCTATTCTATTCTAATCTATTCTAAGAAACATCATTTTCTCTGGCAGATTATTTAACTGTGTAATGACGATGTAGTGAAACAGGCCAAACCTGCATAAAGTTTAGACCTGAAGTTTCTATAGGTACCCTTGCACTTGTAAAAACTTTCGGTAATCTCATCTGGTGACATTCAGTGGAAACACTTCTTGTCAAAAAAATTTTAGGAGACTTATCTTGGAAGCGCGTTGCATAGCATAATAGCATAATCAGCCTTTGAATGTTCCCATTGCTTTGCTAGAACTCAGGCCCCCTCTCTAATGGGCCTCTTGGAAGCGCAAGTTACTCAAAAATATGGAAACCCCTAACCCCTCCTTATGCAAATCCTACGGTATGAGCGGGTTTGCGGACGACGAGCAATGTGTAGCTCATCGTCCGGCCGTTCGGTAAGGAGCCCCAGTAATCGATGGCGCGTAGTGTTCCACGTTCGCCTCAAAGATGTCAGCAAAACCGTAGGGGCCCAGCAGAGCCCTCTAGGCCCACAGGGATTATTTTTTGTGTTCTTAGAACGCATAGAGCGACTGAAGGACTCAGGTGTGGTTTAAGTCAGTAAAAATCTGACAAGCCCTCTCGCTTCAGCCTAGAGTGAGAGAAATCATTAGATGATTTCCCACCTCCTAAAAAAACCTTAAGCAAATCACAAACCGGGTAACTCCCAAGTCATAATTATTGTGTGGACCGCCCAGAGGACACGGTGGAGCATACGGTAGAGGTGTGCCCCACTTAAGCAGAGCACCTCCGTCTTCTCGTGGGAGCGATCGGCGGCAACGACCTCTCGCTCTCGGCCATGGTACAGGCTATTATGGTCCGGAGCGAGGAGGAATGACATGCGCTCGCTTCCTTCTGTGAAGCAGTAATGCTAGCGACCGCATGCGTGAGAGAACGGCTCTCACGCCCGATTCTAGCTACTGTAGGCGTAGGCATGCGAACGGTGAGCAATGTGCAGCTCGCCTTCCGGACGTCCGGTAGCCGTCCGACGTCGACGGTGCGTGTTCCACACGCGCTTCAAAAAAATGTCAGCAAACCAGCAGTGTTGAAGCCAATATGGGTTGTACAAAAGAGAACCCCGGGACCCTGGAACAAAGGCAAAGAAGGAACAAGAGTGGGTTTTAGTCAGTTAAAGTCTTACACGCCCTCCCACTCCGCCCAAGAGTGAGATAACCCATTGGATGATTTCCCTCCTAAAAAAAAACAGATTACTTCAATATAAGAACAGATTCCTATTCCATACAAACCGAGCACCACATAAAACCTTATAAACGCCACTAAATAGTCATCTTTATACGACAATAAAAGTCGGCCATCTTGAGGTAAATATATCAATAAATATATCAAAGCATGTACATACATTCGTTTCGATCGTATATTGATCTCGTCATGTGGATCACTTTGTATCCATATTAGGATATCGTAATGTATCAGATTTATTTAACAAATATTGAAGTCGTAAATTACGGTATTGTATTTGTATTGGGACTTTGAAATGTAGGAGGGTTACAAATACACGATGGTTGGACTCATTCACTGGTCACTATAAAAAATAAACTGGTGGTTCATTGTTCATTATGAAAAAGAAAATTGGCAAATGAAAAATGTTGTGATGAATTTTTCACTTACAGGCGTCTACAGCACTTGTACCGGGTGTCTATGACTTGGACAGTAGATAAATAAATAAAAATAATAAAAAAAACCGATTAAATAATAATAATAATAAAAAACACTAAAAAGTGCAGAATAACTTTATTTGTGGAAGTCGGTGTTTTATAATAGTTTTGTCTTCCGCCTCGAATTCCGAAATTAAAGTTATTTTTCACTTTTTAGTGTTTTTTTTTTATTTATTTTTTTGTAAAAAGTTTTTTACTTTACACTTTTCAGTTGCGGTACCGCAACTAAAAAGTACCCCTCAGTCAAACCGTATACGTATAAACAAAACAATTTCACTTGTTACGACAGTTCTGCTGTGATCCTTTGAAGAGTTCCGTTCTTCGAAGTTCATCATCAGATCATAACAATATTTCTATGGGACCAAATCGGAAGTATAACCTTTCAATCAAAATAATAATTTTCAAAATCGGTCTACAATTGACCGAGAAATCAGCAATCGGCGGAAATGAGGAATCGACATACATAAAAAAAATACATAAAGCCGAACATAGAACTTCCTTCTTTTTGAAGTGTGTTAATTAAAATTAAATTGCATTAAAACTAATTTAACCCTTCTTTTAGTCAGTAAGAGTCGGACACTTCTTCTCACTCCATCCAAAGTTTTATTATCACTTTTCTTTTCAACTTGTCATCACAAATGACCGGTGTGTTTTGGTACACCTAGTTACAACTTTGCGAGGATAGTGGTTTTGATCAACAAAATTTATAATCACCTTCTCCCTTCTTTAGTCCTTGAAACTGAATCGTTATGTTAATCAAAACAAAATTTAAAATAAACCGGTCAAGTGCGAGTCGGACTCGGCACTGAGGGTTCCGTATAAATTGACCTATGAAAACAATTCCATTCCTGAATTTATTTACGAAGATACATGCCAAACTTCAGGATTCTAGGTCAATTGAAGTACCCTATGAATTTTGAGTCCCTTGAGAGTGTCGAAATACAAGTTCTTTGGGACATAAGCAGCCGTATCTTTTTTTTATTAACTTAGAAGTTTATTTTTTTCACAACTTTAAGGGACCGCAAACTTGAGTATATGGTATTAATTTCAACTCAATATATCCACGCGTTCCCGAGATAAAGAGTCTTGACAGACAAACAGACAGATAGACGGACAACAAAGTGATCCTATAAGGGTTCCGTTTTTTCCTTTTGAGGTACGGAATCCTAAAAAGAAAAATATTTCTGTAATTCAATTTAAACTACATAGATGTGGCCGGTACTTCCTAGCTGACTACCCAGAGAAGAAACCCCGAAACAAACTCAGAAATCAAAGTTTTTTTTTAAAGTCCATACAGCAAAAATGCAGTTGTCATATGAGACCCATGCAGATTAGAGTCTGATATGGTCTTTTGAAAAAAGAACCACACAGATTTCAGTGGAACTATTCAGTATAGATCAAGCATTTGTCATATTGTCAGTATTCGCAAAGCTCAACTCAGGATAGCTAAGGACCTCAACTATAAAACGAACTATATACTAACTTGGTGGTAGCGCTGGCACATAACAGGTCAGCCACACAAAAGGACAAGTCCAATAAAAATTACAAAGCATAACAAATACAAACGAATCACCGAAGAAAATTAATTAAAACCAGTTCCTGCACTCACCCCTAACTGGCAACTGTTCTCAGTTAAAACAGAACGCTACAACAATACCATCCAGCATGCAATAGTACCAAAAACCAGACCTTTTTAGTCTACAATAGAAATTATCAATCACTAGGATTTACGGCGCGGAACCAAAGCTTGCTTTTTCCACTATAAACCGTATAAATTTGGATGAAAGCTAAATATTTAACTGACTTGTATACGACGAGCTCCTCCTAAATGTGTCGCATAAATTCGGTCAAGTAAAAAGTCGTCAACTCTTGGACGTAAGATTAGCGTGGATAAGACGCGCGGGATTGTTTGAAAAAGTCACCGCGGTCTTGGAACGTTAAGGGTAACAGAAAGAACAAAAGTCTGAATCTCTCTCTTACTCTACCCAGAAAGAAAGAAGTAATTTGATGATTTATCACACAAAATTGTTGAGTGTTTAGGCAGGGATACATCATTGTTTATTCCATTTTGCGGTGTATATAGTTTTATGAAAGAAGTTAATATTGTAATCAAACAATTTCATAGATTTACCAAATGAACGGTTGACCAATAAAAAGGAATCCTGAGAGATGAGACCTAGGACCTGGACAGAGTGACACTTAATTAGCGATATCAAAAACCCACGTGACATTTTTGTAGTGTAAGTTTTTTAGGTTGAAAATCATTCAATTACTTTTCCTGCTCTTGGGCGGAGCAAGAGGGCGTATCGTATTTTTATATTAATTAAAAACAAAGAGACTTTTACTGACTAAAATCTCCTCTTTGCTTTGCGTTCCAGAGCCCCGGATTTTTCTTTCAGAAGCGAACCCCAGTAGGCTAAAACACCTTGATTCTTTTAGAAGTTACCTAAAAAAATAATTTTGCACGACAAGTGCTAAGTATAAAGTTTGTAGATAATAATGGGCTGTGGGGTTGTTCAAAAGACTCAGCAGGACCCTGTAACGCAAAGGGTAACTGAAGGGATATGATCATCATCATCATCATTTCAGCCGAAGGACGTCCGCTGTTGGACATAGGCCTCCCCTAACTCCACCCATAGCTGAAGAAGTTATAATGGTCTTCCAACCTCAAAAAAAAAAAAAATCGTAGAAAATAATGAGTTCTTACTGTAAAAAACAAAACATTTCTACAAAAACAATACAGCACAATACGGCTCATCCACACTAACCTCACCCCTCCGTCGCCATTAAACGCAATAGTTACGGTTACATAATTTATTGTTTTTCATCTTTGAAATCTTAGCGGAGTCAAGTTGTATAAATCATGCGTTAATGCCAGAGTATTATACAAATTCAAATTTATAACATGATAAAATTGCCGAACGGGCTCCCCCGTCCCCCGACCGCTGGGGAACGTAAACTACGCTGCCCTTAATTCATTAGAGATCGGGTTCTGTTCTGACTTTTCGACTTTTGAGATTGAATATCAAGACGGACTGACAGTTTTTTTGACTGAGTGTCTCTTGTATGTTTAGTTTTCTGGTATTGTGGTCTGTTTTGAGTGAGTGTTGACAGTATGTTTGATAGTGTTATATTTATGGACGGTTTGTGCTGGTGACTTTGCTTGGTACGACTTTTTTACAATAGGAAATCATCAAAAATTCCTCTCATTCGAAGTGTAATGAGAGGGACTGTCAAACTTTTACTGAACCCGTGTTCCTTTTTACGGTTTCGTACCTCAAAAAGAAAAACTGAAACTTTATAGGATCACTTTGTTGTTCGTCTGTCTGTCTGACTGTCAATACCCTTTATCTCGGGAACGCGTGGATGTATCGGGTTGAAATTAAAACGATATACTAGCGGCAGGGAGCGGCATGAATCAAGGTCTTATAGCATAAGTATAGGAAAAATCTGAAAACTGTAAATTTGTAGTAACATCACAAAAAAAAAATTTTTGCTTTTGGAAAAAATCTTCGTAACTCAATTGGGGAATTGAACTATTTACATAGGTAAGTTTGTGCGGAACCCTCAGTGCGCGAGTCCGACTCGCGCTTGCCCGATTTTTTTTTTAAATGAATATAAACTAGTGCTTGATTGCGATCCCACCTGATGACAACCAATGGTGCAATCGTCGATGGTGAAGCACACTAGTTTATTAAGAGCCTATTCACTCTGGCCTTGACGAAACCTGAAAAAGTTCCTTAAACTACCCTTTGCGTTTCAGGGCCACAGTAACTATTTGGATCGTCGACGATTTCGTGTTCCTTGATATGTCTTGTTTACTAACAACGTCCATAAGGTAAAATTGAGTGACATTCGTCTCTAGCTTGATTGGTTTTTAACTCCATTATTGTATTTTTTTCATAATTCCTAGATTTCTGGTCCTTGAGTACAAGGACTTTGGAGGATTTGATAAGTGCTACCGATGCTGCTATTGATGTAGCCACCTATTGGGCCCAAATAGTTTGACGAGTTTACCATCGAATCGAAAAGAAGAAGTACAAGGACCAGAGCACTTGAGCACGAGGGAGGTATAAAGTAGTCACTTTAGTACATCAAATAATACACATAACACAGCATAAATACATCATACAAACTCATTGCTGACTCTGAGTTAAGCTCGCCTTTGTACATGAACTGTCTGTATCTCAATATACAATTATGTTATGTTTTTGTGTACATTAAAGAATTAAAGCATATCATTGAAATAATTCAACTGAATTTTGAGTTAACACTGTCCCCACAAGTCATACTATTCAGTCTCACGCTTTTATCTTCATATTGAAGAACGGGTAAAAGATTACAGCCATATGTATGTGTCTAACACTTTGATGGAGATAAACATCTAACAACTAAGACATTATCTACAAAGTCATAAATATGAAAGTGTAAATCATAAACACAAGGTGTAGCCATAAAAAATATGTTACACATATTGTCACGAACCCTTTGTGGAAGATGATATAGGCCTTTCTTTCACACAAATCTTTATTTCATTCTCACCCATTCAAATCCGCTCAAAAGCATTTTTTCATTTTCTCAAACCGATTGCGAGCGAAAAAGGCCGATTATCATCGAAGCAATTATTATCAATGAGTTTGATTTATACGGATTTTGGACTGTAAACCTCTTTCTTTCCATTCAGGTTTAATTGAATGATCAAATCGGATGGCATTAGCGCGGCTCCTTTGTCTCTCATTTGTTTAAACAATGGAAATCAATCGGTGATCGGTTTGCGGCGTTTTTTGTAGTTCGTGCCGATTTTTTGGGGTTTCCAAGCGATTTTCTACGGCGGTTTCCTTTTAATGTATTGTTGAAGATTCTAGCAAAAGGCTTTTAGAACAATGATACTTGATTCCAAGTACGGCTATTTTTATCCCGCTCATATGAATGGACGAACTTAGCGGGAAACCATGACGTCTAAAGTAAAATTGTTTCATTCTTATTCCATTGTAGGTAAAAGATGGCGCTAGACAACCTGTCTAGCTCTGTCTCTTACCCACACCGGAATAAGAATGAAACAATCTTACTTTGAACGTCATGGTAACCCCGTTAGTATTGTAATTTTTCGAACGGATGGCCGATAGAGCGGAAGATTGCCTAACGGACTCTTTTTTAAGACTTCTCCCGCTCTGGGTGGAACAAGAGGGAGTGTCAGACTTTACTTACTAAAACCTACAGTGTTCCTTCAGTTGCCTTTTGCGAGGGCCACGGTAACTCTTTCGAACAATCCGCAGCACTTATTGGCCCCATCAATCTTGCTGACATCTCTTTTAGGTGCGCGTAGAACACAAATCGCCGTCGACTGGGACTTGGTCCTTACCGGACTACGAGCCACCCGTTGCTCGCCGTTCGCAAGCTCACGCTTACGGCGGACGGGCTCTTGACACCCAGAGGTTCTCCGACTAGGATCTGGGCATGATGCTTTTTTCCACCCAACGGTTTCAACTGCCTTCCTTGCCCAAGGAGATGAACGCTGTTTGAACTTATCGAAACAAATTGCCAGTAAAAAAGTTAAATTATATTGACAGTCCCTTCGCAGGATTTTTAACAAAACATTTCCTTATTAATTAACATAACAACCAAAAAATAATCATTGAAACATTCAACCCTAAAAACATTCACATCAAATACGCCAAAAATTTAGCAAAATCAGCGCCAAAGGTTATTAAACAGTAGCCGGACCGTCCATAACTAATAATTATATTTTGTCGGCCATCCGTAACTAATATGTCCCAATACGGTGATATCGGCATGGTGTTTACCCTCTCCTTCCCCATATTACACTTTCACCCCCCTACCCCCATATTTAATGCGGGTACCCGATATTCAACTCTGCTGTATTGGTGTACCTTAATAAATTTAACATTAAAATCATGGTAAGGGGTTATTAGTATTTTGTTTTGATAATTTAGAAATATTGGTTTTGTAAACACCTATTTTTAAGCTGGGCTTCTGTGGCATTGTGCGGTATTTTTCGGGATAATTATTTTTTATTTGAGAGAAGCACTTGGTTAGAATATATTTTTAACTAAGGCTGTAAAACTTAGATTATGGAGTAGCTGCACCCGCTTCAGTCCAATTTATCCCAAGGGAACTCCTGGGAAAAAAATATCCTATTCTTGAATTATAATCTACTTGTATGTCAAGTTTCATTCCGATCTGTTCGGCAGTCGCAGCGTTAAGAAGTTTTAAATACACACATTCATACATACTATTTGTTGTTAATATACAAGTGTTTTCTCCATAAAATATAGAGCAATTGATTATTATCAATAGGAGAATAGGATATTGGGTATCGTCAGAACAATGTCTGTGTGCCTCATTACACCAAACGATTACACGCTAAGGGCATCCACTAAAGGGTACCATTGATTTTATTTTAAGCCGCTTTATAACTACAGGCTCTGTAGCAGGTTCTAGCAAGGAACGACTCGGTTACATTCTTTCAGTCGATGTTCTATTGACGATAGCGTCCAAAAGTTTGAAATTACCACGTGATATTTTCACAATACCATACATTTTTTACTTTCGACAATTGTTTTTGGTGTTAGAGATGTCAGTTTTTCTGGATGCTCTGGATGCTCTCGGGCAATCAACTCTCACCATCATCATCATTTCAGCCGAAAGACGTCCACTGTTGGACATAGGCCTCCCCCAAATGTCGCCACAATGACCGGTCCTGTGCGTCTCGCATCCATCGGATTCCCGCGACCCTCACCAGGTCATCGGTCCACCTTGTGGGAGGCCTTCCAACGCTGCGTCTTCCGGTACGTAGTCGCCATTCCAGAACCTTTTGTTCCCATCGACCATCTGTTCTGCGAGCAATGTGCCCTGCCCACTGTCACTTAAGTTTGGCGATTCTTCGGGCTATGTCCGTAACCTTGTCCAATCAACTCTACTACTTACAATTTCAACGCAACACAAACAACCACATATATATTTTCATTTGGAGATACATAGCGCGTCAATTTCGTACATGTAGACACGTAGATCTGAGTGATCCATACATCCAAAAATAATAACAATTCCATCCCACGTCATCATCAAGACTGCCGACTTCCTAAATACCGATGTCTGCAACCTGACGGGGAACAGAAGCCTGCTATCGGGCAGCTCCATTTCAGCATCGTCAGAGCGACAGATAAACACCGAACGCCACTTTTGCACCGCGGCAGATAAGTATAGGCACTTAGCACACAAACTATGCATAAGCACAGCTTTTTGATAACTCGCCGACGGTACTGGCGTGCAGAAAAGTGTTTCAAAAAAATTTGTTGGTATTTTTTTTGTTAATAAAAAGATGAACTTGTTTTTGAAAATCGCAGTATTTTTTATTGAAACTGTAGAATATTATGACCGAAGCAGGTTTTTATTTTAACCAATCAATGGTGTATATACGTAGCAATTATGCTTATCAAGTTGTCTAAAACTGGAGGTAGGTGAAGAAAAATATATTTTAAGAAGCCCATGTATTTTTGAAACCAACATAACCTAAAACCAAAAATTACAAGATATGTGGCACCCACCAATCCACATAGAACCAGCGTGAAGGATTACGAACCATTCTGTCTCCTAGAGAAGAGGCTTGAGTCCCAGCAGTGGGAAGATTATAAAGATGATTATAATAATAAACCCATGTACCTATTGTTAAATGACGTCGGCTGCTTGGTAAGTGATGATGTGGCCGACGATAGAGCACGCTTGCCTAGAAGCAACTTAATCACTCTTGACTTCATTTATTAAACCCCAAGTGAACGCTGACGTTCGCTCTCTCATCGACTTTTTATTGTGTTTCTAATTACGGTATTCAAAAGCTTAAAGACCCTTAGGTTATAGCTATCAGAAAACACAGACTCCGGCAGGGAAATTCTCACCTAAGCTGTACGCACAATAAATGTGTTCCCAAAACGCTTTGAACGTATGGGTGGGATGTCTACCATGTAGCGTTGGCGCAACGCTGCAAGTACTTATAGTGGTCCGAGGATGGATCGTACTTAGCGGATTTAAATTATGCAATTCCAATGCACACTCCTCGAAATGTAAACGATAGAAAACCGACAAAATAGCAACTTTTAATTTTTCGTCACCAATTTCTCCCAAACACTTTTTAGCATAACAGTACGCGTGTACAGAACACCTCTCACGCCAGGCGATCACGCGCACATTTAGCGGTCTTTGATTAAGTCAATAGGTGGCGCGAGCATCGCTACTCGCACATACATTATTTACATTGAGTCTTGGAGTCTGCGGGTTATGTAAGATGACTGGTTATTGGTGCAGAAACGTGGGGAGATTGGAAAGAAGTGGTCGATAGTATAGACTGCTAAGTAGGTATGTGATGTCGGGATTGTTATGTACCACCATGTTAGTCACCACATAGGAATAAAAAAAATTAAATCCTGCATTGCGATAGTTTTCCGCGCGATCAGAACATGTACAAAAATCTGAAATCAACTATCGGAGAGCTGCCCGGACGACACACAAGACCCATCTGGTCGGTCCTCCTTTTTCAACGAGGGTTTGAGAGACTTTAGACCCTGTTACGTATACCTCTAAAGTAATACTAAAGTGAAAACTACCTCACTGTGCCAAATACCGTCTGGTAACCGTCCGGACCGAGCCCAAGTCGTCGACGGCGCGTACCATACTAGCGCGCCTCAAGGAGATGTCAGCAAACCGTAGGGGCCCAGCAGGGTCGAAGCCTACTGGGGCCATGGGTGATTCGAAAGAGATCCCCGGGGCCCAGGAAAAATGGCAATGAAGGAACAGGAGTGGGTTTTTCGCGAGATGCATGGTGACGCAACCAGATAAAGGTGTCAAAAAACTGTGGTTGAACTCGTGATCAAAGCGAACGACAGATGCGGTGCCTAACATATAACTGTGTGTATTTTGTTGGTTGTGTATTGGCAGTACCGCCATGACATCTCATGAGGAGACGTCTCCCATCAATATATTTTTTGATAGCGTGATTATAGTGGCGGCTGCATAGTGTCCTTGTAAAGCTTTAAATTGAAGGATTTAACAGTCTGAATACTGAAAAGATTTTTGGGATTATTTTTTTGGATTTATTTTGTGAACAACTTTGAAAATATATGATATTGTATCCTTAAGGTGTGTCCAGACCTGGCGAATGCGCCGCTCGCAAGCCGCTTGCGAACTGCACGCATCTTGCTCGTGTGCAGCTTCAGCCTAAGTTTGGTGCGCTGCTCTGGTGCAGCTCCGGCTAGGCTCAAGTGATGCGTGCGTGCAGCGTGCGTGTAGCTGGTGCGCATGAAGCTTCTTTCGTGTTTGAACTATGTATGTGTACCGCAGGTGGCACGCGCGCACCTCCTGCGCAGCTCGAGTATGGCGTGTAGCTTACGCAGATGTTCGTACGAAGCCCCTGAGCCGGGCTTCGTAAGAACATGAAAATGCCCTCGCGCAGTTCGTTAGCGACTCGCGAATGGCTCGCGAGCGGCGCATCAGCTAGGTCTGGACCCACCTTTACCTTTAAAATGAAAGTGACCTAACTCAAAATTACTATTAATTCTCTTTCTGCTATATACTGACTTTAAAAAGCTCAAACTCAACAAACCGTGCGGTGAAAGAGAGTCCAATTATGAGTAAAAGTAGTAATAATATAGTAGGTATGGATTTACCTAGTCTTGGAATTAAGAATTTAATTTTACAATAGGTATCTCTGAGCTCTTGTATCTACTAGCAGTCCCGACAGACGTTGTCAAACCCGAAAGCTAACATTTCATCAGAAAAAAAATTCAAGCCAATTGCAGGGCCACCAACCGGATTCAATTGTACACAAAATTTAATCCAAATCAGCCAAAAAAGAAACACACGTACAGAAAATTTATATATAAAATTAAAAAGAGTATTGTACAGCTGCCTAAGAAATAAATTTAAAAAAAAAACTCATATCAATAATATTATACACTAGCTAGTCGTAGGCAAAAGACTTCGCCCGCGTACATAAAACTTAGCCAAGCCGATGAAAAAATTGAAGCAATCGGACGAAACTTTACATCTTTACAATATAAGTGTAGATTTTGAAGACTTTGTTGCTCATTTTCCACAAATTGCATTTTTATAGTTAATCCTCTTTCACTCTAAAGTGGCGTTGTATTAATCAATTAAATCTTATTAAAATGGCTGTTTTTTTTTTGGTAGAAATTACATCAATATTCCAAAAAAATGCAAAAAACTCAACTTTACCAAAACAAAAACCAACCATGTCATTCCATAGCCAATTTACATCTGTCAAATTAACCCAAGCTTGCTGCTCAAAAATTTTCACTTCAATTATAAGAGGGCGCACTCCTATAATTGGCACACTGTCGAATCGTAAAACATTTGGCGTTTCTACGGTACGGCGATAATCCTGCATGAAGGAAGCTATAGATCACAGGAAAAAATGTCAGCGGCGGCGCGGCGGCGGCGACGCCCGTGTGTGCTTCCCTTTAGAGTTATGAATACATTATTTGATTATAATGATTTATTTGAGTGTGGTATTAATGGTTGAAGGATGGTTAAAGCTTAGTTTATGGTGGATAGTTATCATGATGTGTTTGACTCCCTCGTTGGTCTCGTGGGTTCGATTTCCGGGTCGGGCAAAAAGTGCTTTTGGGTTTTCCATTAGGAATTACTCTGTAGCTGCCCGGAGTCTGGAAATTGGTGGTGTGATACCCCCGTGCCTTGGAAACCACGCAAAGCTGTTGGTACTGCACCTGGGGCCCAAGTCTGCTATTTTTATAAATTCGTCATTCCAACACGATCTCATTGTCATTGTCATTTTGCTAAAAGTTCGTAATCTGCTAATTCATAATGATCGATCATTGATCGGTCAATGGTCTTGTACTAAAGTTGTGGTAGAATGTCAATACTGAGCTTATTCAAAGCAATTACTGAACAATGACGTTCTAATGGTCACTGACCAAAAGAACTGTCAAAATTTTTGCAGATTACCGCATACGTCAGATATTCATTTGTCAGTATGTACGAGATTACGATTCTATGCCACTTCTTTCAACGGAGTGTCAGTGGTTGACCATTAGAAAGTCATAATGACAACATTATATTAGTAGATTACCAAAGTGGTCAAAATTAACAATTATGAAGTCAATGATAGACCAATCTGACACTATTGTAATAGCAGACTTGAGGCCCTGATCTCTCTCTGGTCCCGTCGGATTGCCGTCTCATCGGCAGTAAAGGAACTGAGAGTGCACATATAATTGCACACACACTTGTGCACGTAATATCTCCTACGTACTTGGTTAATCTCTGATAAGATTGGCCACCGTGATCGGAATTCAGTCGGGAGGATTATTATGATGTGTATGATGGAGCCGACTGAGGAAAGGGTATATCTTTCCTAGTACCGATAGAAAGACCCATACATCCATCCATCCATCCAACATTATTCATCTTTTGTTTCTTTTATGCACCTACCGTGTTTTCTCTTCACTACCCTTGGTTGACTGGTAGAGAATGCTGCAGAAAGTTACGATCGTTTCGTTTGCGTCAAACTCCTCGAATAGGCCACGCCTTCGATTCCTTTGTTCTGACTACGTGACTGAGCATTGAGATGACGTCAGAACAAAGGAATTGGTGGCGTAGCTTACTCGAGGCGTTCGACGCAAACGAAACGATCGTAACTTGGCTAGGGGGATAGGTGAGATAGTGCTCAAACGCGAGCCTGTCAATAACGATAAAATAAAAAGTTACATGCACGTTAATTCTTTGGATAAGCAAAAATCAAACATTATTTTAAACATAATTATATTGAACAAAACACCGAATAATATTCAAATAAACTCATCCACATCTAAAATTGAAACAAGAAACAACTTTATCGAAAAAAACTGTAACACTACCCACACCCCATCCATCAGCGCTCATCACAAATCAAGAAGACGCATGTTTTCCGCCGGGACTCGAACCCCGGACTAATGGCGCCGCCCGATTTATTAACAACGCTACATACACACGCTAATGTAGTTAAAGAAAGAGAATAAAAGGTTCTCTCAAAATTATGGCGACCAAAACAATGGCTGATGGTGACGGCTGTTTTATATTGTTTCTTGAAAGAATGGAGTTGACTATTTTGGTATTTTCGATTTGGTTAATAGAACTGCGAGGATCATACTGCCTTCTAATAAGTTTAGATCACACTATATCACACTAATATTACAAAGGCAACATTTTTTGAGCTTGTGTGTGTGTGTTTGTTACTTGTTCACGCTCAAACGACTGCACGGATTTAAGTGAAATTTGGCACACAGGTTGACTATGTCCTGGAATAGCACATAGGATACTTTTTATCCCGGAAGTACGTTCCCTTGAGATAATTTTCTATTATCACGTGAGCGAAGCCGCTGGTAGCAGCGAGTATTAAATAAATAGGAAAACATAAGTCAGTATCTAAGCATTATCGGAAAAAAATGGTAGTAAGTAGCTTTGACAAACTCGGTTAATTAAAACTCAGTGTTAATTAAAAAAAAATACCTTGCTTTTAGGCCTCCCACAAGGTGGACCGACGACCTGGTGAGACTCGCGGGAGTGCGGTGGATGCGAGACGCACAGGATCAATCGTTGTGGCGTCGCTTGGGGGAGGGTTATGTCCAACAGTGGACGTCTTTCGGCTGAAATGATGATGATGACCTAGCTTTTTGGTTTTGAAACCAGGGAAAAAATCGCGTCTTTCTTTTGATGCCATATAGGTACCATTATGTTAACTTTGGGAAAGTCACGCTCACATTCAATTGAGGAAAAGTCAGCCCATAGATTGTTCCAAGCCAGTAATTCGAAGAAGTCTAAAATATTTCTATATATTTTATTATTAAACTAACGACACGCCTTAGCTTTGGGCAGGTGTTAGTAATCATTGAAATTTTAACGGGTTTTTTCTTATCTATGTATTATACACTCAAACCTACTTCATAAATCATTCTATCTATTGGTGGAAACCGCAAGAAAATTTGTTCAATAATTTTTGAGTTTATCACAAATAGAGAAACAGACAGAGAAACGCAGTGGGAGACTTGGTTTTACGAGATGACAGTGTCCATCCTAATTTTATTCTGAAAATAAGGCCTTTGACCTCATCTAGCAAAACTCCTCTATGATCTATTTCTCATCACACAAACATAATTAAAGATTAATTTATGAACGGTATAAGACACGCTCACATAGTGCAGTTTCTAATATGGCGAGCAGATGTTCTTAGGCGCATAAATCAGTATAATGACGGATACATGTGACAAGTGTATGTACATCACACGTCGTACAGAGTGATATGTCGCTCATATCATTTGCATGTGTTTATGGCATGTGGTTTAGCAATTATGGGTGTTAATTATTGGGTGGGATGGAAAAAAAATAGAGCAAAAGTCTTGCTGAGTTTTGTAGTTGGGTAATAATTGGAATATCCTATTGTTATCGGCGTCATCTTCCACCATCACCTCTACTGTTTGGACTAAGTCTCGCTTCTTCGTTTATACCGCGTAGGTACATTGGAGGACTGGAACAATTTGCCTGCTGCGGTCTTCCCGTCCAATTAATATTTAGGTGTCTTTAAAGTTAGAGTGAATAGGCTCTTAATAAACTAGTGCGCCTCACCATCAACGATTGCATCACTGCTTACCATCAGGTGGGATCGCAGTCAAACACTTATTTATATATATATACATATATATATATATTAGACATAGGGCATCTAGTCGGTATCACCACATCGGCAGGTCCCATATGTCTCACATTCATCGGATTCTTGCGACTCTCACCGGGTTATCGGTCTACCTTGCGTGGTTCGCGGTCGCCACTTCAAGACCTTTCGGCCCAATCGACCATCTGTTCTACGAGCAATGCCAAGCTCCACTTAAGTTTGACGATTTGGACGATTTTGCTGTTTTAACAGGGAGTCCAATAGTGAGTCTGACGTTTTAAAGTATCAGTATATCAAGTGCAATCCAGTTCCTTACATTTTGAGTTTTTGACAATCGTTATAAAATCAAAGACAGAATATCATTTTGTAATAGCCTTAACAACCTATAAGTATCTTAGCATATTGGAAAGCCTAGTGCAGGTATACTTACTTACTCGACGGCGTTAACGTAAACATTCCAAATCATTTGCCATAATCAAAAAAGTAGATTTTCCGTTTTGTCTCCAAACTTTTATTTAATTTGGTAGGTACAGATTTATATTTACTTTAATGCGTAAGAATAGGTTTAATAACTCTCACTAAGACTACAAACGATGCTTTGGAAAGCACTGAAATTTGTGACCATCGCTAAACACTCAGTCACTCACTCTTTAAGAGCAGTGGTGGCCGAGTGGTAACGGCCCCGACTTACGAATTGTAGGTTGCGGGTTCAAACCCAGCCAGGCAATTACTTTGTGTAATTTATTTCATCACCACTGCTCTCAAAACGGTGAAGGCAAACATCGTGAGGAAACCGGCATGTCTTAGAACCAAAAATTCGAAGACATGTGACATCCACCAACCCGCACTGGGCTTGCGTGATGGATTACGGCCCGTTTCCTCTCCTAGAGAGGAGGCCTGAGTCCCAACAATGGGAACATTATAAGGCTGACTATGCTAAACACTCAACCAGACACGTAATCTCTTTATCATCACTTTCGACATACCTTCAAAGAGACATACTAACCCATTAAAATTCGACCACACGACAGAAACGTAAGCGGCACGTACAAAGATCAACTAGCTAATAACCGACACACATTTCATTAGTAAAACACACAGAAATCATAACAAAAGACACCGAACTTGAAGTTATCTGCCGCCGCAAACATTTCAGTGGACCACTTGAAAGTTAAACTCTTTTCAACTTACCGCTATCACTGTATGATAGAATGCAGAAGGTTCACACTTATGTTATGACATTAGTGGAGTCAAATTTTGATACAGATCTCGATTCAAAACTACTTAGGTACTAAAAATAAATTAAAATATAGCGTCGAAAAATTGCTCGTCGCTGTTGACTTTTTTTGAGTAGGGAAATGATTCAGTGACTTCTCTCGCCTAAGGTGGAGCGAGAGGACTTGTCAGACTTTTTACTACTTTATTTCTCTCACCATTGCAGCCATCTCCTTCGCTACCATTATTGCCTTTCAGAACGACCTCCTTCTGTGAAGCAATAATGCTAGACCACATTGCATTCCCTGTCACTCCGGACCAAAGCTTTAACCAGGGCCGGCAACGGAGGTCGCCGCCGCCGATAGCCTCCATGAAAACGTGGGAGTGCGTCGCCCAAACGAAGCACACCTCCACCGTATGCTTCGCCATGTCCACCTGTCTGCACAATGGTGAGCTGTCTACTGGTAATATGCCCAAAAGACTGGCGGTACTGGCGGTAAAACGTTTTTTTTTTTTATTTTTAGGCTTTTTGTTTAAAATATTGGCTATAGTGTTGTAGGCTTTATTTTTTTTCAGTTTTTGCGTAACTAATATAACAAAGGAATTTCATTTCAAATATTTTCTTCCTCTAAATAATATTAACATCATGTCTGATTTCCTGGAAGCTAAGCTAACCTGCAAACTTTCCTATAATATTATCTAATATAATGTTTTATTTATTTATTTTATTTTATATTCACACAACTGTCACACAACACCGTCCAGTCTCAAGCTAAGCAGAGCTTATGTTATGAGTACTAGACAACTGATAAACATACTTAAATATTTCTAAATACAAACATATTATAGATAAATTACACCCAGACACAGTACAAATGATTGGGCTCATCACACAAACATTTGTCTTGGGTGGGAATCGAACCCACGATCTCTGGCATAGTAGTCAGGGCCACTAACCACTAGACCAACAGGCCAGTCAGTAACAGTCAGTATATTCCGTTATTCACTCATGTGCGGTTCACAGCAGCACACTAGGAACTGTCTGTCTGGTGGTGGTCTGGAACTTCTGGCCATTTATTTATAGTGACAAAGCTCTTTCGAACTCACCGCGGCGCCTGCGCATTCTGTGTCAACAAGCGCGCGCATCTTAAACAGCTGTTTGTTTAGCAATTTTATTCTTTGATGTTTTGATTATGTGGCAATGTTCTGATAAGTTTGTTGATACATAGATATGTCGCATAGTTTAAAAGATTTAGTACTTCTTCTTATATCATTGCATGCTTAAAACATGCTATTACGTCATTTAATTAGGCTAACAGATTTTTTTCCATGACGTGTTATAATAGAGCAGGGATGACTGAGTGGTAACGGCCCCGACTTACGAGTTGTAGGTCGCGGGTTCAAACCCAACCAGACGCATTACTTTGTGTAATTTATTTCATCACCACTGCTCTCAAAACGGTGAAGGAAAAACATCGTAAGGAAACCGGCATGTCCTAGAAGTAAAAGTTCGAAGACATGTGACATGCACCAACCCGCACTGGGCCCGCGTGGTAGATTACGGCTCATTCCCTCTCCTAGAGAGAGGAGGCCTGAGTCTCAACAGTGGGAACATTATAAGGCTGACTCTCAGGCATTTTTGTTTTTTTTTTAATTGGTTAAACATTCAATGAATTCTCCCACTCTAGAGCGGCGCGAGAGAGCGTGACAGACTTTTACTGACTATAAACCACACCTATGTTCCTTCTTTGCCCTTACATTCCAGGACCTCGGGTTTCTCTTTCGGAAGTCAACCCATGGTCCCAGTAGACATCTATTTGTGGCGCGCATGGAACACTACGCACCATCGACGAATCCAGCTCGATTCGGACCGTTAACGAACGGACGGTAAGCTACCTATTACTCATCGTCCGAACCTCCCAAACTTACCATGTCCGGTAAAGACCTGCGTCATGCGGAATGTGAGGACGCTGTGACGTATCTCCAGCCTCAAAAAAAGGACTTACCACCATGATTGTAGCGTGCCCAATACCTTGAAGTCCTCAAAGTAAAACCACGAAAATTACAAGTCGATATTCCTGAAATACTTCAAAACTGTCTTCGTTTAGTAAATCAACAACTCAACTGCCGTTTACCCAAGAAAATGTTCATTTACTTAAACAAAAATATTATCACGCGACCCCTGAAATCAGTAAATAACTCCAAACATATACCTCCTGAGGAGTACTTGTACAATTTATGGCCTCTTGCTTAACCGACTTCGAAAAAAGGCAATGAACAAAGAAAAAAAAAACACAGGATCATTCTAATAGCGGGGCGAAGTGAATCAAATACTTTTCCGACGGGGAGAGAAATAAAATAAATTTATTTGGCTCTCTGTTCACTAAGTTTGAGAACTGTTTAATTCTTGAATCTTGTATTGGATTTATTCAAGACTTGAGTCGGGAGTGGAATTGGGCCCATTTGGGCGCCAATAGTGAGGCGGAAGATTTGTTGGTGTTGTTGAATTGTGATGGATTACTTTACTACATTATTCTTTGTTATTAAATAAGAAAAAGTTGTCTAAGTAAAGGTTGTTTTAGGACGAAGAAAACATATTTATCTAGAAGAAATTCATGAATAAGTGAATTTTTAAATTCAAAATTCGCGAATGCAAATACGAATGTTGAGTTTCAAACAAAGTGCGCAAAATGTCATACAGGTTTGACATTTTGTTTACACGTTGGCCAGGGATGGCGATTGACCAAGGCTGGGCCCACATGTAAACGCACCAGAACAGAGCCGTTACAGACTGATTGAACGAAGTTTTATAGTTAATGGTTAACGTTGTTTCACTATTTGTGACACTGCAAATGTAAAATAGAAGTTGTGTGATAGAAAAATATTAAGTGAATATAAAATGGTAAAATCATATCAGTTGTATTGTCATTCTATATTCATTCAATGAATATATATTATTTCTTTTTATTTTGTCAGAAACATTGGCTAAACCTTCGCATGTTTCTTGCAAATACGAATGCGAATGTCAAAAAATATGCGAATATTCGCAAACGCCAATGTGAATGCTTATTAGATCACTTATACACCCAGACAAACTTTTTTTCTTTATTTTAGCAATGTGATGCTTTTAAAGGAAAATACATGTCAAATGTGGATTAGCAATCAACTTTAAGCACATTCCCACTATCCCAATTTTTTCACATTAGTTCCTTAACCGCAGTGGTTGGTTTAAAATTATTACAAATAACTTCAACCCTACCACCGCAAAGGGCTCCCAGACCTGCTGTTGAGTGAGACTCTCTTAACCCTCGCCCTCTCATATTCGTCAAATGGTGCTTTTCATAAATATGCAACACCGCATCACAATTGTGCGTGGTGTTGCCAAAGTGGAATAAGAAGTTTTTTTTTAGGAAACTACTTCTTGTTAGGTCAAAAATTTTGATGAGAGACGGAAGAGTATTTATTTTATTTATTGTTTAAAAAAACATAGAAGACTAAACAATAAAATTTTAGTTGTTATTTTTTTATTAGGACTTTTTTTTTAATTAACCCTGCTATACTTTTTCAGGGCCTGCAATGCCTGTTGCTGTCAATATCATACCAATAGGTAAGTACTACCGGCTGTCATTTTTAGATCTTTGAAAGTCATGACGCATCGTGTCAGAAGCTGGGGAATCTGACACAAGTCTTGCTAATCGTGTTACCCATTTAGACTCTGAGCTGGACTGAGTGGAGAAGAGCGGCTTACGAATTGGCTAATCACAGTGCTCGAAATCTCCACTTCGCACCAGTGGTGACAGTGTAAGTGGAGCTGAGCGGACTTTCAAAGAAAGCAAATGAACACGACGCTCGAAGGAATCGAGCCTTACAGAACGTAGTCTGGTACCGAGCGAAGAGCACGAAGCTTAGCTTAAGGCCAGGTTTACTCATTTTAAACTGTTTTGAGCCTCTGGAAATCCACAAATATAAAAGGGAACCCCGTGAAAAAAATACTTTATTAAAATTGACCGTACAGCCAACCACTTGGTAAAAATCAAAACATTATAAATTAGTTACAATATTGACTGGTCTACACTGTTCTTACATAATTTAAATATTATTAACACTGTAATATGGAAATTGTAACATTAACCACTTTTATAAAAGAGTAACCACGGAATTTCTTGCCAGTTCTTCTCCATACGAAACGACCAATTCGGAACCGTGCACTAGCTTCTGACGTTATATAAGCAACCATGTAGGTCTATGAGAAATAAGCATATTTGTTTTTTTTTAAATTTTTTTAATCAATGTCAATGAACAACGGTAAAAAACGACAAGTTAGTTTTTATTTTTATTTTGCATAGGCTTGCGTTCGACCACTATCGGACCTACCTGATGGTAAACGATGATGTGGCCGACGATGGAGCATGCTTGTCTAGAAGTAATCTATTTACTCTTGACATAAAAACCCTCAGGTTATAGCTATAATTTCCAATCAGATTCCGTTAACATTGCCTTGAAAAACTCCCTTCATGATAAGACGAACTTATGTCTTGTCATCAACTAAGATACTGGCCATTGACGCCAATCACTAAAAAAACTAAACATTCAAAATTCGTACGCCAAAAAATCTTTATCAACGCTAGCAACCCAGCCAGGTCCGCCCTTCTGATAGTAGTTAAATAATACATTCAATTTGCAAGGTCTGCCCATCAAATACTTGGCTCGTGATAACCTTGTGTTTGGACGCCGTCTTAGCAGTAATGGCGTTATTTAGAGAGTTGCAATATGCTAAGACGGTAGGCTGTGGTATTAACAAGTCACGAGATGGCTGTGTTTTGTGGGAGCAGGGATGGTATGGAGCGGTGGGTCAAGGGGTTTTTAAAGCTAAAAGATTTTGGCACTCATGGATAAAGTTCCACTGTCCTTTATTGTTTTCAGTAGGTGAAGTTTCATTACAAGTGTTGTATAAGATTCTTAAACTTTATTCACCACCGCCAATTTTCCATTTAAAATACCTGCAATTGACAAAAATATAGACTTGCCACCGAAATCAACTATGGCCCATCCGAGCTTTATGTATGTCATGTTCAATTGGTTCCACGGATTTGAATGAAAATTAAAACATAGGTACATCATGTCTATTTTTTTCTAAGTGGAAAATCATCAAATAACTTATCTCGTTCTAAGTGGTGCAAACGCAGGTGCATTCCTTCAATTGTCCTTTTCATTCCCGCTGCGAAAGTCGCCTCCTTCTGCGAAGCAATAATGCTGGCAAAGGCCGTACGTGCACGCGCGATGGAGCGGCCCTCACGTTCCAGCCGCCGGGATCCTGGACTTGCGGACGGCGAGCAACCGTCCGGACCAAGCCCATTTCGTCGACAGTGCGATGTGTTCCACGCTCGCCTCAAGGAGATGTCAGCAAACCGTAGAGGCCTAGCAGGGTCCCGGCAAACCCGGCCCTGGTATGAAAAGATAAAGTAGGAACAGGAATGGGTTTTTAGTCAGTAAAAGTCTGACACACCCTTTTGCTCCGCCCAAGAGCGAAAGGTGTCATTAGATGATATTCTCGCTCTTTCGATTAGACCTCCAGTAGGAATAAGATGTAAAGTATTCTTTCTTACTAGACTTTTCATTCCAGGAGTGTTCTGGCGAAGCAGCTGGCAGAACATAGAACTTATAACGAAGACTTTATATTTATAATAAATAGAGTTTGATTAACGATATTACTGATATTCTGCTAGTTCCTAATATTGTTATAACTTAAGAATCACTTTTTGTTACTTATAATTCAAAACATACTCACATACCTAAACAAAAACCAAGAAACACATAACACGAAAAAAAATTACATTTCGCGACTCCACAGTTTTTCTTCGGCAATTTTTACGGCAGCCGCACTGCTCTCTCCGCCGTTCTAGTGGCCTCTCACAATTCCGCGCCGCCTGGGCCGGCTGTTAAAAACGCAATGAATAATTATTTTGGGGCCCTACCCGCATCTTTTTGGCACGACTTAAATTTGAAGACTCAGATCATTTTGATTGACAAGCTTGTTAGGAGAATGCAAAAAAAGGAAGAGGTTTTTAATAAAACTTAATGTTTATTTATTTAAACTTAATGTATAACGCGCGTACTTGTGTAGTGCGTGTAGACGTGTTTTTTTATCATTTACCTACATTTTAGTGAATTTATACCTGTAACGAATGTCAAAGATCTACGAATGACAATCGGGATCAACCGCTTCATCCGCTTTCCTAAGCACGGGGATGGGGTGTCAATAATGTCCAAGATAAACTTATAATATGAATTGATAAATTCATATTGGTATTTACCCGGGTTCGAACCCATAACTTCATGTAGAGAGACGGGTGTCTTAATTCCTTAGCTATCACAACACTCACGTATTAGGGTCATCCAATAAGGTAAATAAGGTATTCAAATGATGTAGTCAATCAGGAAGCTAGATGACCAACGGCCCTGGGCCAAATAAAAAGTGGGACTTCTTTTTTGCTTGGGAAATCATCGAATAACTTCTTTTGCTCTAGGTGGCTCGAGAGGGAGTGTCAGACCTTTACTGACTAAAACAAATTGCCATATTTAGTGCCCAGAGTTTGGGGGCCCCGTATCAGTGCCCCACCTAGCCCTTTGATAGCTACGCCACTGTCACATGGTAACACTTCCAGATCATTCTCCATCACCCCTACAATTGCATATCTCCTTACCCCGCCTCGCATCTAATCAAAAGCCGTAAATCGCGATCAACATTTATATTTTTAATTCTGCTACACTAATACATCAGGCTGATTTATGTCGCGCTCTGGCAAAAGTTGAGGATTTATTGCGCCTCAGCTGAAGCCATCTTCTGTGGGATGCTGCAGCGATGTGGTGTGGAAGTTGGGTCATGTATTTGCGTATAGAGCCAAACTAAATTATGAGTGAAACTCCAGTCTCTAAATTAAGGATGTAATGATGATTAACCAATAAAAAAATGGCGGTTTCAATGGTTGATGGGGTGTGGTTACTTGAAATTATGACATTAGGTTTTTACCCATCGTGTCTGCGGAATTTTGTTAACCTTTTGTTTTTCTATGTTTGCTTATATATGTAGTAGCTCCAGCCTGTGACTCCGCTCACGTAAAAGCAGAAATTGATCCCAAGGTAACATATACAGCTCCTGAGATAAAAAGTCTCTGGTCCTCTGGTCTACCCGTATGCCAAAATTTAATCCAAGCCAATTTACACATGCATACAAACTTTCGCCTTTATCTATATGTATATAAAAATAAATAGCTGTTCGTTAGTCTCACTAAAACTCGAGAACGACTGGAGCGATTTGGTTAATTTTGATCTTGAAATATTTGTGATGGTCCAGGGAAGGTTTCAACGGGGAGAAAAAATATAAAAAAATCACGAAAAAAAACTCCACATCTCTAAAATGTCATTATAGAATGAATTATGCTGTTCTGGTAATGCTAGTAGATGACGTTATCCTTACTATTAGGCGGTACGAAGTTCGACGGGTCAGCTAGTAATACATATTTGTGTGAAATGTGATGTCAGGCTGGTGTCTGAAACTCCAAAGCACGTATCATTATGGATCAGCTTAGGTTCAAGTTCTTAGCTCCTCTATTTTTTTAAGAAAAAAATTGTTGTTATTGACAGCTTTGTTATTGACAGCTGTGCTAATATTAGACGTACTAAAACGAGTCCAACAGATGCACTCGCGTAGCAGAACCTTGTTTGCCACCACGCCTATCAAACTTGGCAGTCACACAACCGACCGCACGGAAACACAGCAACAATACAAAATAAATTATCACTATATATCACTCAAAATCAACACGCTTTTTTAAATCTCGCGTTACAGTCAAACCCTCTAAAACGGGCATAAAAGGAAACGGCCAATAAATCAGCACACGTCGCGCTAGACAAATAAAACACGTATGAAACAAAAAAAGTTGTATATGTGTGTACAAAATTCGCAAAAAGAATTACAAGCAATAACATGCAGTAGTGTTAATATTGGATGCGTAAGAAAACTTTCTGTTATGGGAATTTCCGTCTTATGTTGCTGTGTTAGGGTCGACGTTGATAGCAGGAGACAGCCTTGTAGTGATTTAGTCCCTATCGGCCGTCAACCTGATTAATGTCGCTAGTAAATCAGCGGATTACGACAATGCGAGAAATGACGAGTCGCGGCCGGATCGCAAGCGATACTGGTGTGTGGTGCAAGTGATTGTCTCAAATCTGTAGTCCGTTTTCAGTGCCATATGCAAGTCTAGACTTGCATATGGCACTGAAAACGGACTCCCTCAGAAGATTATTTCTTCCTTAAATATAAGAATATTGAATTACTAGTATTTATCAGAATATATGTACATAAGGAGCTTTCGTCCTTCATTTAACCGTAATTACTTTTGTCATTGGGTAAATAATTTAATGACAGTCTTTTCTGTTTTAAATTATTAAAGTTTTTAGAAATAAGTTACTGAAATACTTCGCAAATGTATCATTGTTCGTTCGTAATTTTTGAATTAAAATGTAGATAAAAATGCTAGTCAACTACAATTAGCTTTTTTTACGCTACAGCGTTCTTGCATAATTCTGTTTTTCTTTATGTAATTTTTATATACTATTTACGATTTGGATTTTTGTATGTAATGAATAAACTGAAGAACTGAATCGATTTTCAAAATTTTTTCACCAGTTCAATGCTTCGTTTTCACTTAGTGACATAGGCTATATATATTCTATGTTTACGCAGGCGAAGCCGCTTGTAAAAGCTAGTTATATATATATAGGTAAATACGCTTTCACTTATCACTTGCGCCAACAAGTCACTCGCATCGAATTATTGAGTAAACACGTACGTAATCGCTCGATCGATTCATTTAGATCGAATGCAAGGGCATCACGGGAGAAATATTGCTCCGTATATTTTCTAATATAAAAGTGTCAATTTCTTTTAATAGGATTTGGGTGAAAAATATAGTTTTGCACATGTGAAAGGTAACTTGATATTACCAAGAGATTTGTGGGTTTCATTTTGTCAGTGTATGACTGAGTAAAAGTATTGGGCTGACACTGTCGAATGGTTATGAAAAAGTACTTTCTATTCTAGAATACAGTTCTAATAATAGTAATTTGTTTATTCATCAAAAAATATAGATAACTTAAAGTAACAAACATTAGGTTGAGGAGTTATATAGTTTCTTAGGTATGTTGTAAATCTGTACTTAATTTTTTTAAAACCAAACTAGGTTATAACCTGTATTTTGAGAAACAGGGAACTTATTTGCATATTGTGTGGGATAAGGGTGTGCGGGGGAGCGCGAGCGCATGTTTGAATGAGTTATCAACAAGGGTCGGAATTAGGTAGAGTTATTCATGTACTTGCATCGAAATGTTTATAATAATATGGATCTTCCCGGAATTTCTCCTCTCGAAATTATAAATAACAATCATTTTGACACGTGTAGCGCCATCCAGTGTCTCAGAAACGGGCCGTCTAGTCTGTCTATTACTTTTAGGACGCTGTTGGACCTTGCTCGTATACGATGCAACAATGAGGCCGCCCTCTTTTTCATGGTGGCATGAAAGCCATCAATCAGAGCTTCCAAAAACATGGCCGATGCACTGCAGCATCTCGGTAGCCCCGTTGGTAGTATTTGCCTGGTTGTTTTTTATGTTACATAAACCTTTTCAACCACATGCGACTAATTTATGTCATTATGAGCCCTACATAAATGTACTTAAGGTTCAAAGTGAAATAATGGTTATTGTTAAGTACTTACCACTCGATAAACGTTATTAAACTAAAAATTTGCATAGTGATGTCATTTTATGTTAAGTTGTGAATTAGAATAAAAAGTCAAACATAATTTACTTTGATTTATACGAATAAAGTGATATACGTTCAGTAAATTATATCACACTAACATTTAGGCTAAAGTTTGTAAGTGTGTGTGTGTATGTTTGTGGCTTTTTCACTCTCGAATGGCTTAATGGATTAGGGTTGACACTTGTGCTTGTACAACGCGTAGACCATGTTCTGAAGTAGCACTTACTAACTCTACTATGGAGCTGTACCCTCTCTGAGTCCGTCCACCAATGTCTTTATGTGGGAGGTCTGCGGGAGGACCTTCTCTCTCTTTTATATTTTGACGTAATAACGTAAGACTCAGGGGACTGCAGCGGTTCTCCCATAGACGGACGGGATTTTTAAAGAGCCGGAGTGGGTCCGCGCCACAGACAAGGAGATTTTTAACCTGGGAGTATGTTCCCTTGGGATAATTTTTTATTACCACGCAGGCCGCTAGCAGCAGCTATATGAGTGTGGAGAGGTATGAGGAATATTTATAACGTAAATCTTATTTAGTTTTCATGTTCTTAGTTCGGCGGGCTGTGCTGGCGCTGCCGCTGCGGCTGCTGAGACCCTCAAACGGCGCAAATACTGATACTTTATTAGTAATTACAGTTTTGGGCCGATTGGGGCGAAATGCTTGGGTCATGGGTTTCAAGGGCGCGTCTCCTTTTCAAGGAAATTTCACGCCGTCTGATAGACACTGCGTGACCAGAGGGCTGGCTCGGTTTTTGCCCGAAGAATTTGCATTGCCATTCAACGTGGCAATGCTATCAGCCTGCTGGGTACATTTCCGGATGACAGCGATGTGGAGGAGTGCTTCGAAGCCTGGGTGTATTTTGTGTCTTTGTATTATATGTACATGGTTTAGTATAGGTTTAGTATACTGGTATTTATATTATTTTTTATTCTTGATAGGTTCGCGCTTGACCGTTATCTCATCTGATGAAAAGCGACGATGGAACGCGCTTAGCTAGAAGTAACCTATTCACTCTTGACTTAAAGATTCCCGAGTTGTAGCCATCAGGAAACACAGATTCCGGCAAGGAATACCACTCCTTAGCTGTACCTACGCACAATGAATGTATTTCCAAAACATTTTAAAAATTTAATTTAATATTTAAGTCTCCACTATGACTATACAAATAAATATTCAAACAACAATTTAGTTTTTACAAAACGAGTTTATGGTGAGGATCTGATAAATGGGGTAGACCATTATTTAGAGACAAATTAAAACAACTTTTCACTTTTATTTTTTAGTAACTTCTTCACACTTAAATTTAAACCACCTTACATTTCCACTTTTTTTAACTGTGTCGTCTAATTACATCAAATTAATTATTTTTATAAAATAACATAAATATATATACCTACACACTAGCTGACCTGGCAAGCGTTGTTCTGCCATATAAATTTTATCAATGAAAAAATGGGGTAAAATATTGCCCACGACCACCTAAATATACACAAAAATTTCCTTAAAAAGCGGTCAAACCATTTCGGAGGAGTTCGATAACAAACACTGTGACACGAGATGTTTATAAAGGATGTCCCTAAATTAACGCAAAATTTGAATTAAATAGAAAACACAGATTTTTTGGAGGGGGTTTCCCACACTTTTCTGCAAAATGGCGGCAAATTCAAATCTTGCGTGCAATCTGAAGACTTAAAACTATGTTTTCTAATTAATTCATTAAACCCCAAGCAAACGCCGGCATTCGCTCGGCCATTGTCTTTCTATTGTGCCTCTAATTATGTTACTCAAAAGGTTAATTCAAATCTTGCGTCAATTTCGGGACACCCTATATATTTTAGATAGTACAACGCAGTCGACTGCACTATTTATTTGTAAAAGCGTTGCCCCAGTATACACTCGACCAGCCTAACATTTTCCTTCATAAGGGTTGAGTATACTTACTACGTTATGTTGCCATCACGGAATTTTCTAGAAATACACCGTCTCAAAGTAGTATTTTAACCGAAAAGTAAAAACCCCTGTCCACTAAATGCGTGCTACGACACATTAACATCAAAAAAACTTTTTTTTATAAACACAATACCCTCATAACAAAATACCACTACAATCAATCACCCATAATTGCACACAATCCATAGAAAACTAAAATAAACTGAAAACGACAAAAAAAAAAAAAAACGACCCACACGTTCACAAGTTCGCGTGTGTGTGCGCAACTACGTCACATTGTAACTGACAAATTGATTTATGTCGTCGAGGGGAACACGACGAACCTAGCAAGTTTGCGCTAAGTCCGACTCGGATCGCTCTCTGCTGCATGTTTGAAATTTCTAACTTTTTATGTTTTGGTTTAAATCGTTGATTTCTTTTCGGGTACCTCGTAAGTTTTTAGATACCTATCCCTTATGATAACTGTAGGTATTTCCTCAATAATTCTTCAAACATGAATGGATTGAATTTGTCAAAATATTATATTGTATTGTACGAATTTATTTATGCTTGTCCTTCTTTGCATTTTCATATCTTTCTGAGCGCTATATAAATAAATTTAGATCTGGGTCTGCATTACACTAAAAATGGTAGATATCATTTTTAGCGTTTACGTTTCGACTCCTACGTAAAAATCTTTCAAGCAGGAATCAAGACAAAACAATAAAAAATGTGATGGGCATAGCTGCATCTCAAATTTTACGATTTTCCAATAAAAATCATTTTTACAATTATTTTATCAATACGTGATGGACAGACAGACCTTATCTACCGACACTATATACTAGTTAGATACTTAATTGGATACAATATACATTTTTTATTTCAAATCAATTGACACCTAAAGTTTTATGGCATTTCAAACCATAAAACTCTGGGACACTAAAATGGTAGATTTAGTGGAGACCAACCAATCGTGTTGAACTTGGTTTATGGCTCTTGACCATAGCCTTACGTCACCAATCCCGAGTGTCGTGTCTCGTAAAATAGATAAATAACGATTTTCGACTTTTTATACGTCTCGATAAGATATATTTGTTATTATATGTCTTTATTGGCTTTGGTTACAGAATCAGAGTGGAAAGACGGGCCCGCCGTTTGATGACCAAATTTTATGTTGTTTTTAATTAAAACAAATTGTTAAATCGTTAATTTTTATCTACATTGTTAGCTTAAGATCTGTAAGGTTTTTGGGGACATTTTGACTCACTAGATACCTATTAAAAAATCTATAAATTATTTTTATACATATGAGTTGGTAATGCTTTGTACCTATTAGTATGTTATTTTAGGTACATACTCCAATGTCCTGTCTCGATTATAATCTATGATAGATTCTCTTTAATGCCAACAAGGTAGGTAATAGTTCAGAGATTATGTCGCCAGATGGCAACTGGTAATCATAACTCATCTTCCTGTCAATGTTTTTTTTCTATCCGACATATAATTTTAATATACATAAGATTGATTTTTCCTTGATTAAATTTGTTTAGGATATATTAATTATGCGTGACTAATGACCATGGTTCCTGTTTAGCTCTCTTTAATAGAAATGATGTTGCAATAATTTGAATGAATGAATACTTCTCTAAGTAAGTGGGCTCCATCGTTGATCATATCTTTGCTTTCCGTCAGGTGGAGCAAGCTTATCAATGTACAAAAAATAGGGTTGGAGAAGAACTTGCTATTATGTAAGCTGGAAGCTAAAATGGTTTTATGTCAAAACATAAACACATTAATTGTGCGAACAGCTATTCCTTACTGTAATCAGTTTCTTGATTCCAGTGGCATCCATTACACCAGGTTTTTGCTGTCAGTTTTGCCACAGTTAATGTTTCGATTGACGAAAAACCTACCGCCTAATGCGATGATTGACGTTTGCATGACGAAAACCTAATGGCGATAAAATTCCGTCATTCAAACAGTATTCATGATTGATGGAATTGATTATGCATATACTCGTACCTGCATGACCGTGTACTGGACGCTTATACGGTTTTTAAGTTAAGAGTGAATAGTTTAGGTACTACTAGGCAAGCCTATCGGCGACCACATCAACGCTTATGAGAAAACGGTCAAACGGTCAAACCCGAGTCTATCAAAAATAAAATTATTATGTGTTGTTACGTTTCTTTATGGGTTTCTTATACAGTGGGCCGCAAAAATTTCAGGTCGTCAGTAAAAAGTACGACAGTATCTTAAATACATAAGACGAATTCGTAAAACCAATTCAACATCATCGTCTTAATGAAATGAACTAGGATCGTGGGAGAAATTATAAGGTATTAAAAGGACCAAAAAAGTATTGTTTTTCTAGTTAAACTCCAATGTGTATTTTGTCATAAGTTACAAGTGATTTTTAATATTTAATTAATATCGAGTAGTGGATAAAATGTGTTATGTATTTTCTTTAATGTACTCCTGTTTCACGATTATTTCTCATGTATTTAAGGAACTATAACAATTTTAAAGATGGACAGTTTGAGTGAGAAGTGATATGAAAGAAAACTATCATTGATAGTGTGATGGTTAACAGGACAGAATGAAAAAAAGGGTGAATAACTCAAAGTAAAATGGGACAAGGACAGGAAGATGACGGTTTAAAAAACTATTGTATTTTCTATAAGTGACCTTAATTTTTGCATTTTTTTTTGCAAAGATAGTAGAACAATGCTTATTATAAATCAGTAACTGTAGTCTTTTCAGATTAATTGTAATAGGAGATCTTATAATTTGGTTTCAGATCTAGTGTTCTCATTTATCTTTCTGGGGATCTTGGAATTATTGATAGGTAGACTTTTCATTCGTGTCCTATTGCACGGACACTTCTTGTAGATATGTCAGGCATTCAGATAGACATTACCTACTAGGTGCTGCATTTGTGGCAAGGACAGGGAATAAACATGAGTTGGGGCCTTATCCGAATTTGTTTCTTACTAGGCGATTATTTGAGTTATATTATTAAGCCAGAGTTGCAGTTTCTCCTATTCTGTTTTTCATTTTTGTAGGAAATCACTAAATAACCCTCTCACTCTATTAAGAGTGGGAATAGAATAGAATAGAATAAAATAGAATTTTGCAAATATGGGTAATACACAACAGCCAAGTTACGATTGTTTCGTTTGCGTCGAACGCCTCGAGTAGGCTACGCCTCCGATTTTTTTGTACTGACCACGTGACTAAGGATTAAAATGACGTCAGAACAAAGGAATCGGAGCCGTGGCCTACTCGAGGCGTTCGATGCAAACCAAACGATCGTAACTTAGCTAGGGGGGCAGTTCTTATGATATATAAAAATCAGCCACATTATACCATTTGGCATACAAAGAGGGAGGGAGTGTCAGACCTTTGCTGACTAAAACTCACTTGTGTTCCTTCAATAGCCCTTTGCTGAGAGCCCCAGTAACTCTTTCGAACAATTCTGTGAAGAGCACTGCAATTTTCCTTACATTCACATAAAGTACAGGTTTTTTGTTTGGGCATATTGCAAGCCGGATAAAACAACTCCTTTTAAAATATACGAGAAGCATGCCAATATAATAAGCAATCTTTTACCATTTTCAATAGCAAAATGCCAGCTCATAATATCAGATATAGCCATCTAACTTAACACAACATATTATATTGAAGTACAATGTCATAAAATGGTCCAAATTACGCGGACCCGATATCCAAAAACAATGTCCCGATCGACGGGAAACCACACCACAGTTTCAACCTTATTTTGTGTACAATAAAGTCACTTTTATGTATTGTAGCTAACGAATGCAACTACGCGACTGAATAAGTTTTTTTCAATTATAAAAGACTTAATTTGTTCTGGAACGACCAAGCGATTTTAAAGCGTTGCGTTTAAGAATAGGGTTGAGTTTCCCGTGTAGATAATAATGATATATGACCAACCAAAATCAAAAAGGTTATCCACGAAAATGTTAATATAATAGTTGCTTCAGTGCTACGGGTTTTGTTGGCGTGAAGGCATAAATCAATTTTATGGCCTCATCTAAATCAAGCGCGTTTTAATGGGCGTCCCCCGTCATATCATAGCGTAGTATGATAATTTACTGCTACTATGTGACGAATGTTAGAAATAAAGGGCCCTTCGACCGATCCCCGAACCCCCTTGCCCCCCTTCTGCCCCCTACGACGTAGGGATTAGTTTTATGCCCTAAACCGTTGTCGTAAATATGTCAGGCGTATCTCGGGCCTTCGGGAGCTATGGTGTGTGAGATAATTTTTGAATTTACTTGTTATTAGTTTTTGAAGGTGGGTTTGACTCATTTAGGTGAGTATGGTGGTCCTTTGAGTATATACATATATATTTTTAATTTAGAAAGTAAGATTTCGATTTTTATGTGTCACTACTGCCCGCGACTTCACTCGCGTGTTTCTCTAATCAAACTTTGAACCCCTGTTTCATCCTTTTAGGGGGTGTATTTTAGAAAATCCTTTCTTAGTGCTCGCCTACGTTATAAAAGAAAACCTTGTGCAAAATTTTACACTCCCAGTCCTAGTAGTTTCGGCTGTGATTTGATATATCAGTCAGTCAGTTTCTCCTTTTATATATATAGATTAAGGAAAACATGGCTATATACTATAGTGTGAAAAAGGCGGTTTAAATTTACCTTCATCTATTAAGTATACTCAAGACAAATTAGATATCTAGAAGTTTTATTTTTATTTTAATTTGTTAATTTTAAATTTTCTTTCATTAAAACATTCCTAAATTCTGTCAAACTGTAAAATTATATGTCAGTTGTTGTTCTTGTTTCACGTTAAGTTAATTTACTATTAGCATATAGCATAGTCGGCCTTATAATGTTCCCACTGCTGGGACTCAGGCCTCTTCTCTAGGGGAGGGAAGGGGCCGTAATCTACAACGCGGGCCCAGTGCCGGTTGGTGGATTTCTTCGAATTTTTGGTTCTAGGACATGCCGGTTTCCTCACGATGTTTTCCTTCACCGTTTTGAGAGCGGTGGTGATAAAATTAATTACACAAAGTAATGTGCTTGAACGTAAGTCGGGGCCGTTACCACTCGGCCACCACTGCTCATTTACAACTAGGTCTTAACCTAAAAAATCCTGATAAGTATTGTATGTAGTTGTGTGAACAAATAAGTTGAAAATGCAAGGATCTGAACGAGAGATCTCGAACAGCAATTTTTTTATGAATTGTTTCTAAAATGTTCTCAAAAAATTCTATAATATTATATTTAGTTAGTTATGTGTTGATTTCAATGCAATCTGAAAATTGTTGATGAAATGAAACAAATGAAACACACTGAAGGTGATTGCTTCCACCCCAACCTACCGCCGTATACAAGCTACAAAAACAAAACGCGATCGCTTGCCTGCTCCCACATTTCAGTCATAACTTTTGACTATATATTCGTTTAAATCATTCACATAATATATGAAGACATTCTAAGTTAACGCAACTTATATACTTTGCTCATGCTTAATGCTCTGCGAAGATAGCAACATTCGCATTTCAGACTAAGTTATTATTAGGTCGTGTTTAATAAGGATATGGGTTAGTGGGTCTGTGACTGTTAGTGTTGGATTATTTTGAACTTTGAACATTTTTGAGATGATATTCATACAACTGTCACACAACGCCGTCTAGTCCCAAACTAAGCAGAGCTTGTTATGAGTACTAGACAACTGATAAACATACTTAAATATTTCTAAATATTATAGATAAATTACACCCAGATACAGAACAAATGATTGTGCTCATCACACAAACATTTGTTCTGGTTAAAAATCGAAAATTCGATTCGAAATATTTTGTTGTAAAACACATCCCGTGGTTTACTTTATTTATTTATTGATGTACACATAAACACTTAAAAATGAAAAGAACAAAAGCAGATAGAAGAGCACTAAGGTACTGCTTATTTCAAATGAAATTTCTTCCAGCAGATCTGCGACAGGAGAGTTGGATGAGAGATGTATACACATTGTATACAAATAAATTAGAAAATTCTAACTAACTAACAATCTAACTTTCTGAAAGACAAATGTGTGTGTGTTGACCACGATAATTTGTATATATATATATATATCTCTGCGTGTAATTTATCTACAATATGTATGTATTTAGAAATATATTAGTATGTTTATCAGTTGTCTAGTACTCATAACACAAGCTCTGCTTAGCTTCGGACTAGACGGCGTTGTGTGATAGTTGTGAAATATTATTATTATTCTTTTTTCTTTCTTTATAACTTTCTAATAATTTAATAACTACAAAATATGAGAACTACCTTTCTGAGACTTTCATTCTAGAAGAAAAGCGGAATCTTTTATAAAATATGAGTGTGAACATAAAGTCAATAGAAAAACAAAATGTTCGGGGCTGTTAGATCTGCCGACTACAAAACAAACATGCCATGGGCACCTCAGATAACGCCAGGAGGCTTAATCTCTGCGGCTATAATAAAATACTTTGATTTGACGAAAATACAGTCGTTAGTCGAGTCAGATTACAATAGAACGGGCAAGCGTAGCTCTGTGTGGGTCGATGGGGTTCCGCAGGGTAAGAATATTAGGGCAGCGAGTTTTTTCGAAAGAGTTACCATTGCCTTTGCATTGCCTAACTGAATGAATACACATGGGTTTAGTCAGTACTTACGAGTCGGACACCACCTGTCACTTCAGATTTGTATATTTTTTTATTTAGCCTATACTTTCCCACTGTTGGGTAAAGGGCTCCCCCAACTTCTTCCAGGTATTTTTATATTAAACCGCCCCGAACCAGCCCTTGCGGTAGGTGTCCAGGTCGACCACATCTTCCCAGGTCGACCTCGGCGGCGTCGTTCATCCTCAGGTACCCACTTTGTGGAGAATCGTGCCAAAAAGTCAGTGTACAAGCGGCTGATGTGACCTGCATGACTCCTGATTAAAAGAAGAAGAAAAAACGTAACAATAATATTTATACAGGTCACACTGCTATTTGCAACTGTAACTGATATTGGAAGTACCTCTCCTGGTCTCTGGGAGTCTGATGAGTCAGTATTAAGATTTGTGGAGGAAATGTTCAATGTCGAACAAGTGTCCAAACGGATACCATCTGTGAAGCCAGCATTAGGCAGAGCACCACCGTGTCCTTGTGGGAGCAATCGGCGGCAGTGATCTTTCTCGCCGAGCCTTGGTACAGGCCATGGTCTGAATTGAGGAGGAGTAGCAGTTGGTCGCCTCCTTCTGCGAAGAAGTAATGCTAGCAAAGGAGGAGGCCGCACGTGCACGCGCGAGTTAATAGCCCTCACGCCCCAACCGCCGGGATTCCGACCCCAATTTCCGGCCACAGTAGGCGCGGTCTAGCTCCGTCCGAACCGAGCCCAAGTCATCGACGGCGCGTAGTGTTCCAGCGCCTCAAGGATATTTCAGCAACCGTAGGGGCCCAGCAGGGTCAATGGGAGTTGCGAAAGAGATCCCCGGGGCCCTGGAATAATGACAAAGACGGAACAGTAGTGGGTTTTTAGTCAGGAAAGATCTGACGCTAGCTTGTGCTCCGCCCAAGAGCGCGGGATGTCATTAGATGATTTTCCCACCCGAAAAAAGAAAAAGAAAACCAGAGCGAGAGAAGACATTTGATGATTTAAAAGTTAAGAGATGATTTCCCGCCTCAAAAATATCGTCCTTCGCGGCTTTGGCACTCTTCAAAGCGATCTCTAACATTCATGAGACCGCTCCTCAGATTAGAAGTTAAGTCGTTTTTTTTTTTGACTAATCTTTCCGTGTCAATGGTGACGTCAACCCGGGCGTTATTCTAGGACACCCTGTACTTAGTAGATACAGGTGTAGCATAATCAGCCTTTTAATGTCCCCACTGCCGGGACTTAGGCCTCCTATCTCTAGGAGAGGGAATGGGCCCTAATCCACCACGCGGACCCAGTTCGGGTTGGTGATTGTCACATGTCTTCGAATTTTTGTTGCCGGACATGCCGGTTTCCTCACGACGTTATTCTTCACCGTTTTGAGAGCAGTGGTGATGAAATTAATTACACAAAGTATGTAAAGCGCCTGGCTGGGTTTGAACTCGCAACCTACAACTCGTAAGTCGGGACCGTTACCACTCGGCCACCATTGTTCGGAACAGGTGTAGAGTTTGCAAATTTATTCGGGTATGACTGTCCCACAATTTCTTTTTTAATTCGCAGTCAAACCAATTTATTTTTTACTTATATTATTATTGTATAATACTTCGTGTGTACTTAACAGCACTTTGACAGCAGATTTATGAACAAGACTTAGCTCAAGCTCTATATGAATGTGAGTGCGGAGCTCCTGTTCAAAACATGAGCCACATGTTGGTATGCCCCAGGTGTCCGTATACCTGCACTTTGGAGGATTTGATGAGTGCTACCGATGCTGCTATTAGTGTGGCCGCCTATTGGGCCCAAAAGGTTTGACGAGTTTACCATCGAATCGAAAAGAAGAAGAAGCTCAAGCTCTTAGCAATCCAGGTAAAGGCTACTTACTCTGAGGATCTGTCAAACAGCCATCTACCTTGTCTGTTAATTATGTCTCCCGTACAAAATGCTTTTAAGTGTCGATAACCTCGAAGTGTGGGGTATCGGCGAGACATGTGATGTTTAGAGGCAGTTTCCTAAACTTAGGAACAGTATTCATTTGTAACTATACTGAGAGCTCAGTGCCGACGTAATTTATTTCTTTTTAGGGTTCTGTACCTCAAAAGGAAAAACGGAACCCTTATAGGATCACTTTGTTGTCTGTCTGTCCGTCTGTCAAGACCCTTTATCTGGGGAAGACGTAAAGGTATCGAGTTGAAATTAAAATCAGGTTTGTGGTCCCTTGAAACTGTGAAAAAAATCAAACTTCTGAGTTAACGATAAAAAAAGATACGGCCGTTTAAGTCGCAAAATCGTGTATTTCGATACTCTCAAAAGAATAAAAATTCATAGGTTACTTACCCCAGAATCTTGAAAGGCATGAAGCAAGGTATATATATAAAGCCATAGAACAACTATAGGAAAAAATCTAGAAACTGTAAATTTGTAATTACGTCGCAAAAAAAAACTTTTCGTTGTGGAAAGATCTTTATAGATTTTTTTTTATAGGTAAGTTTGTACGGAACCCTTAGTGCGCGAGTCCGACTCACATTTGCCCGTTTTTTTTTTTATATATATTAACATTGTTCTATTATTTGAATGATTTGGGTAAGGTGGCACTACATTAGCTATAACGTTTGTCAATCATTCTAAACGTACACGTGCATGATTGACAATTGAGACATTTAGCACTGAACTGTATGTATCAATCTTATACCTACCTACCCACCTATCAAAATTGTAATTGTTATCGCATAAATAATACTATTATTTCGTTCTGAAATCAGGTATTCAGACTTGACAACAATTGAGCTTTGTAACAGCTCTTTTTTATTTTTATTTTTTTAAGGTGGGTAATCATCTAATGACTGGTCCTGCTCCTAGAGCAGCTTGCCAGCTAGCGAGAAGGCGTGTCAGACTTTGTATTTCTTCAGTTGTCCTTTATGTGCCAGAGGCGCAGTAACTATTCCCTAATTCTTTATGGTAAATCAAAACAAGCTGTAATATTATACAGTAATAGAGTCAATACCCATAGACGAGCTTTAATCAATTCAACAGTCTGCAGCAGATCTTGGAAAATCATAGTGATTGTTTTGATTGATGAATAAGTTTAAATACCTAGAAACTATTACCATTAGGCCGTGTCGTCTCACTGTTGAGCAAAGGCCTCCTGCATTTCTTCCAATGGTCACGACTTTAACTTCCTCCTTTTAAATTTTTAAGAAATCTAGAATCACTCTATCTTTTCAAATATTTTCTATCAAATTACTGACCAGTTTTAGATTCAAATGATATCTTACCAAATAGATGTTGCACTTCACAGATATCTTCAATTTCCGAGCCCCACTCCATACCAAAAAAACCTTTACCAGCGGAACCCCAAAAAACAATGACCTCATTCGCTTAACGTGTAGGCAAAATATAATAAGCAACATGAAATTTATGTCGGACATAAATTTCATTAATTACCTAGAGCAATGATTAATGATCACAACTATGGTATATTTAACGAAAATAATCATTATTATTGAATAACAACGTATCGGTTGTGATGAATATATTGATAGTTTCAATTGATTAAATTGTGAGAAATGCGATGGGTTTGAGATAGTCATTAGGTTTGGGATGCAGTGGGAGTTGTTTATGGGTTCGATTTTGTAATGGTCTCTCTCTGACTCTGGTTCTACCAAATTTAATTTTCAAAGTCAAAGTCAAAGTTTTTTATTTCACATAGGCCTACATGGGCACTTATAAAACGTCAGAATCTATTGCACGGTTCCAAATTGGTCGTTTCCTATGGAGAAGAACCGGCAAGAACCTCCATGGTTACTCTTTAAAAAAAAAAAATTCTTCCAGTAACCTGCCTTTATTTTTTTCTTTTCTTTTTTTCGCTTCCGTTTAATTATGTATCACATGATTATATGTGTATGTTACTATACATATTTGTAAGCTTAAGTATCGAGTATTTTAAATGTTAAATTTTTAGTTAAAGTTATTTTAGTGTCCTCCTAAGGTTGTCCGGTAGATATCGCTGTCAGCGATAAGATCGCCATTGTGCCCATAGATTTCAGTTTCTGTAAAATTTACACTATGTTGGTGTACAATAAAGTTATTGTATTCTAATGGCAACGGATTTTGGTTTCGATGAGATTGAATCTTAGAGAATCAGACGAATTATTATTATGTTCAATTACAGATTGCAGCTACGAGTAAATCATGCTCCCAACCCAGCCTTCAATATCCTTATTTTTTTGGCGGTATACTATCAAAATGGCGCCTGCGGAAGGTGTCTTCTTCTTGGTCGACTCATACGTATACAGGTTTTAGTACAACTTGTCTCTATTGTTTGAAGTAGTAACAGGTTTAAGCTCAACACTCACTCTCTTCTTTCTCTTTCACTGATTAAAACCCACCTGTGTTCCTTAAGTTACCTTTTGCGTTCCAGGATCTAAGTAATTCTTTCGATCAAAACCGTAGCTCTATCATATATTCAATCCAATCTGGGATTTATAATTCAACTTAGAAAGAAGCTCATCCATAATCATTAGTGAGGGTCGTGAAGTTCCCGTTGGATTAGCCTCTTACTGATGGTTTCTCGCCACAATCTGAGTTGATTTTTGACGTCATGTAGTGCGACGAGCAATTGGGAGTCCAGTGTGGAGTGAGGAGTGAGACCAGTGCTTTTTGGGCTGCGGCCTCTTTGTCGTTTGCTATAAACCACGTCAGTCAGTTAAGATGAGCTGTTCAAGGTTGTGGCCATTTTTTTTCGGCTAGGGCTATGTGATCAAAATGCTGTAACCTTATTTTTTGTCAATCCACTGTGATAATAATTTTAATTTATATAATCCCTATTTTAATAATATAATAAGGATAATCAATCATATTTGGATAAATCTAGAGAACTTATAGATAAATATTAAAATAAGAAGATATAAAGAAATTGGATTTATTTGGCAAAACATAAGGCACACAAACATTAGTTCAGTTCAGTCTTAGCACGTAAACAAACAAAAAAGTAACCAAAAATAAAATAGTATGCTTCACAACTGCACCAAAATAAGTCCAATTCAGCATAACTGCCCAACAACTGGTGCCTGACTCTGGCCCTATATTGTGTCTTCCACCAACCCCAAATAATTTGGTAAAAAGGCATAAAAATGAGTATAAAATTTATAATAAAATTTAAAAAATAACAACAAAATGGACTTATCTTTCATATCGTCAATTACAAAAACTAAATAGTATATTCAAAGTGCCATTATAGTTCAGTCACAAGCTGGAATGCGAAGTGACACATTGACCGTTTGATGTCCGCGGCTCATAGATCAGGATCTGTCTGTTGCTCTCACTGAAATAAATAATGACAGCGTCGAACTACAGAATGTTTTATAAGCGATGGACACAAGAATTCAATTTACTAACCTACAATTGTGAGTTAAAGATACTATACTCATGCTAACGGCCGGGACTTGTGAGTTGATCACGGGTTCAACCCCGGTACGCAGGTTTACTTCATGTAAATTTATTTCCTGACAAATGATGACCCAAAACCGGCATATCCGATGACATTTGACATTCATCAACCTATTTTAGAACTGCGTGGTGGAGATTACAGCCCTCTCCTTCAAAGAATGGAGACCTGTGTTTCAATACTGGGAATATGACAGTCAATTATTGAAATAATCTATTGACTACCACAATCCCCTGGCTAAACTGATCTATTTGTTTTCTGTAGATACTAAAAGTGGCTGTAAAAAAAAGGACCAAATACCCGGTCATGACAACGTTTACAGAGAAGAATGGAAGAAACCCATCCACTAATACCTTAAGCAGCTAAACCCAGCAATATGGCACCAAGTAATCGAGTCAGGATGTTACTCTATGACACGAAGAGATTTTCTCATGAATATAAAGGCCTCTGCAACCACGGGTAGAACTTGGATGAGGATGACACAGATGCCTAGGGAATTGGCACAAGAAAACAAGGGTCTATGCCTAGCAGTGGGTGAAAGAAGGCTGTGAATGATACTAAAGTTTCTGCCTAAACTTAAAACGCCAATAGCGTCGTGGGTGGACTCTTAAACTTAAAGCAACTGACCAATACTTATAAAGTACTAGAAAGCACCAAACTTAGATTACAAAGATTATTATGTTGTCCCTTCACCTGGACTTTTACGAGGCACAATAAACAGCCTACAATATTTTGATTACGCACTAAATTTTTACGAAAGGAATCACATCCGAGAGAATTTTGGTTTCTTTTTAATGAGATGGACCACTAAACACTTTATGGGGTACGGAGGCCATAATAAAACACGCGAAACATTTAAATAATTACATTACGACTTTGTCGGATGAAAAAAGCCATAAAACGACTTCGATTTTTACGAGTTTTTTACCGATTGAAGGGAATATTTGTGTATGCGTAGATTGTGTTTCCTTGATTCGATGTTTTGTATGTTTCCACTATGTTTTCTTATATGTCTGATCAGATAAGATTAAACAGTTGATGATTATCATCAATGTCTATTACTGTAGAGCGATGTTCATACGAAAGTGACGACATTCTTTGTATTATTAAGCATGTTGCTTGGATATTGTATAAAGAGCCTTCCGTTCACAATAATTCATAAATAGGATTAGAAAAAAGAGTTGAATCAGGAGTAGCTATTTCTGGATGAATGGTCAAAATGGGAAATTATCATCAAGGTATGGGTTCTGAAATGATTGAGCTCGCTTCGCTCGCTCCTACAAAGTCAAAGTCAAAACATTTATTACAAAACCAAGTGACTTTTTATTGTTTTAGTGTTTTCATCCGCCTGCTCTTTACATCCCAATTTAGCATGCATTCAAAATTAGGTAGGTACTGTTCCTTAATTAATATTATTACCATTGAATTTAAATTTAAAAAAAATAGTTATGTCAAAAATAATGGATTTAATACAATTATTTATTACAATTAATGTCGTCGAAGTTAGCAATCTGCCTTACCATGCTTTTTTGTTGGCATGTGGTCTTTCTGGAGATATTGAGTACCCTCTGCGTGCCTCTACTGCGGATGATAGCAACTTTCTTTTTAAAATCCAGCTTTTTTATATCCTTGCAAAAAGAAGCAATGGCGTCACGTGAAGCGTTGGTTACCGACTACCTAACAGAACACAGGAACCATGTTAGAGACACATTTGCCTTTTGTCACCCTTTGTCTCAATTGATACATATTTTTATGAATGACTGAAAACAGAGAAGGAACCTTCTTTTTTCAAAATCATCACACGCAATATGTTTATGTTTTTTACTTCTTCACACACAAACGGCTGAACAGATTTCGATAAAACTTGGTACACAGGTAGACCACGTTCTAAATATTTTTTAACCCGGGAATATGTTTCTTTGGGATAACTCTCTACTATCACGCGGGTGAAACCGCTAGCGGTAGCTAGTTCGAACATAAATTCAAAAATCAAAATGTTGCATAAATAAAAGCAGTAGCATAAAGCGGTCCATGAATAACTCATAGGATTGTTTCATTTCATTTTATTACGCTGTGTGCCAGTCACACGGAATTTTGTATAATACGCGAATGTGCAAGCTATAAAAACGTTGTTTTTATATGTTTCATAACTTCACTGGGTATGTTGCACTAAAATGGCTAAATTGTAAGCTTTGAGCGATCGTAGTGAGCTATGAATTTATTACGAAAGTTGCAACGTCGAATTTATTAAATTATATTATGTTTTATGTTAAAGTGCACGAAATATTTTTTAATAATTCACTCCATACATAAATTTTGTTTATAATATAAATTATTATTTATAATGCTAATTATAGGTTTAGTTAAGGAAAGAGATGAATATATACCTAAGATACCCTATTAAAACAGAATACAGGTGGTGTACCAATTTTAATACGGGGTCTTTTTGACCTCGTACCGCACTTTGCCAAAAAGATTTTAGTTTCTTAAATATCACGTGGTCTAATATGCCCCTACCATTGTGATAGTTATCAAAAGAGGGCATAAACGACTCGTATCGCAGAAATGAAAATAATACAAAAATGAGGGCCACTGTAAACAAAAAAGCGTGGTTTACCCTTCACCACCTCAATAAGTCCCCATCATTAACATAATCCCTCTTAATAAGTAAAAGTCCTCCAAAAAACACTGTTAAAACTCTTTTCCAACGTTATTGCAGATCGCTGACGTGACAAATGCCGACGTTGACGTTGCAACGCTGACGTCTGACGGTGCGACCCTCGCGGGGGTGAAAAATGGCCCGTGTAATGCGGCCGTTATTGCTAAATTAATATCATTCAGAGGACTGATTTTTGATTGGTTATTGAAAAATTTGCAAGGATATTTTTGTACTTTTCAACGTTAATGTTGGGATTTTTTTTTGGGACCTACCAAATTGAATACTAACTACGAGATATCTCGTAGATGATTTTTTTCTCAGTTGCCACTTACGTGATATACCGTAGGACATCTCTGGACGTATATGACCTCTAATGAAAGTTTTAATATTGGTGGAGCCTTAGTAAGAAATATCTCGTATACGATATAACTCGTAAATATGGGCATTGTTAGTTTACTTGATAAATAAAGACATCAGCTACCAGCTTTCTCGTATAGGTTGACAATGTTATGATGGGCACTGAATTTGTTTCCTTGAAATTCTGGGCATTCAATGTGTTTTTGATTCGTCAGAAAGTGGTTACATTTTCCTAAATACAAACACTAAACTTTTGAATTACTTTTTTTTCAGGTGGGAAATCATCCAATTATTGATCTCGCCTTGGGTGGAGCGAGAGGGCTTGTCAGACTTTTACTGACTAAAACCCACTCTTATGTTCTTTCTTTGCTTTCAAAAGCGAACCTATGGCCCTACTATTGACATATAACTGAGTAAACTTCTTAGAAAAAATAGAGTAGGATGATATTATATTTAATTTGGAGTTCTTTCTCTACCCGTTTGTACATATTATTATTTTCAGTTCATATAACTACCAAGCTATAATATTTATAAGTAGTTATAAAATAATAATTAGTAGTGTTAAATTACGGTGCATAATTTGTCAAAATTAAAAAACTCTTTTCCTTTCAAAGTTCAGAACTAATTTACAAGCATATCAATAGTAATACTAATTCACGGCAAATCTTAGAATTAAAAATCTCAAAACAAATTATTACATCCACATTTCCACCCAAGAACACTTCAGCCTCACCGAACACATTCCCAAGTAACCTTACATTAGCTCAAACCTCTCTAACCCTCAAAAATCACTAAATAACAGCCGCCAGCAGCAGACACATAACTCACCCCCACCCACCCGTCATATTTCCATCATATGCGAGCAAAAATACAACTAGATTCATTATCAGCCCGATACATCACCCCCCGTAATGGCCGGGGGTTGAACGGTACCGTGGGAGGGGGGCAGGTTGATTCATAACCTATAAATCAATGGACTAGGGCGAAGTAATAGTCCAAATATTGTGCGCATACTAGGGTAGGTCGGAATGGTCATCCCTTAAAGAAGGTTGATTTGTGCGTAATTTTCTGGTTTTTTGTTTATGTTTTGTTTACTTTGAGGTGGTGTGTTGGGTTCGGGATGAGTTGCAGTCGTAGTACAGAAGGTATCTTTTGCATTTTGGATCATTGAATTTATACAAAAACGTAGAATTTGTATATGAATTCACTATAGCTTTTGCTAGCGGCTTAGCGCTCGTGAAAGAAGGTTTCACTATACAAACTTTGGAACCCCGTTTCATTGCCCTAGGGGGTGTATTTTGAGAAATCCTATCTTATTGCGCGCCACGCGTTCCAGTAGTTTCGGCTGTCCGTTGACATGTCATTCAGTTAGTTTCTTTTTTTATATAATTAGATATATCATAAATGAGAGTAGGCGATGGGCAGATGTGTCAAAAAAAGTCTTTATTTCCACCAGGTATAACGCATATGTACTATCACAGTAATTTACTATTTTATCTTGTAACGTACGTAAATGATTCCAAAAATGTATTTCAAATATTCTTATAGCAAATAAAGGCCAATGCAAACTATTGGCATGATTTACTTTTTTCTTTTCACCAGAAATGAAACCTAAGTTATATGCTAGAGGCCAATACGAGGAATCAACAGCAAAAAGAACCAGGTATTTAAACCGTAACCGAACAAAGATACGTATAGAAGCATCGCTAGTATGTTTGTGTCAGGTGGGACCTATTTTCGTTATATTATAATGAAATGGAAATGTATTATGTAATGTTTAGAGGTATCCATTGATAAAATAGATTAAGTTGGTTAGTACATAATAAAAATAACGCCTGATAACAAGCTATAGCATTATACTAAATTGTTTCTAATTTCGTTTGGTTATGGTTGGAAGACATAATTATTTTTGCTATTGATTTATCATATAATCCTTTAAGATATGGCCTAGGTTTCACTTTTGGCGAAAAGAAAAAAAAACGTCATCCCAGCAATGTATGGCAAAAGTTTCATTCCCCTTTGATATAGTAACTTGCTAATCACATAATTATACTTATCACTTACAACGCTCAATGCCTTCATATATATCGTCAGAGCCGCTGTCACAATCTGTTGCTCCACAGTCGTCTAGAACTGTTGCCGAAGTCGAATTTCCATCAGTGTCTCTAAAGATGCATAGTGTGTTTGATGTGTTTGAAGAATGAATATAAATTATGCATGCGTCCACTAAATCATGTTGATATGATAATTTATTATTCTAATCAAAATATTTCAACCTTTGAGCATCCAATCATGATTCTTCATATTCCTTCTCACCAGGTTACGTTTATGGCTAATTCTTACGTTGTCTCTACCATAAAACTCTGGCATGTGCTTCCCCTTGACATCAAAAAAGCCGAAACTACATTTTCCTTCAAGCGTAAATTCGGAACTACTACTTGAAGTCGTTTCAAACTTATTTCAGTCTTCGTCATAACTGTTATATTTTAAGTTCTCTTAATAATAATGATTTGATATTTATCAAAGCATTTATTAGTTTATAATATTAGCATATATATATTTTATTATTGTAAGTAACTTCATTTAATAATACTATACACTACTTGACATATCTGTTATTTATTTATTGTGCACACAGTGTTGTCTTTTTAACCCTAAGGTTTGTAAAGAATGTCTTGTTGCATTAAGATTAAGTCTGCCTATGTACTACTACTATACATGAAGTTTAAGTAAATAAATCCATATTTATTCTAAATAGTAAATTATAATAATAAAAATCAAATATATTTAAAATTATATATCATTACATACATTATGTTACCTTTTATGTTTTTCATATTTCTCTGTTAATTAATATAATCGGTCATGTACTGTTTTAAATACCTATTTATACAATAACAAGTTATTAAAATCCAAAAAATTCTGTCTTACAAAACACTTTTTCACCAACACTATCATTAAACCGTTAGCGCTCACAACCACAAACTCATTAAAGTCATTGAGTCCAAAGCCAAGGTAGCTGCTAGGAAACTCGCTGTTCTTGCAAAGGTCCGGCGGTACTTCACACCATGATAGCTTTTAATGCTATACAAAGCACCGGTCCGTTCGTGTGTGGAGTACTTCAGCCACATATGGGCTGATGCTGCAAAATGCCACCTGGCAGCTTTGGAGTCAGTGGAAAGGCGCGCAAAGAGGCTAATTGGTGATCCCGATCTGGTTAAGACCAACCTACAAAGCCTTGAGCACAGACGTACGGTGGCCAGCCTTTCGGTGTTTAATAGGCTGCATTTTGGAGAGTGTGCGCAGGAATTGCATGACTTGATTCCACCATCTCATTTCTACTATCGGACAAACCGAAGAACGGCGAGACCCTTACGTTGTTGAAATCTCTACGGTCCGGACCAAACGTTTCGCCTCGTCATTTATACCGCGTACCTCGAGAGACTGGAACAATTTGCCTGCTGCGACCTTCCCGTCCGATTATAATTTAGGTGTCTTCAAGGCTAGAGTGAAAAGGCTCTCAATAAATGAGTGCACCTCACCATCAACGATTGCATTACTACTTACCATCAGGTGGGATCGCAGTCAAGCACTAGTTTATATCAATTAAAAAAAAACTCATCCCTAAAAACCAGCAGTCAGGTCAGTCAGGTGCAATGTTGCTCACTGTACCAACCTACTTGAAAATCGAAGACCCTTTGTCAGTCTTTTGTATTCGACTGTATCTCTGACTGACGTCAATCAGCCCCCCTCTCCTCCAAAATGTTTGAATAAAACCTCAATTTTCTTAGGCTATGACAGTAACCTGGGTCTCGAGGACATTTTCAAGGTTAAACAGCTCTTGTCAAGACTGTTTCATAGATGGTCGACAATCTTGGAAAGCACGTTAAGGGTTCTTTTCCACTGGGTGGAATGCTGCAGCTACGGAAGCACTGCAGGGTGGAGTTTAAGCTACCCTGCGCTTCGTGCACTCCGCTCCACTTACACTGTTTTCATTGATATGGAGTGCCGATTTCGAGGACTATCAATGGGCAATTCACGGTCTGCTCCTCTCCATTCTGCCAAGTTCCACGTCGGTGGAGACATACCCTAAGTGTTTGGGTCTCAACTGTCAATTGTAGACTTCTACAGGCAGTCGATTGTCTTAAAGTACTAGCAGCATTTTCAAGGGTGCTATCTAAATCCAGGGTTTTGGATATGAAAATCAGAGAGGCACTTGCTCTTTTTGTCATTATTATTAACTAGCTAGCGCCCGCGACTTTGTCCGCATCAAAATTATTGTAAAACAGCACAATGCCTTTCGTTACAATTTCATGATTATTTTTTACGCGGTTGGTACCTACCTTATGTTTCTTTTTTCAAATAAGTTACTCTTTATATCCAGACAGACAGTCAGATATATATTTTTTTTTAATCACAAAGAATTAATAAAGTAATCACTTTCATACGCATTTAGTAAAAAAAACAACATATATTATAAACAGACACTTCAAGTTTATTATTTTCTTCAACACTACCATTAAACCATAGCAACAGAAACTCAGCTTATCCCTAAAAACTCCAGCTATCAGGTGGCACGTCGCTCACAGTACCTATCTACTCGCCCATCGACAATCCTTCGTCAGTCGTTTGTGCTCGACTGTATCTTTGACATACGTCACTCAACCCGATTGAATAAAATGTCAATTTTCCATTTATTTGAATACTGGCCTTATTAACATAGTCGAATAATTTGTAATTTTTATTAATGCGATTCTTGTAATCTTGTGATTTATTGACAATTAATATTATTTATTTTTGTTACGTTTTTAAACCTAGTTGGCCGTGATTAAATTATTTCCTGGATTCAATTACGTTTGTTCACGCAACTCGCCTAAAATAAAAGTCTAGTTTATTTTTTTGCTATTTTTATTAATATTTTTAGGCTCAGGTTTTACTAGGATATTTTATGATGGTAAGCGAAGAAATGGTCAACGATGGGGTTCACATATCTAGAAATAAAATACTCAGGGCTAAAATATCCTCCGTGATACATATACTACATACATCTATGTACATTCTTCGTCAGGGAATTACTGTTCTTAACTGTAGGGCCGTCGGTCGATCGTCTGAAACCATGGGTTGACTCTGAGATCGTGGGTTGGCTTCCAAAAGGGAAACTCGTGGTCCTCGAACAAAAAGGGCAAAAAAGGAATAAGCTGGTGCGGTTTTAGTCTGTCAAAGTCTAAGGGCCTGTTCACGACTTTGGTCTTTGTGGCGAGCAGGGCGGGCTTCAAACATTTTCATACTTTTGATCTTATCGCTCGCCACTCCGCGCTTAGCTACCGCTCACAGCGGCAAGTTCGTGAACGGGCCGTAACACAGACCCAATCCACCCTAGAGCGGGAGAAAACATTTGATGATTTGCCACCACTATAAAAAGCTGTTACGTATAACAAAACCACTTACAAACAAAAATACTTACTTTATACTTTAAAATGTATAAATTAATACTTTAAAAATACAAACACTAATACTTAAAAAACGTTTTATGGGATATCCAATATGTTGTTTGTAGCTTGGTAAAATTAAAAAAAATATTAAACAGAACCAAACTAAAATTATTCTTGTTTTAACAGCCTCATCAGTCGTGACCATACAGATTTATCAGTCGAAATATTTGAAGACCTCTTATTATTGTTGTTCGTCGATCCTTCGTCAGCTGTCGACGACTGTATCTGTGACACGCGTCAGTCAACTCGTGAACGATTCAATAAAATGTCAATTTTCTACTTACGCTTTTGTTTTTGTGAAGCTTTTAGAGAGGATTCGGTTTCATAGTACGGCGTTGAGTTTTTGTTACGTCTAGTGGTGATGTTTTGTTTTTAAATTAGTAAAGTACCATAGTACTTTACTAATAAGCATACTTAGAGCAGTGGTGGCTTAGTGGTGTTAAGAGTTGTAGGTCGCGAGTTCAATTCCAGCCAGGCGCATTACTTTGTGTAATTTATTTCATTACCACTGCTCTCAAAACGGTAAAGCGAACATCTTGAGGAAACCGGCATGGCCTAGAACTAAAGATTTGAAAACATGTGACACCCACCAATCTGCAGTGGGCTCTTGCGGTCGATTAGTGCCCATCCGTCTCCTAGAGAGGAGGCCTGAGTCCCAGCAGTGGGAACAATAAAAGGCTATTTATGCTATACTATGCTTAAAACTGATACAACTCGATGATATTTATTTTGTTTAAAACGATTATGGCGGGTATCTGAATCATATATATTTTGAGTTAAGCACCTCTCAAATTCTACTTTAATACCTGAAAGGTTTTCAAGTTTTTTTTTAGGGTACCGTACCTCAAAAGGAAAAAAATGAACCCTTATGGGATCACTTTGTTGTCCGTCCGTCTGTGTGTCTGTCTGTCAAGACCCTTTATCTCTGGAACGCGCAGAGGTATCGAGTTGAAATTAAAACCATATAGTCAAGTCTGCGGTCCCTTGATCCTGTGAAAAAATCAAACTTCATAGTTAACGAAAAGATACAAGATACTACTACGTTTATGTCGCAAAAAAACGTATATTTCGACACTCTCAGGGAATCAATTCATAGGGTACTTCCAGTTGACCAAGAATCCTAAAATGGCATGAAGCAAGGTCTCATCGCACAAGTATAGGAAAAATCTGAAAACTGTAAAATTTGTAGTAACATCACAAAAAAAGTTTAAGCGTTAAAAAATCTTCGTAACTCAATTGACGAATTGAACTGTTTTCATAAGTAAGTTTGTACGGAACCCTCAGTGCGCGAGTTCGACTCGCACTTGCCTGGTTTTTTTTTAAGATGGGAAATCATTTAATAACATCTCCCGCCCTTGGGCGGGGCGGAAGGGCGTCTCAAACGTTTACTGATTAAATCCACTCCTGTTCCTTCTTTGCCTATGTTCCAGGGCCCCGGGGTTCTCTTTCGCATCACCCATGGCCCCAGTAGGCTTCGATCCTGCTGGACCCCTACGGTTTGCTGACATCTTCTTGAGGGGCGCGTGGAACGATACATGCCGTCGACGATTTAGATTTTCGGGTTAAAGTAGAGTAAGAAATATGTACTCAACCTCAGACGCTTGCTAAAGTGGAGATTTTTATAGTCGAAAGGTTGAAAAGGTAAAAAATCATCATTATTTCAGCAGAAAGACTTAACTGCTGGACATAGGTCTCGCCTGAGTGTCGCCACCACGACCGGTCCTATGCATCTCACATCCATCGGATCCCCGTGACCATCACTAGTCATAGGTCCACCTTGTGGGAGGCTTTCCAACGTTTAGTCTTCTAGTACGTTGTCACCACTCCAGATCCGGCCCCATCAACCATCTGCTGGTGGTAGAAAATGCCTTATTCCATTAAAGTGCAGACTTAGTGCAACAAAACATACTCTAAATAAATAAATAATGATGTACTGGTTATTTTCATTTAATTTGAAACAGTTTATATCCAAATACACTCTGCACAGTGTACTTGAATATAAACTGTGTCCTGTGTACTGTGTGCCAAGCCCAAAGCGTCAACTAAAAACTCAAAAGGTATTAAAAAAAACAATACTTCAAAAACATTGTTTTCAAGAGATGATTAAATGTTCTGATTCAGCAAAAATGCTCAAACTTTGTGAAATTTAATTTCAATTCGGAAATCATAAAAATTACAAAAACACCCTATCCCTACATCCAAAAATTAATAAACCCACAAGAATTCAAAACGCGCTAAAAGCATCAATAAACGTAGCAAGTCACTACTGAACCATTTGAAACGAAAAAAAAAACAACAGATGCTGACAAAAGGAGTCTTTTGTCAGCTCGCGCGACTGACATTTGTCAATCAACCCTCGCGCCTGTCAGCTGTCAATGACAATTAATGGCCGCCCATACAAAGTTTTATGGCTTTTATTACCCGAATTGTATGAAAATGATTAATGCAAGCACTAATGCAAATCCACGCGGGCGAAGCACGGAGTCACTTATTGTGTTTTTCGTAGTTTTGTATAAAATTGATTTATTGCGAATTTCGCAGTTACGTCCTTGTGCGTGGTGGCTGTGGGCGGCGCTGTGTGTGACTGTGTGTGGGTCATTATTACAACTGCTTGTATGAATGAATCTGACACTTCTAGAAATCGACGAGACTGTCTTGTCTGTAGAAGTAATGGTAATGGAGACAAATAATAATTATGGATAAAACTATATCAATTTTGAGTCGTAAATATTCGATATACTTTACATTTTGCTCTTAAACTAATTTATTTTTGGTTGTTAAGTCTTTTTTTGTTATTCTCTCAGACTCTCTTTTGAGTGATTTTTCTCTCTTTTTGGTGAGATAGTGCATCTCACCTGATGGTGAGTGATGATGTGGTCGGCAATAAAGCACGCTCGCCTAAAAGTAACCTATTCACTCTTGACTTAAAAGCTCCATAATTACTTTTTTTTTGGTCGCTGTCTGTATCTCCTTTAGAGCCATATCATCTTTCGCCTAGTCCATCCATGGGATCTACGATACTACAGGAGATTTAAGATAGTAATCTAAGTATAGTTATTGCACACATTACCGATCCTAACACTCGTTAATTCCCTCACCTATTTGTCCCAATACTTCTAGCGCAGGGCATAGGTCAGGTACGAACAAAGTGCACCATTATTTAGCAGCGTGTTGCCAATTTTAGACTGGGTACTGTGGTGGTCGATGATAATAAAAAGGGCTTATGCACGTCTTGATGTTGGATTTATACCTGTGAAATTACTCTTTTAAATATATATTTCAGTGAGAATAAGTGAGTGGTAGTGATATTTAAAGCGAAATACTACTCACTGGTTAATCACAAAATCTCCGAAACTAAAACACATACAAAATTAAAAGAAATTAGAAAATTAAAATTTGGCAGGTAGGTTCCTTATAGAGTGTAGATATGCAGATTTTACGAAACTCCATCCCTAAGAGGGTAAAACGGGGGTTGGAAGTTTGTATGGAGAAACCAACATTCGGACGGGCGAAGCCGCTGGCAGAAGCTAGTCTAATATACATACATAGTTATAAAAATCTTGTGTCACAGTTTTTGTTGTCGAACTAATCCGAAACGGCTTGACCGATTTTTTTTTTTTTTTAGTATATTGGTCTGAGAATACGTCGTAAGCTATTTTTTACCCGACTACCCGCACACATAAATTTATTGTTTTTATAAATTGTCATCATCATTTCAATCGAAGGACGGCCACTGTTGGACAAAGGCCTCACCCAAGTGTCGCCACAACGAACGGTCCTGTGCGTCTTGCATCCACCGCATTCCCGCGACTATCACCAGTTCATAGGTCCACATTGTGGGAGGCCTTCTAACGCTGCATTTTCCGGTACGCGGTGCTTCGGCTGAAATGATGACAATGATGATAGTTTACATTGCAGAAAAACGTTTACTAAGTCAGCTCGTTATTAGGTAAGTATTTATAAAAAAACAGTCGCACATTTCGGCCTTCGTCAATCTAAACTGACAATATTTTGTATATTTCTTTCAGTGACTATTCATTTTATTTATAATGTACCATGACTTCAAACCTATTTACAGAGAGCCTGATGAAAGAGTCTAAACTTTTCTGGGTTCCCTACTAATAAAATTAAGTTAGAGGTGTCTTAGGTTTAGCTACTCACCCAGATTATTAACTTCTTCTAAACGTAAAGCTGTAGAAATGAAGTTAAATCTATGATGTAAAAATAGTGTTTATTTAAAGGATAATAAATTGGTAGTGTGAAAGCGAAACCCGGGGGACCTGGGACGAAGGCAAAGAAGGAAAAGGAGTGGGATTTTAGTCAGTAAAAGTCTGACACTATCTCTCGCTCCGCCCACGTGCGGGATTTGTCATAAGATAATTTTCCCACCCAATAATAAAAAAAAAATTGTAAGACAAGTCAAAAGAAAGTCTTTGGGTGTTAATATACCAGCCCTCTAGTCATGTGAAGAGCTGATTGTGTGTATCTGTGTACGTGTGCCAAATAAAATATTTTTCTTTTCTTTCTTTCTTTCTTTCTGATCAAACCATTTGGCAATGTCCTGGAAAAATCGAAGGGAAATTTTACTCTATGGACTTAATTCTTAATTCTTTATTGTACACAACACTTATTATTAAACCTAAATTGGTGATTTGGTAATTCATGTACAAAGGCGAGCTTAACTCAACAATGAGTTTTCTCTTAGCAAACCTTTGAGTGACGGAGGGAGATCACACATGGACGAAGTATTTTATGTAAGCTCTTGTTCATTTGGAACCTTGAAATTCACACGCTTACCTGTATCACTGTTGGTAAAGCACTATAATAATATAAACTCCTACTACGAAGAACTTTCTTCTGTAGCTTATTTGATTTTTTATTTAAAAATGTCCTAAAAAAAATATTTCAAAGTAAAATTTTGTATTTTGTAAAATAAGAAAATATGTAATAAGAAATACATTCAAGGGCTGAATACAGTAAAAGGATCGTGAAAGTTAATATAATCCCGAAGCAAACGTCTTGTGAAAATAATTAATATCGATTTCCAGACAGAACGACTGTTCTGCTCAGCTCGGATGTGGACCAAGTCAGAGCAGGCAGCGGTGTTCGTAAGTTGGAGATTTTTTTTTTTAATTATTACATTAATAAGATACTTTGTATTGTTTACTTACCTATAAATAATAGTGTTTGTGTGCCTTGTGTTGTGTCAAATAAATACTTTTCCTTCTTTCTTTTTCTTTTTTTCTAAATGACTATGATCCAGTAGCGCAGGCCGTAATCTGTGTAGAAAAAACTATAAAGAAATTGGAGGCATACAATGATCTCAAATCTGAAACGATTATATTAATTATCGCTTCATGAATTTTTTCCATAAAATGGCTTTTCATCACATATCTACCTTGTTTAATGTACTTATCAAATCAGCTGAAAGACCTGCACTGTGGGATATATACATTATATACCGACGGTGGACATCACAATCCGAGTATCGCCACAACGACTGCTCCTGTGCAATTCGCTTCCATCCCTAGTAAAAATAAATAAATGGCGGGTTGCGTCGTCTTTACTGCACTCTGTGTTAAACTCATAAGACTGATAACTGAAGACTGATGTCTAATCACACTCCTATGCATAAAAACATTGCTTTTTAAAAATACCGTAAAACGGGGTGAATAGAAACAAAACTTTGGTTTGGTTTTTCATTTTGATACCATATTATCGGCTTCTAACAAAGCATCGACATTTTATAATAACAATTCATTAATAAATCGATATAGTTAAATGCTGCAAAACATATTCAAATACCGTGAAAATACCCTTTGAAGTTCTGTTTCTATTCACCTCTGAGTTTCTATTCACCCCATTTGACTGTAGCTCACAATCCGCCATTCTCTCGTATCTTGCGCTTCTAGTCAACGTCACAATTTCATTACCGCCGAGATCCACGTCACGTCACATCGCGTCACGTCAACTCACGTCAGTTCCCGTCACTTGTCACCCGGCCGTCACTTACCTGCCACCGACGGTTTAGACAGTTCGTTAATTAGACTGTAACTTGATGTGTTACGTGTTTTTTGTTTGGATAATGTAGTTTTAGTTCTGTTGAGTCGAGTTGAGCATTTGGGGAATAAAGAGGGATTGTGTGGTGTGTATTTTTATTCGCATGCTCTCGGTAAAAAGGACATAGCCATTTTGGAATATTTGTTGAAATAAATTAAAGACCAGATGGCCGATGGAGCCGAAAGGTTTTGGAGTGAAAGACACATCGTTCGAAGGCCTCTCACAAGGTAAACCGATGACAAGAGAAACTTTCTTTGTAGCAACAATAGGTATATGTCCAACAGTGGACGTCTTTCGGCTGTAATGATGATGATGATGATGAAGAGTTGAAATAACATCAAGAGGGATGATTCTTCATGTTGAAAGTGCTCTATGGTTGTTTTAAATATCAATGCCTTTCCCAAGATGCTGTTGCAATGAGTATCTTTGACGATCAGACACCCACTTGTCCTCAGTCTTGAAGACACCTAAATTATAGTTGCACAGAACAAATGATCTTGCTCATCACACAAACACTTGTTCTGGGTGGGAATCAAACCCACGACCTCCAGCGTAGCAGTCAGGGCTACTGACCACTAGATCAACAGGCCTGTCAAATACCTCCCTCTCCCTCTTTATCCATCCACAATATACATGACCATACCAAGACAAACAAATCCCTTTCTAACTTTTCAGTCATAGGCGCCACTTTGAAACTTCCTCTAATATACTCATTTCTTACTTTACCCATTCTCGTCACATGTCTCTAAGCGTAGATCTCTATAGAAAAGAACGTGGATGAAACTCCACCAGAACATAATTTTATGTTCAGTCACGATCCTCGCTAAATAAAACCTTGGACTGCAAGTACTCTGAGCTCTAACAATATGCGTACGAACAGGTCAGCTCGCCACCTCGTCGAGCTATTGTCAGCGATCGTCGTGGGTTCCTCACTCAATTGATTGTGACAATTTATTATACGCATCGGCTTGACAAGTACGGATTGATATTTATTTATTGGTACCTTGATGTTTTCTAGATTGGCGTCTTGATATTGTTTGATAGATTTTTAGTAAGGTAACTTAAGGATTCACCGTACACCATCAGGCTATCTACCACCAGCTCCTATCGCTATATATTTTACGACCTAAACTGAATTGATGACTGGCCTGTTGGTCCAGTGGTTAGTGGCCCTGATTGCTATGCCGGAGGTCGTGGGTCTGATACCCATCCAGGACAAATGTTTGTGTGATGAGCACGATCATTTTTTCTGTGTCTGGGTGTAATTTATCTATAGTATGTGTGTATTTAGAAATATATGAGTATGTTTATCAGTTGTCTAGTACTCATAGCACAAGCTCTGCTTACCTTTTGACTAGATATTGTTGTGTGATGAATATTATAATCGACTGTATTTTTCATTGTTTTATATTGTTTGACAGGAGATTTGTAGTTAGGTAACTTAAGAATTCACCTAAAATCATCAGGCTATCTACCAGGAGCTCATAACGCAATTCATTTTACGACCTAATCTGAATTGTTAAAGAGATGAGTTTCTTGCACGCTTAACATTTTAAAATGTCATGGTAACGCTCCAGGTCAGTGTCAGGTTCTATATTCATTAAAATATGATTGGTGAACGTATCACTTATTTATTTAAGTAATTCTTCTTCGTCCATCCCAGCTCCCATCATCTATTGTCGGGTCACCTCACAATTCTGTGCCAGGACATTCTGCCCTGGGTTGTTGACTTTGACAATTGGGTTTTTTTTTTTTTTCTTTTGGGCTTTTTCCTTTTCCTTTTTTTCCTTTTTTTCGATTCTTTTTGGGCTTTATTTACGTAATTACAATAAGTAGAAACATCAATACCAACCTTTTAGTTTGTTTAACCCTAATGATTACCTATTTCGTGAAAAAGTTTTTCAATAGGGTTAGCTGAACTAAGAGGTGTTAATGATTTTAATGACTAGTCAGTAAAGTCATATTTGTAACGATCATAAGTCATATTTTAATATACATAGAACCTTAAACTAACTTTCAAAATCCAAAAAACTTAAGAAAATTTGTTTTCACGGGCTGTCCTGGAGCTAACTCAAAACGAAGAATTTTCAAGAAATAGATGAGATGATGCAGCAAAAATGTTAAAGGGAAATAGCATGAGAGATTAACGTTGACCAATATGATCAGAAACACCAAAAAAGATGTCAAGTGCGTTGCCAACCTATAATAATAAAAAGAAAGAAAGCCTAAGTTGTACCTAGAAAGCATTCATCAGAAAACAGTACCTCAACCAATGCAACCTACATAGTATAGCATAGCACTACTTCACACCATTGTGTGGACCACGCGGAGGACACGGTGGAGCATACGGTAGAGGTGTGCTACACCTGGGTAGAGCTGGGCGCTCGGCGGCAGCGATCTCTCGCGCCGGGCCTTAGTATAGGCTATGGTCTGGAGCAAGGAGGAGTGGTAGGCAGCCACCTCCTTCTGCGAAGCAGTAATGCTAGCAAAGGAGGCGGCCGCACGTGCGAGGCAACGGCCCTCGTGCTCTAGGATTTTTAGCCAGTAAAAGTCTAACACGCCCTCTCGCATCGCCCAAGAACGGGGGATGTCATTAGATGATTTTCCAATCTAAGAAAAAACTACTTCACACCTTTTTTTGTTGCCCACATTAAAAGTTACTCCTATACCGTGGGTGCAGAAGACATCCAGATCCAGAATAACTATCTTTAGGCCATACAAACATTTGTTCCGAGCGAGAATCAAATCCACGACACGTCTGCGCTAACCGTGCTATCGTAACAATATTACACGACGTACCCAGCAAAAGCAGTACGTCATGTACTTCCCATACGTACAAAACATTTTGTGAACACATTCATTGTGGGTCACAGCTAAGGAGTGGAATTCCCTGTCGGAATCTATGTTTCCTGATAGCTACAATCTAGGGGTATTTAAGTCAAGAGTGAAAGCGTAACGTATCCAGCTCGAAGGACCATGTTAGGGACCTATCTAAAGACTAAACTCAAATGGACTGTAATTTAAAAGGATTATTATTATAGAATAGGTACAATGTTCGATGTTTGCAAGCATTTGGAGTACGTGCCTTGAAATTTTTCTTTCTGTCCTTTGGATAATTGACGTTTGTCAGTTTTTATAATCCGCAGCCTATTTAAAGTTCAAGTCAAGACGTTAACATTTTAGTACCTCTAGATAAATAAGCTCTATTATCGACCACATCATCCCATACCATCAAGTGAAATAGTGCTCAAACGCAAGCCTATGTTAATAAAAAACTTAAAAATTTTAATCTGATTTGTTAGTTATAAAACTTCACACAACTTCAAACGCTAAAGATAGCTATTATATATAAAATCTCAATCCACATCGCAACGTTATGAAAGCATCAATGTATCTGTCAATACACATGTTTACCCGGCCGCAGCTGAAGCGATGCAAGTTATTAAAATATAGCGCTTCTTTTTTCGCTACAAACTCCCGCAAACGCGTCCTGACTATTTTAGATTTGATGATATATTGTCGACTTTCCCGCGATTGGGAGCTACCACAGATGTGGCATTAGGTAGAATATTTGCAGTTTGAAGTAATTACAATGGCAATTTATTGGTGTAAAATATTACGGGTCTTTCTTTATCAATTGTAGTTTAAAGCAACTACCGTTAATGTATATTAAAAAGAGCATCTTTTTTTGAAGTCGTCCAATGACTTCTCCCATTATAAGACGGAGTGGGAGGAAGTGTCAGATTTTTACTGACTAAAACCTCCTTCTTTGCCTTGCGTTCCAGGATCACGGATTTCGTTTTCGGAAGTCAACCTCAGGGCCCAATGTGCTTGCATCTCTTTGAGACATGAATGGACTACGACTACGTGCCATGGACCACTCAAGGATGGTCCAGATGGTTACCGGACGGCTGGATGTTGAGCTACCCATTGTTTGTCGTCCGCAAGCTCACGCAATGGCATCTTGTAAACGTGTTGAGTTTTAAGAAGCTTTTAGAAGCCTCCTGAAAGTTAGTACAGGTCTTTCCACATTCCTTGTAGCTCATAAAAGCCTCACGTTTAAGCATCACTAGGCAGATAATAATTTAGTGATTGATGCGGTTCACAATCGCACGAGTGAAGAGAAAACTTGTCTTCAGTTGACATATGGAAACTCCTAGATTGCATCACTGCTTACCATCAAGTGGGATCGCAGTCAAGCACTGGTTTATATCAATTAAAAAAAAAAATAATTGTATCCCACCAAAAATATTCAGTCATTAGTTAGACGCAATTAAACTAGATACAGACAATCGCACATCACTATCAACACTTTTTTTTAATGATATTTACTGGTGCCTGATTGCGATCCCCCCTTTGTGATGCGCACTAGTTTATTAAGAGCCTATTCACTTTAGCCTTGAAGATTACATTATAATTGACTTTTACAGTTGTACTACGACAGTCAAAAACAAAGCCTGTCAGTAATAATAATAATAATAATAATTCGTTTATTTTCTCACCACAGTATCACAGCAATTACAAAACTAAGACAATGACATTAATTGGGTTCATACTGTGGAAGACTGGTGCCTAAGGTAGGCTTTTGGCCTGTATTTCAGGTCACCAGGTCTTCCCCTCTTTTATTAGTGTCAAATTGTTACTACTGATGCGCGGTTAACTATACAACTGTAGTACCTACCATACAAAGTAAACAAAATCAATTCAAAACCATTCCAAAAACAAATAAAACCCCATCTCCACTCCTACTCTATGTTAAATGTTTGTGAGACGTAGTAGAGGTGGAGGGGGACGCACAGATGCGCCCGCGCAGTCGCCGCTGTGACGAGCCTTGACAGACATAAATCAATTGTCAAAGCATCGGCGGTAATCTTCAGTAATGGCGGGTAGAATTGTGTGGATATGACGGTCCGTGTTTTGAATCTTACAGTATTTATACACTTGCTAGGATCACGGAAATTTTTGAAAGATATCCACTATTTACTATTTATTTTTTAAAGATAGAGTGGATATTTCGCTCCACTCAAGAGCGAGAAATTGTATTTTTTGATACAAGTGGATAAAGTTTGTCATTGTGACCGACGCAGCATTCACCGGAGCCTTGCTGAGGGTATTATAGAGGCGAAGGCTGCAATGAAAAAATTCCACACCTATCAAACGACGATTTTCAATGCAGTTACGAAGACATAAATAAGTGGGGGTTGACGTGCGACTCGTGGTGTCGACGCGCGCCTAGACTGTTTCGATAAATGTGGTAAAATTTTGGCGGGGGCGAGCACGCGCATTTATCCTCACTAGTGCGAAAAACAGTCAATTGCGTGCCTAAAAGCGGAGGGTTTTTCAAGTAAGTTTATTGAAAAATAATTTGATTATTTCCAACCTTAAAAAAAAGACTACTTATAAAATGAGGAGTTTTGAAGTCTATATCAGAGTTGTTGTTGAAATGACGCAAATTTAAGACTAACTTACAAATTATAAACATTCTATTAGAAAAATATGCGCCACGTCAGCGCAAAACGGCCAAACACTTAGCCTAATGCCGCCGTGACCACACGCAAAATGCGACAAGTCTACAGCGCTAGTTTTCAATCAGGTGGACCGGGTGACAATATCGACACCAAGACATCGGAATGGATACTCCAATTATGATGCTACAGAATAACCATCCAATATCCGACAAGATTTCCGTCACACATCGCATCCACGCTAACCCAACGCTATCAAAGGGCAACGAGCACAGCTTAATAAGTCCAAATGGCGGCGGCGACAACAGAAACGTGTTGTATCATGTCCCGGCCGTGGGAGCCATCGATTGGCTCAAGTGCTGTCATCTGCTTGATTGGTTCCGATGACGGTTACTTTAGTTTTAACATGATCTTATATAGGTAGATGGATAGATGGATGGGTGAGATATGAGAGCTTGAAGTGTGGTGTAGATTTGGAATGGAAAGATCAAGCAGTTTGAGATGTTGGTAATGGAGTTCACAGTCCAGGAGATAGAATAGAATAGAATAGAATAGAATAGAATAGAATAAAATAAATAGAATTTTATTTTGCAAATATGGGTAATACATTATAGTTCTTAAGATTACATAACAGCTCAACCACATTTTACAAACACACCACACATGCAACATTTTTTTTTTTTTTTGATAGGAAGACTGATATTTATTAAAGAACACATTGAATGTCAGTTACGAAATACCTATATGCCTCCATTCTATTCCACATGATTTTCCATTATTTGGACCATTATTATCTCCCAATGCTAAAACATAAAAGAATTTGTATAATAATCATGCTTGAGCTATCGAAATCCTTAATCTAGAAAAAATAGAATAATATAATATAATTGTTATGGTATTACGAACTGCGTGAGCAGTGATCTTTATGAATGTATTCCTAGTCTATGGTTCGATCATAGCTTGTCGCCCCGGTAACAGAATAACATGGTTGTTGTCTTATAAAAATGTGTATTCTTAATTAATTAGTTCGTATGATTACCTCATACCCCATCAATAATATTCACAGCACTATCACACAACGCCGTCTAGTCCCAAGGTAAGCAGAGCTTGTGTTATGAGTACTAGACAACTGATAAACATACTTAAATATTTCTAAATACATATATATTATAGGTAAATTACACCCGGACGCAGAACAAATGATCGTGCTCATCACACAAACATTTGTCCTGGGTGGGAATCGTACCCACGACCTCCGATATATGAATATGTTTTTGTATTTCAACTTCATTCCTTCTAATTAAAGACCAGAATATTTACTTTGTAGTTTCCTTGCAAATCACTAAGTCTCCCCTATTTCCCAACGAAACGTAAACAGTAGTTGCTAATCACAGTTAACTTGAAATCAGTACGCAAATTACAGGGAATTGTATGCAAAATAGAACATAACAGCACTATTACCGTCAGTAATCTGTCATTACGGAGACTATTATCTAAATAAACAGGCAGCCTATCTGTTTTGTGATATTATCGTCAATAGCTAATGTTGTAACTGGCACTTACCTCCCCTAGAGTTCTAGCTCATGTGTACAGTCAACAAAGGACATAAGTAGGCAGGATCGGCATAGTTGGAACTGTCATTTAAACCGATGGATGGATGGGCAAATATGTATATATTATATTTACCTATATTGTATTGTATCTATGATTCATTTGTATATCTTTTTTATATTCTTTCCTTTCTTTTTCTTCTCTCTCTTTTATTGCACCTACCACTATTCTTCTCTGCATCACCCAAAGGTTGACTGGTAGAAAATGCCTAAGGCATTAAGTCCGCCTCTGTACCTTTATGTGCATGAAGTATAAATAAATAAATAAATAAATGGATGTGAATGAAAATTCATAGTATAAAGGTTTTATATAAACACAATAGAAAGACAATGAGGGAGCAAATGCGTTCACTTGCAGTCTAGACGTTGCCAGAGCGTATGTATAAGAGAGTGTTTTGTTTTCCTGCAGGAGAGAGCAGGGTCGCAGGTGTGGATACTAATAATTGAGGTACTACTGGGTGACCCTCAATGTATGGGCGGTATTTTTCTACAGCCCAAACTATGACGAGACCTTCTCGCTCCGTAGTAGACTACTTACGATCAGCAGAAGTCGGTAAACGACAGAGTACTCGATAGGATGCACGTCGTAACCTTCATCTTGCAGAAGAACGGCGCCGAAAGCATAATTGCTAGCATCTGTTTGTATGATAAACGGTTTACTGTGATCAGCTTGTACAAGGTCAGGTGCTGTTCTTACCCTCTCCGTCAACTCATTGAAAGCTCGCCTCTGAACTTCGGTCTAAAAACTAAGGTACCTAACAGTAAATAAACAACTCATTAATACAATTAAAATTCATTCATATCCATCCATCGGTTTCAATGAAAACTTCACAACTATATCAGATCCTGGTTACTTATATCCTGCGTTGACTGTACTACATTAAAATTGTATGAAGGAATACTGTTTCTTTTTGTAGAGAATTTGTAGCTTACAGAATTTGTATGAATTTATAAATAATATTAGGCTAGTGTTTGTCCAGCAGTGGATATCTATTACAGAAACGTTGATAAGGGTGAAGAGGCGCCACATTTACGCCAAAAATGTAGTGTTTATTTTGAGTTTTTAAACTCCCAAAATTGGTTTCTTATTTCTTAACATGCTTGTAGTCTCCCTTCGCCGTAGGCGCAGGCTTGCGGACGGCGAGCAATGGGTAGCATACCGTCCGTTCGTACGGTAACCGTCCGGTCTGGACCGAGCCCAAGTCGTCGACGGCGCGTAGTGTTCCACGCGCGCCTCAAGGAGATGTGAGCAAATCGTAAGCACTCAGCAGGGTCGAAGCTTACTGGGGCCATGAGTTAAGTAAACATGAACCCCGGGGCCCTAGAACGCAAGGCAAAGAAGGAACTAACAAATAGGTTTTAATCAGTAAAAGTCTGACACGCCCTCCTGCTCCATCCAAGGGCGAGAGATGTCATTAGATGATTTCCCACCTACAAAAAAACTTGTGGACTCCCTTCTTGATGTCCCAGGGACCTGAAGAATATTTATATACTGCATTTTAATGCAGTTATTTAAAGTCAGTTAACAAGTTGATTCTCATTTAAAATTAAGTCCAGTTCTGCAAAGACACAACAAGTCTCTTTGTAGAGCTGGACTTTTAGCATCATTATGCAAAATGATATTTCATCAGTGATTGCAACTGTCGTAAAGTTCAAAATATATTGGATCACGTGGTCATCACGACACCTGCAAGGACTAACGTTGTACCTAAATCAGTTCTAGACAATTTTCATAATTTTGAAAATTATTACAACAGTACCTACTCAGATTACCTCAAAAATGAGTCTTCTTCTTCTTTTCGATTCGATGGTAAACTCGTCAAACCTTTTGGGCCCAATAGGCGGCCACACTAATAGCAGCATTGGTAGCACTCATCAAATCCTCTAAAGTGCAGGTATACGGACACCTGGGGCATTCCAACATGTGGCTCATGTTTTGAACAGGAGCTGAAAAATGATTTATAGTGTTATTTCTTGCAGGTGTCGATAAAACTTCCTTAGGCCCCGGCCTCACTTCGAAAACGGCCTCGACTTTCGAATGGTAGATCCTGGGTTCAAACCCATCAGCCACTTTACCTTTTGTCATTAATTTCATCACCACTATTCACAAATCGGCGAAGGAAAATATTGTGACGAAACCGGCATGTATTGTGACATCCACGTACCCACATCGAGGCCCGCTCTAAGGTCCATACTTATGTCCTTCAGTTGCCCTTTGCGTTCTAGGACCACGGGTTTCCGGATTCCCATTTCATATTTTAGAGTGAGCATCAGCAGTGTGAACATTATAAAGCTGATTGTGTACGTAAGTAATATAGTAATATCACTTGGTACAGTTCTTAAGATCGACAGTTAGACTTGATTTCATCATTCACTCTTGACTTAAAGATTCCCGTGTTGTAGCCATCAGCAAACACAAGGAATTCCACTCCTTAGCTGTACGCACAATGAATGTGTTCCCAAAATGTTTTTTTTTTCTCAAAGAGGAAGTCAAAGGCATTTTTTGACTGACTTGCTTTTGCTATAGACGCTTACATACATCCGCTTTACGTTTTAGTACCTTCGCTTAGCTTAATTACTGATTAATTGGCATCATCGAATGGCCGTTGGAGCCGAAAGGTTCTGGAATGGCGACCACGTACCGGAAGACGTAGCGTTGGAAGGCCTCCTGCAAGGTGGACCGATGACCTGGTAACGGTTGCGGGAGTACGATGTATGCGAGACGCACAGGACCGTTCATTGTGGCGACACTTGGGGGAGGCCTATGTCCAGCAATGGACGTCTTTCGGCTGAAATGATGATGATGATGGCATCATCGATAGTTAGACGTAATTTATCAGAATTAATAGTAAACAAAGACATCAGTTGAACCTCCATTACAAAAGACCACAGCACATGCATCACTACAAACACTAAAGGACACAGGTAATGTAAAACTTACGGCCGACTCATTAACAAAGCACTCAATCGATTGGCATCATTTAACCTCAATTTGAACCTTATGCCGTCGTGATAAGGGTGAAGGGTTGTTTGAAAGGCGACCCCTGAAATATGAGTGGTGGCGTCATGGCTACAGTGATTGATGGGTGCTGACTGACGTGTGCACGAAGTGGGGTGTGGTAGGGGGTGGGCTGAGACATAAGCGATAGCGGATAGAACTAATAAAGCTACACAATAACCAGAGGTTTGTGAAATATGGATGAAATTTTACTTTGATTTTAGCAGGCATATCTCTAACTAACTTATCGCGACTAGAAGGCTTGATAGTTCTTTGCCTAAAAAATGCTGCCAGTTTTTTTTGGTACATTTACGGATAACAGCGAGATGTGGAGGAGTACTTCGATCATCATCATCATTTCAGCCGAAAGACGTCCACTGTTGGACATAGGCCTCTCCCAAGCGTCACCACAACGACCGAACCTGTGCATCTCACATCCACCGCATTCCCGCGAATCTCGGCGAGTACTTCGTTCCTTACTCGTAAATGTATTTTAATTTTGTTTTGTATATAATGGTACATAGTATAAAAAGTTAGTCAATATTTGGGTTATTGTACAATTAAATCATTAACGAATGAATTAAAATCTTAATACGATATAATCGTTTTTTCGAAAATCTTCCTTTGGTTAAAAAAGTAACATCAGCTTATAACTTGCACCATTCTGTATTGGGGTTTGCTCTGTACACATAAGCATGGCTATTATAGTTTTGACCTGGACTCTTTTAGTTTCAATTTTCAACATATTGATTAAATGCGACGGGTATCAACGAATGTGTCTGGCTTTTTCGTATTCCGATCCACTGGTTGATTGATTTAATTACAGTTTTTCTGGTTAAAAGGTTTCATTTTAGAGTTAATGTTGTCTGATTACTTGATTACCATTGTAATTTGGTTAAATTAGCAATAATCCAAAGGGAAAAAAAGAGGTTTTTTTTATTATTCTTTATAGTTTCATTCTTGACCGCTATCTCAACTGATGAAAAGCGACAATGCGGTCGAGAATGGAGCGCGCTTACCTAGAAGTAACCTATTCACTCTTGACTTAAAGATTCCCGGGTTGTAGCCGGGAAACACAGATTCCGACAAGGAATTCCACTCCTTAGCTGTACGCACAATCAATGTGTTCCCAAAATGTTTTCAAAGGGATTTTTTTGACTGGCTTGCTTTTGCTATAGAAGCTTACATATATACTCTTTAGTACCTTCGCTTAGCTTAATTACTGATTGATTGGCATTTTCATAGATTTATTTTTCTTATGACCCTGGGGCACTGGACCGTTGGAAGGCGTACGTGAATTCAATTCGCAGAAACCCCTTACACAATTTTCTTGGAACGTGGCAAGTGACGATAATCTCTGTACGCGTTATGCTAGTTCATCCAAGGACAACCCACGGTAGGTGGAAACTTTGCGATATATATGAAAATTGGTATTATTATTTTGGTATAATTTGTGTATGTTGTTATTATATAATAGGGGTTAAAGTAAGAAATTGCCGTTTTATTGTAATAGGTAATACTTATTTTCAGTAAATTTTTTTCACATGAGGTACTAAGTGAATTTTTTTTATGAAGTTCTTTTAAAAAATGTGAAAATGTGCAACGTTCGATTATAGACTTTCAGTTTTTTTTTTTTGCGCGGATCTAACGCGGTAGAAACTGCTCGCAATATCAAAGTTGCGCATGGAGAGGGGACTGCTAATGAACGCACCCTGTGATATTGGTTTAAACGCTTCCGTGACCTTGCTCCAACGGACTACCATTTTTTTCGTGATTTGGACAATTTTCTACGTGATAAAAAGTTTTCTTCTCAGGAGGCAGTACAAAATGCTTTCACACATTCAAATCTAGACCATCAGAGTTCTATTGCAAAGGCATAAATGACCTTTCTATTAGATGGCAGCAATGTATAGATAATAATAGTAATTATTTAATTAAATAAATACCTCGAATTAAAAAAAAAAAATTCAGTACAAATAGGCAATTTCATACTTTAACCTCTAATTTTACATTTCTCTTATTGTTTAATTAATTTGGATTTAAAAAAAAATCTACCTTTTAATTACGTTTATTGTTCCGTCATTTTTGCTTACTTCTACTACTGGAGGACGAGTAATGGGTAGCTCGCCGTCCAACCGTCCGGTAACCGTCCGGATTGAGCCCGAGTCGTCGACGGGGCATTCTTCTACGCGTGCCTCAAAGAGATGTCAGCAAAACCGTGGTTGCCCAGCAGTGCCGAAGCCTTCTGGGTCCATGGATTGACTTCCAAAAGGGAAACCCGTGGTTCTGGAATGAAAATGCAAAGATGGATCGTTTGTGTGGTTTTAGTCAGTAAAAATCTAACATCCCTCCAGCCTTCCCACTCCGCCCTTGAGCGAGAGTAGTCATTGGATGATTTTCCAACTTAAAAAAATTATGTATACTATACTTTTTGATTACAGTTTGTAAAACATTAAAAAATCTCACGTAAACAAAACAAAATTACCCATACATTACATTAACCAAAATATTACCACCCTAATGAACAGAAATCAATAATATCAACATTGCCAACAAACCAGCGGAAACTCGAAAGTGAAATAGCGTCGAGATAACGTCAACGTCAACTGTCAATCGGCTGTCAGCTGTCAATCTTGGCACAGTGGGCGCAGGAGCGTGCGCGCAGACAAAAAGATTTTATCAATTATATTATTATTATGTGATTCATCGGGGACGAGTTGCGGTTGTAAGAACTGTGATGGAATTATTATGTAAGAGTTTTTTAGTGGAGAAGTGGAGTTGGGTAATAGTTGGTGTTTTAGCTTTATAGTTATAGGGGAAATTGAGAGAGTTGATCTTAGGATCTGGAACAATCTGAGGGCTAGTATTTTAGTTTCTTCTGCAAATTTAACCCGTGAGCAATGGTGGCGAAGTGATAACGGTCTCGACTTACGAGATGTAGGTCGCGGGTTCAAACCCAGCTAGGTGTATTACTTTTGTGTAATTTATTTCATCACCACTGCTCTCAAAACGGTGAAGGAAAACATCGTGCGAAAACTGGCATGTCCTAGAACCAAAAATTCGAAAACATGTGACATTCTCCAACCCACATTGGGCCCGCGTGATGGATTACGGGCCATTCCCTCTCCTAGAGAAAGGCGGCCTGAGTCCCAGCAGTGGGAACATTAAAAGGCTGATTATGCTTATGCTGCAAATGTAACCTGCAACCCTCATTTAGAATCCGTTAGTTTTTGGTTAAACTTGTGATATTATATTAGTAGTAGTAGTTATGTATTGTATTTTATATTGGTTTATATTTATTTTATATATATGCTTATAAAATATACAGTATTTGATCAATTTGTTAGCATTACATCGCAGACTATTCCTTGTATAATTTTAAGTTCTTACGATCCATCCTAAGGTTGTAGAGGTAGATATTGCTGTCAGCGATAAGACTGCCATTGTACTCATAGATTTAAGTTTATGTATAAGTTTTGTTACTTTTTTGGTGTACCATAAAGTTTATTCTTCGTACCTCATATCCAAATTAAATCTCTACATTACTGTTTACACAGTTTTGCTGTGAGAACAATATACTTATACAAAATTAATACGATTTAAACCTAGTGTGTTTGTATGTTACCTTGCATCTTACCTATCTATGCGCATTGTAATGAAAATTATTTGAAACATTCAAAAACTTCATTGAAGCCAGTACATTCCATCCTGCTTCTATATTTTGTCACGAAGTATGTCAGCTCATAGAACTGACTGCGACAGAACCAAAATGCTGTTGACACAAGCGTACAGTTTGAACAGTTTGGTCGATCGTCACTTAATCATCTCCATGACAATTCGAGCGTAACTTGACGGCTGATGGTTCCTTTCCGCGCTCTTTTTGTGATATATGATCGATAAATATCAATAGCTGTGCCGCTAATCGTTTTCTAGCTAATAGTCTTTGCTAAACATAAAATAACACTCAATTATTTTACAAAAATGTTTTGTGATAAAAAGTGTTTTAACATTTTTGTGAAAAATTTAATGAAAAATAATTATTGATTGAGAGTCTGAAAAGACAGTGAAACACAACATGCTGGTAAACGGCAAAGAATGGATGAGTAACAACTTTTTGGACTAACCCTAAGTAACATGGAGCAAGAGTAGGAAGATGATGGACCTGTCTGACTTTGAACCTAAGAATGGCTATAAGCATGTTAGCTAAAATGATGATGATGAAATATTTTACACAAAGTATAGCGCCTTCCTGGGTTTGACCTACATACAACAACAACAACTCGCAACACAAGGGAAAACTCGCAAGTCAAGGACGTTACTATTGGCCACCACTGCTCTTGTTTCTGCTTTGAACTTAACGTAGAAGTTGGTGTTCTAAATATTATACACCACCCACTCTACCACTTCGAGCAATCTAATCATGATGTTATATTTTACAACATTTTATTATGATCTCTTATGATTCACGTTGATGGATTCAGTTTACATGTGGATGGATGGAGAGGGAGAGGGAGACCAAAGAAAAGATGGATGGATTGTGTAAAGAGTGATATAAAAGAAAAGGAAATTAGTAATAGCATGACGAGTGACAAGGCAGAATGGAAGAAAAAAACGTGTTGCGCCGACCCCAAATAATACGAGACAAGGGCAGGAAGACAGACATGATTCACGTTGAAATGGCAATAAGCAGCTGTTCTACTGTAACTAACTAATTCAATACAGCATCTTCTGTAAGCAAACATCGTTTTACTACAGACTTGTATTGAAGCGGGATTAATCAAAGGAAGAAACTGCAGAAATGGCAAAGAAAATCACCGACTACCTGCGGTAGCCCGTAACTCAGCCAAATAAAAGAACCACCTGTAAGCTTAAAAGCCAACTATATTAGTCATTAACTATTGGTAGCTTTTACACAAATATTAAGTTTCATAACTAGTATATAAGTATTATTAATAATTATAATTTTTTTCATCAAAATTATTATTATTATGTACCTGAAATAAAAATAAATCTAAAATATTAACCAATGTTAAAATGATATAGGTACAAAGAATCAAAAATTAAGGCATTCATTTCAAATAAACTATTTACAGGCATTTTTGTATGGTTAAGAATTCATTCAGTCAAAAAATTATGCTAATTGCACATTTCAAAGCGTAGATCTCTATGGAGACGAATGTGCAAGAACCTCCATGGCGACTTTTTTCAATCATATTATATAGTATAAATATCTCGGTTACATGACTCGTGTCGCTAGTATTAAGTGAGAATAATGTAAATAAAGTAATAAAAAAATCCAAATATAGAAAAAATACATCATCATCATACAAATATTACATTGACAAATTAAGCAAAAATTGGTACGTAAACAAGTACGAATTAAATTAAAATATTGCAATTTCAACTAAAAATATATAAGCTCCACTCGGTCGAAAATACCCGAGCTACGGGCTACCATTTCATGCAACCCGTCAACGTCACTGTGGATTGATAGACGGGAATATATCTAGAGCGGGTCTTGTGAGCCCCTGCCTACCCCGCGCGGAAGTGTGCGTCCGTCCGTCATCCGTCATCGTCAAATGTGTGCACAGTGGGACGAACTCGCGGAGTCTGGACAAAGGGGTAATTCGCAGGTGTTAGAATTTTGGTTTTTTACTTTTTTTTATAACGAAAAGTAGGTATTTTTGTTTAATAGTATGACAGTTATCGGAAGTCTAAATTATATACTTGAAGCTTCCGATAACTGTTTCACTCACTCACAACTTAATTTCTTTGTAAAATCAGTGCAACTTACGCTCAACGAAGCATTAATTAGTTTAATGAATTGTGTAACATAAACTAATGTCTAATTTATGAAGGAAGACGCTTGTTCACAGATATTTAAAATATTTCTTCTGACGTTGAATTAGCTTTGATCACTAATCCAGTAATACTGAATATATCTTAATTTAGCAACGTAATCGCCGAGAAGACATTTATACGAACACGTCTTTTAATTTTTCTATCATTCTATGAGATCGTTAATTTTTCAACAGTTCGCCTGCGTTCGTTATTCAAACACTCGCGAATCCGTGAACCGATATTTATATAGCCGTTATTTTTATAAACTGCCATCTTTATTTCTGTCATAAATCGTACCAATCACGACAATTATTTATAGCGCCTGCTAAAAAAAGTGAATGTAAGTAATTTGTGAATCTACACTCAAAAACTTTTTTTTTTGTACAGTCCTATTCAAATTGTTCAAAAAGTAGCTGCCCAAAACATTTATTGCAGTAAATTGAATAATTTGATTAACGAGCGTGTCAGATTCACGCAATTTTTTTGTCTGACGTCTTTTGTGGATGCACGTTTGGCGCAGTGTGCAGGCGATAATGGACACATGTCCCATCATCCATCAGTGCCGACAGATGCCGCAGAGTGGACGGCATTTGTTTCGACAAGAGTTATAGGTGGAGTGCGCTCTATTTCAATATAGTTTTAGTTTAGTAATCGATACGTTTTAGTTTCGCCGGTGAGGTGGGTTTTGTATTGAAAGGTAAAGGGATGAAATTGTATGGTTATGTTTTTGGTGTGTGGTTTCGTTTCAGCTATCTATGGATACAACATTTAACGGCATCATTTAAAAAAAAAACAGTTTTTTATTAATTGAAAATGAAATTGGAGTCTAAAAATTACATTGTTTTTAAAACAGATACAATTAACTCTAGAGCTCTATATCAATCCCCCGAATACACACGAAGGTCAATAATTACAATGACAAAACACTCTAATAAAATAATAGTCACACACTCACCTAACATCAATTAAAATACTCATCTGGAACTACTAAATATTGCGAGCGACATATTTATTTAACATTACAATTATTACACGTCCAAAATAATGGTTTAATAAATAAAGGAATTTATAACGCCTACGTAACATTTGAAATATTAACAATGATATTATTTTGTCCAGAACAAACAAACGTTAGTGCACTATGCGAACTCATTAATTTATTTGAATGTAATGAATGGAGAATTATTTATATTATTGATGACTTACACTCCCTTTTTGGATCAATGTGGCGATATTACGAAACATTACTTGCATCGCCAGGGTAAACAGATTTTAAAATACTAGGTATCTTTTAAATTCACAAATCATCATACAGTATGTATGATTTTTTTTTTGGGTGCGAAAATCATCTTATGACAAATCCCGCTTTTGGGCGGAGCGAGAAATAGTGTCAGACTTTTATTCACTAAAAACGCACTCCTGTTACTTCTTTGCCTTCGTCCCAGGGCCTCGGGTTTCACTTTCACACTACCCGTGGCCCCAGTAGGCTTCGACCCTGCTGGGCCCTACGATTTGCTTACATCTCCTTGAGGCGCGCTTGAAACAGTACGCGCTGTCGACGACTTGAGCTCGGTTCGGACGGGTACCGGACGGTAACCGGTCGGACGGCGAGCCACCCATAGCTCGCCGTCAGCATGCCCGCGCCTACGGTGGCCGGAAATCGGGATCGAAATCCCGGCGGCGGTTGGGGCGTGAGGACCGTTGCCTCACGCGATCGGCCGCCTCCTTTGCTAGCATTACTGCTTCGCAGAAGGAGGCGACTGCCTGCCACTCCTCCTCGCTCCGGATCTTGGGTTGTACCAAAGCCCGGCGCGAGAGGTCACCGCCGCCGATCGCCCCCATGAGGACACGGCGTTTCTCTGCCTAAGCGGAGCACACTTCCACCGTGTGCTCCACCGTGATACTGTATGTATGTGAATTTTTCAAATCATATTTACTTTTCTAAGTCTATCACTATAGTCAGGAATATCCTACATTACTGAACTCCCCGTGCCTTGGATAGCACGTAAAATCGTTGTTCCCGGGTATCATTCCTTGATCTTTGACAGTCGTCAAACACCATGAAAATCTGACCATCAGTTTATCCAAGGCATATCATGTTGTCCAGTAACTGGGTTGTGGAGGTCTCATAGGCAGTCGCTCCATGTAAAACACAGGTATTCAGCTACCTCTGGTTAGACTGAAAGTTGACCCCAGGGAAGTATGAAGATGATGAATCATCATAAAGTGTCACAAAAATATTAAAAAGGTAAAAATTTATGAGGGTGTGTAAATATTTGCTACTTCTTCACGTTCAAACGGCTGAATAGATTTCGATGAAACTTGGCACATGGGGAGACCATATTCTGGAATACACACATAGGATAGGAGCAATTTTTATCTTGAAAATATGTTCCTTTGGGATGATTTCCTACTATCATATTGTATTATAAATTTAAGAGGAGAGTCCAGAAACATCAAAAAGGCACAGTTTTCAAAATTTCTAAAAATACACTGAACGTACAAAAAAAATAATTAAGAATCTTAATAGATGTGCCAACAGTTTCACCGCGAGATATTTGCAAACCTATCCTTAAATTAAAAAAAAAAATCTATAAACGACGGAGTTCTAAGGTAACAAAAAAAATACAACAAAATTGATAACCTGCTCCTTTTTTGGAAATCTGTTAAAAATACAAAATAAAAACAAGAATAATTGAATTTCGTGGGCTATCTACCCTGTAGCATTCACTTTAAAGAAGCAAAAATATTCTAGCATAAGTCATAAACAAGTTTAGTATTTCATTCTGACCTGAAAAGCCGGGAGCGAAACTTTACCTTCTGAAAGTCGGTCAAGGTCAGAAAGCTTTTTGGGTAAATAGTAGAGCTTTCTTGAGCTTTATACAGTTATGTGAAATTAGATGCATTTTGCCAATTGCTTTGACTACATGGTTGGTGAAGTGGTTGAGCAGTCGGCTGCTGCGCTGCGGGTTTCGGGTTCGATTCCCGCACGGAACAAATATTAGTATGGTCTACAGATAGTTCTTCAGGATCTGGGTATGTATTTTGGGAACATACCCATGATACAGGAGTAATTCCTAGTGTAGGGCAACGTTTTTAAACAACAAAAAAAAAATAGTTCAATTCCCGAATTGAGAAGATTTTTCCGAATCGCAATTTTTTTTCGTTATGTAACTACAAATGTACAGTTTTTAGATTTTTTTTCTATACTTGTGCTATGTGACCTTACTTCATGCCAAATTTCAGGATTCTAGATCAACAGGAAGTACCCTATAAATTTTGATTCCCTTGAGAGTGTCGAAATATACGTTTAGTGCGACATAAACGGCCGTATCTTTTTTTTTCGTTAACTCAGAAGTTTGATTTTTATACAGCTTTAAGGGACCGCAGATATAAGTATACGGTTTTAATTTCAAGTCGATACCTCCACGCGTTCTCGAGATAAGGGTCTTGACAGACAGACAGACGGACAACAAAGTGATCCTATAAGGTTTCCGTATTTTCTTATGAGGTACGGACCCCAAAAAAAAACTGAATAAGTCCTTTGAGGTGCAAAACTAGATATTTGTTCAAGAAATTGGCAATCCATATTATAAGTAAACGTTTAACAGAAAAAAAAATATCATCAGTCTGTCTGTTCTGTACCTTTTTATATTTATATAATTTGGATGAAACTTGACACACCAAAGATCATGTCCTGACATAGAAAATAGGACACCTAATCCCAGGAGTACATAAGCTAATTTTCGACATTTGGATGTGTCATAGACAAGCTGGTGTACATATTATCATTTCGCATGTTCCCTCTTTTGTCATAACAGTCATTGAGTACACTTTATCCTTCAGATAACATGGACATTAAAGGAAAAATAAAACGAATTTGTTATGGTTAACATTAAATAAATGCGTTAAGAGCAGTGGTGGCCGCTTACATGTTGTAGGTCGCGGGTTCAAACCCAACCAGGCGCATTACATTGTGTAATTTAAGCATTTAAGCATAAGCAGCCTTTGAATGTCCCACTGCTGGGACTCAGGCTTCCTCTCTCTAGGAGAGAGAATTTATTTCATAACTACTGCTCTCAAAACGGTGATGGAAAACATCGTGAGGCATGTCCTAGAACCAAAAATTCGAAGACATATGACATTCACCAACCCGCATTGGGCCCGCGTGGTGGATTACGGCCCATTCCCTCTCCTAGAGAGGAGGCCTGAGTTCCAGCAGTGGGAACATTAAAAATGCTGATTATGCTTATATGCTTATAAATGATATAAGAATAAGCTACGTACATATTTCTTTTTCCCTAGCCATTAGTTACTGGCTCACTATTAGACCGAGGCCTCTCTTGGAAGAGGCCCTTCCAGACTTTCTTCGTCTCGAACCAATACTCACCGTACTCGTACCTCTTTTTAGGCCGGCGTTTTCCCTCTGCAGGAACCCACTGTGTGGCGAGTCTTGCCCAGCGGTCTCTGTTCATGCGGCTGACGTGACCTGTCCAAACCCATTTGAGTCTAGCACCCCACGTACCTAAAAAACACGTGGGCAAAAAGGCGGAGAAACACTGAGCTCCAAAACGGACATTATTATGTCTGTTTTGGAGCTGCAGCGTAGCTTGTTATTCCGTATTCGGTTTGTGAGAGATGGAGTTATACACACGATATAGCTCCATTCTTTTAACAGTTCAGTTAAGCACCCCTAGCCAAGTTAATAATCTGCGAAAACTAATCACATGTACGGGAATGACATCATCTCAACGTTAAATCACGTGATCAGAACAAACGAATAGAAAATTCGTAGTCAAGTTCACATCGTTCAAAATGATAGAATGAATTGTTGTCGTTTCTACAATGTTCAACGCTGTATCCTTTGTTGTGGTTGTAGAACGAAATTGTAGAACGAGCGGCCGACTCAGGCGCGTCAACATGGCTACCAACTTATCGTTTTCTACTATTGCTGACACCAAAGCGTTACCGATTGGAGAATGGAATTTGACACGAAACGATTGTAACGTGGCTAGAGGGGTAGGTCTTCAAATGGATCGCGTTAAAAGCTCTTGGTTATGGCCTCAGGTCTGAGCACCGTAAGTTACACATGCACAGCCGCAGGATACACATTTTGATTGGTTTACACACAAACTAAAACAAGATACTTACACACAGCCGTCGAAGTGGTCCTCCACGTCGCTGCCGTCCGGAAAGGGTGCCCAGAAGACTGGCAGCATTACCACGTTGACTGTCAATCCTAATTATCTGGGCAAAGAACGAGCCAGCCAGGTGACGCTCATTATCGGTCATCATCATTTTGATGTGCACTGTTAGATATTAGGCCTCCCCAAGCGTCGCCATAACGACAGGCTATGTGCGTCTCGCATCCATCGGATTCCCGCGTCCCTCACCAGGTTATCAGCCACCTTGTTGGAGGCCGTCCAACGCTGCGTCTTCAAATACGTGGTCGCCAATCTAGAATCTTTCATACCCATCGGCCATTAGTTCTGCAAGCAATGTGCCCTGCCCACGGCCACTTAAATTTGGCGATTCTTCGGGCTATGTGCCCCATAACCCAAGAGTTGTTATATGAATGAACAGTTTTTCATAAATAGGGATTAACTTATTGTCTTGTTGGAGTATTATTGTACCTGTAATACACACTCCTATTTATCTAGCAATAAATTTTCCGAGTCAATATTTATGAAGCTACAACATTATATAGAAACTAGAAACACCTGGTATTGCCACTTTCTGTAGATAATTCACATTCAGTTTTTAAGTTTTCATTAAATTCAATAAGTAAACGACGTGAAATATCTTGTTATTTGAATACAAATTATGTTTATTTGTTTCAAATAAAACCATAATTCACACTACCACTAATTTGTTTGAGCTGGGTAACCATAAAGTTACTCTTCCCACTCTAGGATGGAGCGAAAGAGTGTGTCAGACTTTTACTGAATAAAACCTACCTTTGTTTCTTCTGCGAGTAATGTGCCCTGTCCATAGCCACTTTAGTTTGGCGATTCTTCGTGCTGTCGGCAACCTTGCTTCTCCTACGGATATCTTCATTCCTGATTCGATCACGCAAGGAAACTTCGAGTTTAGCCCTTTCCATTCCATTGAATGACTTTAAGCTTTCTGAGGAGGTACATTGTAAGCGACCACGACTACGAGATGGCCGTTGGGGCCGAAAGGTTCTGAAATCGCGACCGAAAGACCGAAAGACGTATTGTTGGAAGGCCTCCTACAAGGTGAACCGCTGAACTGGTAAAGGTTGTGGGAATCCAATGGATCCGAGCCGTTTGATGTGGGGACACTTGGGGGAAGCCTATGTCCAACAGTCTTTGGGATGGGGACGTCGTTCGGCTGAAATGATAATGATGTTTCTTCGTTTGCCTTATTCGTTTTAGGGCCTCGGTAACTCTATCAAACCTTCCTACAACCTTTGGTACCTCTACTATACGAATTGAAAACCGTAAGGAAACTCGTCAGATGACGTTTGCTGCTCCTACACAAATATTCTTATTTTCATCATATTAATAGGTCAAAAGTGCAGATTCACTCCATCAATGCTAAGGGGCCTAAAAGGTCTTTGTAGAAGCAAAGGTTCATGCCTGATTTGATTTGTAGCATAGAATCTACAGTTTTGCTTAAACTAGTTGTGGACTATGAAACTTCTACAACAAAGAAATTTTAGACACTTTAGCATTGGCAGAGTGCAACTGCGACATATGGGCTGGTGCTACAAAATGCCATCTAGCAGCTTTGGACTCAGTGGAAAGGCGTGCAAAGAGGCTAATTGGGGATCCAGATTTGGTTAAGTCCAATCTACAAAGCCTCGAGCACAGACGCAGGGTAGCCAGCCTATCGGTATTTTACAGGTTACATTTTGGAGAGTGTCCGCGGGAATTGCATGACTTGATTCCGCCATCTCCTTTCTACCATCGGACAAACCGACGAACGGCGAGTATCCACCCTTACGTTGTTGAAACTTCAACGGTCCGGACTAAGCGTTTGGCTTCGTCGTTTGTACCGCGTACATCGAAGGACTGGAACAATTTGCCTGCTGCAGTCTTCCCGTCCAACTTTATAGTTGGACGGGAAGACTGCAGCAGGCAATTTACTCACTCTAACCTTGAAGACACCTATATTATTATAGGTGTCTTCAAGGTTAGAGTGAATAGGCTCTTAATAAACTAGTGCGTCTGACCATCAATGATTGCATCTCCGCTTACCATCAGGTGGGATCGCAGTCAAGCACTGGTTTATATCAACAAAAAAAAAACTGCACTTTTGACACCTGACTGTACCTACTAAATAAGTAAATTTTACAAAAATCTTCAAAGTCAAGAAAAACCATCTGTTTTTGCTAACCGAACTTAACCCCAACACCGCGAAGGCTCAGACAAATGACGGGGGCCGCTCCTACATCAATCTACTTATTACGGCCGACCTGAAGTAAATCATTTATTGTACGATCTAAATCTCGCTATTTACTCAACGATGGGTCATGGAGAGCCATCACTCAGGCGATAGTGACTCTTTTCTGGGTCATTGTTTATGACCGTTTTTGTACAAAAGTAAATGGCAGTGAAAAGTGAAATGAAATTGGCACTTTAGTGGGATGTGTGTGGTGAGTGTTTTTGTTTCAGAGACTTTTTTAAGTCTAAGGCTTGAAATTATGAATAGTAAACATGGAATTATTACAATAATTCGTAAAGGCGTAAGTTTGTACGAGTATGTGTGTACATGTTTGTGAACGCACCCACGATACAGGAGTAATTCGTAGTGTAGAGCAACATGTTTTATTTTTAATGCAAAAAAGCACGTTGCTTTTTAGGGTTCCGTAACTCGAAAGGAAAAAACGGAACCCTTATAGGATCACTTTGTTGTCCGTCCTTCTGTCTGTCTGTGTGTCAAGACCCTTTACCTCGAGAACGCGTGGAGGTATCGAAATTTAAAACTTTATACATAGGTCTGTAGTCCCTTAAAGCTATGAAAAAATTAAACTTCTAAGTTAACGAAAAAAAACGATACGGCCGTTAGTTTGTATGGGACCCTCAGTGTGCGAGTCCGACTCGCACTTGCCCAGTTTTTTTTTAATATACGCATACGCATAAAGACTAATGTCTGTATTATGTTTGTTACTCCTTTACACTCAAACTACTGAACGAATATAGATGAAATTCAGCACACGTGTATACTATGTCCTGTTACAGGACAAGGGATACTTTTATTAAGGGAGTATGTTTCTTTCGGATAATTTCCTACTTTACCCGGGGGAAACCGCGGGAGAATCTATTCGTGTTGCCATTTGTAAGTTAGTAGGTTTCATCGTGATCATAAGAAATTATTTCAGTAGAAACACATCCAGTGCTGGACATTGGCCTCCCTCAAAAGTCCCTTCAATGACCGGTCCTGTGCGTCTCGCAACCATCGGATTCTCACGAACCTTAACCAGGTCGTCTGTCTACCCTGTGGGAGGCCTTCTAACGCTGCAGGTTCTGAAGTGCCGACTACGTACCAGGTTATGTGGTCGCCGTTTCCAATTGGCCTTTCGTATGAAGAAGAACCGATAAGAAACTCGCACGGTTACTCTTTAAAAATAATATTGATTTTACCATCAAAATCTTGTAATACATAAAAAGTGTTTGTTAACGAACTCCTCCGAGACAGCTTGATCAATATTTATGTTTTTTTTTTTTGTGTTTATGTGGATAGGTCTGAGAATAATATATAACTCAGTCATAGATACCTATCGATACATAGTAAACTTACTTATATATTTCGAAATGCATACATATTATAGATAAATTAGACACATAACAAATGATCATGCTCATCACACAAACATTTTTCCTGGGTGGGAATCGAACCCACGACCTCTGGCATAGCAGTCAGGGTCACTAACCACTAGACCAACCGAACAGTCATACTAATTAACATTGAAATATGAAAAACATAAAAGGTAACTACATAATGTATGTGTGCGTGTAATGTGTGTGTGAATGTATGTGTGAAGATTTTTAGAATATGTTTGATTTTGATTATTATTATTGACCTACCTATTTATATAACATTATAATTTTTAAATATAAATATTTATTTAAACTTCATGTACGGTAGTAGTACATAGGTGAACTTAATGCAACACGGCATACTCTATCAATCAACCTTTGGGTTAAAGAGACAACACTGTGTGCACAATAAATAACACTTTATTTTCAGACTAGTGTCCATATAGTGTTAGTAAAAATACATTTAAAACAAAACTTAGGAATAAAAATGTTAGTAGGTACTTACTCTGTTTCACATACAGGTGATAAACATTATTATTTTAGATGAATTTGTATCCACTGCCTCCATATAGGACTATCTAATTTACAAGCAATTACCCTCAGGTAGCTGTTGGAACTGTTCGATGCTGCCCACTTACGGATTATAGCATGGAAGCCATCCACTTGTGCATCGGCAAACATCGCTGACGCGCTGCAATATCGAGGCAGTCCCATTTGCAACCTGTAAGCATTGTTGTATTGGACCCGCAGGGCGCTGACGACCCGCTGTGTATAAGTGACCCACAGGCTACAGGTGTAGAAGGATTGCCCGTAGGGTCTTTATGGTCTTAAGTTATTTTTTACTCTCATACCCCCTTTTTTTCTTTGATACTTTATGCGACAGAACAACGTTTTGCTAGGTCAGCTCGTATTATTCAGTTACCCAGGGCTGGCTTTTGCTTTGGACAGAGGATAAGCATTGCCACACAGTGTGGCAATACCGCCAGTCTTTTGGATACATTAGAGCTCATACACACGAGCGGCATGTAGCCAACGGCAGAGGTAACTGCTAAAAGAGGTTGCAGTTACTTACGTCGACGGCCGCCGTCAGCGCGTCAACATTTCAACTTTGAAGATCACCGGTAGCCGTCGTGTGTGTCAACTGTCACTTTAGGTCAACTGCTGCAGTTACTTTTGCCGCTGGCAACATGCTGCTCGTGTATAAAGAGTTCTTACCAGTCAACTGCGAAGCGAAGGAGTTTTTTGACACCAAATTTTAGATGGTTTTTGTTAATAAATTTTATTTTATAATCTGTTTCAGTGCGTATGTATGTGCCTATATATAATTCTAGTTTGTTAAGACTTTTAGTTGATATAAACTAGTGCTTGACTGCAATCCCACCTGATGGTAAGCAGTAATGCAGTCATTGATGGTGAGGCGCACTAATTTATTGAGAGCCTATTCATTCTAGCCTTGAAGACATCTAAATTATAACCGTACGGTAAGACCGCAGCAGGTAAATTGTTCCAGTCCCTCGATGTACGCGGTATAAACGACGAGGTGAAACGCTTAGTCCAGACCGTGGAGGTTTCAACAACGTAAGGGTAACGAAGGTAACGTTTTAATACGTATTTAGCCAATTTAAAGATGTAAAAAAAGAAAAATATTAATTATACAAGTGTTGAAATGATACGTCCTGAACCATTCTACATTTAAGAGTTTAAAAAGAAAAATATATCTCATCAATGACGTACATGTATTGAAGTGATAAACGACTAATAAGAAGTCCAGCGTGTGTTGATGGAGTGTGTCCGGTCCCATTTAATATAGAACACTTGATTACTTTTATATCTCAACAAATTACAAGCAGGAATGTTTCATGACGTTTCAACGCGTACAGGAAAGGCAGATATGTGAACTGAATTGATTGGATCAATTGCTGTTAAAATATACTGGATCGTATTATCCTTAACTAGTCATTTAAGAACAACCGGCCAAGTGCGAGTCAGACTCGCGCGAAGGGTTCCGTAACATTATCTATACAAAATTAGACACTATATAGCGATATAGTGTAGATGTGCAAATATATTGCTAGGTTAGCGAACCTAGCAATATATTTGCACATCTACATTTTTCATTTTTACAGAAAGATTTTAGAGAAAACAAAGATTTTACAAATATTTAAACTAAAGTTTTGGGTTCATTTTACATTATATCACAAATTGTGAAGTTGGCTACTAGTAGATATATAGACCATAATATATATTAAAGTATATAAATTATCCACTTTTAAACATTTAGGCCGTTGAAACTCAATTTCGCATTTATTGTAGATGTTTACCAATATTGTACTAGGTGCGCAAACCTTTTTTTTACTTATAAAATGACGTTTCTTGTATGGGAACCAAGGGGGGTTCCCATACAATTTTAAAATATCAATTTTAAATTTACAAATTTATTTTATTTATATATAATTATTTATTTTTGAAGTGAGTATACAACTAAATTTCTGTGAATATTTCAAGCGTCTACCTGTTGCCGTTATTAATGTCGAGCAAAAAACAGTAAAAAATCACGTTGGTTTTATGGGGGACTTAAATGTTATATTCCGTTTCAGAAATACATCATCTGTTACAACTTAGTTCTCATGTTCTAGTTATCATGGTTCATAACATGCAGCCTGATGACAGACAGACGGATAGTGAAGTCATAGTAATAGGGTCCCGTTTTTACCCTTAAGTAGGGAACCCTAAAAAAACGAGTTCCACCCATCATTTTTGTGATTAGTTTTTTTTTCTATCATACAAATGATTTGTATATTTCAGATAGCCCACAGATGTTCAATCACCATTCATTTTAATAAAAATCATAACCCAAAAACTGTGTAACGATTTTATTAGAGATCCTTTTTTTTTCGAAAGACCCTAATGCCGATCGTAAATAACAGTGGAAATAATTAAACATCCTCGACAACTATCCCGCCATCACAATAAATAAGCGAATTTACTGTCCAGAAACAACTATAATTAAAAGCCAGGAAAAAAAATAAACACAGTATTATTTCATTCGATGCCATAAAAAGATGATAAACAGCATATAAATCATGCTATCCATCTCGCGACTGCGGGGCTCGTAAATCGTGGGCAATGGTACCCCGGTGTACCCCCCCGAGGGGGCGGGGGCTGGGGGTTGTATTCATTAATTTGATGATATAAAACAAAATGTCATTTTAATTAGTCGCCATTATTAGACGTACAATGACAGACAGCGGTCTGAAGGCCGGGGGACGTTTGTCTTGTTTGGGGTTCGGTCGGGGCAGATGGGGATATATGGATATGCAGGTGAGGCGATGACGCCTATGTGAAAATTTCAGTAGTCTGGTTGAAAAATCTGTGATTCTTATTGAAATGTAGGATTTACATTAATTGATTTGTTTAATGCTATAGGCGTTTGGCCAAACAACTTTGTCAGTAACGTTACTTTAAACAAAAAAAAAATACGTTTTGAAAATTGATAGGCTTTTTCACAAGAATTTTATAATAATCAATTCATGTATGTTTCGTTTCTATTGCGATACCTATCTATTTATATTTTGTAGAATGTTATTATACTTAAACACTAGGTAGAGCCTTTTCGATAAATTGGAAAAATAAAAAATGTGATAAGTAAAATCATTTTTCTTTTTTGTAAGCCCCCGTTCCCATTCAAGACTATCGCCCGTATATTTTCCTTACCTGTAGCGACGAATGCTTGCCTTCAAGGGTTTGACTGACGGCCCGTCTGTCACAGCTCTCTCTTAACCTTCTCCCTTACCGAGCTATCCATTACCGCTTACCTTCCCAACGTTTCCACTCAGCTGCCAGTTGAAGCTTCAATGTACGTTACAAATTGCAAGTCGTCGATGTATTTGATCTCGTGGTACGGTATGTGCGTAAACTGCGATGGATGACGTAATTTGGGTGATAAAGACGAGGTTCCTTGGAGTTAAGACGTCTCGCTGAGTGATTTCGGGGCCCGACAGATTTAGTAGTGGTTATTCAAACGTGTTTTATGACTGGCTAATTGACGATTTTTGGGCTCGATTTGATGCATATCGCTAAACACCAAGAACGTCACTTTTACCACCCTTTTTTGGTGCATTATTAATAATAATTCGCTCAAATTGTGAAGAAGTTCTTTTCTCTGAAGCCCTAATCACCAGTAACTTATACCCTGCCCCCGACAACGGAGGACTTCTATTTTTTATATATATAAAAAATATAGCGATGCATTTGTTTAAAAAATATATATTTAAAAATATGTACTTAAATAATAATAAATCCCTTATAATCAGGTATCTTAGTCTTATCTATGTCTCGTATATATGCCATACATACTATCATTATTTATAAACAGTAAATACAACATTTTGTTACTAAATAAGACTTAGGACGTCTTTACATTGCACTATATTGGTTTCTTGCTTTCTTTGGTAATATTAGGTGAGATTTTTCCTAAGTGCAATAATGCACATATCTAACATGTTCGGACAAGAAAATAATAACGATCGTAATATATAATATATAAAACGCTTAATCGTAACAAAACAGTCGAAGTCTTTTAACAAAAATACCTTGTCAGAATCTATGCTTAAAAGCTGTCACTAATATATTTTTCTTCTTATTCCATAACAATTTATTATGATTATTCTAAGTCATGACAACAGGTCTTTAATTACAATTTTAAGGGGGAAGAGATCTTTGATTACATAGATTTTTCTTCCCAAAAATATTTGTATTAAACGTCTACGAGATGTAACAAGTTGTATTCGACAAATCAACTTTCATGTACGTAAACACTTTACTTAGTGCAATTTATTTTATAAAAAAAACTGTTAAGGAGATACTATAGAAACCACCAAACTTCTCTAGGCCTCCATTGTCGTCTACAGCTATAGTCCTGTCTTACGAAGGGAAGTCTCTGTCTTATCAGTAGGAACGGCATATGTAGATTATTTCAATTTTTTAATCTCTAAAAAATCAGTTTAACTTCAGAATTAAAGGTTTTCTATCGTTGCGATTTCTTTATTTTGATTTATTCTCATGAATGATTCACATCGTCATCGGCACAGGCTTTTTCCAATTTTATTAGCTTCATATTTGTTTCCTGTCTAATTTGTCAATTACAGTTTGTCAATTACAGTTAAATGAAAACCAGCCAGTACATTCCAGTTTTTGCTTTTTCTTGAAAACTTAATTGAACTAAGCTGTCATTATTATCAGAAACTATCCAATGGACGGTTGACTTCAGCAAAATTTTTACGGTGTGATTTTTAAAGAACAGCCCTCCAGTGTTGTAGATGGACCGACAGCCATTCTGACCTTCACATTCTCATTCAGAATGAATGATCATTTTAGGCACACTCATGTTTATGCTACTTGACTGAGTGCCTTTTCTTTTGAGGACCAGCAGAAACACCCAAACCAGAACTGAAACATGCTGTAAAAGATATTTGTGAACTTGCTAGCGATGTGGAGGAGTTTTTTGAGGTCATATTTTAGGTAGGAGTTATTGTGTATATGTAATTTTAATTAGTTAAGTGTTTTTATTTTTCTTGTTCTGTCTTTGTTCAAAATAAATTGATCCTAATGCTAGCTTCATCATCGTAACCATCAATCGTATAATAAACCTACTGTAGTCATATATTCCAGTTTGATGATTTAAGTCATTAACTACTTCACTTTCAGATAATTATCATTTTCGTTTTACTTTAAAGATGATTTAATGATCATGTCAAGAAAATTGAAATCTACTCTATCTGTTCTGTTTTCATTGATAGCGTTCCTATTTATTCGCTGTTTTTTTTTTAAAGATTATGGATCCATCTTCATAAAGATTCTGTTTGTTTTTGTCAATGTTAATGTTATGTCCAGTTTTTTTCTGTTATTTTTATTCTGTTTGAGGATCAGACAGAAAATTATGTATGTTTCTTTTAAATTTAGCTTTTAACTATAACAACTTTGTTAAAAGCATCTGTAGGACAAGTCCTGTAGATACAGAATACTGCTCTCAGTATACAGCGTCAGACCCTATAGATACAGTTACATTGATTTTTAGTTCCATTTCATACTTACGTAATTTATACTTACAATCCAGTCTTATTTGTGCAGTGGGGCATCTTTCAGCATTGAAGACTACTCAAGGTCTATGACTGTCAAAGATGTCATTGATACTTGGTGATACGCGTCTCTTTTACACGTGCCGATTGAGTCAATATTATATTTTTTATTGACAGTTTTTCGTTTTTACAAGGTATTTAGTTGACACCTTGTGACGATTATGTCAATAGGGCTATCCATCGGGTGATAAGTCGACAACTCTATAAATAATTTTCTTACTTTATTTTTAAATTGAGACCATTTTAGGTTGGTGCCTATTTATTTTAATATCTGACAATACTGTGTCAGGGATCTCGAAAATTCTTGATCCATTTTTCATAGACAATACTGCTATTATATTTAAACCTACACCACAAATCAATACATTATCTGAGACAAATCTGTAATACTCTTCAATAGTGTATCTTTTATCAAATCAGAGACTACTTCCTACAAACTAATCGACAATTACTTCTTTATAATACTTAATCTTTTGATAAATGATGAAGTTGAGTGGTCTTAGTGTAGAATGCACTGTAGCTGTTTTGATATTAATATATTCTTGACACAAGTACATTTTATTTTTGTAAACCTTGTATGTAGGTATTACATCTCCCTAGGTCCTTGATCGTTTTCTTATTCGAACCAAATTTTAATAAATACTGTTATCTCTAGTTAGCTCTTAAAACTGATTACACTGTGGTCGTGTCAATCGTGTACCTGGGTATCACTTTCAGATTGTGTTTTGTGTGTGTTCCCTATTAAAGATTATCGGTTAGTGTCACATTTTCATCTTTTAATGTTGAAAATGGACTAGTGTATTTTTTAGTAATTAGAGCAAAAATATTGTAATTAGTGTTGTGTGTGTCAGCAGATCACTGCTAGGTTTCTTTGTGTTAGGTAGGCAAGAAGGGTAAATTCAAATAAAATGAACATTTAAAGTATGTAACATATATATTTCTTTGAGCTTTTAATTGCATTTTGAAATACAACATAAAATATTAAATAAGATTATTAAATTTGGTAAAATCAATATTTCAACACCATTTTTTTACTTTTTTTTTCTTAAGAATGAGCAAAAATCTCTCATCAGAGCTAGCGTATACATAATATTTGTCGTATGTTTCATTATTATCGTTAAAATGATAGATTTTTTACGATTTCAAATTTTTATCAATTTTAATTATCATCAGCTGAATATTCGCAACTTTTGAAAAAAATATGTATAATATTTAAACATCAAAAAATAAAAACGAAATAGAACATTAAAATTGTATATTCCATTAGAAATGTCGTATACGTCAAGGGGTAAATGGATTCTTTAGCGTTACGAATATTCAGTTTACAATCAAAGTTTTTTGTTGATATCGTCTGAAACTTACATTAGACAGTTTACAATATTTTTATTAAATATAAAAGAGGTTCTTCACTCTCGAGTGCCGTATATACATCATCGTATAACTGTCGTTACAAATTGGAAGATATATCTGGTATATCTTTATGTTCTAAACGTATACGAATGTTATCATTCCTTTCAACGAAAAAAAATCTATATGTATCACTTTTAAATATAGGTTGATTGTTCAACCGATTAATGCGCTGGTATATTGGTATACAATTGTTCACAGATGTAGTTTACCTAATATTATGTACTTATCACTAAATAATAAATAGCATCCTCGCGCGGAGAGCATACCTATAGCAAAATTTACACTAAGGAGATTGTTATATTGCATTCTATGTCGAATTGTATGTACAAAACGAACAGAAACGAATGAGATTGAATCTCCGAGATTATACGCATCGACGGATCTCTTTAATTCACAAAAAAAAAAACAAGAAAATCATCAAAATATACATAAACTAACCACGTTAACCCTAACTCTGATTTACATAAAAAATTAAGTAACACGAAAAAAATGATATTGCAACGAATTTTCTGTTAAAATACTGAAAGTCAACGCCACTACGCGACTAATACGATAGACGAATCACATGCGAAAGGCGAATTGCAATTAACGAAAACTAATTTCCACGATTTACCTTTTTCAAAGAATTAATTAGCAAAAAATATACATTTACAAAAAGAGATCGAATCGTATTTTTATGACTTAATGTGACTTATATTTACATTTATCGAAATGGAATTATAACGTAGTGTGGAAGATAAGCCACGGGCTCTGCTGCCCTTACAACAACCGATCACCTAAAGGCAATATTTTGAAAATATTCTCTTAATACCTAAAACGAACGTAAGACGTTTGGCGTATACTTAAGTCGCTATTAATTTATTACACTAACCGATCTATGCGGTGAAATCTAACAATAATTACCTAAATAATTAAATTGGCAAAGAGTTTCGAAATACTTAGCGTCGCGGCTGCGACCTAACCCTAGCAAGGTTTAACGTAGCAAGATATGGTATCATCACAACTGCCGGCTGTCCAGCCTACACGTACTTACTGGAGAGCTGCTTAGCCAGTTCCGTGTACTTGAGGAACTTGGAGTGCGGGCTCTCGTCGAACGACTGCGAGGGGCTGCGGGGGTCTTGCGGTGACGCGGCATTGGACCCGCTCTTGTGGGTCCCCGGGGACCCCGCGCCTGCAGGGGCTTTCAGCGGTACGGGCTCTGGCAACGCGCCGTCCTTCACGAAATGCATTTTCGACAGATGGTGTCGGTACGCGCCCTTTGAGATGAAAGGCGTGTCGCACAGAGCGCACTTCATGATGGAGTCGGTGACTACGGCGTCGTTGCACGCCCAGCTAAACGTAAGGATGCTCGGAGGACCAGCGGGGGATGGCGCCGGAGCGGGCGCACGGGAGGGGTTAGACTCTGTCTTGTCGCAGAGCTTTTGCAGCGCCGCGAGGGGGTGGCTCCCCCCGCGGCGTGACGAACTGGGCTCTCCGGACGAGCCACCCCCAGCCAGATTGTCGAACATTGAGGATAACGCACCCAGGCTAGAAGCGGGTTTGCGCTCGGCACCGGGTGTGTTGGCAGAGCGGTCACTGGCGGGGCTGCGCGGGCTGGCGGCGGGGCTAGCGCCCTCGATCTCGCGCTTGGCCACAACGGGCTTCACGTCCTCGTCGGCGGTGCTACTCGGCCGAGGCAGTTCCTCATCCTCGTCTACTTCAGTCTTCACTCGCACTGGCTGGCTGCTAAGATCCACGCCATTCTCGCGCTCTTCCTCCTCGACTTCTCTCTTTATTCGCACTTCAGTCGGACGGTCCTCAGAGGCTGGAGTTTGAGAACCACGCGTATCGGGAGTAGTGCGAGGAGTCATGTGATACGTGTCCATCTTTCTGTCAGGAGTAAGTGATTCTACTCTACTGCCACCCCGCTCGGACATGGAGCTAGACTCGCTTCCGCTGCGCTCGCGGCGGCCGTATCCTTGCTGGTGATGGTAGTTCCTCAACATATTCATAGTCTGGGGATCTACCAGAGGTTTGGTATAGTCTACGCTCTCATCTATGCCTAATCTTTTTAGGATGCTAGACCCGATGGGCGCGTGCGAGGCGCCGCCCGGCATGCCAGGCACAGTGTGTCGCGATCGGGTGTCGAAACTCTTCTCTATCAATTGTTCTATGGCATTGAGAACCGAAGGCGACGAACTCTTTTCATTGCTCGCATTGGGGTCTTTGGAACTCGGGGAGGAATCGTTCACGGAGGATGGCGAGCGGTGATGCGCAGAGCCGGGGGAGGGTAGCTCCTCGTTGATGCTCTTGCGGCTGTCGCGGCCGCTGGGCGTAACGTGCCCGGGCACGTCGGGCGGGATGATGTTGTTAGATAGCAGCGCGCTTTTCAAAAAGTTCCTTTGGCTATTAGACATCGGCGCTCCGATACATTGTCGTATGTGCTCGACGAATACCGCAGTCTCAATTTTGTCACCGCATTTTTCACAGGTGATACGGCTACCAGCGCCGAAATCTCGAATTGGTTTACCCATAGGTACACCGTTTCCTTCCCCGTTTTTGAACTCGTGTTGTGCTCTCTCCAATTCGAGGAGTTTTCTTACTGGCAGAGATTTCTTTCGTTTCTCACGTGTCTGACGTCTCCTGCCTCCACTTTCAGTGATTGATCTCATAATATGTTCTTTGTAATGAGAATTTTTAACCATATGATTACTCAACTCTTTCAAGGAACTAAATGCTTGGTCGCAGACTTTACAAGTTAATACAGCGCTAACATGACTACTGGTGCCAGTGGTAGGTGGTGCGGCGTTGTTGCCACTACCCGGGCCACCCGAATTGGAGCCTCCTTTGCAAGAATCGTCCGAAGACTTCCACGAAATTATTTGTTCTTGCGATATGATGTTTGTGTAATGCTGAGTCCGCTGCATATGGCTGGTCATCTCAGCAAGAGAGCGGAAGCTTTCAGCGCACCACATGCATTTCAATATTTGCCTAGTTTGTTCTGCGCCTTTGCCTAACCAAACATCTTGACCACGGACGAGTTTTCTAGGGATTGGCATATTCTCTTTTATGAGCATGTTCAAATCATTTTGGCTCGGTTTGGATGAACCGCTCGAAGAGGATGAGTTATGTGATGGCGTCGACGGTGAACTGGAAGGCGGTTGTAAAGAGGGTGGGATAGGTGCCCCCGAGGAGGGTGGCACAGGCACGTTGACCCCGCAATGTTTTGCTTCTTTCATGTGTACTGTCAAATCTGCGAGTGAGTTGAAACTCTTCTTACACCATACGCATTTAAGGACATCTTTCGTTTGATCGGCGCCCTTATTCAGCCAGTGGGATTGCCAGGCAGAGTGACGCGCGGCTGCATTGGGAGCTAGACCAGCGCCTAAAGCGGCACTTTGTACTGATCGGAACAATTCCTCCCCACCGAGCCTGCTCAACTCACTCATCTTTTCTAGGGCCTTTGAGGCATCACTTGGTGTGGGACCTCCGTGTTTTAGTTTACCGTTCCAATCAGATGGGACGCCTCCCTTGGGGGAAAGACTAGCTGCAGCGACTGCAGCTGCAAAATATGGCAGGTGTGGAGCCACAGGCGTGGACCAAGGAGACGGAGAGTGCTTAAACTCTGACGGTCTAGAACTTTTTCTAGATGGGACAGGTGATGGCGACTCTTCTGGGCCACGTTTTCTCGTACCAACAGATAAGTCAAGTGGACCATTCTCGTTCTTACTGAGGTTAACAGCGTCATCGTGCTCATCATCGTCGTGAGGTGATTCACTGCGTTTGGTGCTGAAGTCAAGTACGGCGTCACCTCGTTCGGAGTCAGTCATGTCCTCCTGGCAGGACATGAGGAGACGCTGCTGGGCGGCGGCGGCAGCCGCGGCGCCAAGGTAGGCGGCGACTGCGGCCGAATGCGGTGGCAGCAGCGCGGCGGGCAGCGCAGCCGTCAGCGCGGCGGATAGCGGGAGGCCGGCGCCACTGCGGCTGGAGTACACCGAGTCATTCGAGGGACAGCGCGGCGCGCCTGACGACTCCCGTGACAGACATCTCGGGCTCTCCCTGGGGACAAAAACGTGACGCGGTTAGTTCGGCCGACATAATTCACTTAGCGAAAATTGCCGCCTGTCTCAGTCACGTCGTTATCTTAAACCGGTTATCGACATTTGAATATTGACGGTAAACAAAACGAATGCTAAGTTTTTTTAATGGCCATTTTTAATAAATTAATAGCTCGATCGTGAATAGCAAATAGATACACTAATGGGTTCATATCGACCTAAAAAAACTTTATAGCTCGTTGTTCGGGTGTCCTTGTGGGTCGAGCTTTTTGTTTTGTTAATTTTTAATGATGACAATACGATCAAAAAACCAATCGTTGACAGACAACTGACATTAGATTTAATGTGTTTGATACAAAAGAATGATGACATGTTTATGACATTAGTATAAATCTAAGGTAAATTGGGTACAAATAGGTCAAGTCTTGAGACATTAATAATCAATTGGGTATCAAAGAAATAATCTTAATGACAGCTATAAAATTTAAACAATCACATTTTCGACCTATCCATATATTAAAATATGGAATCAATAATGTACAAAAATCTTTCGTGTAATGGAATAGTGATTTCAGATGTGATAAACAAGACGGGCACAATGGATGATGACACAGCTTATCGATTATTTATGAGATAATAAAAAACACAAAACTTAATAAAAACAGGTTCCATTACACTGGAAAAGTGAAAGACTCAAATGTTCTCAAAAATCCTTATAACTCGTAAAATAACAAAATCAAATAAAATATTATTGTTTGAAGAAACCACATACCATATACGGATACAACGACATAAAATAAATCACGATATAATCTAGGCTTTAAAACTTTTTAATATTTTCTACAAAATCAAGTAGAACTTTTAGAAACGTGCTTTCCATTAGATTTGAATATCAGACTACAACAAAATTTCTTAGTTTACGATGTTTTAATTTAATTTCAAACAAAACATGAATATAAATCTATTTTGCAACGTTAAAACTATATAAAATATTACAGAAAAACACTTTTATCACGTAGGAACATAAGTACTTCAGGCACATCGTAGTTGGGAAGCTCAGATCTGAACGATCACGGAAAACTCTAAGTTGAAAATCGACAAGTGGATAAACGGAAAAGTTAAAAAACATATATATTCAATGTAAAATTCCATAATGTAACGTGAAAACAATATTAAACATGATAAATTATACAAAAAAACAATAAAACACTTGGACAAATAGAAAACCTACCTCACGTGGTCGGGCTCGACGATCATTTTAGATGTAATGTTTTCAAAGTACTCCAAACTGGTAACGGTGAAAAACTTGTGGATCCATCAATACAACACTGATATAATTGATAACACTTTGCTACTAGACAACAATTGAGACTCCCCAAAAATAGTTGAAAATGTAAACACGTCGCGAAAGACGCGCCGCGATGCCGGCGGTCGGAAGGGAAGTGCGCGGAGCCTGCGGCGGCGGCGGCGGTCCCGCGTGGAATGAGACGCCGCGTGATTTACGACCCGCCTGCAGCGCCCCCGCCCCGCACGCCCCTCGCTAGAGAGAGACAGGTGCCGCTATAACGGACCACGCAATGAGAAAGACAGAGACAGCTATCGGTATCCAGCTTCGAGGGGTGGCGCTGCGTAATGCAAGCGTGCGTGCGATGCGCGAGGTGGACGTGCAGTGACGGGCGATCGTTCCGATGACAGCCGACTGACACGGCGGAGCTACTCCGCATAGCTGAGTCACAGTCGTAACACCAATGAAAAATGTACAGAGCATCCTTGATGGCCAATAGGCGCAATAACTTTTTAACGAGATTGTTTACGGAATTCCATTTATGAAGTAAGCAAAGATGAAGCTCGCTCGACGAGGTAGATTGAAGTCTCGGAGCTTAAAGAAGATTACCCGAACAGGGTTGACGGCGTTGACAAGGAAATGGCGCGTTAACAAAACGCCGAGACGAGTCCTTTTAACGACTCACGGACAGACAGGGGACGCGGACGGATTTACGCGTATCACGAACAGATTTCCTGCTTTGACAAAGGGAAAATATTTTCTCATGTTTATTTTATTTTTACGCAAGGAAACGTTAGGACACTTCCGAACGACAATACTATAAATGTCAGACGGCGAATCGATAATGATACGACTCCGTCTAGATAAATAAATTAACAAAGTAAAGAAACTATGTTCCGTTAATCCCCGGAAACTAATGTACTATACGTTTTACAGCCCATAATACTGTTTTATCATCATTTAACGATCTCGAAGTAAATGTTATCAACGGATCCGATCTAAACAACTGTTACAGTGATTTGACAGAACCCAGTTCCAAACTCCAAAAGTTTTATAAAGTTTTTAATAAGAGAAACGAACAGCTGTTTATTGCTTCCTATGAGCATTAGTCGGCTGCGGGTCAATCAATCACAAGTATTTATGTGACAACTATCTCCGTCTCTTTTCTGCGCCAAACTAAAATAACCCCGAGTGGGTTGTGACATAAACAAAAGAATTCTAGGCTATTTTTCTACATGTAACGACAGATGATAAAAATGTTAGTGGGATATATTTTAGACTGTGGCCGTTTTGATGTGTAGGAATTAGGACAGAGTGGTTTTATGCGTCAATGTGTGCATAGTGCGGGCCGATGTATGGGGGACACCTGACATCGTTTGAATAATTTTGCAGTAACAAAGCAAATTTTATAACTGACACATGTCTCCTTGGCAATAAAACTGCAGTGAGCTTGATAGTAGACATTGTACGAACAGTTGTAGAGAAAATATTATATACAAATGGAAACGAAAAGGATGATGTGAAGACATATCAGATACATTATATATGAATATGCAAAAATAATTATGACAGAGGAATTAACAATATTTAGGAATTTATATTTTACTTAATTTTTCATACAACGATTTTAAGTGATGAAAGAAATGACAAAATATGTCTTATGTTGATAACTGAAGGTCAATTTTTGTACTTACTTATTAGTCTTAATCGATATCAAAAAACTGTCAAAACGTAGGAAAAAAAAGTGTATTTTAACTAGTATGTGACTGATCGTGAATGCAATCGTTCCTTAAAAATATGAGTGCGTATTACCTCTCTAAGTTTGGCGAATGCTTGCTCATAAATTTCAGTAATTTCTTTTTGTGTTAATTTTCTGATAAGTTGCCAGACAATTGTTTGGCTATAAAATTCAAACAATAAGAATGATAAATTTTTCCCATCATCATCAAAAAATTCAACTTTAATAGTTAAATTCGAAGTAATAAAAACCTATAAAGATTTTAATTTAATAAAACTTTTGTTGTAGGAATGAATTGAAACGTTAAAATAATTAACATAATGTAGTTCAGACGTAGATACGCTGCCAGACTTTGATAATTTCTATAATTCGCCTAATTTTGTAATTAGACAAGGTTAAGAAGTAGAATAAGCTGGCTATGGAATAACGTTAAGTTTACTGATCAGATTATTTTCTATTCTTTGATGTGGATATAAGGATAGCAAAATAAATTAACAGAGAGCACACAAAGAGAACAAACATTACCGTCTAGATATCAAAGAGTATAAAATTAATAATGGAATTTAGAGCCTTTGAAGTACATTTTAAATAAATAATAATCCTAGGTTGTCGATTTAGGCAAAAAATAAATGAGAATAGCAAATATAATTGTTATGACAAAAAAACGTACAGCGCCAAAGAACCAACTAACAAGGTTCAAGTTGAAAAAAAATATTAGTATTAAATTAGATATGTATAAAATAAAATGAATATAAAATCCCCAAAATCAATAGTTCTATTATATAAATGAATGAAACGACAGGCATAGTTTCAGCTGTTTATTGTCACATTATTGTTGGCCTCGATTTATTACACTTGACCAAGTGACTTACAACTTGCCTAGAACTGGTTACGATGACAAAGCAATTCACTACAACCTGTGACTACATAGATATTGTTATATTCACAACCTAGCAGACCAAGAACATTTTCAAGTGACTTGTAAAATTTGTTGCCGAATTATTAAGGTCTTTGCATTACATGCAGAAGTTATATTAGAAAACAGCTTTTGAGACTGCTAAGTAAATTTTTATGCAATAGGAATAGGCTTTGATCAAAATGAACCAGTAGAAGACTCAAACAATCCCAGAATTCATAATTATAAAAATTATCATTACCCATTTTTATTTCTGGGACACTCAATCAAATTGACTCAACAAATGCGTTGCCTCCATTCCCACCGGAACCTATATTTTTATACATTTTAGCGAATACACAAACAAAATCAGTAGATCTAAAATCTAAACAATAGAACTTCAAGGCACTAGAACCTCAAAATGATTGATCACGCCACCTCAGTGCAGCTAATTGACATTGATTGAACAGACTTGCTACAGCACAAACTTTAGCGTTCATTTTCCCAAAACTTTGCCATCCTTATTCCTTCTAGATTAAAGCTTAGATTGGTTTGACTTTCGTTTTTTGAACTGTAATGTGTTTGTTTGCACTTGTACCTGGCCAGTCGAAAGATAAAGATTTGAAATAAAAGATTTCTAATACAATTAACATGTTAATGATGTCCTCAAGTTCATATTAGCGATAACGTAACATTTTTTTAATTAAACTGTATGTGTGGAAGTTGGGTTCTAACCGACTATCAAATCAGAGAGCTCATTTACGTAATGATTCTATTTTAATTTCAATATTAAAAAAAATATGTTTATCGATTACTCTAACACTAACGTTGATAACTAAATTGAGCTGTAAGTTTCTGTAAGTAAATGAGAAAAAAATGAATGAATGACAAAGAACCCCGAAGCCTAAGAAAAAACCGAAGTGCTAGGTGGAGCAGTGTTCCAAGGCCCCTACCCCAGAGCTTGGTAATCTCTTATTGAATTGCCGAAAAGCTCTAAATAAAACTGGTTGCAATACTATATTAACCATGGCAACTCATGTTAGTCAATAAAATTCTGATTCCCGCTTCATCTAGAGAAATAATCAAATTTCACATGTAAAAAAGGGGCCCTAGTTTTTGTTTTGCCCGTGGGCTGTTGGTCACATATCTACACCACTGCTTCTAATATATTATTTTGTACAAATTATACTTAATTACATCCATACATCTAATTAAATACTGAAATTGGTTAAGCTACAGCTGTCCTCATATCAATTTGACTCGGTTCGCGTACAATCGGATTAACGATTTCTTAAACAACAATATAAATCAAGTAGTAATCGAGAAGTGTGACTAAATTATCGATGTTATTCTTATTTTTAATCAAATTCTGCGACGTATTGTGGTGTACGATCGTCTCTTGTTTTAAGTACTGTACTACTTGATATCTTGGTAATACCAATGTAAGATTTAAAAGCAAGAGGTTTGATTTAGTAATTTCTTTTTAATTGGTACTTTAGTGTGACCGATACTGCCAGCTATAAAAACATATAATGAACATAAACTAAGATCACTACATCAGCCGAAAGACGTCCACTGTTGGACATAGACCTTTTCCAAGTGTTACCACAACGACCGGACCTGCATGTCTCGCATCCATCGGATACCCGTGACTCTCATCAAGTCATCGATCCACCTTGTCGGAGTGTCTACCAATGCTGCGTTTGCGGTCGCCACTCCAGAACTTTTCACCACCATGGACCATCCTTTCTGCGTAAAATATGCCCTGATCACTACCATTTAACTTTGGCGATTTTTCGGACTGTGCTGGTAGCTTTAAACTAAGAGGATATATGAAAAATGTAGTAACTTAAAATAAAACATTTTTGTATTGTGTTTTGTTGTTTTTGCATTGTTTTATATTTTTTAATAATATTTGAATTCAGGAGTTAATTCATTTTTGATTACTCATGTGTCTCTATTAACACTGTTTTTATCAATTCTTTCAGTATGAATGTTAGTAATGTACACTAATATTAAAAAGAGGTAAAGTTTGTTTTTTTGTTTGTAGGAGGTAATCTCTGAAAGTACTGGTCCGATTGCTAAAACTTTTTCACCGATATAAAGCTGCTTTATTCCTGAGTGATATAGACTATATTTTATGTAAGCAGGAAAAGCCGCGAGCGAAAGCTAGTATTTGATAAGAATCTCTAATAACTGGTTTATGGAAAAATAAAGTAAAGAAACATTGGTAGGAGAAACTGACTGACTGAAATATCAACACACAGTTGAAACGACTGGGACTAGAAGCGTGAAATTTTGTATAAGGTTTCTTTTATGACATTGGTGAGCACTAAGAAAGAATTTTGCAAAATTCAGTCCCAAAGGGGACGAAACGAGGTCTAAACTGGCAGAATCTAATTTTTAATATAAGAAGACTATAACTCCTTTATGGAAAATAAACCCAATGAATAATATAATATAAGCACGTTCAACAACAATCTGCCAACAAAACGTATCCGCCTCAGATACAGATCTCCTCATAACCTCCGCAATATGATTAATTAACACAATCAAAACATCAATCATGTATTATTCTAATAAATATCAATAATCATTAATTTTCATGTCGATCCAATAATCAAATAAAGCAGGACATACTAAGTGATAAGTCGTATCTGTCGTATACTGATTACTGCCTCGTACTGTACAAATATTAACTGTAGTGTTCTAGAAGATTTCACTGAATATGCAGGTAAATGAAATCTTTTGGTACACAATATTGTACTAATACTTCTTTATTCTTTATTGTACACACAATTTTATATAATCAATAAAAATAGGACAGTTGATGTACATAGGCGAGCTTAACCCACAACTGGGTTTTCTTACAGCAAACCATATGAGTAAGAAAGAAATTTTACATATTTTGAGGAACTTTACTTTTGATACTTTTTTATTGTTGATAGGTTCGCATTTGACCACTATCTCACTGATGGTAAGCGATGATGTGGCCGACGATGGAGCATGCCTACCTAGAAATAACCTATTCACTCTTGAGTTAAAGACCCCCTGGTTGTAACTATCAGGAAACACAGAATTCCACTCCTTTGCTGTACGTACAATAAATGTGTTCCGAAAAAATTTTGTACATATAGAAAAGAAGAAAGAAAGAAAGAAAACATTTATTTGAGACTCGCACAGGACAAACAACAATAAAATAAAAAGTAACTACTTAATCTATAAATACTTAACTTAAAATAAAAAGATAAAAGAAAACAATATGTCGTATCGGTGGGATTTCCACTATTCCACTACTATTTAATGCATTACCTACATAATATTTTAAATTAATATGTCAGGAACTAGTGCTAGTTCAGATTATTTATTTATTGTATACTTTATTGGATTTATTTATTTAAAACTTTATGCACTAATGAAACATTGTACAAAGGCGGACTTAATGCCTTAGGCATTTTCTACCAGTTGACCTTAGTGCGGTGCAGAGAACAACATGGCAGTTGCAACTCAATAGAAGACTGAGAAAGAAAATAAGAACAAAAATAATATAATTATAACAAATAAATATGATTGTAATGATATTGAGAAAAAAAAAACGAATACAACAAATCAAGAGTGTGATGAATCTACCAACTTCTTGCGAAAGTGTTCTCGTGCTTTCATTTTAAAAGACAACCGACTGGTTGCCGTCTCCTCGACAAAGAAAGAGGAATGGACAAACCCAGAGCGACGTGCGGACGTCGTAGAAGACGATTATTTGTAAATCGAAGATTTTTGTTGTGCGCAGAGCAAAGAAATTGAATTTCTGAAGTCAGATAAGAAGGAGAAGAAGGCTTATCTAGAAAAGAAAACAGGGTTGTCAAGGCCCTTAACGCTCTACGCTGGCGAATGGGTAACCATTTTAAAAGTGATCGATGTTTTGATACAAAATGGATTTATTCCGTTCTAATACTAAAAACTAATGCCATTTGTATTTTTTTTAAATCATAATTATTTTCTATTCCGAACGAATGCCAACAACAGCTCAGTCAAACCTAATCAAAATAAATTAAAATATGGATCCTAACAAATACCAATGGTATTAGTTGTTGGTATTAAAATGGATTAAATCATTTATTGTAGATACAACATATTTATTGTACACTAACTGCTGCTAGCGACTCTGTCCGCATGGCAGTATAAAATTAACCCAAAGAAACATACTTCCGGGATAAAAATTACCCTATGTGCAGGACATGAACTATTTTATCGAAGTCCGTTTAGCCATTGGAGTTCTAACAAACATAGATACCAATATACTCACAAAATTTCAAATTTATAATGTCAGTGTTAAAATATAGTATAAAACAAAGTAGCTTTCTGCGTATGTTGGTTTATCCACTAACTTGGCCTAAACCTCGCAACAAATTTTGATTCGGTTATTCATTAATAGAAAAACAATACAAAGGCAATTATAACACATACAATGGGCAACTGCTAACAGTTAACAAAAATCAAATAATACTAGGTTTTATTTTAAAAGATCTAAAAAACAAAGAAAGTATAATATATTTTATTCAAGCTATCTTTTGATTCAACATATTTCGTCTCGTGGACATATTGACTACAATTGAAACTGACTTTGATTCATTTCCTCATCCTCAGGTCGCACTTACACCGAAATCGTTTGTGTCTTATGGCGTAAAGCCTGACCCATCAATCATTCTTACCAAGATCGATAACTCCAAAAGCATTTCAAAATGAAAATTGATGGAACGTCAAATTGAAAATTCAGATCATTTTTAGTCGTTCTACCCACTATAACTGTCACTGACGATTCCATTCATTTCTCTATCTTTACTAACTTCTTTCTGCACTCTATTCATTCTAAAATCAACTTTAGTGTCCCTCTGACAAGATTTATTCCAACTGCACATTTAAATTTTCATTCCTCTATCTCGACTATATAAAATTTTCTTATTACATATTCCATTTTTAACTTTATACGCCTCGTAATAAGAGTTATGCTGGCAGTATATTTAAATTGGTTGGATAAGTAGTGATGTCAGTGGACATTCGTTGTCAACTGATCGGTGGAAACAATGGGATCATTAAAGTGGACACCATGGAGTGATGTGCAGACCTCCGCGATGACAATGGCGTATGGTATTATGAATGGGTCGGTTGGTTTGAGATTGTTGGTGATGGTTTAATTTCCATAAAAGCCTTGAGGTGCGGTATTGGAAAGGATTGTTCTCGCTATTTTGACCCTGCGGGCATTGGAGCTTTGAATTAAATAGATTATTTAAGTCTACGCCTAGTGAATACATGAACGACTGAAGATGCATCAACAAACGTTTAAGTAAATTAATGATTCTGTTCTGCCGGGAGGTTGGAACAGATATCGTCATATTTTTTGTCTACGACCGAAAATAATGTTTTATCTACTATTTTAGCTATCTTTGAAACCTTACTCATCATAGAAAAAAAACGATATGAGCGCAGAAACGCCAACTATGGTTTGAATGACTTTGAAAAGAAAATAAACTAGTTGATTGATTGTAGCTTAACCGCCTTATACTTTTGTCAAAACCTATGAACCACAATTTGTGTCTGTAGCATTCCAATATTAACTTCAAGAATTATAGAAAACGCTAATATCAGACATACTATTTGTAATTTTTGAAGTTTCTAGAACTCACCTCTCAACATTGGGATCCTGTATCAGGGTAGCTGGTATACTATGCTCGATATCGTCACGCTCATCAGGCGCGGGGGAGGTGCGGGACGCGGGGGACACAGAGCCGGACGCTTCGCCCTCTGCCCCGTCCTGCCTCTCCCCCCTGTCGCCACGCTCCTTCACTCCGCTTTCTGGACTGTTGGCTTCTTCTGTGGACAAAGGAGAAGATATTATTAGAGATGTAGAAGACAGAATAAGTTTTATAAGGAACGAAGAGTATCTTCTAAAGTAAAGTATGAGTCACAATAAAATCCTAAGTTACACTCGGGAAAAGACAAATATCAAAATATAAGATTAAAAGGTATTAACGCAATTTAATCTTCACGCGATCGATTTTGCTAATGATGTGTGACGGAATCAAGACTTTGGACCATGAAACAATCAACTTGATAAACATTTTTTTTTTCATCGTAGAACTCATAACACAATAATCCATTAAAATCAATAAGCATGCATCAATATCGAGTATCAAAACTACAGTCGTCATGTTAGTCAAATGGAAAAATTCTGAAGCAAACAAGCATGACACAAACAAAATTGATACAGAGCTAATTAATATTGAAAACAAAACACCAAGTGACAAATTAATCATGATAATAAAGACATTTTAAAACCGTATTTAGGTTGATTTAAAAGGGAACAGATAACAGTATATCGCTTTATTGCGATCGTTCATCATCTAAATGTAATAATCGGCGATAGGATAGATATTAAAAATGATAATACAAGGAAAAACACAATTGTAATGGGGCCATCGTTCGTTGCGCAAAACCATGTGATCGATAATTGATTGATTGGTTATATTACGCTCGTCACAGACGGATCAATTATTCAAAGTATATCTGCTGACATAATTTTGTATGATAGTTGTGATAAAGCGAGTATTGATACTTAGATACGGTTTTTATCAGGTTTTGAAGCAGTCACCTAATTAGATGGAGATAGTACAAATTATTGTTGCTTTTCTTTGTATTTATTGTAGGTTTTTTTTATTTATAGAACCTATATAATGCTTGATACGTGATAGTAATATTGTATTCGATATGAAAATCAATAAAATTCAAGTACCAATACAATGACCATCTCAGACAAATCTGCATTGTTTTCATGTGATTTGACCATTACATATTAACTGTATGGACTTTAAAAGAGACTTTGACCCCTGAGTTTGTTTCGGCGTTTCTTCTCAGGGTAGTCAGCTAGGAAACACCGGCCTCATCTAGTTCAAAATGACGAAAAAAAAATTGACGTGTAAAAGTGATTTTTTTTAAACCTACTTACAAAATAAATATCATTTATCATTTAATGGGATTTTTCTGAGGTGGGAAAAACTTAATTAACTTCTTCAGTTCTAGAGAGTAAGTTTCACAATTTTAATGTCTAAAATCTATCTATGTTCTACGGTTGACTTTCGGATTTTAGGGCTATGGTAATTCTTTTGAGCTAGTCCATAAAACGCCATTGCGTACCTATTGGTACGACTAATCAAATAATTGATTATAAAGGTTTAAGTCATTACATCACCATTCTCTTGCTTTTATCCCAATTTATTTGTAATAGAATTCTTTTAGTCATCATTACAGTAGTCATTTCTTTTCTAGCCATATTGTTCATACATTCAATCTATCGCTTCTTCTACTTCCTGTATCTTCTTATATGTATGGAACCTTTTCATCTTTAGCCACTACGTGTTTAATTTCTTGATTCTTTGTCATACAGGCAAAAGGAAACAACATAAGATTAACTTACTAATTTTGTCATACCGTCCGGACCTTTCGCATAAGAAAGGCCATAACTATTTATTGTTATTTGTTCTTCTGCATTGTGATTAGAACATTGACGTTGATTATGAGGTACTTCCATCACATTGACCGAATTTCGCATTTGTATCCACAGTCCGACGCTGAAGCCATTGTTGTAAAAATAACAATGTGTTTTGTTGTGAGGATTATGCGTCTGATAAGAAAGCCCAGTTTAAAACGATAAAAGCAAAATGTCAACAGAAATTAATTTTATGGAGACAGTTTTTTTATCGTATGACTAATTACATAAATTTTTGGTGGAGGCTTTAATTTTGTCAAGGTCACAACAGGCAAGTCCGGTTAAGCGGATAACTGTCATTAGGCTAACTAACGAGAAGCCTACGAGAACCTCTCACACAAATGAACATAGCATTTCGAAACAAAATCATTAAAGAATCATTAATCAACATAAGAAATTCACAAGCTGACAATGATGAGCAACGAAATTTCAAAAAAGGAACATCTAATATCTAAAACAAAGCGATCATTTGACCGTAACAAAAATCTGCGGCCAAAAAAAGAACGCACCGATTATGAAGTTATCGCTCGTCCGAAAAACGCATTGGAAAAAAAAATGTGTTTGAAACCGGATAGCCGAATTGGCGCCGCGGTGGCCGGGCCGCTTATTTCACTGCCCATTGACTCGTGAACCGCGTTTCTGCACGCTAATTGATTAAAACGCAACGTGTCAATCCGGTACCGGACGGCAAAGATGCGGTTGCGGACGAAACGCCCGCGGCGGTCTGCACTGTGGCTAGTGGTGGGATGATTGGTCCCGGAGTCGGGGGTCCCGTTGTCTATGGGGCACGGGATCGTGAACTAAATTATTTTGGCAATATAAGCCTTTTGTTGAGTTTATTCAAAAAGAAATTTATTTTGTACATATATTAATGAAAAATAATATTATAAGTCTGAATCATTTCTAAAAAAATCATACTTATCTTAATAATCTCCGGACGTGCGTGCGAGTGTTTTTAGTACATGTTTAAAATTAGAATCAAAAATTGATAGGAGCTAATTACTTGTCGATACTACTTATCACATATCTTGGTGGACCGATGATATGGTGAGGGTTGCAGGAATCCAAAGGATGCGAGACGCACGGGACCGGTTATAGTGGCGACATTTGGGGGATGCCTATATCCAACAGTGGACGTCTATCAGCTGAAATGATGATGATGATGACTACTACTAAAACGTATGTGATAAGATTTTCTTGGGTTTTCTACAACTTCTTGGTTTTTAGCGAACAACAATCGAAGCTTAATAACGGAGTTGTTGATCCCGGTGGGATGAAGTAGTGTGTGGGGCATCCCTATTCCCGATCCGTATGTGCCAGCCAATTGATCAAAGGAAGTGATAGGCCGCTGGGTATCTGCAGGTGACTCTGATTCGCTCTATGAACGTGAATTTTAATGAAGCCTCCCCTTTAGCGTGTTGTCTGTGAAATATGGAAGCTAATGAAATGGTGTGTTTGTTGGTTTAGGGATCACTTTTTGGTGGCTTTGAGGGTGACGTATTGTTGTTTTTTTAAATGTTTTTTTTTACATCTCTAAAGTTATTGTACTTTTCCTTTTTCGTTTTTTTTTATTGAAAAATATATTTATTTGCTTATGATCATGAAGACTAATAAATATCAATAACTTAATAGGAATGTATACAAACTAAAAATATGGCCGATGCCGTGAAAACCTGCAAAATGGCTTGCCCGGGCAAGGCGTTGCCCGAAAACCCATCTTCCCAGAGACAGTGGGATGAGCCGCTCTGCAGTTTGGTACGAAATAACCTTATTAACATGTCCGCCAATACTGCTGAGCGTCCCCGCATACTGGCTGTGGTTGAATGGGAGTCAGGCCTCTGGCTGCATGCACTACCGTCACCTAACATAGGTACTATGCTGAGTGACACCACCGGATCGCTACATGCCTGCGACTGGATGTTCTTAGCGGAGTTCCACATCGGTGTCAATGCGGTAGAGCAGTCGACAACCTCGGACACCGTGGCCTATCTTGCAGTGCTCCCACTGCAGGATAGGCCACGGTGTCCGAGGTCTCTGGTCAGATAGCTAGGCACGCAAGCATTAATGACATCATCCGTCGAGCTCTTGTCACCGCCAGCTATTCTAGAACCCAATAGCTTGGCATGCGACGATGGAAAGAGGCCAGACGGGATGATCATAATGCCCTAGAAGTTAGTCATCTTCTGAGTACGGCAGGCTGTGCTGGGGCGGCTGCTGTAAATGCAGAAAACCTCAAACGGCATTAATATAATAACCTCATCGGTAGCTATATGTTTGAGCCGTTCCGGGTTGAAACACTAGGGCCATGGGGTCCAAGCGTTCATCGAGTTGTTCGTGATATCAGCAAACAACTGGTCAACTCTTCGCGTGACCCGAGGGCTGGGCTTTTCTTCGGACAACGAATCAGCATTGCTATCCAACGTGGCATTGCTGCCAGCGTTCTGGGTACTTTTTCCATTGATATCGATGTGGATGAATTTTTTGATGCCCAATAATTTCTTTTTCTACCCGTTTGTTTGTGAGTTTCTGTTGCATAGTCTTTTAGTTATTTGATAGTCACATATAATACTACTTTTAATGCAGATAAAAAGCGAGTGCAGTTAACAAAATCAAAGTACTGACATTAATTCCGATTAAAGTTTCAAAAATGTCAAATTCCGCATAAATAACTGAAGACAAATGTTTCAAATTATAATAAAAAAAAAAAAACTGTTATTTATAATGACCTTATTAGCGGTCATCTGTCGTCTTTTGTATTGTCTCTTCATTTCTCCAATATTATTAAGTACAGTTCAGATGAACGAATGCTTTGTTCGTATAGTAGTTACAAGATTTACTGTTGAGAATGAGATCCCAAGTTAGACTGTTGATAACACCTGTACAGTCCGGACTAAGCGTTTCGCCTCGTCGTTTATACCGCGTACGTCAAAGAATTGGAACAATTGCGGTGGTCTTCCCGTCTGATTATAATTTTGGTGTCTTCAAGGCTAGAGTGAATAGGCTTTTAACAAAGTAGGGCGATACACCACCACCGACTGCATCACTGCTTACCATCAAGTGTGATCGCAGTCAGGCACTAATTTATATTATAAAAAAAAAGACTCCCGGTCGCGGCAGACGTTATTGTTTTTCCATGTAGAATAGCAACTTAGAATTTGTATTTGTGCCAAATTGATGGCGTTAATGCCCCTATTTTTACGGGTTTTTATATTGCGTGGTGGAAGCACGACCTAAGCCCTAACGATAAGAACAATAGAAAGATGAATATGCTATGTTATGCTTAGCTATGCTAAAATTACTGGTGAAGGTTGGGTGCATTCCTTTTTTTTACGTTGAGGAACCATCAAATACCAGCTGTGAGTAATGCGAGAGGGAGTGCCAAACTTGACAAAACCCACTCCTGTCCCTTCTTTGCCTTAGTTCCATGGCCCTGGGGTTATCTTTTACTTAACTCATAGCCCCAGGGACTTTTATAGACTAAAACCTTTTTAAAAAATTCCGCCTTACTCTATGGAGAATACAACAGGCCTAGCCAAGCTACGACCGTTTCGTTTCGATTCTCTTTCGTTGATTGCCTCGAGTCCTTTGTTCTGACCACGTGTTTGAGCGTTGAGATGACGTCATTCACATACTTTTGAAGTTTTCTGCTAGCGTAAACGATTGCAGATTATCAACTTGGCTAAGCCCTCAGGTGATCTAACGTTTAGTTCTAAAATTCTAACTCAAAAATACCTATCATCTTATTCTTCGATTCGTCACAGTAACAAAGCGTACCCTTTACAATTCTGACGAAACAAAAGATCAATTTTAAGAAAATCGCCGTGAAACCGATGTGATGACCGATTACCGATTACAATTGTTCACCAAATGACAACGCTAACTAAACCGTTTTTTTTTTATCAAAACGTTATGAATCTTGATTTTTATCGATACTCGACGAAATAGGTTGATACGTTGATAGTAGTTGACTTACAATCGAGTCTTAACTCTATTTTGTAGGACTTAAGGATTAGTTTTCGTTGTAGGGTGTGTAGTGCAATTTTTACAGTTGATTTGTAAAAGGTAAATTGTAAAATGTTCTAAAAACAACTTTCTTTAATCATTATGTGAATGAACATTGTTGCGGTGAACAATAGAACAACTTTTGAAGTTGATCTCTTCTCTACTTATTATAAAACAAAATCTGTATGTGTATATAATTTGCAATCAGGCAAAACCGGAGCGGCTCACTAGTCTTTACTATCTATATTAATATTATAAAGAGGTAAGATTTGTATTTCTGTTTGTATTGAATCAACTCAGAAATTACTGGGTGGACAGACTTTTAAAAATTCTTTTACGATGCCCACTAAAAGAAAACTCGTGGTCTTAGAACGCAAAGGGCAACTGAAAGACACATATATGGTTTTAGTCATTAAAGTCCACTCAAAGCGCAAGAAGTCATTGGGTGATTTCCCATCTTAAAAAAAAGCGGTATAATGCTACTATCACTAAGTCTCTTGATTAAGAATTTTGCGTTAAGCACGTCTCAATCCTTACTTAAAACGCCATCCGTTCAGCGAGCAATATGCCCTGCCTATTGCCACTTAAGTTTTTTCATTTATATATATAGATAATAAATGACACTCAATCCAAAAAACTATAACTAATAAATCTAGACGAGTCATTATGTCTTTGAAATGATATGTGATTGGCAGATGATTGATGAAAGCTCAAAACATACACTATTCATTCTGAACTTATCTTTTTCATTCATCGTCTCGGTATTGTTTATTGTGTCTATTGGTCAACCATAAGCTTGAAACTCAGCCTAAAATGGGTAACAATGGAGTTTTGCTCACCCGTTCTTGTCTATGTAAAAATGGCATCAATTTCTTTTTCTGTTTTTTGTTCCTTTTATTTTAATTTGATTTATTAATTTAAAGTGTGTTCGCATATTTAAAGTGTCAAGAAATGAATGGATTTTTGTAATACATAACATTAATTATAATAGGTCTTTACCTATGAAATTGCCGTTTTTTAAAACGGATTGCTTGAAGTGTTATACTCGTATCTTTGGATTGACTTGCAATTATATGTTCAAATAAACTTTGTATTAAAGGGTTTCTTTTTTATATAATTAGTTATTTATTGGTTTCTTTGTGTTTTGTATTTTCTGTAATATCGCAGTACTCATAACCATGAAAGTTAATAAAAAAAAAAAAACATATTAAGAGTTCCAACGCAGAAACTATGCATTTCATAGGGCAAGTAATATCAAATAGAAAAAATTAAAAACGTATTCCTTCAATATACAGTTTATTTGAACTAAAAGTTCCAAGTCAATCCAAAGCAATGACACTTCAAAGCAACTTGTTTTAAAAAAATGCAATTTCATAGGTAAAGACAAATTATTTGGCCATGGAGTTTCTTGCAAGTTCTCCATAAATACACTTTGAAATGAGCAACTTTATTTTTCTGACTGACCGACTTCTTGACGATTCAAAAGTTCCTGTAAATGGTTTGTTTGAAACTAACTTCTGCCAGCAGCTTCACCCGCGTGAAAGTAGGTTTCTAAATAACTTTGGACCCCCGTTTCATCCTTTTAGGGTGCGAATTTTGGAAAATCCTCTCTCAGTGCTCGCCTACGTTATAAAAAGAAGCCTTGTGCTAAATTTCATGTTCCTAGTCCCAGTAGTTCCGGCTGTGCGTAAATATTTCAGTCAGTCAGTTTCTCTTTTTATATTATAGGCTAGCTGACCCGGTGAACTTGGTATCACCTAACAGTCAATGAATGTATTAGGTATATCTTTTGATATAAACAACCGATTGCGATGAAACAAAGCCTAAGTAATGTATCAAGTTACACATAATTTTAATGTCAATTAAATTGATTTGAATTTGTGTAATTTTTGACATTATTTTCATTGTTATTATGTTAATGTTTTTTTAAATTATTGTGGTATTATCGCTATTAATGTGTGCATATAATTTATATGTGTGGTGTAAACTGTTAGTATAAGTCGGCAATACATAAAATAAATAAATAATGTATAAAGTTATCTACATCAATTTCGTACATTTTACATAACTAAAAACTTCTACAGATTTATTTTATGTATCTAGTTAGATAGATAGATTAAAAGCTTTGAGTTTTGAAACGCAAAACGTTAGTAACATCAACAATTAGTTAAACTTTGGAACTATCAGTTCACAATTCTAACAGTTCACGTTTACGCATCAAACTCACACAGTAAGTTTCACTTAATCGGTTGTTATCACCCGCTATCACGCGATCAATCAATGGCAGATGTCAGTAATCCAAACTACTGATAACTGATAAGGATGGTTTTGCAATAACCGCGGTTCAGTACTGTTGACTTACTACTTGTAGTTAGGTAGATGGGGTTATTTGCGAAGTTTGTATTGTTACATTTGTTTTTGAAGTTATAGAGTTATTTGAAGGAGTTTTAGAACACAAAAAAACATATGACTTTTTTCTAAAAAACTATTCCCCTCACTAGCAATTATTTCTGCATTCATATCATCATATCATAATTAGCCTTTTAATGTTCCCACTGCTGGGACTCAGGCCACCTCTCTAGGAGAGGGAATGGGCCGTAATCCACCACGCGGGCCCAGTGCGGGTTGGTGAATGTCACATGTCTTCGAATTTTTTGGTTCTAGGACATGCCGGTTTCCTTAAACATCGTGAGGAAACCGGCATGTCCTTTTGAGAGCCCCCACCGTTTTGAGAGCAGTGGTGATGAAATAAATTACACAGAGTGATGCGCCTGGCTGGGCTTGAACCCGCGACCTACTTGTAAGTCGGGGCCGTTACCACTCGGCCACCACTGCTCTCACTAAAATGTAAACTCTTATACATAAGACAATCAGACCCTGATCAACTATCTGCAGGTCATACAAATATTTGTTTCGTGCAGGAATCGATCTCGCAACACGCAGCATAGCAGCCACTCGCTTAATCACTGCGCCTGGCCGTGTCGTAATATGTATAAAAAAATAAGTAATTCAAATCTGAATTATATGGTAACATAAATTGTAAGTTTTGGTTTAGTGGCTTATTAGGAAGTGTGTCTTTAAATATAAATAGGTTAGATTTTCTACAGACGAGTGTTTTATTTTAATTACATAAATTAACACTTCAAAAATATAAAATAGTCTTATATCTGTGCATATGCTTTTTTTTGGTAATCATCTAATGACATCTCCCGGTCTTGGGTGGGCCGTGAGGGCGTGTCAGACTTTTACTGACTAAAACCAACTCCTGTTCCTTCTTACCAGGGCCCCGGAGTTCTCTTTCGCATCACCCATGGCCCCAGTAAACTTCGACCCTACAGATCTGTGTATATACTGTGTGTATTAATAGCAATGAAAAGGTTATTATTATTATATCATTATTATTATTTTGTATCAAGTTCGATTTCAAGAAATATGGTATGACAACTGAAAATATTTCTTAACTACGAATGAGAGGACCTCATTTTACTGAAAATTTACTTTGCTAGTAAACACCTATTATTCATTCATAGTCAATAAGAATCTAAAACGATCAAATTATAACATTTTCATGAATATTAGCAACAGAATTGGGTCCAAAATATTACCATCATTCTTTTCTTACAGACATTACTTCAAGAAATTTTTTTATAAAGTCAAAAACAATTTTGACGTTGTGAAGTACAACTAAAAAGTACTCCTGGTAGCTACAACTTTTGTTTAAGTCAAGAGTGAATAGGTTACTTGTAAACAAGCGTGCTCGGTCGTCGACAACATCATCGCTCCATCAGGTAAGATAGTGTAGTCAAGCGTGAGCCTAACAAAAGTAAAAAAAAAATTTTTTCGTAAGTACAGTCAAATGGGGTGAATAGAAACTTAGGGGTAAATAGAAACAAAACTTCAAAGGGTATTTTCACGATAATTTAATATTTTTTGCAGCATTTAACTCTATCAATTTATTAATTAATTGTTATTCTAAAAAGTCGATGCTTTGTTCGAAGCCGATAATATGTTATCAAATTGAAAAACCATACCAAAGTTTTGTTTCTATTCACCCCTCCGTTTCTATTTACCTCGTTTTACGGTATTAGTATTATATTTTATTTTTTATGACACTAATTTGGAATTGGCATCTACTTAAAACTATTCAATTTCCGCACCAAACAAAACAATCAACGCTATCAACTTAATAACTAACCAGCATTCCATTCAATACAATACATCAAGTAACTTATTGAAAATTAAAATTGACCTATCAATATCGCAAAACTTCGTTCAATTTCAATGCGGAATCGGTTGCGGACAAAGAGTTCTTGTTCTTTGTGCTGTCGGCACAAACAGCACGCTAACGACACGACAACGACACGACAACGGCACGACAACGGCAGGACAACGGGACGGCCGCGAGGAAATTACGCGGAGACGTCGGTCGTGGCGACTGATTGAATGCTTTTGAACTTTACGTGTGTTGTTCGTCGATTGTTGCCGGGATCAGTGATTGAAGTATTTCAATGTGGTTATTAGGTCAGGATTATGTCCCTGTTTGGGCTGTGGGATTATTTGATAGGGTTACCGTAGCCCTAGAACGAAACGGGTAACTGAAGGAACACGCGTTATAGTCAGCAAAAGTCTGATACTTCTTCTCCCTCCAAACAGAGCGGGAGGAGTTATTAGATGAATGGCCACGCTCCCAAATTGAATACATAACGAAGATTTTTTTTTTTGTGATGGTAACTACAAATTTACAGTTTTCAGATTTTTTCATATACGCTATTGCTATGAGACCTTGCTTCATGCCAAATTTCAGGATTTTAGGTCAACGGGAAGTACTCAGTCATGGTCTACTTCTACAAATTTTAATACATTCATGGGGTAGGTACCACCCCATTGAATTAGAGGAAAAACATAGTTTCCATTTTGGTATTTAATTTATTTTCCCGAAATCAAGAAATGATACTTTCTACGTTTTTCTTGTACATAGTAAACCTATATTATTTTAAAAATATGTTAAGGAATGATAATCAAATTTTGAATCCTTGCACGAACTGAACACAATATTTTTATCTCAACATCACCAACTGCATTTCTCACAACTCGCACAATCACACTTCGCTAATTACGAACACTGTACAAAATAAAAACGCCAAACGAAAAACATCACCGATCTGTCTCAGGTTCGTGCTTGTGTCGATAAATCGGCTGCGCACACGCACGCACTATAAATCCTGCTTACCTCCGATGGGTGATCGCGATGTTTCGAATTTGTCCTTCGACTTTTGTATTAAGTGCTCCAATTATAATCGTCTGGTTTGGTGATCGAGTTATGGTGGTTTTTTTTATTATGTTTTTGGTGATTTTAAGGTTTCTTTTTGTCTTTGTTGATTTATAAAAATGAACGAAACTTAACTTACCAATTTCAATTATTTCCACCATAAAATCAAATTGATAATTGAGCTAATGTTGATTGTGATATAACAAATTATACATATCGATAAGTACATTTTGATAATCATACAATAAATTATGGCGGGTTCGAGTTCCCGCACTTTTCCGCACTAGTGCAGAAAACAGTACCTACGTTGCGAGCCTAAAAACGGTAGGGATAAAAGTGGGTTTTCGAGTAAGTTTATTAAAAAAACAAAATGCAGGACTTTATAAATTTGCCATCTTTTTTCTAATTTGGCAAAGCAGTGAAATATTCACATTGCAACAATTTAAGTTTTATAAATAACATGCGTTTTAAAGCCAATTGAAATTGGGTAGCCAACTGAAGTCTTCAAATTGACCTTTCCCTAAACTACTGCTATTTTTTATTTTTACCCTTGATATTATGTTGCTCGCGCTTGACCACTATTTAGTTAGCGACGATTTGATCGACAATTTTGTACACTTGCTTAAAAGTAACCTATTCACGCTTGACTTAAAGATCCAAAGTTGCAGCTATTTTGAAACTCATATTATTATTTTTTCTTTTTTTATTATCCGTTGTTCTGTGCTGTCTTTTTAACCCATTGGTTGACTGGTAGAGAATGCCTTGTTGCATTAAGTCCGCCTATGTACAACTACTGTACATGAAGTTTAAATAAATAAATAAAATCCTAAGTGGGAATCGGAAGGAAAACAATTCAAGACCTATATCTATTTATCCCACACTAGAACTAAAAATGAAACATTTTACAATCTCAATGCATATTGTACACAATATTGATTCTACACAATAAGCACACGGTATCGTGCGGTAATTGACCAGCCGTCCGGGGGCGCACTCGTAAAATGTCAGATACCGCGTTGTGCCGCGTATGTTCACGATACTCGCCACTGGGGTGAGCAGACTGATAACTCAGAAATAATGTGGCGCTGGTGATAGTGCTGTGATTATGAGATTGGTGGGGAAAAGATTGGGAGTTAAATAGGTGATGGTTGGAAAAGATGGATGGATTGTGTGAACAGTGATATGAAAGAAAAGGAAGTTAGTGATAGTATGACGGTTGACAGGATAGAATGGAAGAAAAAAACGTGTTGCGCCGACCCCAAATAAGATGGGACAAGGGCAGGAAGATGATGATGATGGTTGGTGTAAACATTTTTGAAACTTTATTGATATTTACTGCATGTTTTTTTTTGAGGTGGTTAATCAGCCAATGACTTTTCCCACTGTAGGATGGAGTGGGACAGCCTGTCAAACTTTTACTGACTGAAACCACACCTGTATCCTCCAGTTACTCTTTCCTCTCCTTGAATCCAGTCCTGGACTAGATGACGTTCAATGATGAATGGACTGAGTTACTGTCTAGATGTCTGATGATTTGCGAAAAGACTGAGTGAGAGGCTTATTTATAATCCTGTTTGTGTTATTTTATCTTTAACATTTTATTCATAGTTTGTGTCTAATCAGTGTGATTGGTATGTTGTTGTTCTGGTTAATGAAATATCTACTTAAAAATTTTGATATATAGAATCTGCCCGGTAACACTGGACAAATCAATAATAACATATTGTGTTGGTTACTTACCAGACCTTTTTTTTTTCATTTATATATTTATTTTTTAAATATTTACAGTTTTTATAAAAAGCACTACTGTTATTATAAATATATGACATAAAAATGTATCGGTCATTAACCCCTCGGGCGCCCTGGGAGTATTATTATTACGTAATTGCGCGATTTTATGTAAATCACCAAAAAAAGTAAAAAATAAATAAATAAAACTTTTTCTTGTATTTTCTAGGAAAAACAAAGATATAAAAACCAAAACTTTTGACTAAAAAAATTCGTACAAACGTGTGTACAAAACGACAATTAAGCATTTTTCAAGGTCATTCAAGTTGTTCAGACGTATGTACAATCGGCCTTAGTGTGTGTCCTTTATTTACCTTTTTTAAGGGGTTAAAAAAGGTAAATAAAGGACACATACTGTATAACTAAAACATCTTGACCATTACCCGTACGTCTGTTCCTTAAATACTCTTGTATTACAATTACTACAGTTAGTTAGTTTACCACAAAATCATCAACAGAAGAACAACATCCAACACCGAACAGAAATGATATCTTCATCAACGTCACTACCAAAATATTAACCCTCAAATGCGCGGTGCGTCACTGACACGTCTCGACGTCGACGTCGACGTGAACGCAACAAGTAACAAACACAACGCGGCTCAAGTGTAACTTGTCATGACGTCGCAGCGAGTCTCTTGTTTACGTCGGGCTTGTGGACTGTACGAGTGGACTTCGGTTTTCATGCAAAACGTTTACGGGAGAGAATGTCGGAGGGATGGTACTTCAGTGCAATGGCAAAGTGAATTAGGGTATTGTTTTGTAGTTTTACTTGTACCAATTTTCATGAGTATGTTTGTTAGTCCTTTACGCTCAAATGGTTACACGGATTTAGATGAAATTTGGCACATAGGATGACCATGTCCTGGGATAGAACTTAAGTTACTTTTTATCTTAAGAATATGTTCCCTTGGGATTATTTCCTATTTTCACGCAGGCGAAGCCGCGGGTAGGAAACTAGTTTATAGATAAAATAACATAAATCCTGCACCTTATTTTCAGATTATTTTGTTTTTGTAACTTCTGTTTGCTTTATAATTTTATAGTAATATCTAGCACGTAATAGATCTTTCTATCTAGTTTCATCTGACATGAAGGATGGTGATGGAATAGTGATAGATGTGCTTACATAATTGTAATTATGGAGATGGACAGATAATTATCTATCAATATCTATACTGAAGATGACCAATTTAAAACAGGATAACTATTTTTAATCCACATAAATTTGTTGGTTATAAGTGGTCTGACAGTTACACAATTTTGAAAAAAGTGCTTCTGTAGATGTTATAGTATCAAAAAAAATTATATATACATATGAAATATATATATAGAGGAAATATATATTTATGAGAATGGTTTTCATAAAAACTTTAACGCCCCGTATTTAAAGCGCTTTTTTGAAAAACCAATAGTAATTTTAATATACATTTTGATTAGAATATGTACCAAGTTTTAAGTTTATTAATCTAAAAAATAGGAGCTCAATTGCTCTTTTGGGGGTAGTTCTGAAAACGTTATAATGATAACCATGATTTACTTACGTTACTATTTATGTTCACTTTTCAGTAGATTGCTACACGGTATGAGATTTTACAAGTAAACAAAATTCCTCCTTTCCACCCCCTTCGAGGGTTGAATTTTCAAAAACCCCTAAGTGCTCGGATACGTCATAAAAGAAAGCCTTGTGCAAAATTTTATATTCCTAGTCCTAGTAGTTTTGATATGTTTGCCAGTATGTTTCTTTTTTTATATATCTTCTATATATATATATAAAAGCGAAACACCACTCACTGATTAATCACTAAATCTCAGAAACTATAACACCTATAAACGTAAAATTTGGCAGGTAGGTTACTTATATGATGGAGACATCCGTTAAGAACGGATTTTCCAAAATTCACCCCCTAAAGGGATGAAACAGGTGTCCGAAGTTTGTATGGAGAAACTGACTTTCACGCAGGCGAAGCCGCTGCCAGAAGCTAGTAGATAAATAAACGGTACATTAATAAACATGTATGATAACACTGCGGTATCTAAACAGAGCATATAAAGCTCGCGCAACAAGTAACGATTTGTCGCTGTCACTCCGGCAGCGGAGGGTTGACTCCCGAGTATATCAACTATTTGAGCTCTTGTTAATGTACGTACTTACGTCTTGTTGGCATTCATAGCGGCTGCGGGTTAGAGGACACTATTCTATGGTGAGTAATGAAGTAAAAGTGTCTTCCCGTCCGATTATAATTTAGGTGTCTTCAAGGCTAGAGTCAAGAGGTTCTAAACAAACTAGTGCGCTTCACCATTAACAATTGCAACACATCAATTTTTTTTTCGGTTAAGTAAATCATCTATGAATCCCCGCTCTTGGTCGGAGCGGAAGATAGTGTCAGACTTTTACTGACTAAAAACCCACTCTTGTTTCTTCTTTGCTATTTTTCCAAGGCCCCGGGATCTCTTTCGCATCACCCATGGCCCCAGTAGGCTTCGGCCCTGCTAGACCCCTTGCTGACATCTCCTTGAGGCGCACGTGGAACAGTAAGTGCCGTCGACGACTTGGGCCCGGTCCGGATGGTTACCGGACGATCGGACGGCGAGCCACCCATTACTCGCCATCCGCAAGCCCGCGCCTACAGTGGTGTTTACTATCAGATGGGATCACAGTCTAGTACTAGCTTATATAATTAAAAAAAAAGTGTTCCTGTGAGAAATTGACAAATATTTAGTCATTTTTCGGTAAACTTAACTAAAAATCTTTGTAACTACGTGTAGTGACATCTATGATGCCGCACAGAAATTAAAATTCTAAATCCTGAATCGCGTTATTAGAGGTCACCGCGCGATTTACGACATCAACAATCGGGCACCTGCCCGGACTAGACAAAATACCCGTCTATTCTATTCCGCATTCGTCTAAATACATCTTGTGTCCCTTTTCAAGGGTTCATACACTTTTTTTGTTATTAATAAGCACGCGCTTGACCACTATCTGACCAAATGGTCAGCCTAGAAGTTACCTATTCACTCTTGATTTTATTACCTCTTCTAATTCCACTTCTTAGCTGACATCCAAGATACTCGTCATGATTTCAAATTCAATTACTTTCTAACGGTTACCTTTTCATATACATCACCCAACACCAGTGTGTGCAATTTAGCTTAATTTTTTTGACTGACCGACAGTTGACGATTCAAAAATGCCTGTAAATGGTTTATTTGAAATAAATGTTATAGATTTTTATTTTTTTCCACAACTTTCACACAACGCCATCTAGTTCCAAACTAAGCAGAGCTTTTAAAACTTTGAAACTTTAATGTTTCTAAATACATATATATTATAGATAAATTATACCCAAACACAATACAAATGATCGCGTTCATCACCTGTGTGGTAATCGAACCCACGACCTTTGGCATAGCAGTTATGTTCACTAATCACTACACCAACAGGCCTGTCTAACTAATTTGATTTGTCACAGTTTTACACATACCCTCGCTTCTTCATCCATTGATAGACATACTATCGTAAACTAGTACTCAACTCAACATATACCACTGAAAATCTTCGTACAACTAAACATATACATCAACAAAACTTTTACCTTTCCCGCCAAGATAATTATATAGCTCGTTAATATCATAAATATCCATCAATGTCATAGCGAAGTTAAATTAATACGCTCATGAATCCAGTGTCGTCGCATATCAATCAAGAGATGGCGGTGATTGATTGGGACGGCGACCGGCGAAACAAATTCTAGTATCAATCATGCTATCGACGAATATCAATGGTGGAGGTTATTCATTTATGAAATTATTGCTCGCGTGTTTTGGTCTGGGTGGAAAAGTTTTTATGATATTCTGGGTAACTGTAACGTAGTTTTCTGTTGAAAGGACTACAGGAGCTAATCAGGAGTAAATAATATTATGATATGATATCAGAAAAATATTATGTTTTCAGGATAAATTCTAAATAGATAGTCTATTCAAAACACAAAACAGTTAATTTAGTATCGTCGACATCGAGTCGACGATAAGTACCTGGGACTCGTCCTCGACAGCCGATAGAATTTCAGGGAGCATTTCTGACGTCTGGCTCCCAAACTGGATCGGACTGGGGCTGCCCTCGAGCGGCTCCTGGCCTACCTAGGGGGTCCAGACGCCTCCTGCCAGAGGCTCTATGCAGGAATCGTTTGGCCCATGGCTCTGTATTGAGGACCGCCCGGAGGACACGGTGGAGCATACGGTAGAGGTGTGCCCTGCCTGGGCAGAGCACCGCCGTGTCCTCGGGGGTGATCGGCGGCAGCAATCTCTCGCACCGAGCCTTGGTACAGGCCGTGGTCAAGACAGGAGGTTGTAAAATCAGTGAAAACTCGATCAAGCTTTAAGAAATAAGTTAGTTAATATCCTTTAGTATTTTTCCCTCGTCAGTGTAAGTTTATGGTAGTAGTACAATAAAATCTCGCAAAAGAAACAGACTGATGAATGGACAAGCAACATTCATCCCAATTTGGAATGTACCACATAGATACAGTTTAATAAAACAAATATTAAAAATAACAACATTCATCATGTATTTTTGTTTTTTTTATTAACCATAATTTAAATTTGATCGATAAATCATTGATAGTTAATGACTTGAAATATAAATCAGATCTAATGGCTAATCAAAGTAAGACTAGTTTTCAATAAAACCGAAGTAGAATGCGTGCAATATTTTTTGTCGTAAATTGTTCAACATACTTTTTATGTTAATAAGTTATGGGTAGAACAAAGTTGCCGACAGCGTATCTCGCTTTGAATATTCTGACTTATTTGGAAATGTCAATTCTTAAACTTTAAACGAAGATACTTTTTGTAACATGACAAATAAATACCGAGACATAACTATGCAAAATTATTTTAAATTTCAAACAAGAACGCCAAAAACTGCATTCACTTGCATACTGCAAGTGAATGCAGTTTTTGACGTTCTTGTAATGTCCACTGTAAGCTGCAGTGGACATGCCTTCTATACGCACAAAACGTTTTGGGAACACATTCATTATGAGTACAGCTAAGGAGTGTAATTTTCAGTCGGAGTCTATGTTTCGTGATAGCTAAAACCTGGGGATCTTTAAGTCAAGATTGAATAGGTTACTTCTAGACAAGCGTGTTCCTTTGTTGACTTCATCGTTGCTTTCCATCACATGAGATAGTGGTCACACAAGACCATCAACAATAACAAAAAAATGCAAATTAATCAGATGCCAAATTAATCAGATGCCAAATATCAGTACTGTAAAAATAAACAATTGATTTGTCTGTTTAAATTAATCTTCGTTCATACGATTTATAAATGTGAAGGTTATAGTCTTTTATAACATTAATATCACGACGATAAGTTTAGATGTTTTGCGTCGATAAAGATTGAAAAGATACGTCAATATAATGAAGAAAAATCCGTGATATAGTTTTAATTACCATAGAAATGAAGTAATAAAGGAAAAATATAGACTGTTGGTCCTCAAAATAAAAGTATGGCACGATAGAGTAGTCTAGATAGAAACGGGTTATGCTGCTTTATGTAGACGAGACGCTGATCAGGATTTATATTATTTATGATTTTTTTAAAATGTTTTTTATGATGTTCGCTTAGTAATATTTCAGTGTTAGGGTTAACACGCCTCTTAAATTTGTTTACCTCTGTTGAAAATAAGCTTATTTGAAGAGGGCTGTTTTGTGTTTTTTTTTTAAAAAAACATCAGTGATGGTCCAACGGCCATTGAAAAAGACATTATAATAGACTACAAAAATAATAAAATCGAAATTTATGTAAGTACGTGTTTATGTAACTTTATTAATCCTTCACGCTCAAACGACTGAATGAATTTGAATAAAAAAGAATAGGACAAAGGATACCTTTGATTGGAGTATGTTGCCTTGGGATAATCTTATATATATATATACAAAAATCTCATGTCACAGTGTTTGTTATCAAACTCCTCCGACGAAAAGGCTTGACCGATTTTGAAATTATTTGTGTTTATTTGGTAATTCTGAGAATAGGTCGTACGCTATTGTTTACCCCCCACACCCACCCCCATTATTTTCTTCGATAATTTATAAGGTAGAATAACTACTGAGTCAGCCAGTTTTATGTATCTTTATATAAAAGTGGAAACTGATTAACTGACATATCAACGCATAGCCGAAACTACTGGGATTAGGAGCGTTAAATTTTGCACAAGGTTTCCTTTTATGACGTAGGTGAGCACTAAAAAAGGATTTTCCAAAATTCACTCCCTAAAGGGATGAAGCGGGGGTCCAAAGTTTGTATGGTGAAACCTACATTCACGCGAGTGAAGCGAAGCTGGTACAAAATATAATGATCAATTCGCTATTCTATTATCCTGTTAGCATAATTTTTTAACATAAAAACATTGTACAAAAGCCACGCAACAGATGACTGTTAATCTTCACTCAACATCGCGAGATAACCCTAAAAAATCGCCCGTCCACCAACAAACATTGGGACAAATCTATCGGTCTAACCGACCCCGACGCCGGATTAGACGGGTTCGCGTGAAAAATCCCGGACGGGCCACTGTCCGGCCCGTAGCGATCCGTATTTGTCAACGCTCTGATGTCCGACAATCATTTTCATTAGTGAGAAGAGCCTCGGTTATTTGTACCAATGTTTGATAACAGATGGAGTTGGAATGACCGGATGAATGATTTTTTTTCTTAAGTTTGTAAGGGTTGTAAATGGTTACAGATCAATCATTTTAAGAAGACAAGAAGACATGTGGCATCCACCAACCCGCACTGGGCCCGCGTGGTGGATTACGGCCCATTCCCTCTTCTAGAGAGGAGGCCTGAGTCCCAACAGTGGGAACATTATAAGGCCGACTATGCTATGCAATCATTTTAATGTTTTTTTTAAATAAAACTTTGTCCCATTGGAAGAAATTACTCTTGTATCGTGAGTGTGGTCAAAAATATGTAAACTCTACTACACGCAAACCCGGAACCACCATCAGTGGGTCAAACAAATATTTGTCCCGCACGAGAATCGAACCCGCGACACGCAGCGCAGCAGCCACTCGACCACTGCACCGACCGTGCTGTCAATAATAATTTTTGTATGCACTTAACTTATGTATATATTGTAAAGTTTTTAATTATATTAGCTTACATAAAACCAGTTGCTGACGTCCTTCATAAAATCGTTGCATAATTTGAAGAGACTTTATCAAAACCCATTAATTACCTTAATTTGTATTGTATAACTAAATTATCAATTTATTGTTTCCAATAAACTCCAATTTTGTCATAAATTATCATTAAATAATGGCAATTTAAATGTTCTATTAAAACATTCAAAAACTTAAATTTATTAGATTTCTTAATTGATTAGGAAATAACTTGTTTACACAAACTTTCTATATTGTTTTATTTTTGCATTAATTTGTGAATATTGCCAAATAAAAAAAATATCATTTGGGTAATCTGAAGCAGTAAAGTTTTATTAATTTCCATGCATTTATAATTACAGATAGATTTGACAGATAATTATAAAAATACCGTATAATTAACGACAGAAATGTGTAAAAGTGTGACAGCTTTTTGATAATTTATGAAAATTACTGCTTAAAATTGAATTTGATTAACACGAAATTTTAAAAGCTGTTTAGTTATGCTACCAATAACTAATTAATAACTTAAAACTATGGAAAAGCCAACTTATGATTTTAATTGCAAGTAACACACAGTTACCTTACGTCAAAGTCAAAATTAAATGTATCCATTTTTAGTCAACGTCAAATGTTATACGTATCTACGTGTGAGTCAAAGGCAAAGTTGCTGTCGAGAATGTAATACGTGATCAATGCTTATGAAAACAGAAGCATAAGTCAATAAGACCAAATACCTACACTAAATTAATAACAATGAACTACACAATTAATAACTTTGCCAAAAAAAAAAAAATAATTTGCCTAAAAATGCATTCAAATCATTATTAATAAAACGTCACCACATCAGTTTCTAATAATTAAAAATCAAAATGATAATTTATTTATTTAAATTTTATGTATAGTAATGGTATAGGCGACAAAGCATTCTTTACCAGTCAACAAAAAATAATAACATTTGGAATACCTAGATCTAAATAGATTAGGTGCCTATAATATTTATGTGCTATACTACTATTATAATAAAAAGCGATCTAATTCACTACTTTAATTAAGAAAATTCAAAATACATATAATAGTGATGACGAAACACAAAAGAAAAAATATAAAAAGAAAATATAGAAAGGCCTTTCTTATTAAAGTATAAATGTTTAAGAATTCCAGCCATCATGTGTCACTAATGAGTTGGAGCGGTGGTCTGAATATTTTACATAATTATTGGAAATAAATTAATGAAGTTAAGTCTGTAATTAATTCCGTGCTGATATTGGACACACACGGTGATTACAGTTAGGGTTCAGCTACACTGGTCGCACCGAATCGCACTTTTCTATCCTTTACTGCCGAAAGTGCGATTGCACGTAGCGAAATCGATGAGATGGTAGGCAACATGCTTTTTTACTCGCTCTGGTAAATGACGGTTCTAAATGACAGAAAAAGATAGAAGCATAGAAAAGTGCGATTCGGTGTGGCCCAATGTAGCTCAACCCTTAATTAATACAGTAGAATCTTTATCTATAGATCTGTACATATGAATAAAATTGAAGTGTTAGTTTACTGTTTGTAGCATCAATTTTTATTTTTTAATTAAATACAATAAAAGTATAGGCCGACTATGCTATGCTAATGAAAGTATATTCGACACCTATAACAAAAATACAATTTTTATATTTTTTGTCTGTCTGTCTGTCTGTTTGTTCTGGTTTTCTGAAAAGGCTGGAACGATTTTGACGAGACTTACACTGGTAGATTTTTAGAAAAACAATTAGAAAAATAATTAGGGTTCTGTACAAAATAAACGCTGTTTTACAAAGTTACGGGCACCGGTATCAGCTGGTGCAGGAAAACTAGCTGGTTTAGATTTTCAAAAGTACTTATCTGTTAGTTTATTTTTTTGGGGTGGGAAATCATTTAATGACTACTCTTTCTTTAGGGCGGAGTGGGAGGTTGTGTCAAACTTTTACTGACTAAAACCACACCTATATTCCTTCTTTGCCCCTTGGCCACGGAGGACCACGTTTTTCCTTTCAGAAGTTAACCCATGGCCCCAGTACACTTCGGCCCTGCTGAGCTGGCTGAAAGTGGAGAAAATTATTTAGGCCCGGCACCCACTATCAGTATCGATAAGGTAAAGGATCCTTCGGCATCCCTAGCTGCATATCAAGGCATAGTTTCCGACATTGTACGCTTGCATGTAGGGATGCCAAAGGATCCTTTTTCTTGCTGATGCTGATAATGGGCGCTGGGCCTCAGGGTATAGAGCATGTCTCATCAAGCATGGCAATATGCAATTTATATTTTTGTGACCTGAAATACAGGCCCTGAGCCTAGTTTAGGCACCAGTCTCCCACACTATAATGCCCCTCCTATATGTTACCGTAGAAATAAGGGTAACAATTAAGAATAATATTGTAGAGAAAAAAATTAATAAACTATTAACTAACTATAATATTGAACGTCTCTATTTTTAAAATTTTATGATTTTTACAGAAGTCGTTTCTATATCATCTATCATACGTCCACAGTATACAGTACAGACCTTACTAAAGGCTTACGTTGTTGACCAGACAAATTTATCTAGAAATCTATGTAAGTCTGAGCCATGTGGACGCACCATTGAGCACCATTTATCAGTCAACAATGACCGAATCTGGTCACAAGTCGGCAAAGATAAAAAACACGCCATTTTATTATCATCTTGTACTTAATTGTATTATCATATTCAAAATCAATTTGTGTCTTTAGATTATTCGAAACAAAAAAAACCAAAAACAAAGGGATATCGGACATTAATCAATGAAGTAAACTTAAAAAAATGTAGGTTATTCTTGCGCAAGCCCATCCAAATACTGACCTGACGAACGATTGCTTAAGCCCCTCATTTACTATTTCTAAAGATTTGACCTGCGACACCCATTAAAAGGCCTCGGCGTCATTATTATCATAATTAAGAGTTAATTCCTTATGTATTAGAAAGTTTACATTCTTATGTAAATACAGCATTTAGATACAAAATTTTTGGACAATAAAACCAATGGAATTTGTGTTGGTTTGTAATGAAACAAAAGACAACTAATGATACTATTGACTATCGATGTTTACGACTTTCTTCAATCGTAAAGTATTAATTTAGAAAGAAATCGTAGAGGTTCACCATGTTAAACGCTTCGTCAAAACCTCATCCGTCTAACCTTTTGTGAATTATATTTTAATAATAATATTCGACAACTATCACACAACGCCGTCAAGCCCCAAGCTAAGCAGAGCTTGTGTTATGTGAAGCTAGTAAACTAATAAATGCTATCATAAATACCAAATTACTTTAATTAAGAAAATTCAAAGTACATATAATATATTCCACAACTATCACACAACGCCGTCAAGTCCCAAGCTAAGCAGAGCTTGTGTTATGAGTACTAGACAACTGATAAACATACTTTAATATTTCTAAAGACATACATATTATAGATAAATTACACCCAGACACAGAACAAATGATTGTTCTAATCACACAAACATTTGTCCTAGTTAGATCGAACCCATGACTTCCGGCATAGCAGTCAGGGCCACTAACCACTAGACCAACAGCCACTAGGCCAGCCATATTGCTTCCATTATAACCTTAATGTAGCTGAAAACTATTATTTTACAACGACTGTCTGACCCTGGGTTAGGTACTCGATGCTCCTGGGTTCCCACCCACACTCCACCACACCCAACTGATTGTTACACCATTATAAGCACAAGAAACAAAAAATAAACCATTAGAAAATAATAATTCACATAGTTGTCCCGTTAATATGGGCTTTTCTTTTATGGTCGAATCCTCAAATAACTCCTCCTGCTCTCGGTGGAGCAAGACAGAGTGTCAGGCTTTTTCTGACTAAAATCCTTCTATGTTCCTTCAGTCGCTCTTTGCGTTCCAGTACCGCTTGACTGTATGACTCTTTCAAATAGCACGACCCAACAATACGGCCCAGTGCTGCAGAAAACATACAAACGTCTAAAATACCATACCATACCATATAAATCAAATAAGTAGGTAGTTCGTAAACAATAGCGAAACAATTGACAATCTACCTTAGATGGAAATCAATACGTTAGATCATTATCGTGGTAGTATTGTATGTCACCAATTACTGAGTTAGCTAGCTCATGGCATACCATGACAACAAAATTATCTATTTGTCAAAATCGGTATACTTCAAAAACTATCAAAGAAAATCCAAGGAATTTTCTCAAGGGAAATATCAACAATTTTCAAAGCCATTGAAATGACGTTTTGTCATACATCGTTTGTCAGAATGCTATCATGATATTAAAATTTAAAATGAACTGTGTTTAGTTAAGTTGGGCCTTAAGTTGTCACTTGTTTGGGTCTCTATCTGTCACTCAATTGGGCCCGAGTCTGTCACTCTTTGTGTTACATGATACTAACGTTACAGCGCGTAGTTTTGGCTTTTCTAGTGAATCTATACATAATAATAATATTGCATAGAGGAAAAAAAAAACTTTTGTTTTTAATGAATTAACCGAACTCTACTGGACCGATTTTGAAAATTCTTTAAGCAGAATGCTAATTTATCACTGAGCGACAAGTTATATTTTTTCTGCTTTACGCGGGCGAAGCCGCTGGTATTTTTTATATTAATAGTGTTAATTGAGTTCGTTGACAGCAGTTTTGGCAATTAATATATTTTTCAATATAGATACACATGTATCTTAGACTAGCACACTACAGAATTGACAGCTAAGTTAAGCTTATAATACTCACACATAACCAATGATAAAAAAACCGGGCAAGTGCGACTTGATGCGTCGGACTCGCGCACTAAGGGTTCCGTACAAACTTACCTATGAAAATAATTCAATTTCTGAATCGAAGCTCAAAAGATTTTTACGAATCACAAAGTTTCTTTTTTGTGATGTAACTACAAATTTATAATTTTCAGATTTTACCCTATACTTGTGCTATGAAACCTTGCTTCATACCTAATTTCAAGATTCTAAGTCAACGGGAAGTACCCTATGAATTTTGATTCCTTTGAGAGTATCGAAATACACGTTTTTTACGACATGAACTGCCGTAACTTTTTTTCCTTTAATTCAGAAGTTTGCTTTTTTCGCTTCAAGGAACTATAGACTTGAGTATGATATATGGTTTTAATTTCAACTGAATACCTCCAAGCGTTCCTGAGATAAAGGGTCTTAACAGACAGACAGACGGACAACAAAATGATCCTATAAGGGTTCCGTTTTTGCTTTTAAGGTACAGAACCCTACAAATGACAAAAAACATCATTTCGATCGAAGCAATAAAAGAAAATCATGGGAAAGCATGTGTTATTGTGAAGGCTACTCCGCACGTAACATTGTTGCCAAGTTGTAGACACTTGTGAACGCGCGGGGCCCGGAGGTCGAGCTAGTCAAGTAGGGTTAGCAAATAAAGGATTGTATTTCTGTTCAACAGACTTTTTTTAAAGATGTAACTTTTTGATCGGAGAGTCTTGCTGTTATTGATGGTGGATATGGTTACGTTAGATTTTTCCTAGTCAAAGCAGTGCTATTTGCACCTTATGGTAACAGATATTCTAGACATGGAAATAGTAAAAGAAAAAAAAATCAACTTAAGACATTGCTAGACAACTAAGTCCATTACAGTATCTTCAAGCACAAAAGAGTTTCAAAAAGCCTTGAAGTAAGCTCGTAACAATACAACGCTATCTTATCCCATACTACTTCAAAAACACGAATAACTTACTCGAATAGCACTCAACAGATTTTCAGTGCAGATAAACATGGCAATCCGCACTCGCATTGCTAACGTTACGTTTGATCCAATTGAACAGCGAGCGGCCGCTCTAGCGTCGACCGCGATGCATGCTGCACCGCAGGGGCGGGGCCCCGATGCGTTTTGACCAATGATTTCGCTCCGTTCAAGCAAAACTAATTATACTGATTTATGCTCCCATTGTTCATTGTTTTATGTCTTTCTCTTAGTGTACACTTACAAACCCATATTCGTATGTAGATAAGTGAGTAACTTGATATATCGCGTTTTGTTGCCTTTTTATGTTTTCGTGACTCGCTCGGTTGTGAGTTGTAGTTGTAATTAGCCGTTTATTTTCAGTGGGCCTTCGATAGAGGCCACTGAGTTGAAGGCAAGAGGGGATCAGTTAACTTGCTTTAGCTTTTTAATTTAATAGCAATGATATGGTAATTGTGCAGATTACTGAAGATTGTGAGCCGTTTAAGAGTGTGATCAAAAGAGTAAGCATCGTGACCTCGCTGCCCTCACACATTGTGTCAAACGAAGTAAATCGAAAGCTTAACATAATTAAGTTGCCACCATCCAGAAGTCACCTTTCACTCGCTCCGACGTTACGAAAAATTCGATCGCTATTTAAGAGAGCATTTCGAAAATTCCAGCATAGTTAAAGTTAAGAATGAACATAAAAAGAGACAGGCGGACGAGCAGCTACAATGAGGTCGGAGATGTAACAGAAATCGCGCGCGGTGTCACCACCCATTGTATATCAATATTTTATTAAGCATATTCTGAAGAAAAACAGAGCAGCAAATGGCAGCGTCCGGCGCGGCAGCTGCGCCCGCGTCGCATTCACCTGTCGCTCGCAGCGCGCGCGCACGTGGGCGGGGCTAAGGAATGCAACGATTTCGCGCTTTTTTTCATTTGCCCCGTCAACCGCCACCGGAATTCGGGTGCGATATTTTCGCTGGTTGGAATCCAAAGGCTTTACCGGGACTTGAGATATTTATTTCCCTTTAGTCTGTTGTCTTTTAGATTTATGTACGCTGATCTTTTTATGCGATTTATTGGAGTTTTAATTCAGGTAACGAAACGAAGGTTTAGAGTTATGATTTTTAGAATTCGAGTTTCATTCGACCCTACTGTTTGAATCTTTTTAGTAAAAAAGAAAATGTAGAAGCTATGTTTCTTGCAAATTAAATGTTAAGTGATGCGTTTAAAGGCCATCTCGCAGAGAATAAGGGTTAAGATAATAAATATGTTTTGCAAGTCAAAGGCGCACTTAACAGATTATTGTGGCATTCCTTGCGCGTGAGAAATGTCTATGCATCGTTTAGAAATTTTATTAAAACAGTTAATTTAACACTAATAGGCGTAACAGTGTTTTAATAGATGGCAATTGCATCTCTGTATATTTTTTTTTTTTGCCTGGAATTCAGCTCTAGAAAGTTTTTTATTTGTAAGGCATTGATAGGCTCGCGATTCACTGTCCCAATGATGTAAGCGATGATGACCTATTCACTCTTGACTTAGAGACCTCTAAACACAAAACTGACTCCGGCAGGAAGGGGTGGCGGGGGGGGGGGGGGGTTGCTCAACATTTCTGTCAAAAAAACAATAACACAAATATGAAACCCTCAACAAATCACGCCCCAACGAAAATTCATCATTTTCATTAAACAATTCGTGTGTATTTAACATTTAACGTAACCGCCTAATCGCGTGTGGTTATAACGATAAAGCAAGTGGGTCACCTAGTGGCCATCAGTCAAAAAATAAACAACAATAATACACAGAAATCTATGGGGAACAGCCGAACAACCGAACGGCCGAACAGGGCGAGGTTGAGTGGCTTCCGTCGACGTAAGATTGATCGAGCAATCGCAATTATGAAAAATGATTTCGTGATAGCGCTGTCGAAGTTACGGCCGTGCGCGGTGGAAGGGTTAGCAAGGTGTAGGGCTGTCATTGTCACCTCTATTTCTATTGAATAAGTATTTTCTTGTATCAGCTCGGTTTAGAAATGAGAATGCTAATGTCGTAGAGAATAAATATGCCAGCATTGCGGCAGAAATTAAGGCTATCTGTTCAAGATGATCGGACATATCGCGTGCTTAAACATAGACCTAACTCAAAAGAGGGTATTTCAATATGAAGACATATTTTTTTCAAAAAATAAGGTTAAATTTTCAAATCCGCTCTAAGGCGTGTGATTTACCTAGTATATTTTTCGGGCTCCGTACTCGAATGGGCTCCTATTACTAAGCCTCCGCTGTCCATCCGTCTGTCTGTCCGTAAGTCGGTCAGCTGTATCTCATAAATAGTAAGAGGTAGAGAATTGAAATTTTGACAGAATGTGTATTTCTATTGTCGTTACAATATATAATAAAATTAACATAAACTTTAAAATTAAACGGGGTAAGTATTGTGTCGGCGTGTTTTGCTCGATTATTATTTCGTAAGTACTACGAAAACATTCGTGTGCGAATGCGACTCGCATTCGGCCAGTTCTTTTTTTTATCCTTATTTTATTTTTTTTAATTCAGAAGTGGAAATCACGATAAAAAGATAAAAGAGTTTGAAAATATCCTCTTTTGTTATGTGATGTCTACATTTACCTATATATAACCGCAAATCAGTATTTATTAGTTCACTGATAACCAGGTAGGTATATACATCTGATTAGAAATGATTAGTTAGTTTTTGTAATTTTATCATTAAAATCAAAGACAGCCAAGTCACCGCTATTATTCTAATGATACCTAACTTATTAGTTCGTAATTGTTATACCTAATATCATTTGTTTTATCTCTACCTAATAGTTTGTTTCAATATTTCAAGTGTATCTTCGGTGTATAAAAAAATTCAAAATCTACTTACGACAATACCTTATAATAACAAAAAAAATATATTTTGAAGATTTATAAACTTTCAGTGATCAACAATTTTCCCAATAAAAATCTAGTTATATTGAAGCATCAAATTAGAGTGCTGGCGGTATATTGAAGTATCAAATTAGGGTGCCAATAGAATAGGGTTAGGAATTAAAAAATAATTGATTTAAAATTAATTTACTAACACATAGACGATATTTTTTTACTAACCATTACATCATTGATGTCTATAATTATTATAAATTGTTATTATTATTATACTACTTATATAAATTCTATAAATCGCTGCAAACTTATAACTTGCATCGCCTGCCCCTGAATTTTCACCAGACTATCGACTAAGCTCTTCATAGAACCTATTTGTGAACATGTAAAATACCAAATTGGAAACAGTGGTGATGGAAAAACCCACTACAAATACTTATAAGGTGTGGATATGATTATCACCTTTGGCATTGACTGAAATTATTTTTCAGTGCTTTTTTTTTCAAGGCTTCGCTCCGGCTCGAGGTGACCTTTACCAGAGGAAACATGTTTCTTTCTAGGTAAAGGCACTCATGATAGTGTATTAATTTTCTATCAGTAAATGAATATCATAATCGGATCAGAACTATCAGATGGTTTCCTCTTACAAACGATTTAGATTTTCAGTTGTTGTCACGTTGTGTGAGAATAGGGGTGGCCCATTGATTATGACCTTGTAGTGGCTTCAAACTCAGCCAGGCGCTCTTTGTGTAATTTATTTCATCACCACTACTATCAAAACAGTGAAGGAAAACATCGTAAATGACATGCTGGTTTCGGCATGTCCTGGACCTAGAATAAAAAAAAACTAAAGCACATGAAATCCACCAACTGGCATTGGGCCTGCGTGTGGGATTACGGCATATTCTGTCTCCTAAGGAGAGAGAACGGAGACCTGAGTCCTATCATCATCATTTCAACCGAAAGACGTCCACTGTTGGACATAGACCTCCCCCAAATTTCGCCATAATGACCAGTCATGTGCGTCTCGCATCCATCGGATTCCCGCAACCCTCACCAGGTCGTCGGTTCACCTTGTAGGAGGCCTTCTAACGCTGCGTCTTCTGGTACGTGGTCGCCATTCCAGAACCTTTCGTCCCCATCAACCATCTGTTCTGCGAGCAATGTGCCCTGCCCACTGCCACTTAAGTTTGGCAATAAGCATAGCCCTATCCATTGCCCTTTAAGTGACTTTAAGACTTCTGATGAGCCCCATTGTAAGCGACCACGTTTCGGAGCCTATGATGAGGATGACATATTCATCACTGGCAACACGCACTAGTCATAGACTTTCGACCTGAGACAGTGTGGTATATTGAGTCCCAGCAGTGAGACTATTGTAAAGCTAACTATGCTTATGTTTATGAAATCGGTTAAAATTTCATATAGCCAATGGCTATTCTTATCAATACTAAGTGGAATAAAGTAATTATAATACAAGTACAAATTTATTTTCGTACTCCACACAACTGAAATAAATTATGACAGGAAACGATTGTTTATAACGTTTGCTAAAATTAACTCATAAATGCGTCAATCATATCTTAAAGATATTTGGTTGTCATGTCAGGACAAAAATATTTTGCAGCTAGTTATCTAAAATCACCTGATTTTAATTAATTTTACATAAAAGTGTTTTATCATAAATTGTTTAAAGTTGATACCTCTCGTATATAGATATGGAGACAGATTATAGTGAAGATTATTGCCTTTATTGGATTAGTTTTGACTAAAATTATTGTTCTGTCTGGAATTTTTAGAGTGAGACAGCAAAAATACTTTCAAGTAATATTTTACAATGGTCCAATTCAAATTTTAAATATTTTTTTACACAAAGGCCTAAAAAGGCACTTATACACCCACAAATTTTTAATTAGTACAAATACTTATAGGACTTATTAAAAAAGGTCTTGTCATTATTTATGTAAAGTCTCAATAAATAATATTCATAAACAGCAAATTTATGAGCGTTAGTTTATATTCCAAAATGTCAATCAATTTATGGAAATATTGTACAGGCTATTGATTATGAATGTATGAATGGCGACAAACACTGCGCATAGTATGTTTTAATAGCAATTGTTATGAATGATTGATTCAATTATGAATTTACCAATTATGACAAATTTTTGTGAACAATTTTGGGATTTCGTTTTTTTACTTTTGACTACACAAATGTGATCAGTAACAGGTACGGATAGAGCTCCATTTTTTTGTACTACCTACTCGTTTATATTCTCAGCAATTCAATTTATTGATATTAAAAGTCTACAATAAAACATTTTTTGAAATCCTTCAGAAATCGCTAAGATTTAGACTTATTAGAATAGTCTTGCATCAGAAGACACTCGACTAAAATATGCCTGTATATAAATTATAGCAGTAGATATATAAGTCGGAGTGTGTGAAATCCTTCTGCGGTCAGAGCGTCCAATTTCGGATTCGATCACATTACCATAAGGAGAGTGCGCGAGTGTGCGATGCACTGCCCAGTGCGGACATACGGGTGGTAACGATGGGTAACTGAATGTTGACGTGAAAATTATCTTTATATTTTTTATTGAGACAACCACAAATATAGTTTTCTGTATTACAAGATGAAATTTTAATATTAAAGACTATAAGACAAAATGTTTTCTTACCTATAATTACTAAGCCTAAAACCAAGACATGAACAGACAGTGTCATCAACAGTTTACCCCCTATCTAAGGATTTTTATGTGAAACCAATAAAATTAAGTATGATAGTTTTAGTTCGATAGTATCCCTGAAAAATAGGCAGCTCTACAATAATACTCACAGTTTAAAGCTATGCAGTGCCTTTATTTACCTATGTGACATCGATTTGAAAAAATGGTGCCTGAAAGAAAAGATTGTGCCAAAACTTGAATATCTTGCAAAGGTTATCATTTAACAGGCGTTTTACCTTTTTTTATAATTGAATAACGAAAAGAAGTGTAAGACTTTTATTAACTAAATCCCACATGTGTTCATTAGATAGATAGATAGAAGAGATATTCTTTACTGTACAACAAAAATACAACTTACATTAGGAAATTAAAATAGGGTGTCACAATGGGCAGTCTTATCACTCGTAGCGATTTTTTACAGACAACCTTTGGATGGATTTCTCATTCAGTAGCGTTTAAGTTTAAATCCGTGGTAACCTGTGAGTTGTGTGTCACTTCAGATAGGAATGTAAATGGTTGCTGTTTATTAAAAAAAAAACACTGTCACTGTCAACCGTTATTTTTACCATCTACACATTTATATATAAACCGACTACCCCACAATAAAAAAAAAATCCAACCATCCAACCTACCGCTCGCCATATCTCCTTTCCGTATGTCTCACAACAACCTCGCCGACTATTTTATATAGTATTTAGATGCACATTAAGAGTCATCTTTAACTGGAGAATGTTCCGATCGGGTATCATTACCATATTGCTGGTCGGAGACCCTTGACTACAGACGTAGTGTATGATATTCAGACTAGATTGTGCTGGAATAGATAGGGACTCATTACTGGGTGCTGACTAAGATTTTGCGGAGCTTTTTTGAGTGGGCTGCTGCAGTTTGGGGTTATATTGTGGGGGGTTGCTAAGGTGATCGTTTTCTGGACACCATGGAAGACGTTGAGAGTAAGGTAGGCAACTAAAAATGTACGTAAAGATGATTTTAGAATTGTTACTGTATGAAGTTGAACTAGTTGCAGTTGAGAATGGCATTTTTTTTTTGGTGGGGAATTAATAAATAGCTTTTCCTTCTCTGGGTAGAGAGAGAGAGAGAGTGTCAGACTTTATCAGATTAAATTCTACCCGTCTCCAATCAGTTTGTTGCCCTTTGCATTTCAGGACCACGGTAACTGTTTCAAACAAACCCGCTGAGTTAAGAACGGCTGTTGTTCCTTTGTATAATTGAAAGATTTCTCCTCAGCTCTCTTCACATTAAAAATTAAAACCTCCGGCAATAAAAAATGATTTAAACCCCGGCTGAATTCGAAAGCAGCACCAATTCCCAATCAATTAAAGCAAACCGAAGCAAACGAACAAAACCAACATTAACCAGTCCATTAACCCTAAAGCCAGTAATTATAAAGGTGGCGAACGCGAAAACAAAAGCCAAGTCCTCCAGCAGGCTAACGTGTAAAGAATGCACCGATTCCGAGAGAGGACGCCTCTCGACCGCATTTTATCACCGACTAATGATCTCGGGCGTCTCCGCCGCGTAATGAGAGCGCCAACCACCCCGGCTCACAACCAATAAAATATTTATGAAAGCATCCCCCGCCCTAATGGAACGCGTCAACTCCCCACTTAGAAAACTCCACTCGCATTAACCTCCACAAAATTATCATTACCGCTCCACAAATGGACAATAGCCGCTCGCATGTCCTATACGCAGAATGCGACTCGTTAAGTCGGCGAGGACGCGAATTTAAGAGACAGCTTCTAAATATCCAGAGGCAGCGTGCACATGCGTCCCGAGATCTGTATCGCGCACAATACCGAGCCCGGCCGTCACGACGGTAGCAGAAATATGGACGCGGCCGCCGCATGCCCGCTTGTTTTATGTTAATGTGAAGCATAAACGGCTAGGCGGGGAAAAATAACGCGCCGACGTCCTCGTGATGGAATACCCGATACCCGCTGATCGTTAGCCGGCCGCGCCGCTACACGAGATCCACACCTAACGCCATTGTCTCCGACGCACGAGGAAGTCGAATAATTAAAGCGAACGCGTCGTCAGTCCCGCCGTCCCGCGTGCATTCCCACAGACGCTATCACTGCTGTCGATCTCGCGAGCGAAATACCGAAACCTAATAAGTCCGAGCCCAGTCTCATTTGTGTAAGGAGTCGCTTGAAAAAAACGAACAATACGGAGGCGCCCGATAAAGGAGACGGCCCAATAATTTAGGGTCATTGTTTCTCCTCTTAATTTATGGAGTGCGGGCGTACGATTGATTTGTAGGTTTAGGAGGGAGATTCCTCGGCCCGAGAGTGTTGGGGATAAGCGGTTTTAAATCCGCGGCGGATTATCGCAAGGCGACGTCGCGGGTCCTGTGACGCGCGTCAAGGACTCAATTTATTCGCGGGCCTCTCGATATACATACAATGCGCGGCGGCATTTAAAATGCGCGATAGGATTGGCCGGCCAGGTCTGGGCGGGGTGCGCGGACCATATACGCGTTCTTCGTGATGCACATATTAAGTTAGAAGGCTCTGTACATGGGATGCGGTGGAATTACGATAGGCACCGATGATGTCTAAGATCGTGAGTGTCCCTCCAGTAGTACAATGGGCGAACTCGGAGAAAATTATTAATGCCCCCGGGTTGTTCGGTGTTACATTAAATTGCGGGTGGCGAGCGATGCCATTAAATTATCGGACTCGCTGATGTCCTCCTACAAGGCATCGCTTGATAGTAATTCACGGCCAATGCTCTTATGGTATAATTTCGCGGGTGCATTGTGTACCTATGTGTGGAATTAGATTTGTTTGATTTAGAGAACTGGGGGTTACGGCATGCTGCCTTCTATTTGTAGCATTAATGCTTCATTTACATTGTGATCTATGTTGATGGTCTTTTAATATCAAAACTGACCCTTTAAACGCACACCTTGAGAATCCTTTATCCCTTATGCATCAAAGAAACTTATCCCATTTCTATCTGACATTTGACCCTAACAAAATCACTCGACAAAATAAAGCAGCTCGTCGTAAGTACGGCCTATCAGACATCGAGCGTCTGCATTAATTGGAACAGCCGATCTGGACGACGCAGATTTCACTTCTATAAATGGCTCGAAACTTTATGGTATCGCGGTGCGTTGTTACCGTCAACTTGCGCAGCACACACTTGTAATTGGTCGACCGCCGGTTGACATTTACAAGAGAACCAAGATGGCGGTGCATCGGATATGCGACGGCGACGTGTAATTGACAAATAGGCTGAAGGGTTAGAATAAATTGGGCTTCGCACGCGAACGGTTGGATTTTGTTTTTCGAGATCGATGTGCGTTTGCGCACGCGATGGTTGGACAGATTGTTGACTGTTCTGGCGAGTAAGCGAGCTTAGCATTAGATGGGTTCTGTGTAAGATACGGCTCTTCTAAGGGAAAGTAAATTATTATTATCAGAACTTTGTGGGTAGTAAGATAGTCAGATCTGAAACTTCAAAAGGCCTTCCAGATTTAGCGTTTAGCCAGATTCTTTGTTTTTGACCATATATTATGTCTGAAGAATCGCTAAACTTAAGTGGCAGTGGACAAGGCACATTGCTCGCAGAACAGATGGTCGATGGGGCCGAAAGGTTCTGGAATGGCGACCACGTACCGGGAGACGCAGCGTTGGAAGGCCTTCCACAAGGAGGACCGATGACCTGGTGAGGGACGCGGGAATCCGATGGATGCGAGACGTACAGGACCGGTCATTGTGGCGACATTTGGGGGAGGCCTATGTTCAGCAGTGGACGTCTTTCGGCTGAAATGATGATGATTATGATGATATATTGTGTCAAATTGAAAAGTTAAAAACTTGAGCAAATCTTTCGTAGAATAGTTGAACTTTTTCTGAATTTAATCTGAAAGGAAAAAGTAGTAGGAATGTCAAATCTTCAAAAGGGAAACATGCTTCCAGATTTAGCGTTTAGCCTGATTTTTAGTTTATGGATTTGACTATATCTTTTGAAAAATAGAAAAGTTAATAACTTGCGTTAATTCTTTGCAGAATAGATTAACTCTTGCTAAATTGAATCTCAAGGAAAATTTACGGGAAAGCCTCACCTTTAAGTATTTAGTTAAACAAGTTCCTAGAATGCCCAGCCCTATGCGTGACCAATATCAATTTGTCCCTTTATAAAAATACTGGAAAAAGAGGTATTTTCATTCGCATACCAGTCACTTAGCAATAACTAAAGGATAATTATAAGTTCTTGAATGCAACTGGTCTGTCGCTATTCGCATCCGCAGCGTAAGTATGGGTAATACTCATTACCCATACTTACTGCCTTGGTACTTGGCAGCTATAGAATATGGAAAAATATATAAAACTGTTTAAAAAAGTTTTATTGAAAAAATATTCTAGGTATCTCAAGTTTAGGTCTAATTGCTGCCATCTTTTAAGTGACAAAATATCACTTTGCTGTGGCTTTACGTGCATTGCAGTAGCAAGTGGGTTTGCCAATAGTTGGACAGATAGTAAAATTATGTTAAAGGTAGAGAAATATTTTGCGATCGTGTTTTATTTTTTATGGATATCCCTAATTTAACCGGGATGAATTAGATGTCTTGCTTGGGAATTGGCGAGAAGTGGCTAAGAGCCGGGAATTATGGAAGGAATGGAGGAAAGCCTTCCTCCAGCAGTAGGATAGTATAAGCTAGATTATAATAATAATCCTTAATGTGTAAAAAGCGAGGTGACCTGGACGAGCAATACGAAAACTAGTTTGGGCTGTTTGAATAGAAAAAATTGGAAAGTAACAGAGCTGAATAACTTTTACTAGCAGGTAATGGAAAATTCCAGGAAAACAAAAAAAAACTTATTTCAGATATTGCCAAAACTGTTAAATTAAAACTTTTGCATGAAATTGATAATATTTTTTTTTTTTTTGAAGTTACGATTATCAATTTTAATTTTAATCACGTGACACTTAAAAACATACAGCCTCATATTAACTTGTACAACACAAAACTAACACAAACTACAGGCATTTTACTACCCCCGAAGGAACCCTAAAAATATAATCCAACATAATAACCCCCAGCAATTCCAAATAATTAACATATAAGTTCAAATTAGCAATAATTACAAACACTACTGAGCTTCATTAAAACAGCGTGAAGTTATAGGGTTGGGACACACTATGCGAGTTTTTAAATTGCAAGAATTCTAGATGACTGCTAATAAGGGTAATTGAAGACGTTTATCGATGAATAGCGGTAAGTTGGCACTTTTGCAAAACACCTAGACTGGCTCGTGATTAAAGGGCTATTAAAGGCTTCCTAGGTTTTATATTATTATGAAGGAGGTACGAGTGTATGTTTGAGACGTTGCATCACTTTTCAAAGCGGGTCAGACTGGGGGCTTTAGGCAACGAGATTCGTTATATCAGAGATTGCTAAAAATTAATTGACATTCAATATATGTCTATTTTCTCAAGGCCTTCTCCTTAGAAGGGTTGGTAGATGTCACAATGCCTTTAAATATTTTTGTTCTAGCTCATCGCTGCACTCCAAAACTTAGGTCGTACACGTGACTCAGAAGGCTGCCCAGCATAAGTGAGATAGCAGGATGTTTTACTACAAGATGTCTTCTTTAGGAATTGGCGAGAAGTGACTCAGAGCCGAGAACAATGCAAAGAATGGAAAGAGGCCTTCCCCCGGCACAGTGGGACAGTATAAGCTAGATATAATAATAATTCACATTATATATATCTAGGGTCTGATTTTTTCGATCTTCATGACAATCATAATTATCATCTACTACCCAACTTGGCTGCCTCATCATCATCATCATTTCAGCCGAAAGACGTTCTCTGTTGGATATAGGCCTCCCCCAAGTGTCGCCACGATGAACGGTCCTGTGCGTCTAGCATCCATCGGATTCCCGCAACCCTTACCAGGTCATCAGTCCACATTGTACGGGACCTTCCAACGCTATGTCTTCCGGTACATGGTCGCCATTCCAAAACCTTTCGGCCCCGACGGCCATCCGTTCTGCGAGCAATGTGCCCTGCCCATTGCCACTTAAGTTTGGCGATTCTTCATGCTATGCCGGTAATCTTGGTTTTCCTGCGGATACCCTCATTCCTGATTCGATCACGCAAGAAAAAAGCCGAGCATAGCCCATTCCATTGCCCTTTGGCACTTAGCTGCCTGGCTTTATTGTTGTGCCAAACTTATTCATGCTGAAGAGTACCTACACCCTTTTCGTCTAGTGGGAAGTCATCAAATAGCCCCACAAACACACTCCTTCTCACTCCACATATGAGTGAGAAGGAGTGTCAGACTTTTACTGACTAACCCACCTGTATTTCTTCAGTTACCCTTTGTGTTTCAGGACTACGGTAACTCTTTCAAATAATCCCGCGGCTAGTGTACTACCTATAGTTGCAATAACAATAATGAGATAACATTGATTATCTTTCAAACCATAGACGTCACTCGTACTCCACTCGCTTGAATACTACTCAACCATAAACTAAATACCACACATAACGTTATTTATCTTTAAGAAAATCTGCCTTCAGATCAAAAATGGCACCTTAATATATCCGTTAAAAGGGTTTTGATTGATCAAGACGTCAGGCGGACAGTCCGATCGTCCGGCAACCGTCCGGTGACAGCTCGGCGACAACCCGGCGACTGATGATTGATATGCGCTCTTAGACAATCGCGCGATCCATCATCACTGTCGCAGTGTCGTCAGTGTGGTCCCAGCTTTATACGTGACCTATTGTGTTGTAGAAAGTTATTATTGTTTTTTTTTGTTTTTTTTTTTTTAGCTTTGGACATTTTGCGATGGAGGCACGTAAGTAAATATTGTAACTGTTAAGATGTTATTGTGTCCTAACTTACTCGTACAATATCTCTCGTTGGATCCCAGGACAGTTAGTGTTAATCAACGTAGTTTTAAAACGAATCAACGTTGTTGATAGATTTTATAAAGTTTTTTTTGCTTGTTAATTATTTTTTTTTTAGCTTTATGTAATATGTTTCAGAACTTTTCATTGACTGACTATTTTTAGGCGGGAAAATCATCTAATGACATCCCCCGCTTTTGGGCGTAGCAGGAGGGCGAGTTAAACTTTTACTGACTAAAAACTCACTCCCTTTCCTTCTTTGCCATTGTTTTAGGGCTCCGGGATCTCTTTCGCATCACCCAAGGCCCCAGTAGGCTTCGACCCTGCTGGGCCCCTACGGCTGCTGACATCCCACACTATGCGCCGAAAATAAATACACATTTTGTCCACCTAAATATCTTCGCTTTAAACAAGCTGTAACTATATTAGGAAGGTATTAACTATGATCAATTAAAACCGACAATTTCGGAAACAACAAAAAAATCGATTTCCTATCACTATTTTTATCGAGTTATCGCGTCAGTTCGGCGCCGGCGCACTCGGTGATCGATTGCACGTTTAACACCAGGTAAACACCCCATATATGAAATGAAACTATCACTTTACTTGGACATAAAAATACTAACTTACTATTACACTCACCAAAACTGATACAGATCTTTAGGTAACTCGAAATATGGTTGAATTTTGAGTGTTTTTAAGTTTGTGAGGTTCCGTCAGTAACTTTGCTTGATAAATTAATTAAGCGAATGATGGATTTGACTGCGTAGAGTAGTGATTGATGATTTGACAATAATTTTGGGGTCGGATGGGCGAATGTCAACAAACAAACATACAAAATGGATTCCGGACGCACCTGCAGATAAGACACGAAAAAAGAAGAAATAACTTAGTTTACTTAAGTTTTACTTGAGATAGAAAATATGAAGGGATATCTCACATCCATAATGTATTTGAAGGATATCATGATATTTATGATTATGTATGCAAGTTAAAGTTTGTAATACACACAGTACATTTATAGGAGACCAACATAAATTACTTTGAATTTGTCACCTAGTTTTATTAACCTTCGGTTCTTGATCGGGAGTCAACAACCGGCATTAACAGCTTTAAAAGGCATAATGTTCAATAAAGTGTATAAGTTACATCTCTATAAGGTATTTTAAAATATTTATTACTGTCTACCAGAAGAAAAACACCCAAATATTTGTATCAACAAAGTATGCGATCACAAAACAAACACGCGACTTAAATATTTTGACATAACAACACTGCGCTTTTAAAGTAAATTAAAACGAACTCAAAAAATAAATTAACAATCGATAAACAGACATCATAAACAAATCGAAAACTCGTTTAAAATTTAATATAAAGCTCATAAATATAGTTTTTTTTTCGCAAAACGAATCACCCCATTTAGTAGGGTGTCCATAATAAACCTGTCACGCGGGACAGTCCGATACCCGACATCGCACTTATCAACGAACATAACATCCTCAACTTTACGACAATCTTGCGCTGGACGCGCGCGCATATAAATTTGAACAAACGTCAAGACAGTCCGATTTTATTTTACTGATCATGGAAATTGTATCGATATTTCAACGATAACGTTATTGTGTTGTGTCGGATAAAGATACTTTTTATGTTCGCGTTCGTTTGATTTTTATACGATCCGAGAATCGGATGAGACTTGGAATCGATTATAATAAAGTTTACAACGCATGCTGTGACTAATAATAACTATTGTGAGATGCATTATCGTAAATCAGAAGTAAAGTCAATGTACTCATCAGTCCAGATTTCATTGTCTATCACTGTAGGTTGTATCAAACGCTATTGAACTTCAATCACCAAATTACGTAGTTCTGAATCATGTATGAAGAACCTGTTGCTTCCCAACGCATGTACAATACTATACAATGCACGTGAATGACGACATAAAGCACAAAACCAGACCAGAAACCACGTAAAATAAAACTTTATCCCCATTGAAGCAACTGAAAACCTATAAACTACGCGTGAAAGCACGCAAATAAAAAAAAACCACAAAAATCATTCCTGCAGCTAAACCCACACGGCACAATCTAGATCGCAACACACGAATAGCGAAATCTAAAAACCGGTTGTTAGTTCGCCATGTAATTCTAATTAGGTAATTCGAGCAGCCGGTACTAATGGTTCGGTTTGGTGCCATAAAGCAGGCGCAATCTGATCGTGTGAACATGCTGTCCGCGTGTCCCGTGCACATTGTCCGCAGACATGCGACGCTTTGTCACCCTAGCCCACGCGGGAGATAGCGATATGAGAGCCTGTAATTATTGGCTCAGAGCTATTCTGTAAATCCGATTTTAGTGTTAGTGGAGGTTAATAAATTTTAATTAATAGATGAGATTTTTTCAATTTTATTTTTCAGCACAGAAAGTTTCGTTGTTTTTTTTTATGTAGTGGTCGTTGTCTTTGCTATAGCTGTCATTTTTCTCACGTCTTGTATTAGAGACAAAAGTATTATTCTAAGCAAAATACTTACTCTCAGTTCTTTGAGTTCATTCATTCTTGAGAGCACTCTGTCAGTACTACAAATTGTGATTACTTGAACTTTAATCTCTGACATGTTACAGCAGTAAACCAGTATTACAAAATAACAATCGATATTTTTACAATTTCAATCGATTGAATTAACGTCCAAGTGGACCTCAACAAAGATCGCATGTAGCGGATATGAGAATGTCTAGATGGATGTGTGGAGTGATGAGAATGGATATAGTGAGAAATGAGTATATTAGAGGAAGTTTAAAAGTGGCGCCAGTGACTGAAAAATTGAAAGAGAATCGGTTGTGTGGGTACGATAATGTGAAGAGAGGCGATGAAACGCATGTTACTAAAAGAGTTATGAGTATACATGTGGATTAATGGAGAGGGAGAAGACAGCCAAAAGATAGATAGATTGTGTGAGAAGTGATATGAAAGAAAAGGGAGTTAATGATATCAGATGACATGATAGAATAAAAAAAAGGTTAATTACTTAAAACACATATTAATAACAAACAGTGCTTATCCCAAACAACATTGTTCAAGGGTAGGAAGATGATGACGAACCTAGACAAAGACAGCGACATTTAGCGACTTACGATTGCTTGTCGAAAAGTCAAAAATTATAATATTATTAACCCTATCAAGATTTTCTTGTCAAATCAAAGAATTATAGAAAATATCGCTAAGAGAATGTCATTTCTTTTAAGTTTTTTTGAGATTTTAAGACTATAAAGTAATAAAACAGCAGGTACAAACAATTAAACTTTTTCATTCCAGCTTCCCAATTTTAGAGTAAAGAATGAAGACTCTTTCAAAGGTCATTGATTGTAACCCTGGCGAGACAGTTAGAACAAAAAAAAAAGAGTTCTCACCCAAGTCCGGACAGACGGACATAATAAATAAGTGCACAACGACTGGAGACATGAGGACACCGATACACACTCAGCGCTCACATTGATGGAAGCGTTTCAAACGCAATTTAGATAGCGAAGTGACGTTGACGTATCATTATGTGGCGTTTCGATGTTCCCTTACAATTTCTGAAGTATAAGATACGAAATTTTCGTGTAGTGCCCCTAAAAGCTAATGTTTCTCTAAAAGATGGACTTGGGAATAGCGAAAATGTTTATTTGAAGGCGATTGATCCTAATCGTATTGTTTTATAGGAAACAAAACGTGAACATGTTTAAGTCTACGATAAAAAATTGTTCTAGTCATTGCTAAAGTACCAACTTGTATAATAAGTCTATGTAACTAAGAACGCTTTTGCAAGGCAAATTAGTCCTGTACATCAGTTTTAAAGCCTCAGAATTTCAGTTAATAAACTCCATGTCCGACAAAGTTGCTGCAAGTTCCTCAATAAACCTCTTTCTTTACCGCTATCTCAAGAACTTCTTCGAACAGCTCGTATTTTGACATGTTTTATAGTTCTTCTCGTGTCAATCGCTCGTGTTGCGTCCGAAATACTTTATAGCCAAAACGGTTGAGTCGTCGCGGCCGTAAAAAGTTTTAGTGCCTTCCGATTGAGGCGCCGTGTCTTTATGGCCGTTTTTATCAATATTGAGCCGTTTTTGATGGCCTGTTTAGGGTTATGACGTAGTTTTGTTTGTAAAGAAGCCATGGAATTGTAATGCTTGTCATTTTGATGTAATTTGAACTTGTAACGCAAACTTTTGAATGCATCTGCGACAGCGGTTTGAACGAAATGTGTTAATAGAAATAGAGACTAACAGGTTGTTGTATGATTTTATCTGTGCTAATAAATTGTGTTGTAGTCATTTGAATTTCCTGCTTTTCAGTTACACCTTTAGCCGCCGAGTTCGCTTACTAGTGAACGATTTCCTGTAACATTGATATGAATGTTCTATTAATCTAGTTTCTGATTTTACAAGATGTTACCGACTTTCTGATTTATCCAATTAGGAAAACTGATGGAAAATATGTTTTTTATTGCAGGATATGAAAGATACTAAATTATTGTGCCCTATATTCATGCAGATAACTGAATCTGAGTGATCCATTCTCTTTGTAATAAAGAACATAATCCCTATAATTCCTGATCATAAAAAAAGAAAGCCCAGTTCATTGACCCTGCGTGTTAACAATCCGGATATAATTTTTATATCATTATGTTTAGTGGATCATTAAAACTCTGTCAAAAGAGGCATTTTTATTACTCTTTTACGACAAGAAATCTGATAGTATGTCTTTTTAAATGTTCCCAATGATTTTTATATGAGTACTTTTTACTGCGTACGACGGTAGATTAATTTCACTGTTGTTAAATTTCCGTTTGATTGCTATTTAAGTGTTTCTTTACGGGTTATTCGTATGTTTGGTTTTCTTTTTTTATGGAAATTGGTTGGTATGTTTGCTACGCATGTGTTATAGGGTCGTAGGTTTCATACAATCATGAATACCAGAACTGATAAGGAAAGTAACTTGATTTACTTTAGGTCACACTAAGTAAAATATAAAAGTTTCTGTGTAATTTTAAAAAGTAATTTCTATAAAATAGTGAATCTATCTATATATATAAAAGCGAAATATAACTCACTGATTAATCACGACATCTCAGAAACTACTCATACAACACTTGCACACTTAAAATTTTGCAAGTAGGTTCCTTATAAGATTTAGACATACGCCAAGAACTGATTTTCCAAAATTCACCCCCTAAGGGGATGAAACGGAGATTCAAAATTTGTATGGAGTAACCGACTTTCGCGCGGGCGAAGCCGCTAATAGAAGCTAGTTATCTATATTTATGTTAAGATACCTATCAAGTTTTCAATAGTTTTGAATTTTCGTGAACATTTTTCTTTTACTTTTCAAAGACTCATAGGAATCAAATTATTATTTTTTCCAGGCTAGTACTTGGTAACCTGTACAGCTTTGTTATTGACTTCGAATAAATCCTGCAAAATCCAGTGGTTGTGCTGGGCAGGCAGCATAGCAGGTGATGCATGTCCTGTGACGCAGCTCACGCTGCCACTGTGTTTGAGATGCATCAAGGAAGCCTCATTTGGTCAGATTGTTTATGGAGCGACCAACCTGGGTCTGCAGAACATTAAACTTCAAGTGAAGAACTCATTGTCATCTTACTTTCAATTTTTTTACAAATTGATCACTTTTGAAACTAACTTTTGTCCGCGGCTTCGCCCACGTACCTACATAAAATATAGCCTATGTCACTAAAGAATAAAGCAGCTTTCTATCGGATACAAAAATTTTGCAATCGGGCCAGTACTACAAACAAAAAACCAAACTTTACCTCTGTATAATAGTGTAGATTAGGGTAGATATACCTGCCACTAATTAAAATATTCTTGTTATTGCCATAAAATCAACTACCCACAAACTTTTAAAAGCTTTTTAACATTTCATAGATAAACCGTAATTACAAAACCGTTAAAATAAATATGAAACATGCAGGAACGACTCGTAAAATGATCGAAATTATTGAAACTGATGGAAACGTTTAAAATTAGATGTTTTAATTTTTTTAAATAGTGTGAAGCGATTTATTTTATAATCTAATAAAAATCTCAGTCTCAGCAAGATTCTATATTAAATTATATGGATCCGCATTTTAGTATGATTGATGTATGTATTCTATAAATATTTTCTGACGCCATCTTGTTTTACAAAAGATGTAGGCCAGTAAGTTTGTTTTTTGAAGCATGCAAGCTGCTTTTCAAAAAACCGGCAATAGGTATTCCTAGTTTTTTTTTTATTTACTCTTATATCGTATCTATGCACACAATAAAAATTGCAATTTTTATTAGGAATCAATAACATTTGTTTGTAAACAGAAATGAAAATTCTAAATATAAGTCAAAAGGACTTCCGCGGTTTTGTAGTGCTTCGACTTCGTTTGCTGTGGCGTGGACGGATGACTTTTTCGCGATCATAAGGAGGAAACTGAGTGACTCACTATTAAGCTCATCTGGGCTGGTCTGGTCCAGGCGCCTTATTATTGAGTCACCTACGAAGCAGCTCGAACAGTCTCCTGAGGGTAATGTCCGAGCTATGGGACCTGTCCCTGATACGGTGGTGGATGCAGCTTCATGTTAGCACTTCTCCTTGTATTGTTTGACCGTATTTTTTTTATTGTGTGTATTAATTAATGTGTATTAATGGGTATCATTTCCTTTATATTTAATTTTATTGTATCTATAACATTGTATATTTAATTTAAGTGTATGTATAACATTGTGTGTGTAATTTTAATGTCCTTTTTTTAATATTTTATTTGATTTGATTTTAATTTTGTGTATATATGGACTATGTCTGAAATAAATAAATAAATAATAAAAGCCACACTAAATTGAAATTTTATACTTCTTGAAGAAGCGCAATTCACAAAAAGAATAGCTAAGTATAGGATGTCCATCAAAGTTTACAATCATATTCCACATCAGTTGAACTTCCTTTATATATGTTTTAAAAGTAAGTAAAACCATGGTTAACAGAGAACCGTTTTTATACCTTAGCTGATTTTTTTTTTAAATTTGCCTGCTGCGGTCTTCCCGTCCGATTATAATTTAGGTGTCTAGGGCTAGAGTGAATAGGCTATTAATAACGTGTGCCACACCATCAACGATTGCATCACTGCTTACCATCAGGCGGGATCGAAGTCAAAGACTAGTTTATATCAATAAAAAAAAACTTGGTCAAGAATCACCTAAGACAGACAGGTTTGAAAGGAGATGGGCGAGGTATTTGCCCAGTAGTGAGACATTGTATCTCACTACAGAGTAGGATAAAAAAAAAACCAAATAGATGGTGTCTATCTTATGGATCCAATTATTTTAAGATCTTTTAATACAAAAATAAAATGACCAAACATAAATTCACTAAAATCAATCAACATCATCTAATCGTAGCTCACAAAAACCAAAATTACCCAAAAATATATCAAGTAGTGTTAATTAAAACGGAAGCAGGACCACTCAATCACGTCACGAATCAAAGATGGCGCCCGTTTCATCTTGAAAATGATAAATTTATATAAAAAAGTCGTATGAACTAAAAGGAAAGGCCGGAAGACGACATGTTGTATATCAATCAAGAGATGAGTGAGTTAGAGCCCTTGTAATGTCACGAGACGGACACGACACGAGTTCGTGGTATCATGTAAATTGATGGATTTTATCGTGGTTTATATTTGAGGAGGAATGTTTGTAAGTTGTTAGAAAGTTTAAAATTAGAGACATGAGATTAATTCGAAACAAAATTAGAATTTTGAACCATGCAGAGTTAAAATTGCTAATTGGACATGTTTGACAAATTATTTTAGTTCATAAAGGTCAGTTCTATTGGCAGATGTAGTATTTTTAACACTTCTATACCAGAATTGCTAAAGCTTTAAGTATTATGTGATGTTCCTCCCTCATTATCAAGTAAGATTAATCCTAAAAGTCTGAAATATGAGATTGACTAGCATAAATAATAATAGCATAATCGGCCTAACAACGTACCCTGCAACTCTATCCCCTTCTGCGACTCAGGTCTCTTCTCTAGACGAGGAAACGAGCCAAAATCCTCCATCCAGACCCAAGTCGATGAATCACATTTGCTTAAATTTTTGGTTCTAGGACATGTCGTTTTCCTCACGATGTTTTCCTTCACCGTTTTGAGAGCATTTTAGGAATTTTTACTATTTGGAAAGAAACTAGTACTATCGAAATGTGACGTGGTTAGTGGATAACGTTCGTCGACTTCACTTGACCCTCCGAACCCCCTGCCTCAGAATATAATTCTTAATTTATAAGGAATTCATCAGATAAACACACGCTTAATAGTATAAAGTTTCCCTTTACTGACACTGATACATTCCAAATCGTGACTTATAAACGCGATTTCTATTCATACATTACAATAAATATTCGCAACTGTGCAACTTCTATACAATATTATTGTATGTAAATCTTAATATAGTCTGATCGGTCAGTCGGCTATATAAACGTCAAACCGATTGAGTCGAACAGTTAAAAATATGGTTTAAGTCCTAAACGCTACATAATCTGCGCTTACAGGAGCTCGCGTAGAGTACAAATTACAAACGATAGCGGGTTATTTAGTAAGCTTAATCATTTTTTTTAATTCCCATTGCTGGGTCTCATACCATTTCCTTGTGAGATCAGTAAACTAACGTCACACCAACTATCACGCGGGGCCAGTGCGAGTTGGTGGATGTCACATGTCTTTGAATGTGTTGTAGAACGTGGCTTAAGATTCTTTACGGTTTATTAAAGTAATAGTGATGATATTATGATACAAAGTAAAGGGCCTGCTTGAGTTCAAACTCATGACCCACAGTTCTTAAACATTTAAATGCTATAAAACCAACAACAAGTGTAAGCGACAAAGAGGTATGCTAAATTGGCTATATTATAAATCTGGTAAAGAAAATAATTAAAAATATTGTTGAAAAAAAACAATTCGTCTTTTTCATATGTCATTAAAATAAATTGAGCCAAATTTAAGTTTGATCTTTGTAGTATTCATTCACAAGTATTTTTTGGCGTTAAGAACACATTTTTGTTTTTTTTCTTTTTTCGTTGCAATGGCGGTCAAAATATTAATACTATGTCTTTCATCACGAGTTTCAATGGTCATTTTGATCTTAAATACTAAACTCAGATCATAATTAGTTTTCATTATTGCACTGTAATGCTAATTACTACAGGAGCCTTTGTTAATTTGAGAAAGTCATTTTTTCGAACTGAAATAGGTGTAACAATGATAGGTTTAAAATTACATCTTCTCTTTTTTTAAATAATTTCAGCCGCACGAGTTGACCTCATAGGTACGCAACGCTTGCCGAGGTCAGTCATTGGACGGGTGACCATCTTAATGTACGAAGATTTCTCTGTTATTTGGAAAACACGTTAAGCCTTTGCTCCTGGGTGTCAGTAGTAGATTTTTGAGAGTCGTTATGGATAAGCAGAAGCCGGAAAATTTGACAGCAGTCTTGGAATTGAGGGTATTGTGTTACCTCTTTCACTGAGTTGTGGAGTTTAGATGGATAGTCGCACCTAGGTAATTTTAACAGCAAATAAAAAGCTTGGCGTAGAGAGACGACTCTTGCGCTGCGGTGGTCGTTCAAAAGGTTAGATTGAAGTTGTCAGCCTTATAATGTTACCACTGCTGGGACTCAGGCCTCCTCTATAGGAGAGGGAATGGGCCATAACCCACCACAAGGGCCTAGTGCAGGTTGGTGGACGTAACATGTCTTCGAATTTTTGGTTCTAGAACATGACGGTTTCCTCACGATGTTTTCCTTCACCGTTTTCAGAGCAGTGGTGACGAAATAAATTACACAAAGTAATGCGCCTGGCTGGGTTTGAGCCCACGACCTACAACTTGTAAGTCGAGGCTGTTACCACTGCTCAGCTCGGCCGCCATTGTTCTATTTAGGCTAATTTCAATAAGCTAAAATAACTGATTAAATAATTTAAATGTAGGGTTGTGACGCAATAAAGCTCGCTACGGCTGATGTCTTAAAACATTTTTTCTTGCAATTCAAGAGAGATTCAGTTTTACTGCATATGCATATTTAATTAATTGCATCTTGCAATCTTTATTGACATTATTTATTGTCAAAACCTACTTTAAAGAGTTTTATTACTTATTTATAGCTGCAATGGACACACCGCTAGATAAAACAAATTAAGTGTGGCGCCTAAATTATTGCTAAATCTAAAGTTATAATTACTGAAATAAAATAGCAATTATAGTTAAAATTTCATTACATAGTTTAACGACTTAGCAAGTGTTGGATTAAAAAATTGTTTTCGAGTAGTTCTAAGCTTTAAACTAAAAGGTTTTGCAAATTATTTATGAATTTGTCTTCATGTAGAACCGGAAGACAAGGGAATTGTGGAACAATTTCACTACTGCGGTCTTTCCATTCGATTATAATATGGGCGTCTTCAAAGCCAGAGTGAAAAGGCTATAAATTAGTAAACTTCACCATCAATGATTGCATCACTGCTTACCATCAGGTGGGATCGCAGTCAAGTGCTAGTATGTGTGTGTATACATTTAAAAAATAATTATGGATTGGCCGAAAGACTAATCGCAGCCTTGGAACGAAAAGGGCAACTGAAGGAACATGGGTAAGTTTGGTCAGTAAAAAAAAATCTGACACTCCCTCTAACTTCACCCAGAGTGGGAGAAGGTAATTGATGACTGTGCACCAAAAAAAAAAGAATTAAAATATGCATTTTCGAACTCACCTAATTATATTTTAGGAATCCAATTTTTAGATCTTACGTTAAGGCGGTAACTAATTGTCATGAGTGTTTGTAATCTGTATTATTCGTTCGGGATCATCAACGATTGCATCACTGCTTACCATCATGTGGGATCGCAGTCAAGCACTGGGTTATGCCATTTAAAAAAATATATCAGCAAACTGGCAGTCGACTTTTCCAGCAACAAAAGGATTAGCCTTTCCTTTGGCCAACATAACAACACAGTTATTCAACGCGGCCACACTGTCAACGTTCTGTGCATTTTTCTCATTGACAAGAAACATGTAACAGAGATATTTGTAATTACAAAACATGATTGAAAAGAGTGTCCATGGAGTTTCTTGCACATTCTTCTCCATAGAGATCTACGCTTTGGAATGTGCAATTAGCATCATTTATTTTTATTTTTCTGACTGACTGACTTCTTGACATTTCAAAAGTGCCTGTAAATGGTTTATTTGGAATAAATGCTATTTTGATTTGATTTTGATTTTGATTTTGACAAAGATGTGGAGGATTTTTTGAAGCCCACTAATTTTATTTTATATTTTTTTTCAGTGTTTATTTATAGGTACATATTAAGTTTTTATTTATGAGATTAGTTGTTTATAAGTACATTGTACTTATAGCATACATAGCATAGTCGGCCTTATAATGTTCCCACTGCTGGGGCTCAGGCCTCTTCTATAAGAGAGGGAATGGGCCGTAATCCACCACGCACGCCCAGTGCAGGCTGGTGGATGTCACGCGTCGGTTTCTTCACGATGTTTTCCTTCACCGTTTTGAGAGCAGTGGTGATGAAATAAATTACACAAAGTAATGCGCCTGGCTAGGATTGCACCCGCGACCTACAACTCGTAAGTCGGGGCCGTTACCACTCGGCCATCACTGCTCTCTCTATTGTACTTATATTATGTTGTTAATACATAAATACTCTGATTAGTCACTTAAAACAACAATTTATATTTTTTAATTTCTCTAATACATCATGGAACACTCTTTTATCCCACTATAAATCTCTTCTATAAGCTATAACCAATACATTAGGTACACCCAACTCCTTACAAAAGCAACACTGCTAAAAAGAGCGTAGTCCGTTGTCTAATTGTTAATTAGTATTCAGGCGGGCGGTGCAGGCCTACGTGTGGGCCCCATGGCCCCCCCGGGCCCCTGGGACGCCGGGGGGTTGGTCAACGTTGCATCAGCACGTCCAAGACGTCTGCTATTGACGTAAGATGCCAGCCGCTGGGAACGCGACGTGATCACACGGTTATGCGGCAGAGGGAGGGTTAAGCCCGATGATTCCAGTTCATTGGATTTAATTGGTACTTTGAGATTTGTGCTTTTGATGGGGTTTGACGGCTGTCAAAGTATTTGATTGTTAGCTTTGTACTGCGAGTTTGAAATCAATTGAACTTTTCAGTCCTGTCCTGTTAATGGATCTCATTCTAAAAAAATATTTGATAAAAATGTCCATTAAATTAAATTCATTTATTTCATGTTTTGTAAATTTAAAAAATTAAATAAATTCTAAAATCAAAACTGCTCAAAAATCTATACTTAATATTATAAATAAGAAGTTTGAAGCTGAAGAGTTCATTGTTTGAACGTGTTAATTTCAGAAATTACCAGTTCGAATTGAAATGTTATATTAATATTGAATATCCTATTTATCGAAGAAGGATAGACTTCGACCAACAGGAGCAGAGCAGTAATTAAAGACACAAGCGAAACCACGGGGGTATCTATAAGAAAAGATAATGTAAAACACCGCAAAAAAAAATGACCTGTGACAGAGTTACCAACTTTGGCTGTCACTAACCATCATCATCATCTTCCTGCCCTTGTACCATATTATTTGGGGTCGGCGCAACACGTTTTCTTCTTCCATTCTATCCTGTCAACCGTCATGCTATCACTAACTTTTTTTTCTTTCATATCACTGTTCACACAATCCATCCATCTTTTCTTTGGCCTCCCTCTCCCTCTCCACCTATCCACATGGCTGTCACTAACCAAAACACCTTTAAACATCAGGGGCCAACCACCCACAATTACATTAAAAACAGAAAACAGTCATTGAATCAAACAACTCCAGTGCAACCAGATCGTCAATCCAACATTACCATAATTCATTATAAATTATTCATCTCAATAAACTGACCTATCCCACGACGGCCGGAGGCTGGCCAATCGCTTGCGACTGTACGGCGAGTTTTTCAAGATTACCATATCTCCGCTCAAGAATCGCGAGTAAAATGGACGAGCCAGTACAGCAAATTGGCTATCTACCTCATGCATCGCGTATGAATCGCTGCGAACGAAGAATCAGAATATTTAGGCGATCGTGCGCAACGCCCGGTAGCCAGTCTGCGTCGGCCCTTATTTAGATACTTTGATGTTTTCGAAGTCTGTCTTTTTGTTTGCGTTGAATAAATTTTGGTTTAGTTTATGTTGTTTGTTTTTTAATTGTGGAAGAGCGAGAGTATTGAATACTTTGTGTTCTTTAAGGACAAGTGGAATAAAATGGTCTTTGGAAATGTCATATTAAAGTTGTAGCTTTTTGACACTGTCTACCTAAAACTATACCTTTTTGTTGATAGAAAAGTCATGCGAGATGCAAAGAGTCGCTGTGAGCCTGGAACGCAAAGGGCAAATGAAGGATCACAAGTGGGTTTAATTCATTAAAAGTCTGATACGCCTCACAGCACTCACAGTGGAAAAAGTTACTAGATGATTTCCCACCTAAGAAAAACCTGTGAAAATGTAAGCTATTCTGCTTTCATTTTTACAGGTTTTTTAATATACAGGATATAGTACAAAGTCTACTCAGCTATCATCATTCATCATCATTTAAGCTGAAAGACGTCGAATGCTGGACACAGGCATCCCTCAAGTGGCGTAAAAAACGGTCCTGTGCATCTTGCATCCAACGGTTTCCTAGCTCCCCCTTCACCAGTACATTACGAACATACACAATCTAATTCATCGGAAATTCAAACAAAACTATTGACACATTTACATGGTCTAATTCATTATCATTATTACAGCCAAGCTGCTATCTTCTCCTTAAAGCTTCGCATTATGGCTGTTTCTTGGGTAATTCACCATATTAATTACTAGCTTTTGCCCGCAGCTTCGTCCGCGTACATAAAATATAGCCTATATCACTCAGGAATAAAGCAAGCAGCTTTCTATCGGAGAAAAAAAAAAATTGCAATCGGTCCAGTACTTGTAAAGATTACCTCCTACAAACAAAAAAAAAAAAAAACTTTACCTTTTTATAATATTAGTGTAGATTCTAAATTCAAACAAAAATCATTGACACATCAACATGTTGTAATTAATTAATATTATTACATCCTAATCTCCCATTCACCACCAGAAATTCCTACCATCTTAATTAACAATGCAGCCCGAAGAATAACCAAAACAATCTCACCTCATTACTGCCAGCAATCTCTAATCCAAAGAACACGGTACGTGCCAATTTCGAACTAGCGCCCAGCACCTAGCACTAGCACCCACTAGTCGGAATTTTTCAACACACTAATGAATCAGTCGGGTTAATGCAACATCGGAGAGCCCGTGTACATATTTAAATCAGGTACATGGTTCTTGATTATAGCAGCCGGAGTCAACTCCGTCGGTTTTATCTGGATTGTGTAAAGTTTCCCAACAGTTATTGCTCGGAGACAATATAAAGGAAATGCTGGTGCACTAGAGGTGGCTTTTTTCTACTATTTTGAATTTAATTGTTATTTCGTCTGGGAAGTGTATCTTTGAAGGTTTAAGCGAGAGCTTTAGTAAGTAGATGAAAAGAATTGAAAGTTTGCTGAGTTTTTCACCAGTAGACTGCTAGTTTACATCTATTTTCAAATATTACTAAAATCGAAAAATTTTGTTTCATTCATAGATTAGAATACATGTAAGTACTCCAAAATAGTTGTTTAACTTTTACATGAACTTAAATCCATGGATTGGATACAATGGCGTTCTTATCACTGATAGCGATATCTAACAAAAAACAACCTACTCGAAATTAGACGCATATAATGTTCTTGGAATCTCAGCTTAGACGGTAATAACATGATTCACAGAAACAATGGAAACTTCCAGAAATTCAATCTTACTTTTTACAATTAACGAACATTTTTACAGACAATTTTTAATAAGTAATTACATCTCAGACAGGTTCTCAAGAAATCCCTACCCCGTGCTACCTGGCCACATTAGAAGTCGAGACTTCGAGATTCCCTTCCTCCTTCAACTTCATTTGCAGTCTACTCCACGTTAAAATCAATTATGCTTGCGATTGTTTCGTTAGTGGAAGCAAATGTTTTTTGTGTCCCCTCCCCCTCCTTTTTACCCCACCCACCCGATGTCCCTCTTTGTATTCAGTGGACGAAATGTCTCTCCACTGTTTGGTTTTCTTTTGACGAACTTCGTTTCGAATGCATTTTCTTAATTCGTTCGTGATTTTGTGGAAAATTGAATCGTTCTGTCTGCCGTGGCGGTACCGTGTTTTGTTTTTATTGAATGGCTTTTTGACAATGAATGAGCAGAAATGTGATGTTTTCAAGTTGAGAAAAGAAAAGAGATGTTGGAGAATTAAAATAATGAAGGAAATTAACCTTATTTGTTTTTGGGATGCATGAGGATTTCAGTGTACTTAAATGGTCAGTGTAATTTTTCTGAAAAGTATTTTTTGACAAGTTTAGACACTTCAAATTAATGTGAGATAATGTGCAAAATTTTGTGAGAGAGAAATGTAGGAGGAACTTTTAACATTCTGTATTTAAAATTGTAATCTTTATTACATTTTTGTAGTAATAAAATCCAGAATTCAAGTAAGCAAATGCGACACAAACATTAAACTTAAAAACAATTTATCGAGATTCAAAATGCGACTCAGTCTAAGTTTTAATCTGCAGCATAACTTCAAATTAAGATTAAATGCAATACTCTTCACATGATAAGCCCGCCCTGCATCTGTATCCTTAATTGACTGACCCTTCGAAGTAAGTATTTGCATTCGCATCTCGATATTAAAAAGTAATGTACACAAATACAGTAAATCACGCGGCAGAGTCGTTAGCAAGTCTGTTCAAATTCTTGAATTAAAAACAGACTAAAAACCTTAAACAATTAGCATTTTCTTTATTGCAATTACTGTTCAAACTAATTTATATACTACACTCAGACACGTAGCTATGCTATGAAATAAACCTATTTAGTAAACTGGGGCGCTAAATAATTGTTTTTTTTTTGTTATTTGCACTTTTATAAAGGCGAGGACACACTATTGTCACTCGCCGATGTCCAATATCTACGTGCATTAATTATGCAAACGATCCACTCCAGAGAGGTTAAATGGCGATTTTTTTTTGTGTCCTGTTTTAATGCGACGGTGTACGTGATGGTAGAAGATGGGTGATGTAGGAGCTTGTTATTGCTTTTGTTTTGAAGTTTTTGTGCAGAGTGTTAATTGAATGAAACAAATTGAAGAGGCAATAATGTGAAGTCATCTACTAATTTAGATACTGAGACTAAAATGCAATTTTCTTGAAATATGTTATGGCATGTATAGTAAAAAAAGCCTTAAAAGTTACCTACTTTCACTTAGAAGCACATGAAAAAAAGTGCGTTTTGTATAGGAACCAATTTTTTTTAGACAATATGTTACTGATACCCCCTCAACAACTTCGTTCATCTTAAACCTAACTCAACTATGGACATTTTCCCGTGTCGTTACAAAGACTAGTACACAATAAAGCGGACTGCACAGCGTCACGTACCGTATCGACGAGCTCTAATTAAAAATCGTAAACATCGACGCGCCGTCGATAGCAGTAATGTGTGCAGACCCTAATTACTTGGACCGTTTGAATTAAAAACATTGCTGTTTTTGCTTGTTAAGAGTTTGTTTTACTGATGTACATTATTTTAGTGAGTTTAAGTTAGAATACCACTTTTACATAAAAAAATAAGTATTTCTCAATTATGAAAAAAAAAGTCCTGACGTTCTCAATAACCTTAGCTTTACCTTTATAGGTTTATATTATTATTTAAACTTATTGTTACAAAAAATCCTCCTGATTTCTGTACTAAATACTATTGCTTATTTTTTTTTTAATTCGTTATTTAAATTTTTGGCAATTATTTAGGTACAGGATCTATTTTTTTTTTAATACAATAATTTTATTTTTAATTTATAATGACATAATCTGTATTTGCTAGTTATAATAAATCAATTATAAACACCAATTTATAAAGTTATTTCTATAAATAACGAAATCTTATTGTGGCGTGCGTCATTAATCTATACAAAAGGAAACAATCGATGATAAAAAATCATTAAAAAGTATGTTATGATAAATATTATGATTAATTAGTTATTAAGCTGTTTAAATATTTTTATTAATTTATGTTGGTACCCATATTAATTGCAACACAATTATTGATATTTACACACATTGACCAAGTACAAATTTTTCTTGAAATATCATTTCGGATATACTGTGCCAAAATACAGTAAAAAGCTAAAGTTTTCTAGAAAATGTTTAATAAAATCATTAGCTAGTAGACCCGGCAGTTCTACTCAAAATTTAACCCTTCAGTAACTTTAACCCGCCAGTATTTAGATTCTCAGTATGTTATATAGAAAACTTTCATTTTACCAAACAAGGCAAGGGACGCACGAAATGTCCTCATAAAACACAGAAAACACTTACTAACATTAGTAGTACTCCACCCAAAATTCGCTTACGTACCTGAAAAAAAAACAAAACAAATTAAATATGGCCGGCGTTAATTACACAAACAGACAGACCTCGCCAATTACGCGTACCCATAAAACGACGACATTAGATCCACTTTAGTACGCAACTGTACCAAAGGGACGTTTCCCTAATCCATTTACGATATAACAGATATAAATCAAACTTAATATTAGCTACATGTGTTGATAAAGCCCGCCGCACGTGCACACACACAAGTCCATGCACACATTACACACACATACGCATATCCAAGATGGCGCTTGACTTGAGGGAGAACGTGAGATTATCTTTTTAATGTGTGGCCCGGATTAAAATGACGGATGCTTATTGTTCTATTTTTTCGCGTCCTTTTTCGCAGTGACTTTTTAGGGTTAAAACTGTTTTTCTGTTTATTTATTTTTTTGAATTGTCGTATTTGGTGCACAATTCTAAAGACTCGAATAATAAAGAAAAAATTGTGTCCTGGAAACGTTTATCATTTTTCAAAATATATATCATGTAATTTCGTGAAATGTGGTAGGTCAAAAAAAAAACTATAAAAAATGAAGTACAAAGACACTCTTCAGTGATAAAATGCAAATATTTATTCGATTGTGTTTTTGTAACATGTATAGTGCCATCGGCATATTATTTCGGAATTTAATTCTCTAGAATTTTTCTATAGACTATATTTTGTAGGGGAAATCATCCAATGACTTCTCCCGATCTAGGATAGAGCTAGAGGGTGTGTCAGACTTTTACTGACTAAAACCCCACTCCTATGTTCCTTGTTTACCTTGCGTCCCAGAACCGTGAGGTTCCTTTTGGACGACCCATCGAGAGTTCTACAGACTAAGATATCAAAATAACAATATAACCATTAAAAGTAGTAATAATTATAAGTTTTTTTTAGGTGGAAATTATCTAGTGACATCTCCCGCCCTTCGTGTCAGACTTTTACTGACTAAAACCCACTCGGAGTTCTCTTTCGCACAACACATGGCCCCAGAAAAGTATACTCAGTTTTTCAATTCATGATCACATGACAGATTCAAAGCGTGTTCATTCGTCTATTGTAAACAGGAGTAGATATATAAGTAGTTATACGTGCTAGCATATTTATCGCATTCTAAATATCCCTTGATGTATTACTTACGTCAATACCAATGTTAATGACACTTTTTCCAATATTATTCATTTAGCTGCTGATAAAAACTACTAGGTAACAGATACTATGTAATCGGATTAGATGACTAGTAGTATAATTCCGGGTGTAAGTCAAGTAATGAATGCAGACTGATACTTGATATGGATTAGTTTTATCTGCACATATTTGTAATTTCATAATGTTCAAGGCGACATGAAATTATGTGGCCGGGCCTTTATTGAATTTGAAATTGATTGCAAACCTTGGGGGGTTATCCACGATTTGCAATTAAAAAATAATAATAAAATTTTCGCACAGTTATTTGCGAATGACAATACTAATTATTGATAAAATTTATCATCAGTTCAAACCAACATCGAAACACTTATTTTACATTTACACACACACTACACACACACACATACACTTAAAAACTCTACACTCTCTCTCTTTCTTTTATTACACTTTATATTTCCAAAACAAAAAACATTAAAAAGCGCTTATCATTATCATTGCCAAAAGCTCTTACTCAAGCGAACATAACCCTCTCCGCGATTACAAGACACAACATACCAACACACACACAATCCACAGATGAAGCGCAAATGTGTGCAAGGTGGCATGAAAATGGAATTAAGGGGGGAAAATGCAAAGGAATCAACCGGGCGAGAGCGCGGGGGGCGAAAATGTCCCAGACCGGACACTTTGAACGAATTATGACGGTCATTATTAGAACGTGGACAGAATTAAATTGCCTCCCCCCAGCCCCCCATCTCGCCGGGCGGCCCCTTACCTTCCGGCTAAGTATGCCCGCATAATGATACCTGTCCAATACTAGCAACACTTATCTAAGCCAGCGAGTGGGACTCTATCGTTCGGGCTTCGATATTTGTTTTTTTCCTTTTTTCTAAGGGATCGTTTTGTGTGAGTGCGTCGAATGAAGTGTCAATAGAGCTAAGTGAAGTGTTTTGAAAGATTGAAAGACGGCTGCGTGTGGAATGCACGGGTTTTGGGGTCGCTGTTATTTTTCTTCTTACTAAACTGCTTTGCTTTTTTGAAAGAGCAACTTTGTTATAACATTTTTTGTATCTTCTTCATCATCATCTCCCTAGCTTTTTTCAAACTTAGGGTCGGCTTGCATTCTAACTTGATGCGGCCGAATGCCTTCGTCTTCAGACATCCACAACCAACTTCTTCAAATGATGGAAAATTATTTTACTACAGAGATTACTAAACAGTCAAACTAATATAATTCATAAGTACTACATCCGTAGTGAATATTTACCCTAGGTTTACGGTTAATCTGCCTCAAAAAAACATGAGGTCCTTCGAGTCATATAAAGTACGCAAACACGCCAAACAAAAGGATTAAACAACCTTGTAACTCCAGATTAAAGCAATCAAATAGAAGAAATCCCATAGAGTTTGCAATCAGCGGGCACATCACACGATAAGACGTACAAGTCCCTACAAGTAAAGTAAATTTACAAAAACAAAAGCAAACATTAGGACAGATTAGTGGACGTTACGCGAACGCAACGATGCAAAGTTAATGCCTGTATCAATAGTTCTGGAGTCGCAATCAGTAGATTTGCAGTAATCTGGGCAAACGCACCGAGCGATAAAGAGTATGGGTGGGCGGTGGAGCAAGCCATAGGCGAATGGACTGGATGGCCGCGCTGAAGACATTGGTTTTATGAGAGTTGTTTTAACTTTAGAACGAGACTAGATTGTGGATACGTGTCGTCAAAAGTGAATTTGCCTAAGTTTGGGATTTCAAAAACAACAATAAATTGAAGATAGACAATACAGTGGATAGTGATAGTGGTAAATTCATTGTTAAGTTATACTTACCTTTGTATATGAACTGTCAAATCACTGTTAACTACATTAATTTTTTTGCGTATAATAAAGAATTAAGAGAAAAAATGATTTGTAGAAATATGCTAGAATAGGCTATAATAATATTTAAACATAATCATTAAGTACTTTGTTTAGTTATTTTTTGAATCCGAATAAAGTAGGTTGTAATTCAATTTCATGTTCAAACATAATGGGGGCTTCAAACAACCCTGCTTCTGATGAAACTGAAACAACCTACGAAAAAATCTTCTCCCCTAAAAAATGTATAAATCAATTTCCATTTTGATCCCGACCCAATCTTTTCCAGATCGTATCGTAAAAATAAAGTGTAACTAATCAAATCAGATTGCGAACGCCTTTCTGAATCGCGCTCGCTTGTACCTTAGACGCGCCCATTATCATGCAATATTGATAGAAGCTTGGTATAAAGCAGCCGAGTTAAGACGGCGGGCACTCTCCTCTTCCCACGTGCCCACTTTATCTACAAGATATTGTAAATATTAGGTACAATTGTACCCGCAAACAAAGCCCGGATTACTTCTATAGTTTGTCTGATTGTTGATATTTGCTTTTTTATTGGGTCGTTCAAACGCTATCTGTGTTTGAGGAGTGTAATCCGAGCTGTACTGATATAGTTTGGAATGTGAAGCGATGATTGGAGGATAATAAGGTGATCTTGAGGTGGACAAATTATGTATTGTCCAATAAACGACTGGAATTGCTGCCAAAAAAAAAGTTTTATCAGAGAATACACAAACGAAGAAATTAATTTATAAAGGATTTTGGTAACGTCTAACAATTCTAAAATTACGTTGCTGTTTAACTTCGTTTTAAGTTGTACCTACAGCATTAAGTTTAACTACGACCCAGACCAATAAAAACCCAAAAATATTACTGAAACACATCAAAAGTGTAATTCGCCCAAATAAAACACTAATAACAATAACAGGTCCTGAAAAACAAAACGCCGACATTTTGATAATAACGTAGAACACACACGTAATGCCTAAACACACACGAACAACCATTAACACACACTCTATTACACACATAACATATTTAGGGATGGGAAAGTGAAATTTGCAAGAATATATCGATGGAATGTAAACAAGGGGGGCGAGTATATTGACGAGGTCGCAAACACATGGAGCAAAATCAGCAAAGAAAGATTATTAAAACAATGGTTTTGAACTAAATACGGGGACACAGGGGTTATTACAATATTTGCTGGCATCTCGTTATTTTTAAGTATCAGTACGGCTCCCAAAGTTTAGGGAGGGGGACTAAAATATGGGTTGGGTAACGGAATTTATGATAAAGAGTTTTTGAATGAGGATATTTTGTTTGTAAATAGGATTGTGGATTTTTGCCTATGTTTGTTTTTGTTGTAATTTTAGCTTGGAATGGATGATGCTGAATTATTAGCTTGACTTTCTTTTACAGTAATGTAAATAAGATGAAAAGAAAATTAACTTTCAAAACAGGAAAACAAAATAGAAAAGATTGATGAAATACCAATCTCATAAATAAAAGCAAGTTTTGACAAAATAAAATATTTGACCCCGACTGTATTAGACATAATAATAATGATTACTATAAAAACAATTTCCACTAGAAAAATAAATTTAAATACCTAAAACAGAAATCAAAAAATAAATATTTGTTCAACCAACTGTCAATCCTATTCATCACTAACCTGAAGAATGAAAAGATCTTGTAAAAAAAAAAGACTTAAAAAAATCTTTGCAAGCCTTCACTCACATTACACTCAACCCTTCCCCCGCTCGATAAAAACGCGTAAACTTTGAGAGCCTGCGGAGCGTCATAGCCCAGCGACATAGCGTTGTAAATTATAATGTTTTATGGTTTAATACTGCAGATAAGGCGCGGGAGGGTAAGGAGCCTATTATTAACCGTGTTAACTGGGACCGGGGGGTGGCCTCACCTCACGGCCGCTTGTACGCTAAGCGACTTTCGGTGGCGACTTTTTATGTGAGTGTAAAGTAAAAGTGGTCGGGACTGGAAGTGTTTTATAGTTTGTGGTGCCGCGAAAATGTTATGTTCTGTAAATTATTGTTGGAATGGAATAAATTGTGCACTATACTGATGGACTTTCTCAATGACTCTTTAGCATATAATTAGAAAAAATGACAATATTTTTTTCAGTAATCAACTAAGTAATAATTTTACGAAAATCTTTTATCTATGAATTAAAATTGACGTCTGATAAGTTTGGATAGAAAAACTGTCATCAGTTCAAAGTCTATTCGCAGGATAAGGCTTTTACTAGGTTTAAAAGTTTGGTTGAATATATATTAAATAATATAACTTAAAAAAAAAATCTCCACAGACGAAAGGTATTGAATTACTAATGTTTTATCCTGATTAGCAAACTCCACTGTGCCAAATTTTTGGATTATATATTCTAGTTATATGCGAACTAACAAAAGATAAAACATATCCCTTTATTTTGCAGGCAATACAAAGACTTTAAACCACCACACCAATTTCAAAAAACAATATATTCTTAGTCTCACCACTAATGCTTTCAACACATTACCAGCAAGCAGGGAGTCGCCACGTCTGCACCCGCCCTTAGAATATGATTTTTAACGAGCCATCCCCAAGTATGTAATTGTGTCTGAATGCGTTTCGTAATGATTATTTATGTAGCGTGGAGAGGCGTCTGGATAAATTATTTTTTATTATTTCCATTGCATAGAGTGTAGTCCTACCCTTTGTGTTGGGGAATTAAAACTGCTGAATTGGGGTAATGTTTTGTCCTGTTGTGGGATACTGATGCTGAATTGCACATGTTATGAAAAGAAACACGAATAAGAAATAAATTAAAAATACATGCAAGTTATTCAATGATTTGAGAGATTTTAATGTTTCTGTTGATAACTCACTTAAGCGTAAGCATGTCCTTTATACATGTATTCTCCTTCTATAGTGAACAGACTTGGTCTTTGACTAACATCCAAAACTGACAACTTAAAGTTTGCCAACGCTATGGAGCGCAGTATGTTGGGTGTTAAAATAACGAATTGCGTTCAAACATTATACAGCTCTCTAAAAAATAGAAATCAGAAACTTTTATTTCAAATAGACCATTTACAGGCACTTTTGAATAGTTAAAATGTCGGTCTGTCAAAAAAAGTGAAGCTAAATTGCGCGTTTCAAAGCGTAGAGTAGTAGCACAGATCAGTGACGTGGTTAAGAAGGCAGTATAAATGGTACTGAGCTGAGTATGTCTGCCGCATGGCCGGGTTGTGACAGATCAAGAAGGAGATGGCAGAATGCCTTAGGTGTCTTCCTTAACTATTATCAAGAAGTGGCTCAAAGCTGGGAACAATGGAAGGAATGGAGGGAGGTCTTTGCCCAGCAGCGGGACAGTATAGGCTAGATATAATAATTGTAATTATTGATAAGCTCCAAAGAACGGCAGTGTGACAAATAAAAGGCGTTTAAGTGTAAGGCCAGAGTGCAAAAAAATACCAATAGTGCCAAAACTCGAATTGAATTTAACAAAAGAAATTTTTACTTGTTAATTACAAAAAGAAAAGCTAGTTTTCAAGGTAACATTTGATTTATGTAGTGACACCACGGTCAAGTCTCATAATATATGCAAATACAAGGCTTCCACACTCAAACGACGCGTTGCCAACGAAAATCGATCTCAATTAAATATTTAAAGTGACAACCAGTGACAGCCAACTGACAGGATAGTTTTCAACACCTTCTTTACTAAAAAAAATTTTACCTTGGTTATATTTTAAAGGGAAAGACCAATGGTTTGTTACATTTTTGATTCAAATGGCCAGGACGTGTTAGGTGTGAAATTCAGCAAATGTTCACTTTAGTTCGATTTTTAAACAACTTCCAAAAAATGGAGGACGTTTTCAAATCGTTTTTTTATATCTGTTATTTAAAAACTCCAACATTTTCAAAACAATGTGACCTAGCCATATTGGGGCTTATTTGAATTGGCATGAGATGCACTCTGGCTATAAGATACAATCTAGCTGATCTCATGGTGAAGCCGAAAGGTGAACAAAGCATCCAAACCAGATTTGGACTTAATAGAATTGTCATGAGATGCAGTCCGGCAATAAGTGATTTTAATAGTTACATTGTATATGTATATACTTTTATAAAACTGGTACAATATTAATATTTAGTTATAGTGCATAACTAAAGAGTGTAAAATTATATTTTTTACAGAAAAAAAAATATACATAAAAAAACACAAAAAAATGCGAAATAAGCTTAATTTTGGAGGCTGGTGTTAAAAAACTCGGTTGTATATTTTATGGTGCAAGGCTAGGTTTAGTAGTGCTTAGAACGCCAGGTAAGTCAACATCAAAAGGCGTCACATTTCTGCCACACGCAACTACAACAATCTCCTCACCCTAGACAACTTTACCTTATTGACGACCAAATAAATCGAAGCCAAACGACGTCCGACACATATTTTCGCACAAAAATCGTGTGCATTTTAAATCAACGAGTTACCGAGTTGCCGGGGCCTGGTATAATGAAATCGTAAATCGGCTCGGTTCTCGTGGATAATAGTGAAATATAAATTGGGCGGTCGCGGTTTGGCGCCCGTCGGTCCGTTGGCCGACATTTTTGCGGGCTCGCTTCAATCACGCGTTTTATAACGTCAGTGCACGTGTGGCCGGCAACTGTTGTCACAATAAGCTAAGCTGCGAGTAGGGTTTGGCAAGTTGCTTGGTGTGGAGGTGGCCTTATGCAAACTGAGAGTTTGTCACCAATCAAATGCAGCAGTAAATCTACTGTAAGTGACACTTATTAAATTTTAAGCGCAGCAGCGTATCTCGGGTATGTCAACTTTAAAGGTAATAGAAAACTGTGTGACAACAAATAATCTGCAGCTGATGCATAGACCTTTGAAATACAAGGTCCTTCGCTTTTAACTATAATAAACAACTTACCAAACTCAACATAACAGCTCAATTCACTCGACATTTTAACGTCTGTAACGTCACATACTTTAAACGGCAAAAATTAAAACCTATAAACTTCCATGAACAACGCACTAGATTTATAAACTCTACCAACGCTAACACACTTTCACGTGTCGATGGATCCGCGTAAAAGCCTAAAAAGAGAAAAAAAAAAGTCATTGGGTCCTACATGCATCTTTTTCGCCCGGCTGACAAATGGGTATGAAATGGCCAGGACGGCCCAGCGCGGGACACCGAACGTAAAATCATTCACAAATTGTGATGCCATGGTTAGTTCGGAGGTTCGGACGCTCGCCGGTGCAGGGTTAGCGCGAAGGGTAGTCGTGTTTTCGGTTTTAAGTGTTGTGCTTTTTTTTCGAAGTGGCGATAGTGGAATAAGACTTTTTTTCGGCTTTTAGTGTGCTGACTGGTGACAAAATAAGGAATGACCTCACTTCGATTTTGATAATTCAGTAAAGTTAGAGTCGTTGAGTGATTTTTGATCGTGAATTACAGCAAAGTGGTCAATAGTAATATTCTACAACTATCACACAACGCCGTCTAGTCTCAAGCTAAGCAGAGCTTGTGTTATGAGTACTAAAAAACTGATAAACATATTTATATATTTCTAAATACATACATATTATAGATAAATTACACCCAGACACAGAACAAATGATAATGCTCATCACACAAACATTCGTCCTGGGTGGAAATCGAACCCACGACCTCCGGCATAGCAGTCAGGGTCACTAACCACTACACCAACAGGCCAGTCAATGTCTCCAATCTTTACTTTTCTACGTTAAGCGTTTTAAAATTTGCAATTATTGATGACATGTTTAGAAAGCTGTGCGCAGCTAGCCTATGTTAGCCAAATGGTTCAAAATTAATAAAACTGCCACTTACAGACATCTTCATTGACAATAGCAAGCTTTAAATGCTTCGTTTAAGCTTAGCACCCAACACGGTAACCCTATCACCGCCACTTTTTATCTGAACGCCATCAATAAAAAAGTCTGTACAAAAAAAAACAGAAAAACAAAAGCCGTGACGTCACTAGGTAGGTTTTCGCACCGGCAAACGGCGAGCGTATAAATCAAGCGCTACGCAAGCGTGGAGTCGGCTCCGGCCGAATTGTGGCGTTTTATGGCCTTTTGATTTACACAACCACTATTCGCTACGTATTTTAATGTACGCTCGATAGTCCGTGTTGCGAGCTGTACGTAAATAAAATTCAGAAATCGCTCAATAAAAATCGTCACATATCACCGTTATATTGCAAGTTTGTTGGAATATCTTCCGGGTTTTTATCGATCTTGGGCCCAACACTAGTTATGTCAGCAGTGATATTATGGACGGATATGACAGATTGTTGACGTAATTACAATATAGAAACTAGTTCTAATTGACAGATTAACATTGAGATCGCATTCGCACTTGATGCTGAGTAAATTTCGTTTATGATCAACATAAATTTGATCGTCGACTCTTAATAAAATATAACAATAACACATGAGACACATGTTCGGGCACCCGGCTGTAAATGCCACTGAATAGCTACTAGCCAAATTTATAAGTCGCAAACGACAAACACATTGCATATTTAAGTGTAATTTATTTGATAACACTCAAAATAATATTAATTTTATTTTTGTTTTATTGTTTTGACGATGTATCGATTGTAAGTTTTGATATATTTTGGTACAGCTCTGTGGTGCTTAAAATATTTTCTAGCCTAGATAAAGTGACTACATGCTGAAATTTCTAAGAAAGACAAGAAATTAGTTAATTTATTCAAAACATTATTTGCTCAAAAACATTTGTGCATTCTGTCAACTAAACTACTAAAACCAAATAACTAAGACAGTAATTAAATAATTTATTAAATTAGGGAAGTATTTAAATTATTTACCAACATCCCTCGAACTCTTTCCTCCCTATTTCACTCTGAATGACTTTGACGGACACGAGCGCATCATGGTTGATCAACTGGTGTCCCCGGCCCTCCGCTCAATCACTCACTCACTCATTCATTCATCCGTTAGTTCATTCACTGCGACGTCGGTTTCGAGTGATCACCGATCACCTTACGTCGGTTTTATTCGTTCGTAAGCGGAATTTAAAAAAGGAATGACCGAATGGTGGTTTGTTTTCAACATTTTTCGTTGCAACTTGCAGTGTTAGTTTTAAACTGGCCGTTTTAGAGTTAAAATCTTTTTAAATGTTTCTTTTTTCATTGTGTTGTACAGTTTAGGTTTTTAAAATGAAATGATCGTAATCGACATAATACCAACCTTTATACAATATTATCAGCAATAATCCGCAATCAATTACAGGTGTTTGTTTTAATTTTCTTCAAACGATTTGAGATATAACCTGATAACAAATCGCAAAATTAATACGGTTTCCTTACATTTATTTTGTAGGGAGTTTCCCATTGTTGTGTTATCTTCAAATTGGTCAAAGTCCGTTTGATATTTTTGATGAGTATTATAAAAACCCAGTAGGTACTAAGCGTCTATCAAAGTGTTGTTGCTAGTGGGGTTGGCTGACTGGTCACCGCGACGTCGCGATGACACCGTGACGCGTGACAAGCTGTCCTCGATATGTCGACAAGTGTCACATACCTATATTTGCTGCGGTTTAGAGTTGTCATTAAAACTTCTACTTTATTTTTAAAGTAATAGAACATAGAATAAAACAATAGATTACAAACCGGAATATCAACATCTACTTCTGTTGAGGTAGGTACAAAGTGAAAGCGAAAAAAAATAAACACCAAAATATTATCTACCTAAATCGTAATATATCATCATCATTTCAGCCGAAAGACGTCCACTGTTGGACATAGGCCTCCCCCAAATGCCGCCACAATGACCGGTCCTGTGCGTCTCGCATCCATCGGATTCCCGCGACCCTCACCAAGTCATCGGTCCACCTTGTGGGAGGCCTTCCAACGCTGCGTATTCCGGTAATCGTAATATATACAATATATAATTTTACAGTTTCTTCAACAAAGCAGATCCTGAAATAATTCCAGAATACCTTTATCTTTTAAGAAGACAATTATTCTGAAAATGACAGGCTGGAACAACCCTTTCTCTTTGCGATACCGGTTATATATTAACGATCTTTCTATAAGGGAAAAGTACAATATTTGTAACCATATAATAAAGCAGGAAGCAAGAAAGAACACTTATTTAGCCCAGACAGACCAACACACAGACAGACGGACAGCAAAAGAATATGAAGAGGAATCTTTTGAAAAAAAATTGTGAAGTAAAATAACGCTTTACCCAACCAAGTCTGTAAGAAGTTTTCCGCTAGCTTCAGTTTAACTGTGGAGTTTAAAGCCTAAACCGTGTTTATTGTTAAAGTAAGTCGAGACACTTCCGTATAATAACTTTGGAAAAACTCTTTCTCATATAAAGTGGTATATGATAATTTGAAAAGTGTGTCTACGAGTACTAAGAAGAAAAATTAGGTTATTTTTCGCATAGCATAGTCGGCCTTATAATGTTTCCACTGTTGGGACTCAGGCCTCCTCTCTAGGAGAGGGAAGGGGCTGATGTCCACCACGCGGGCCCATTGCGGATTGGTGAATGTCACATGTCTTCGAATTTTTGGTTCTAGAACATGCCGGTTTCTTCACGATGTTTTCCTTCACCGTTTTGAGAGCAGTGGTGCTGAAATAAATAACACAAAGTAATGCGCCTGGCTGGGTTTAAACTCGCGACCTACAACTCGTAAGTCAGGGCCGTTACCACTCGGCCACCACTGCTCGTCATGGCTGTCATTTTTCGCATGCTTTACTGTTTTATAAACGTTTAAATCTAAAATTGATGAGACTAACTACGGTCTACTGTCTGTCTTCTAATAGATACAACCTGGAGATTTTTCAGTTAAAGGTGAATAGGTTACTTCTAGGCAAGTGTGCTCTATCGTCGACCACATCATCGCTTACGGACAGGTGAGATACTGGCCAAGCGGGTGCCTATCAATATAATAAAATTGTGATGTTTTCATCATCATCATCATCATTTCAGCCGATAGACGTCCACTGCTGGACATAAGCCTCCCCCAAATGTCGCCACAAAGTACGGTCCCGACAACCAGGATTCCCGCAACCTTCACCAGGTCATCGGTCCACCTTGTAGGGGGCCTTCCAACACTGCGTCTTCCGGTACGCGGTCGCCACTCCAGAACCTTTCGGCCCCAACGGCCATCTGATGTTTTATTGTGATGTTTTATTATAATCTAATACACACTGAAAAACGATGGGACAAATGGAAAGAACAGATAAAGAAGCAAGAAGTCAAGATTACATTAAAAATACTGAAAAGGAAGGTAGGTACTTAAAACAACCTTACGATTCTGGCTTCCACTTCAATATTTCCAGCTTCCATTCACAATTTGCACCCATAACACACACCCAATACAAACACGACATAAAGCACGGAACACATCGGCGCGATTACGACTAGCCGCGCCAAATAATCGCCGATCATAAAAAAAACCGCCTTAACGGTCTGCGAACTTTCCTATAGCATTCCAGTCACGTCGAACCGAACTGATTGACGGGAGACGTCTGCGCCTTCTAGAAACACCCCTTCCACCCCCTTTCGCCCCCTCCTTGAGGGTGTTTCGCCCCCACAACTTGACCTGTGATCGGAGCTAGAAACATGTGAAAAATGTCATTAATGCACTCCCGTGGTGCCTTATTGAGTGCCTTGTGTAGTAGGGGTTATAGTCACGCGTTTTGGTGTGAGCGGTAATCGCGCGTTCGATTACAGTGTGTTTATGGGTTTATTTGTAATTAGTTTATTTTCAGAATAAGCAGGACCTCATCATTCTCAAGGCTTTTCTAAGCCGTTTTAATGTCTAAAATTACTATTTGTTTTTTAATGGAAAGATTCAAATGGATTTTGAAAACGCAGACTGAAAATCTCAGTAGATTTTTGACTCTGATCGGCAAAAAATAACACTATATCCACGCGGATGATTGGAGTCAATTCATTATTTTATAAAGTCCTAAAGCATTCATTACGCGAAAGGTTTTGCTGTCAGTTTTGCCACAATCAATGATTTTGATTTTGATTGACGAAAAATTTACCGTCTAACGCGATGATTCACGTTTGCGTGACGAAAACCTAATAAATGGCGATAAAATTCCGTCATTCAAACATCATTCATGATTAATGGAATTGATTAACGCCTGCATGACCGTGTACTGGACGCCTAAGGCCTAAGCTATAGATCAGAAGTATCCTATCGAAAGACTATAGATAGACAGGTGCAAATCCAAACTGTAAAGTAAATTTATCCTCTTTAGACAGGGGCGTCTCCACAAAGTTAATTAATTTGATCCAGATTGTAGTACGCGTGGATACTTACAGACAAGTTTGGATTATTGCAGTTTACAATACATAGCATAGCATAGCATAGCATAGTCGGCCTTATAATGTTCCCACTGTTGGGACTCAGGCCTCCTCTTTAGGAGAGGGAATGGGCCGTAATCCACCACGCGGGCCCAGTGCGAGTTGGGGTGCGGGTTTACAATACATAGTTTGACGATATTCGTTTGATGCTGTTGATTATAAAATGTTACTGTGGAATGGAACTCACTTGGCACTAAGTCACACGGGTTTTGGTTAATAACATTCTGACACTCCTATTGGAGTGAGAGAGTGGTTCCCATCCTAAAAACTAGATTAAAAAACTACCAAATTAGTCTTCAGATTTTCTTTTTGGTCCTGATCAAGAAGAAACGTGAACTGTTTTTTTTATGGTATTGCTTTTCAAAAGACTTTTCAGGATTTGGGATCAATGTTTTTTTATGCTTTACTGATGTTACAGGCAAGCAACATCTGAGTAACAACTGAAACTTTCGGCCCCAACGGCCATCTGTTCTGCGAGCAATTTGCCCTGCCCACTATCATTTAAATTTGAAGATACTTCGGGATATGTCGGTAACCTTGGTGCTCATGCGGATATCTTCATTCTAAGCCGAAAGGTTCTAGGGTGGTGACCGCGTAATGGAAGACGCAGCGTTGGAAGACCACCCGTCAAGGTGGACCAATGACCTGATGAGCGACGCGGGAATCTCATAAAAGCGAGACGCACAAGACCGTTCATTGTGGCAACACTTGTGAGAGGCTCATATCCAACAGTGGACTGGCTTTCGGCTGAAATGATGATGATGATGATGTTGAATATCTGAGCTGCTATATTATCAAAATATAAAAACCTCTTCATCTATCTTTCCGTCAGTCCCAAAATAACCTCGGAAACAACTCGCAGCCTCGCACATCAGTAGCCAGTATTGAGATTTACGGCCCGCGATTAGTGGGGTCAAGGTTAACGCGCGATACGTTAACCTGCGCCATTTTGTGTCAACAACCCTACTGGATGGAGTAAGGGTTGAAATTATCGGGAGTTATAAGATCATGGATTTCACATGCTTATTAAGTATTTTATGTATGTTTTAACTATTATAAACAATAATGAGTATAGTATTGTCTAAGTATACGAAAAATATTTTTTTTGTGACCTTACCTTTCTTTCAAATACGGAATATTTTGACTACATGTTTGGTGCGATGGTTAAGCAATTGGCTGCGGCGTTGCATGTCATAGATTCGATTCCCGCATGGATCTAATATTTGTATGGCCAACACATTGTTTTGTGGGTCTGGATTTCTTGTGTATGTGAGTTTACATGTTTGAGAAGGCACTCACCATACAGGAGTCATTCTTAGCAATAGCAATTTACATTATAGTTATGAGCAGGTACCAAGTAAAGAATTTAAAAAATGAAAGGACTAGTCTCATTGAAAATAAAGGAGCAGGTAGAGCAGTATTTGAAGTGGAAAACTCTTTGATACTTATGTGAAAACTGATTTCAAATATTACACCGTCCATTTACCAGGTTGTGTCTCCAAACTTCCTTGAATATGACTCTGTTTGCCTCCACCCGGGATTAAACCAGCAACACATCTATGTAACTAAGAACATAAAAACTCCAAGGCTGTACCATCAATACACACGCAATAACGCGAAACTCGCAAACAATAGACATTAATAAGACGGGCTGGGCAACCGGGTCCGGACATAACGGGCCGGCCGCGTTCTGGGATGCGCTTATTAAAACATTTTCACCCGGGCAATATCTGACGATAGCGAGACGTGTACAATATGTGCCGAGCAAACTCTGGCCGCATGTGACGACCTGTGGGAATCGCTGAGAAAACTTCATTAACTCCGCTGGACGCCACCCGATAGACCCCCTTCTCCGACGCCGTCCGGGAGTCCGGGAGCCGGGACCACCCCTCGGTGACGGACGCGACGAGCGGACTCCCCCGTCCGCTTATTACGTCGCGAACGTGCCGCAGAATCGAAGAAATGTGACGTAAATACGTGAAGCGTTTGAGAAAGAATCGGCCCGCTGATTGGCCCGGCTTTGTGTTCGGTTGACCGTTAATTTGATCTGTATCTGAGGGCGCCCACTCATTTTTTCCTCCGGATTATTATTGATGCGATCGATTCGTTTTGATGGGATGCCGATACGTCGCTTATTTTCGGGCTGTAATATTATTGTCGCGTCTTTTTGTAATGGCGGTTACTTGTAATCAGATGGCGATCCGCACGGTTTGCTTCTAAATCCGATGGCCTAAAGCTAAAAATCTAAGAGCATGAAACGAAAGAAAGATGAGCCCATTACCGTCGAGCTGCCAACAACTTATCACGTTTTATGCAATGTTAACACAACTGCTCGGTGCCAAGTATCCACGTCTCCATTAAAACTCTCGCTCCTTTACAAAAATGCACTCAAGCGCATCATCCGGACACGTTCCGTTTCTCGGAAGACCACACGCGTGCGTCCCGTTGACGTACGAACGATATAATTGCCAAGTTGCGTTCCATTCTACGCGAAGAGTGACAAAGTGTGAGCTTCTGCCGTAATTACGCATGTTTTTAAAATGTGAGGTAAGTAGGATTGTAAGTGTCAATCAGCGAGGATGATTGACGTTGAGTTGGTCCGCTTCGCGGCATCGTGTTGCCAGTAGGCTAATAACAAGAGTCGTGTGGGCAGTTTGTTCAGAAATGTGATTCACTGAGCCACGTCATTCTAATTAATCTTTTTGGTACCAAGAAGTCATTATTAAGTAAATTGCCGTCAGATTGCTTCAAATGGGATTACTAACAAGGAAAACTATAGGAGGAGAGAATTTGGTTAGAAAAGTCTTTTAACATCTAGTCGTCGACTAATCAGAGCAGTGGTAGCCGAGTGGTAACGGCCCCGACTGTGAAGTTGTAGGTCGCGGGCCTAAACCAGGCCAGGCTCATTACTTTATTTTCATCACCACTGCTTTCAAAAAGGTGAAGAAAAACATCGTGAGGAAACCGGCATGTCCTAGAACCAAAAATTCGAAAACATGTGCCTCCCAATCCGCACTGGGCCCGCTTGATGGATTACGGCCCATTCATGTCCTAGAGAGGAGGCCTGGGTCCCAGCAGTGGGAACATTATAAGACTGATTATGTTATATGCTATGATTATGATATATGCTATTATGCGTCGACTACTTGATAGAGTTTTCAAGTCTGTAACTTAAAATTATCATTCTAAATAGAGCATGTTATGTAATCATGCTAAGCATTATATCTATCCTTTTTCTAGGGTTGTGAAATCACCAGATAACTTCTCCCGCTCTGGGTGGAGTTAAAGGGAGTGTCGGTCTTATAGTGACTAAAACTCACTCGTTTTCTTTCAGCTACCATTTGTTTTCCAGGGCTGTAGTGACGCTTTCGCCTTTGTATTACTCTGAAATATCTTTACTTAAAATAAATCTGTACAAGTTTTTTGTTGTGCGCGCATCGCGTAAAATGTACGAAATCGATGTTGATAACTTTTGTACATTAAAATTGTGTGTAACTTGATATATTACTTAGGCTTTGTTTCATCGCAATCAGTTACTATTTCGAAAGATATAGAATAGAATAGAATAGAATAGAATAGAATAGAATAGAATAGAATAGAATAGAATAGAATAGAATAGAATAGAATAGAATAGAATAGAATAGAATAGAATAGAATAGAATAGAATAGAATAGAATAGAATAGAATAGAATAGAATAGAATAGAATAGAATAGAATGGAATGGAATAGAATAGAATAAACTTGATATACTACATTAATTGATTGTTAGGCCGTACGAAGTTCGCCGGGTCAATTTGTGTATATACCTACATAAAACAAAGTCGTATTAGTTACACTATTTATAACTCAAGAACGGCTGGACCGATTTTAATTATATTTGCTTTTTTGGATTTGTCTCCGCCCCGAATAGCAAAATAACTATTAAAATATCGGAAAGATATCCAAATTCAACGCAACATTACAGCAGCTGTAGCAGACCAATGTATTTAGGTCTCAATTATTCTGTCATTCAGTCTATACATTCATTGACAGTTAGGCAGTACAAAGTTCGCCATGTTAGTTTCAAAACAGTGTTTAAAGAAACACAAACAGTAACAAAAAAGTTAAAAGTAATTCCGAAAAAGTACTAAGAAAAGCGCTCGAACAAAACTAGTATCCAAAAAATTATAATTTTTCTTACAATTGCTAAAAGAAAATATCAGAACGTTGGCCGATGAGTGACGGATGGACAGATATAATTATAATATTTGATGCCAAAGAAAATATATTTAGTCTCTCCTCTAATCAATCATTGACGTGTCATTTTTGATAAACGCCGTTTCAACATGTCTCTGAGATACTTTTTTTTTTCGTGAGAATAGAATAATTCTTATTACTGAGTTGTTGGACGGGATCTTATCTGGTCCTTTGACATTCTGGCTTAAGTGTTTATCTAGAAAGGTGACCTAAACTCAGCCTAAATACGGCCTTTCTAAGAGAAAGTTTTATTTTAGAACTATGCTAGTAGTTTTTTATTTATATATTTGTGGTAGGAAATTATCCGATGATTTCTCCCGCTCTAGGGTAGAAAGGGAGGGCGTGTCAGATATGTACTAACTAAAACCACACCTCTGTCCTTCAATAGTCCCTTGCGTTCTAGGATGCAGAACGCGGCGCATAATGTTCCATGCGCGCCTGAAAGAGATATCAGCCAAACTACAGAAGTCAAGTAGAGCCTATGCCCGCTACGGCCACGGGGAATGAAAAGGAAACCAGTGGTCCTAAAACGCCTAGGTATGGGTATGATTTAGTCAGTAAAAGTCTGACATGTACTCTCGCTCTACTTTAGAGCGTGAGAAATCATTAGATGATATCCGACGTCCTAAAAAAACCATTGAGCTTAATATTGTCTAAAACTGCATCCATATCCAGTAATTTTGTTTTTATTTTGAATAGTTATTCAAAACATGAAAGATTCTTAAATCCTCAATCCTTTGTGGCAAAGAGGAAATACTTTAATAATAATACATTTTATTTGACCCAATAACATCCATTAATACACAAGAGCTAAACAATCTCGGGTTATAGGTAGGTACATAGTAAATATAGACTGTGAACAGAATCTTTTGTACATAATTATTGTATCTTTTAGTCAGTATATATATTTAGTTGAGATCATTTGGACCCCAAACTAGGCAAGAAATGCCTGAATTCCATTGATTCCTCCTAAATCACAATGTACTACTTATACTAATTTATAGCATAAATATATATTTTTACATGTTGGCTCTTATACTTTGAACTAAAGCTATCCTTAAAGTAGGTATTCCTTGAAACCGTAAAACAAAGACGAAGCTACTTTACAACAGCGCTTCATATGCATTCTATATACTTTAAAAATCAGAAATGAACATATCCGCAGGAGAACCAAGGTTGCCGACATATCACGAAGAATCGCCAAACTTAAGTGGCAATGGGCAGGGCATATTGCTCGCAGAACAGATAGCCGTTGGGGCCGAAAGGTTCTGCGGGAATCCGATGGACGCAAGACGCACAGGACCGTTCTTTGTGGCGACATTTGGGGGAGGCCTATGTCCAGCAGTGGAAGTCTATCGGCTGAAATGATGATGATGACTTAAAAAATAATTAATTAACTTTTAAACACTTACCCAGATAGTTTAATCTCTAGGATTAATTCGTTTAACTGGTCGTCCAGATTATCAGACAACATTGATACATTTTATTTGACAACAGAAAAAAAACTAAACATCAGTCCTTTGTTCTTACATTTTTGCATCTCATTTAATACGACTTTTAAAAATATAAAGCTTATTTTAAACCTCAGAAAACGTCGCTAAAATAAAAAATAAAATGCTAAGAGCCGGACAGATTAACCCTTCAACGTCAAATGTCTTTTTACGCCGGACAGATGGAGCCACCGACTCACTGTCAATCACACGTCAGCAGACGGATTTTTGTCCGTCCGTCCGTCAGTCCGTCCATCCGTCGAAACGCGTAACTCGACTCTGAGAATCCGCTTAATCTTTATTGACGTTATGTCTTTCCTTTTCGAGGGTATCCACGCCGAAATCAACTCTATTTGTTAACACATAAAGGATATTCAATGTGCAGTTTGTTAATTTGTAAATATATTTCAAAGTGTTCATTAGTAGCTCGTTTTGCTTTTAAGTAGACAACGTCTGTTATTTTTTTTTTATTGATTGATTTTTTACGTTCCTGTTTATGGGTTATAGAATATCTATGGATTTATGTGTATATATGGTTGTATGAAATGTTTAGTTTTTTGTAATATTAGATCAAAAAAGTATTATCATATCTTAATTTAATTCAGGTATAATAGCTAATATACCTACAGCTTTTGTCACAGGTTTTGCTCGCGTTATAATAGGAAAATATTCCAAGAGACTCTCTCCTGGGAACATTCCAGGGACAAAAAGTACCTATCCTTTGGTCTACTCCAATCTGTATCTATACCAAAATTCATAAAATTGGTTCAGCCGTTTAGACGTGAAAACGTAAAAAACTAACAAACTGTGGCGTAAGATGTAATAATGAACCTAATCTTCTGGAGGTTGATCTCAATGTAAGCCTACTTTGTTAAGCTAGTTAGTAAAGTTGGTCTCATTAAAAACATTCAATATATTCAACCGTGGTTCACTGTATTTAATCGTGGTTCACTGTATTTAATCGTGATTCACTGTATTTAATCGGGATTCACTGTATTTAATCATAATTCACTGTAGTTAACCATGATTTACTGTATTTTGTTAAAAGCGTACAAGTTACCGATCGAGTCGTCTTATAACAGGTACAGGTAAGCGATTGAAAATCGAATATTGTATAAATTAAACAGCATAGGAGCAAAGCCGGAAAATGATTAGCCCAACTCTTTTTATGGGTTCACCTTAAAAGGAAAAAAGGAACCCTTACAGGATCCCTTTGTTGTCCGTCTGTCTATTTGTCTTTCAAGACCCTTTATTTCAGAAACGCGTGGAGGTATCAAGTTGAAATTAAAAACATATTTTCAAGTCTGCAGTCCCTTGAAGCTGTGAAAAAATCAAACTTCTAAGTTAACGAAAAAAAAAGATACGGCCGTTTATATCGCAAAAAACGTGAAAAATTTCGACACTTTCAAGGGAATCAAAATTCATCGGGTACTTCCCGTTGACCTAGAATCGTGAAATTTGTCACGAAGCAAGCTGCCATAGCACAAGTACAGGAAAAAAATTGAAAGCTGTAAATTTGTAGTTACGTCACAAGAAAGCCTTTTTTTTATTTCGATTCGGGAATCGAACTGTTTTCATAGGTAAGTTTATACGGAACCCTCAGTGCACGAGTCCGATTCACATTTGCCCAGTTTTTTTTTACACACATAAGAATAAGGATAGGTTCGCGCTTGACCTTCTATCTCACCTGTGGTCGACGATGGAGCACGCTTGCCTAGACTTGACTTTATGTTCCCCAGGTTATATTTATCAAGAAACACAGACTCCAGTAGAAAATTCCACTTCTTAGCTGTACGCAGAATCAATGTGTTCCCAAAACATTTGGTGCGCTTGGGCGGGATGACCACCATGTACCGGTGGCACATTGCTGTACGTCTGGTGGAAGTGATTCGTCACTACCACCAGTCCCCAGTCTTTGGTTTACCGCAGAGAAGCTCTTGTTGTATTAGGACTAGGACTAGGAAAAAAACTATGAATAAATCGGCAAGTTATTCAACAGTTTGAAATATCCAATTATTATGTTAAACCATTTATCGAGATGTCAATCCGAATACTAAGCTATGTATTTGTCAGTTTGCGTAACATCAAAGTAGTAACAAAATCTAGGATATCATTCTAATTCTAGTCCAAACGCCCGGCGTCTGACTGCTCTAGACAAAGTCTTGAAATGTATTTAGATCTGTATTCCTAACTCAGATCTGTGATGTTTTGGACAAGTTCTTACCACCTCAAATTGATTGTAGAAGACGACTTTCAATACAACATGTACTCAATACTCAATTCTTTATTGCATTTCATAATTTAGGCTTAGGTGGTACACCGTACGCGCGGGCTTGCGGACAGCGAGCAATGGGTAGCTCGCTGTCCAACCGTCCAGTAACCGTCCGGACCGAGCCCAAGTCGTCAACGGCGCAAACTGCGCCTCAAGGGGATGTCAGCAAACCGTAGGGGGCCCAGCAGGGTCGAAGCCTACTGGGGCTATATTGGGTGATGCGAAAGAGAACCCCGGAGCCAAGAGTCTGCTTCTGCAAGGAAGACTCGGCCTTAGTATGAAAGGCAACGAAGGAACTGGAGTGGGCTTTTAGTCAGTAAAAGTCTGATACACAAAATTCCGACACTCGAAGAATTAAAAACAACACAAACTAAACCACATGATTGACCAACACGCTCAACTATCCATTTCCAAAAACCAAAATCTCCAAACACGCACCTGACGGCCATTTCACTGGAAGACAAACACGCAAGCAGCAAAGCAAACAGACACGCGGACAAACATACGGACACACGCAGCGGTCGTGCGCGCGCAGCCTTACGTCTCAACGGCTCATTGTCGAACAAACACTGTTTTTTTTTTTGTATTGCTTTAGTTGATAGAAGATTGTGGATATGACTTTGGATTCGGTTTATTGTATTTTAATCTAAAGGAAAGGAAGTTAGTGATAGCATGACGAGTGACAGGGCAGAGTGGAGGAAAAAACGGGTTGCGCCGACCCCAAATAACACGGGACAAGGACAGGAAGATGATGAATCTATAGAGAGTAAAATTTGGATACGGAGATACTAACTCTATTGAAATAATACACTTTGTTTGTTTTATATTTTCAAAAGGGTTTAGAAGATTAAAATGATGTTGAAAGATTTCTGCAAATTTAAGAGGATGCTAATCTTTTATTGCGCGAAAAGATTAGCCTATAAGTAAAATTATTGTAGATACTCTTGTGTCTTCTCTCAAAGTGTTTTTATCAATACCAGACTCCATGAAAGTACTGTGGACTTGTGTAAGAGTGCAAAATGGTTCTTAGTTTTAAAGTAATCAGTAAGAGTTGCTTATTAATTTAGGGTATTAATTACTTTAAATATTACTTATTGTTTTTTTTTTAACATATTGTTTTTTTACTTATTTTTTTTTTCACTTATTAAATTTAAATATTACTTATTAATTTAGGGTAGATTGTAATCGATTACTAAGTTTGTTCTTAATAACATAGTATAACGAAAAGTGATGGTACTCTAAAAATAAAAGTGGTCACCAAATTAATTAATCCTTTATCTTGAAGAACAATGTAATTTAAGTGGATTGATACGTAAGTATATTGCAAATGCTTGTTTTAAGAGATGTCATACTAATTACATTCTCTGTACAGTATTATTTTTAATTAACAGACTTTTTTTTTAAGTGAATATAACTTATTTGCCAAACAAGTGCATTTTACATTTTTAACCTTAATTTACAAATATATTAAAAATACATAAATAAATTACTATTGAATTCCTCACTAGATCGATTCTTCTTGTCGATGAAGAACCAAGTATTAGCTTAAAAATTAATTTAAATACTAACATGCCCATTTCTCATCTTAAAGCAATACTTTATTTCTAAATTCATGAAAATTACCTCTCATATTTTATCAAACAATACAAATAAACATTCTAAGATAATCTTCGATCCATACTATTCTATCAGCGCTCCACTTTTTGCTCTCCGTCCACATCAAGCTCATTGATTGATGGATATTTATTCAACGGGCATTAGTTGCCGTACCTGCTATATTGATATTAAGACGTATCCCGTCGCAATTATAATATTATTCATCACCACGGCACCTGAGCAACTGTGCGCCACTCAGTCAATCAATCCGGATTGATATATAATCATTGTGGTTCTTTAGATATTTTTCGTAATTAATTTCGATTGATGGACGCGTTTTAGGGTTATGATTGCTGTGATTGACGAATGTTTTGTTAGTGGTAGCAATTGTATAGGCTAGTTGTTAGCCTTTGAGACTTTGATAGATATTAGAAGAAGACCTTGAGATTTGATGAAGTGAGAACACTTTGGGAGACTTTTGACTCTTCTAGTGACCAGAGAGGGCTGGGCTTTTTTTCGGTAAACGAATCAGTATTGCTATCCAACGCTGATGTTTATGATTTTTTTGATGCGCTATCCGTTTTCTACCCGTTTGTACATATTATTATTTTCAGTTTGTATATATAACTACCTATCATGCTATAATATTTATTAGTTAAGATTAAGAAGATATCTTTGGGAGTAAGCGCTAGAAATTGATAAGGCTGTGGGATTGTATGAAACAGTTATACCATGGCCCTGGAACGAAGAGACCAACTGAAATAACACTTAATGACTTAAAGTCCCGTAGATTATAGCTATCAGGAAACTCAGACTGCAGCAAGGAATTCTGCTCCTTAGCTGTACGCACTACGACCAAATCGACCAAAACGATTATCTGGAAAACCGAAAGTAGATGTCAAAAAAAAAAACAAAACCATGGAGTTTCTTGCAGGTTCTTCTCCCAAGGAAACGACTAATTAGAACTGTGCACTAGCTTTTGAAGTTTTAAAAGTGTTCACTTAGGCCTATAAGATATCAAAACATTTCAAATTTATGTTTTATAATATTTTTAACTTTTTTTTTTAAATTATATAAATCAGTGCTTGACAGCGATCCCACTTGATGGTTGTCAGTAATGAAATCGTTGATGGTGAATCGCACTAGTTTATTAAGAGCATATTCACTTATTATTTTAATATCTGCAGTAGAACAAAAATGCACTATAACGCTAGAAGGTACGGTACATCTCCCAACGCAAATCCAGACAGATCCATTCAAACGATCTCAATCTAACCTCCAATAATTCCAGCTGAAGCCGAATCTGGCGTTAACGACTAAGCCGAGATAAAGGCCAAGACACACGGCAGACATAGGTGAGCCGGCCCAAGGTGGCTGGGGAGCAATAACGATGAACCGAGTCTGAAGAACTGCAGTAATTTGCATATCGCCCCGGCTTTATGTTGCGCTATAACTGTTCTAAAAGTACTGTAAAAGGGGGAGTTTGGATAGTGTGCAGTTTTTCGGAAATGAGTTTTGAATTTTGGATCGTGTTGGAAATGAAGACAGTGAGCATAAGAATTTCAGTCCTTAATAAGAAGATTAAACTAAAAGAAGCTTTAGCAACCCGAAAGATCGTTTAACGTCTTTTTTTTTCGTAATTTAGTTTAGTTTTTGTTTCTCTTGGGCGGAACGGGAGGGTGTCAGACTTTTACTGACTAAAAACCCACTCCTGTTCTTACGGTGCCTTTTATGCCAGGGCCGAGTGTACCTTTCAGAAGCAGACCCTTGGCCCCAATAGGCTTCGACCCTGCTGGGCCCTTACGGTTTGCTAACATCACCTTGAGGCGCGCATGGATCATTACGCGCCGTTGACGACTTGGACTTGTCCGGACGGTTACTCGAGAGTCGGGTAAATCATACTATGTGTATGTGTGTGTACGTTTTATACTTTGATGCGGTTTTCAGTAATAATTGATGATAATCATAATATTCGTTTATTTCAGTTAATATAAAGCATACGGATAAAATAAACTTGTAAAATGCATTTAAAATCATGAAGGTATGTACACTATAGTCATCCAAAAAAGAAACATATTTAAAAAAATATTGTAATTTAAGAACTAAGCCTTACGTCATTTCTTGTTCTCGTTCAGGTGTACAGAATTCCAGTGCTTAAATATGGGATAAGCCAGAATGCAAGTGACTGCTCTCAAAATACTGTTATTGGAACGTCTCAAACTTTGCCAAAAAGAGGCAACTCTCGAACTCGTATTGCGTAGAAGTCAGGGACCCTCACTTCGGCAAACATGCTCGTGGCACTGCATTATCTTGACAGTTTCATAAGAGTTCGGTAAGCATCATTTTACTGAACTCATAATGTACTGTATACTGTACATATTTTTTTGTGTAGTTACACCAAAGTTGGCAAGTGTACATTGTCAGGCCATATGCTCTAAACAATGTGATCTTGACATCATTGATGCACTCTCACTGAGAGGGCTCTACGCTCTCGTTCTATGTCGCAGTCATCCCCATCATGAAAAGAGCAATCAATAAGGAATGAGGAAGACCCGACCTGGTTTCAAAACGGTGTACATAAGTTTTGAAACCAGGTCGGGTCATTAGTTTATAAAATTAGTAAGAAAAGAGTACAAGAGAGCTATTGAAATGGGCTATGTGGTTACATCTCTTGCCAAGATATCGACGGAGTACATTATATTTGAGCACATTAAATATGATGGGAGCAGAAGTTAAACTGACAGATTTGAAGTGTTTATGTATATGTCAGTCAGTTTATATTGGCAATAGATGAAAAGTTATATAAGAATTGAAGTTTTGTTTTCATACTTCGGGAATTTTTTACTTAAAAGTTTATTTTTAATTAACCGACTTCAAAAGAAGGAGGCTCTCAATTCGACGGTTTTTTTTATTGATTTTTATTTATTTATCTTTATTCCAAAAAAGTAAGTAACTTATAAGATAAGCCCCACAAAACCGTTGCAATGGTTTGACTGTGGGGTCGGTGAGTCTCTAGACATACTTAAATGGACTTAAAGCATTTCTAAATAATTTAATTTTAATTTGCGTCTAAATCTATTTGTGTTTGTTTCACTCCTTATGTCTGCCGGCAGACTGTTCAATAGATATGGTATTCTCTTTTTTAGTGTTCTATCACCATTATTTATGTACTCTAACTCGTATACGCCTAGATCGATTTGGAAAAGTTTCCTTTTTTGTTTGAAAGAATATACTTCTCAGTTTGACTCATGGTCCCCAGCTCAGGATCTGATGATGGAATTTTAGTGAAACGTAGGAAATCATCAAAAGTTATAGGCACACTTGTAATGGTTATGTTCTATTACCTTACGAAAGAACTTGCACACTAGGTTTAGCTGATTTTTTTTTTGTATTAATGACAGTTGTATTTTTTTTAATTAATGATTTGAGACTGCTATGGACAGACGCGATATGCAATGTGACAGCAATTTTGGGAGACTTTGATGTCAGACATAAAATTAAAAGCAATCCTAATTATTTTGTGAAAATATATGGTCGCGTTATCGCGTCACATCAGTTTTGGTCATAGACTTAAAAATCTATCTATATAGCAAAAATGAAAAGTATTGTATTTGGTAAATAGATACACACAGTGTAGAAACAACATTGGCAACTAAAATTTAACCTTATGAGTAGCGTAATTAGAGACACAATAGAAAGGCAATGACGGGGTTTAATGAAAAAGAACACTAACACATTGTGCGTCTCACGGCTGCATCAAATAGGTCCAGTTCAGCAACAATGTCAAATAAATACCTACGTAGTAGTTGACTAAGGCTGGTTTCCAACAGAACCTTACAGAGAGTTTATGGATGCACTATCATCTCCCTAGCCTTTTCCCGACTAGCTTGGGGTCGGCTTCAAGTCTAGTGGCATGCGGGCGAATACCCGTTTTTTTTCCATAAAGTGACTGCCTATCAGACCTCCACAACCAAATTACTGGACAACACAATGCTGATTAAATAAACTGATGGCCTGAGGGTACGGATGCAAATAATTATTTTTTTTATTATATCTATGTTAATCTGCACTAATATTATAAAGAGGTAAAGTTTTTTTTTTTTTGTTTTCATGGCAAAAACTTTTCGATAGAAAGCTTCTTTATTCCTGAGTGACATAGGTTATATTTTATGTATGCGGGTGAAACTGCGGGCAAAAGCTAGTCTGTGCTAAATGATAAAATAATAAATATTCGCTCAGAGACAGATTCAAAATAATAAAATACTGAAACAATAAGAAAAAATGCCATTCAAGTTATTTAGTAAATTTAAAGATTAAATAAAATTAATTTTAAAATTAAAACTTACATCAAACTGCAAGTAAATTTAATCGAACATCGACATGGTGTTTTAAATAGAAATCTTCCCACGATATCATTAATACAATGATATCTTGACACTATTCCCTTACGTGACAAAGGTACCAAAAACCCTCACACTTTACATCAATCATACTAAAAATAACATTTAAAACAAACAATTTCGGAATACCGTCCCGGCTGGTCCTTTGTACGTTATTTGACGTCCTTATCGAGCGCCGGTGACGACATCGACGTAAAAAGAAGTCATTGACGGAGACGTGAGGCGACGTCGTCGACGTCTGATGAGATGAACGGAACTTGAAGACAACATGGAGGTGATTGGCGAGGGCGGGATGCGAGATGTAACGTTGCAACGTGTTCGTTGTTGTGTTGTTTTAATTCTACTGATGGTGTTGTGAAAGGGTTTTTGTCACGTTTGTGAAGTTTTGTTTTTTATTCGTTTGGTTTATCCAAGTACTGGATTGTGGAGATCAGATAGACAGCCGATCCATCTACACTAATATTTTAAAGACGTAAAGTTTGTTTTTTGTTTGTTTGTAGGAGGTAATCTCTGAAACTACTGACCACCGCCCAAGAGCTAGATTTGTCATTAGATGATATTCACACCGAAAAAAAAAAACGTGTATCTCAGATATTTATGTTATTTTTCGAGGGAGACCAGCAATTGTCGGTGAAAAATAAAGAACGTTCCAATAGAATTGCTACAAAAAACAAAAATAGTAACAAAACTATTGCAACACCGACATTAAAATCCAATCAGTTGGCAACTCAAAAAATGACCAGCTTCCTGTTTTGAATTTGGAGCGACAGTAATTGATTGAGTGACGCAATCAATTAAATTGGTTTATCGCTTGATTGATGCGCATGCGACGGGTTGACTCGCTGACTGATTTCTGTTTTTTGTTTCGTATTATTAAGTGCTGTATGAAAAAGATTTTATTATTATTTAGTAGTCGTTTCTATGTTTTTTTGATCAAACTAAAAAGTTTCCTCTTAATTCATTCTCTTGGTAACTCGACTTCTGCATGACTATTTTAGGAAAAAGGTACATATGCCTATTTCCACTAACACTAGTCGATATTTTTTTTTTGCCCTGAAAAGTGGTGTAAAAACTATGCGCTTTAATATCAACAATTATCCGATATCTGATCCAATCTAACAAACCCGTTGTATCCCACTGTTGGGCAAAGGCCTGTTTATATTTCTCAATAGGTATGTGACATTACAAGCCAGTCCTTCCGGTAGAAGTCAAGTACGGTCCTCCATCTTTTTACAAAAAAAAACTAAATCAATTTACTTAAACTACGTAAAGGAGATCAAATAAATTAATGTAGCTTCCAAGTATATTTTTTTTTATGTCAACTATATAATTTAAGAAAGAATGGAGCGACCATTCTTCTACATCAAGTACTGCCTTGTCCCACAAATTAAGAAGCGTGAAAATACGACTAAAATGCGCAACATAGTGGCCGCCAAAAGGAATACTCTATCATTGGCGCTCGATAAGATCGGCTTTGTTCGTAACGTGCATTTTATAATTTGCACTGAAGCGTGTGCGCAGGTTGCGCAGGGTTGCCATTTTAATAAATTAAAGTCATTTTTGGTAATTAATTTAAATACATAAAAAATGAATGGGGTTTAATACTTTAATTTTACTTTAGTAAAATAATGAGTAAAATTTCCGCTGTCACTGCTGCTCACCTTGAGGTGACATAGTGGTAAAGCGTGAACGTATCAATAATAAAAAATATTAAATAACAGCATTTATAAAACAAAGTATATTTAATTAAAATTCAGTTTTATCATTAGATTTAAAATTTCAAAGAAATCTTTACTTGTTTGTTAGAGATCGTTGTTAGTAATTTGATCGAACTTTTGGAAAAATGGCAGAAATATTAGCGTAGCTAAAGTACATGTAACTTAATCTAAGATTTTTCAGTCAATGTTCAACACAACTTTCTGATGAATCTCACTACTGAATTCATCTTTAGTTTCTGCTATGCATAGCATAGCATAGTCGGCCTTATAATGTTCCCACTGCTGGGACTCAGGCCTCCTCTCTAGGTGAGGGAATGGGCCGTAATCCACCACGCGGGCCCAGTGCGGATTGGTTTCTGCTATGGCAATGAAGGAATTCAGGTGAAGGTCTCAAGATTTCCCACCCCAAAAAAAAAGCTCTAGGTTTTGCTAATGGCTTCACCCAATTGAAAGTAGAAAATATATGTTTCACTGATAAAGTAACATTTTATTTCTTAAAATTAAAATCTGTCCAGTAGTTTTTGCCCGACTATGCCAGAAGGAGCGTGTATGTATATTTCCTTGGCATGCTCTATTGCCTAAACGGCTTGTCGCATTTCAACTTGAGAGGTGTCGTTATATTCGTCTTAGACTTTGTGAAAGTGAAACTGAGTAGGCGGATTTTTGCAGCCAAATTTTTTATTTTTGTATAAACCAGTGCTTGACTGCGATCCTACCTGATGGTAAGCAGTGATGCAATCGTTGAGAGTAAGGCGCACTAGTTTATTAAGTCTATTCACTCTAGTCTTGAAGACACCCAAATTATAATCGGATGGGAAGACCTCAGCAGGCAAATTGTTCCAGTCCTTCAATGTACGTGGTATAAACGACGACGCGAAACGCTTAGCCCGGATCGTAGAGGTCTCAACAACATAACGGTGGATACTCGCCGTACGTCGGGTTGTCCGATGGTAGAAATGAGATGGCGGAATCAAGTCATGCAATTCCCGCGCACACTCCAAAATGCAACCTGTAAAACACCGAAAGGCTGGCTACCCCACGCCTGTGCTCAAGGCTTTGAAGACTGGATTTAACCAAATCTGGATCAAATTATAGTAAAAAAAATAAAATTATTCGTGTCTTCTATGGTATTAAAATAAAGGGCTCTAAACGACGATTTTAAAAGTATTGCTCACTAAAATATAAGAAATAAATATGCTGACTAAAGATATAAAAAGTTCAAAACAAGTCCTTTAAGCAGTCTGATACAGTTGATGACGTCAAATCTATGATTGAATTAAAATCATCAACTGCAACTGACTTAGTGATTTTTTGCGGTCGGGTTTTTCGACACCGTAAAATTATTTATTGAGTTTATTCATTAAAAACAAAAATACCAATCTTTTCTCTTTTTAATATTAGTAAAGATTGATATTAAACAAATAGATTAATATTAAATAAATAATCTGTTAACCAGACTGTGCAGTCAATATAACGCAATGTGCCCTAATTGTTTTTGAACAGTTTTAACGAATTTAGAAATTAATAAATTATTTTTTGTTGTATTTGTAACTACAACAGTGACATTTCATTACTTTTCCATATAACTTCACCTTTGCTGTCACTAGTGAAACATATTAAACATTGAATGCTGTGAACAGTAATAACTATAATCCAGATTTATGTACTGTTTATTGTATTAACTGTCTTCATTTGTCACTATACTTAGAAACAAAAAAAAAATATAGAAAATTGCCCAATAGAATGGCAATGCCGTATTTTGGGTAATTTACCAGTCGACAGCGATACGGAGGAGTTTTTCGACGCCATACTTTTGATTGCTTTTTTAGTTCTTTAGCAGTAGATAGTTTAAATAAAAACAGCTTAAAACAAATTATTAATACGTAGTGTAAAGTCTACGAAGTTAGTTTCTTGACTTAAATTATTCTCTTATAATAACACCAACGTCAAATGGCCAGGACCCGAGCCCTAGCCATGTAGCCGGCCATCAATCAGCCGACTGCTCGGGGCAGGATTCATTCCGAGTTGTAGCAGATCGCGCAGATAACACCACCGTGTATGATGCGATTTAAACCGAGATGAGACCGTACATACGAGTAGGGGGTCAAGTGGCGATGGATAACATGGTGATGTGAGAATTGTTTCTCATTTAATTCGATTCTTTTGTAAACTATTTAAAGTATTCTCCAACTAAATAAAAAATAAATAAGGTGTGAAATTCACCCCCTAAGGGGATGAAACGGGAGTCCAAAGTTTGTATGGAGAAACCGAATTTCACGGGGGCGAAGCCGCTAGCAGAAGCTAGTGAATAATATATTTATTTCAGACCAGATACAAATTAACACGTAATACCATTACACGTTAAAAGCAACTGAAGGAACAGGTGGGCCTCAATAAAAGTCTGACAATCTCTCTTGTTCCTCCCAGAGCATGATGATTACCCACCCCAAAAGAAAAGGTTGCCCATGACATGGGAAATTTTTACTTTGACCTTTGCCTTGTAGAGTGATGGTTTATAGACAGGTCTTCCATGAATCACTCCTTAGTAACTTCGTGGCTATGTGTATGTAAATACTTTAAGTTTTGTGGTTTGTTGCAAATTTAAGGCACTATCTCCCGAGCAGTACCATAAAACAGTGACCAAATTGTCAAATGTGGATCCTACTTACTCCTCGGTAACGGCTAGGTCAATAGGTTCGAAAAAAATATATGTTTATTATAGATTCATGTACAACATTATCTAAATATGATTTTTTCGTATGACTAATATTTTTGCCAAAAAAAAAAACACATGTTTTTCGATTGTTTTCCCTACTCCTTTCAAACGGCTTTGATCTTTAGAAATATGTTTACAAAAAAAAGCTTGATGATGAATGATTAAGTGTTCTTCAGAATGTACATAGTATCTGTAAATGAATCGACATTTCGCAAAGAAATTGTTTTAAAGGTCAGCGGGGCTCTATGCGGGCGCACGAGTATATTGTGTGCATTTTATTCCAGCCAGATTTTCAAGGGACTATATGCCTTAAGTCTTACAAAAATTAAGATTACTTGCTAAATGTTCAATTAATTACCTATTTTAGCTGTCTAGTTCTAGGACCAATGCTTACCTGAAACAAAGGAATAAATAATAAGTTGGTGAAAAATTCATTTTAAACAATATTTTTTTGTGTGTGGCGGACGGGAGTCGAGAAGTGGACATCTTTAGCCTGAAATAATTATGAAAGATATAACAAAAACAAAGTGTCTTGATTACAAAAAAATAAATAAAGTATTTGTACGATATGTTTTTGTGTTTCATTTAGTGCTCCCCCATCAAATGAAGTCAACCAATTTGCCTGACCTCCACAAACCAATAATTGGGTAACACGATACCCCTTGGTAAGACTGGTATCAGATTTGCCATCAATGCCAGCCAGGACCAATAGTTTATCGTGCTTTCCGAGGAATTTTAGTATATTACGATGATCGCTCATCTAAAGACCGACCCATGTGGCTGTTATTATATTACCCACAAGCCCTCCCCTCTTCTCCCCACCAAATTATGTTAAATGACACAATAAATCAAACCGGTAGTATTAAAATATCTAATCCTAACACAACAGCCACAAATTCAGCATAAACACAGAGCTGCAGTAATAATTGCGAGCTCTCGCACCGCGCATGCGTCGACGCCCTTAATCAGAATCCTGCGCGCGCGCACATCGCGTCAGATTACACTGTAGATCCGTGACGTTTGACGCAGAGGATAGGGTACCAGGAGAATGGCGAGTTGAGTTGGTGAAATAGATTTCCCATATCCAGAAACGGTGTTCTATTCTGCTCATGTAATGAACAATTCGAAAATTTGCCATTACAGCACTAGTAGGGTTTTACTACTGGACCATGGGTAGTCCGAAAAGAACCCCCCCGGGGTCCTAGACAAAGAAGAAACACTGGTGTGGTTTTAGTTGGTAAAAGTCTGGCACGCCTTCCTGCTCGGCCTTAAAGCGAGAGAAGTCATTGGATGATTCCTCACTTTAAAAAAGTGTAAATTTAAGGAATTTATTTGTATCCCTAGGTTTAGAGGAAGTGACAAGGCCTGTCTCGAACAATAGCCCAATGATAGCTAGATTATGAAGTAAAACGATAAAAACAACGGTGGGCACCACCATAAACCAAGGGATTCGAATCATAGAAGAATATATTAATATCTTTGACGTTCAATTTAGCAGACAATAGTTTTGTTTATTTCATGAAGTTACTGAAGATTTATTTAAACTTTATTGAAATACTGAAGACAAGCTTGATTTACAAAATTCCTATTCAATTTTTTAATCCTCCCAACCCGCTCTCGCTAGCGCCTATCATCACACAATCCCTGCTAGGTGCAACGCCCCACCTGCGCAACAAATCAGGAAGTGTTCCCCTGTCACAACAGTTACGGACGGGCCCATCACTTTATATAACTAACGCGTTTGAAACTGTTTGTTGCAGATGATAGAATACGAAGTGGCAGGCAAGAGATGGAGATAGGATTTAAACAGGTGAAAATGCGGATACTAGAAATATAGCTAGCTCTTACTAAATGGCTAAATAAGAAAGAGAAGCAAGAAACTGTATCTTTGCTACAAATGACAAAATATAAGATAGCTGAATGATTTTTGGGGATACAAGGTATCTTTCTGGTGAAATTAATACGTAATGGTGTGAGACCAAGTAAAAAAATATTGCCACCATTGAGAGAACATTATGTTTATGATGATGGTGACCCGAATATTTTAGAAGTAGCTACTGATACAACAAGAGTACGTGTTATCGCATCACTTCCTATTACTAACATTTTGAAAGTGTTTGTTGTAAATGATAGAGTATAAGGTGGTAGGGCAAAGATGAAGAAAAGATCCTAAAAAGTGAGGTTGAATATAATTCCGCTAAACCTATGGATAGTAAGAGAAGTGTGTAAGCAGTATATGCGTTGGTTGCAAATGATAGAATATAAGGTGACATGGCAGAAAAGAAGAAAGGATTCTGGTATGTAAGTTAAAATTTGCCATTTTCCGAAAATCCGTGGATTTTAGGTATTATAAGAGGGTTCAGAAGATTTTGTTGAAGATCTAAACATGAAATCGGAACTTAGATTTAGATTACAAATAACCCAAACAAAAAATAAACAATAGGTGCACAATCTGTCAAATTTGATGGATGAGGTAACATGTCCAATGATGTCACACTTTCTGTTAATAAGAATTGAGAAATTTTTGCTAGGCATGACTGAACTAGTATTTGCTTTCAAGGAGACTGAGAGACGGAAAAAGATAATGCTCTCATCCAAACAAACATAGAAGTAGCTGTCATAGGGACTGTTCGAAAAAGTGATCTCGGCCCTGAAAAGCAAAGTGAAAGAACGTGGATAAAACTCCAAACTCAACCGTCAGTAAAAGTCTAAAAATTTATCTTACTCCACTCAGCGCGGAAAAGTCATTTAATGATTTACTACCCGAAGTGCAACTGTCATAACCTCTTCTATTTTCAAAATCAAAACGATATCAACAACCTGACAATCCAATGGCTTCACATTTATTTACATTTCAACCTGAACTGACAAAATCAGTAAATAATGTTTTAAAATAAAATCTATTTTGTTTCAGACTGCAGCCGAGCGTTCGATCAACCGTCATTTCAAACGGTGAGTGACAGTTGACGTGATGCGAATTTACTTTGTTTTCCAATTTCAAATGTTGTTTATTTTGACGTTTTCATGGTTGCTGGCTGGAAAATTTAGGGTTATTATTTATCTGTCAAAAGTATTTACACTTTTATAAACGTGGATATGCACCAATATGGTTTAAAAAAGAAAGAAAAATAAAAAGAAATAAAGAAAAATATTTTATTTGGCACACATACATACAATGTAGAAACAACATGACTTTAGAAAAAAAAAGAAAACTAACATTGGGTGTTTCGCGGCATTAGTTGTTTCTGCTTAATTCATTAAATCGAAGACTTTTAGCTCTGGTACATAAAAAAACCAGGCAAGTGTGAGTGGACTCGCACACTGAGGGTTCCGTACAAAATTACCTATGAAAACAGATCAATTTCCAAATTGAGATAAGAACATTTTTCCGACTTCGACAAAAAAAGTTGTTTTTTGTGACGCAACTAAAAAGTTTACGGTTTCCAGATTTTTTCCTATACTTGTGCTATAAGACCTTGATTAACCGTAGACCGTGCCAAATTTCAGGATTGTAGGTCAACGAGAAGAACCTATGAATTTTGATTCCCTTGAGTCGAGTGTCAAAATATCTGTTACGGAACCCTAAAATAAAACAAAATAATATGTCTTTATCAAAAACGAAGTTATTATAAAGCTTCAAAGCCATGTTGTCTCTGTTGAAACATATGAATTTTGCTCTTTATAAAGGATAGTACAAAATAATTTCTGGAAAGATATTTGTTGTGTTAGGTAAAGTAAAAAATTAATTTATAATCTCATATCGTTTCCTAGTCCTCAATACCAAATATGGTTTCTTTATTTACCTCATCGTTTCTTCTGGTTCAGTTAAAAGACTTCTGACGACTGCTGGACATGGACCTCCTACGTGTCTGTAAAAATCATTTCCAGCGAATTCTCGATAAAAATTTCTTATATATATTTTGTTTTCAAGTACTTTTCAATAACCTTTCCACGACAATCAAACAGTCCAAAGTCCTTTTTAACAATTGATAAAAAATGCACTGAATCAGTACTCAATCAATTGATTCTACATCCATCAAAATAACGTTGACAACAACGAACGCACACTCATAAAGATATAAGTACTTACAAACAGTCGCCTGGCAATGACCTGCGGATTGATTCATTCAATCATGCTGATTGATTGACATGTGACGTGTGACAATGCTGAGCTCATTGATCAATCAATTGTTACTAGACAGTACAGTACAGTACAGTACAGTACAGTAGTTGGTCGTAGGTTAATTTTATTTTATATTGAAATTTTATTATTATTTGTTTTTAGGGTTCCGTACCTCAAAAGAAAAATACGGAACCCTTATAGGATTATTTTGTTGTCCGTCCGTCAGTCTGTCTGTCAAGACCCTTTATCTTGGAAACGTGTGGAGATATCGAGTTACTTCCCGTTGATCTAGAATCCAGAAATTTGGCTAGAAGAAAGGTCTCATAATACTAGTACAGAAAAAAATCTGAAATCTGTAAATTTGTAGTTAAGTACGTCACAAAAAAAAAGTTTATTGCGGTTCGGAAAAATCATCGTAACTCAATTCAGGAATTGAACTGTTTTCATAAGTAAGTTTGTACGAAACCTTCGGTGCGCGAGTCCGACTCGCACTTGCCCAGTTTTTTTTTAATAAGTTTATACAGAGTTTTTTTTTTATTGGGTGGGAAAATCATCTTATGACAAATCCCGCTCTTGGGCGGAGCTAGCGAGATAGTGTCAGACTTTTACGGACTAAAAACCCACTCCTGTTCCTTCTTTGCCTTTGTCCCAGGGCCCCGAGTTTCACTTTCACACTATCCGTGACCCCAGTAGGCTTCGACCCTGCTGGGCCCCTACGAAGTTTATACAGAGTGGATATTTGAAATGGGACATTTAGGACAGGTGCTTTAATTGTTATAGTTACATGACAATGTAACTTACCCGCCCTTACCGTCCCATATCAAGAATCCATCCTGCATGCAAAAAAAAGTGGTGATTTATTTGATTGGAACTTAGAAATTCATCTCGAAGTCATAAATTACTAAACCACTTTCAGGTTTTAAGATCTCGAAGAGAGCCGAATAAAACTGTGATTTAAAATATTTTATTAGAATTTATGTAGATTTACACTCGTCTTTTTACCCATCTTTACCACAGACCGACCCAAACAAAAATATAAACATGTAAAAAAATCCCCAACATGAAGATTTCCATACTGCAATATTTCTCCCCATAATACCCCAACACAATATGATTAAAATCTAACAGACTCTAAACTATAGAATGAACGACAACAAGTCTCCTAAAGTTCCTTCTTTAAGTCTAAAAAATATTGAACACACTAGACATTTTATTACTACCACACGGCAAACAGAACTTTCGCGGTCGAGAATCGAACCCGTACCCACCTACAACCACTTGTTTACAACTTGACCGTGGCGATATATTCAGAATCAAATTGTCGACCGATCATCGTGTCCGACTCCCACGCTAACAAACTTAACAACACACACTACCAACCAAATACCGCCTTTATTGCTTATGCGATAGGGTTTGTTTAAACTGCATATAAATTGTTGTAATCTCCTTGAGTAATTTGCGTCCTTTTAGTGCCTTTACGTCGATCTTAAGATAAATTTTGATAAAATATTACGTGTTTATTTCATTACCACCTATTCATTACACGACTTTGATAACAATTAAGTATCTTATATATTTAAGGTGTTAAAAAATTAACTTTAAGAATTTCGAGGGGACATTGTACTCCTCATTATGAAAAACTTTTACTATGCGACCAAACCTGAAATCGCGAAAAAAAAAACAGTTGTTCCCTACATTTATGTTCGCTTTACTCGTCAAAATGTATGGAGCAGTTGATTTTTTTTTTTCGTTATGTCAGGTTTGGTCCCATAGTAAAAGTTGTTCATAATGAGGAGTACAATGTCCCCTCGAAATTCTTAAAGTTAATTTTTTAACAACTTATATAAAAAAGAATTCTTGATTAATAATTTGCTATGCAGAATTTAAATTTAGAATTTCTCTGAAATACTGATTCTCTCAAATCATGATTTCAGCCGAAAGGCGTCCACTGTTGGACATAGGCCTCCCCCAAGTGTCGCCATAACAAACGTTCTTGTGCGTCTCGCATCTATCGTATTCCCGCGACCCTCATCAGATCATTGGTCCACCTTATAGGAGGCCTTTCAACGCTGCGACTTGTGGTACGTGGTATTTTTTCGGTGAGCAATATGCCCTGCCTACTGCCACAAGTTTGGAGATTCTTCTTATTTCTTTAAACTAAGCATAATGGTCGACGAGTTTTATAAATAAGGCTGAAGTGTTATAAAAAACTAAGCAAGTGTCGACACATAGGTACGTTTTTTTGCTACATAAACAGGCGTATCTTTTTTTTTGTTAACTTTTATGTTTGATTTTTACAGCTTCAAGTGACCGCAAACCTGAATCTAAGTTGTTAATTTCAACTCGATACCTCCACGCGTTCCTGAGATAAAGGGTGTTGACAGACAGACAGACGGAGAACAAAGTGATCCTATAAGGGTTCCGTTTTTACCTTTTGAGGTATGGAACCCTAAAAAAACTAGTTACTGCCAGCGTCTTCGCCCGCATGATAATAGAAAATTATTCCAAGAGAACATACTCCTAAGATAAAAAGTATCCTATGTGTCCTGGATTAGCACTCATCCAGGACACATTCTCAATACTCAATACTTTATTGCATTCCATATTATGTACATATAGGTGGTATAAACATTGTCAAGATCAATATGGACCCTGTCGGGCACAGCAAAGTTAGGAGAGAGGACGAAGACTAAGTAACAATTCATGGAATTAATTAATTATTATTATAGGTAATTAGATGTTTAAAAGGTTAATAGATGTATATGTATATTATTGTGTGGTGAATTATGTTACATATTTTAATCTATTTATTATTGTTTTTTATTCTATTCGTGTGCCAAGTTTCATCGATATCCGATCAGCTGTTCGAGCGTAAACAAGTAACGAACATATACCTACACACCATCACACCAAAGTTTGCTTAACTCTGCTTCCAAACCTTTAAAATTGGAACTTACCAAAATCCATCCAAAAGTTGTCTGTAAAAAATCGCTTTTAGCGATAAGACCACCCATTGTGACACCCTATTAATTTTAATTTCCTAAAGTAAGTTGTATTTTTGGTATACAATAAAGAATATCTATCTATCTATCTATCTTACCTTGTCTTCAAGCTCTTCTAAAAAAGCTCTGACCCTAATAAACAGATATCAACATAGCTACCGTCCACAAACTAACCAACCACAATAATCAGTATCACAATTATTATGAAAACAGAAAATATGAGCAAAAATTACACGTTTACGTTAGTGACAGGTCAGACGGGTCCGGACTGATTGCCTGTCCGTCTGTCTGTCCGTCTGTATGTCTGTTCGTCCGACGGACATATTAACGTTGCGTGCAAGCGTTGATTTTGTTTTTGTTTGATATTAATAATAAATAGGGATCATGTGTTTGCGCGCTTTTTATGTGCACTACTGTTTCTTATCGCTGTCATGACTTACAAGGTAGCAAGAGATAAGGTAATGGATGGTTTTTTTTAATGTAGAAAAACATCCAATTACTTCTCCCGATTTAGTGCGGAGCGAGAGGACGTATCAGACTTTTACTGAGTAAAACCCACTCCTATGTTACTTGACCGTCCGGTAACCGTCCGGACCGAGCCCAAGTTACCGACGGCGCGTATTGTTCCACGTGGGCTTCAAGGAGATGTCAGCAACTGTAGGGGCCCAGTAGGGTCGAAGCCTACTGGGGCCAAGGGTCTGATTCTGAAAGGAAGACTCGGCCCTGGTACGAAAGGCAACGAAGGAACAGGAGTGGGTTTTTAGTCAGTAAAAGTCTGACACCATCTCCCGCCCTGCCCAAGAGCGGGGGATGTCATAAGATGATATTCCCACCGGAAAAAAAAAACTCCTATGTTACTTCTTTGGCTTTCGTTCCAGGACACCGGCATTTTCTTTCAGAAGCGAACCCATGGCTCTAGTAGGCTTCGGCCCTGCTGGGCCCCTAAGGTTTTGCGGACATCTCATTGAGGCGCGCGTGGAACTCTACGCGCTGTCGATGACTGCTCGCTGTCTGCAAGCCCACGCCTACGGTGGCTGGAAACCAGGGTCGGGATCCCGGCGGCAAAGTAACGGATTAATAGTAACTATTAATATATTGATTAGAATTTTATTTTCAAAAATATTTCAAAATACTGTTTAATTAGGAAAGAAAAAAAAACTTCTTGCAAAATCCGAAAATTGTCGTTTAATAGATTCTTCCTAAAAAGGGCAATGTCCATCGCTATCTCATTCCAATGTCAAAAACTTGTCAAAAATACGGTACGTAATCTGTTTATACAAAAGGCAAAGTCCAGACTCACAGAAATTTTGCACAAAGGTTTCTTTTATGATATTTACAAAGAATAATACAGGATTTTTCTAAATCCACTTCCTAATGGAATTAAATGGGGGTCCAAAGTATGAAAAAACCTTCTTTTACGTGGGCGAAGCTGCTGGCAGAATCTAGTATTATTGAATCTGATATTTTTTGTCAGAATTATACCGAGACTAGAATAATATGTTCTAATTAGATTAACATATTATTACGTATGTAAGACTGACGGATTAAGGACTTAAATCATCAATCGAGTACTCAATCCACCCCATCCTAATTAAATACACAACAGAATGAAATTACAGAGTCCAAATTAATTTGTAATATAATTAAAATACCTACTCAACTTAATTATGTAAAGGACCATGCTCAGAGTGCAAAATCTTTTAAAACAAACAAAAACTTTTAAAACACATCACTCACAACGACATAAAGAATTGACGACTATATATTACCGCCTTAACACCAACATACTAACCATATATTTAATTTTAATCCTGTGTGCACATTGCCCTCGGTCGCGATTAATTATAATAACACCGTCGCACCGGATGTACCGCGGCCATCCATCAACCGTCAAGCGCGCATCACTAATTACAAACACCTCACAACCCGTATTAAAACGATCCAACGTATATTTTAATTTATAATAATAACATGTGCAATATTCTTTACAATAATTCTCTTTATAAACGCAAAATGAAATCAACGGAAACGCGAGCGTAAACGTTCGTCATAGAGCTATATATCGCACAGACGCGCCACGTCGCTTGCCGCACTTTACCGTGAGGCACCCATCTCGCCGCGCGCATTAAGTCTGCAGTCACTCTCAATCACTCAAGCTGTCCGGCCGTCACTCATAAGCAAGACGAACGGGGGAATGTCGGTGGCCTCCTTTGAACCCCCTTCTCCCTGTAGGTGCACAGGGGGGATGGTCAGCTCTTGAAGACAATTTACTGTACAAGTCGAGTTCGCCGTCCGGGATTCGTGCACTGATGAAATTTATTTGGAGCAACTTGTGTTGCAGTTTCCTTCTGTTATGGGATTTCCATAGCGACCGTTGGAACTTATATTTTTATGGACTTTTGTGCGGGGAAATGGGAATGTATGTTTTCCAGTTCTGTTATGTATGAACACAGTTTGTGATTTTTATAAAACTGTGAGTAACTTTTATTTGTATTCGGAAGAAAGTACGGCTAATAGAATTTTTTATCGTTCTGTTTTCTCTGGGATAGGATTGAAGTTGTACGAGAACTTTCATAACAGAGCTGATAACCGACATGACGATAATTTATGAGATGTTTACAACATGCCATATGATCAAACTGCCATTTCCTGTTGTAAAGTTTCCGAAAAGATATTTATTTTAAATACATCCCGAAAACCGTATCTCAACACAATGAGCGCAGGCTTATTGTGTTGTTCTCACTATCAATCCTCCATCCAAATTAACACAAGACACGACTAAACTACAAAACATTAGCTCAGAAAAAACTCAACAAAGCGGGGCCAGTCTCAAACGGTGAGTTAACATCATTATCGGCGTTGGACGCGGGTGGGGGCGAAACGGGGCGAATAAGGGGGCAAACAGGGGCGGAGGGGGCGACACACGTCGCTCAGATGTCGCGCGCAGACGGACGTCTTTGTCGACCGAAGCTTTATTTACTCTTCGCGTGGACACGCAACGACTAGAAGTGACAGCGTCTGAAAAACATTTATTTTTGGTTGACCTCTCGCTAATTAGGTCGATTTTTAGAAATGAATGGATGGAGTGTTTTGGTCAGGTTTTTGATGGATTCCAGTAGAAATGAATTTTAATTAGATGATGTTGTAATTAAAATATGAATAGTTGAAACTAATTTGATGTAAATGATGGGAAAACAATAAATACAACAACAAACAGTGTTCTATAATATCGTCGAACAAGTTAGACACATATAGTTCTTAAAACATATTAGAAGGTAGACAAGATCTATATCTCTATATATATATTGAAAAAAAAAGACTCTCACTTTCAATGTCCAGGACGAGGTATATCTTAAATTTTCTAACACCTAGATAAATCACTACATACCTCAATTTTTCTAATGCAGAAGAGACAGCAAAAGGACGATTGCAGGCTGATTTAACAACAATATTTCAATGCCACTCTAAATAATTATAAATAAATTACCACCAGCAGGTACTTATTAATTTTAGTTCGCAAAAAACATATGTGTCGCTTCTACAAACTACATCTGTGTTCACCGTGTTGATTCAATCAAACCTGACAGCACAAAGTCGATGTGGGTTGGACAGTCTACTGATGATCGATTTTTCCACCTCCCCCCCCCCCCCCCCTCCGTGTAAATAGCGTTATGAATAACTGGCTAATGCAGGCTCACAAACAGAGTAGCCTTCACAAATACTGGCTACGTTTTTGTTGGTGCTAGCCACTTGTTTGGGTAAGGCTTTCTTGATTTGGTGTACATTAGTAGGTGGACATGATTTTTACAGGTTTTTCTTTGTATGTATAGTATTGCGGCGGTTTACACTATAGTAAAATATCATCCACCAACCCGCACTGCAGCCGCGTGGTGGATTACGGTCCATTCCCTCACCTTGAGAGGAGGCCTGAAATCCAGCAGTGGGAACATTAAAAATTTGTTTAAGCTATGTTTAAAATATAGCAAATCATAGTAAAATTCGAGACTTTGACTACTTTTTAATAATAGAACGTATTGGAGACCTGTTTCCATAATGGACACTAGAAATAGAATAAAACCAATAACGATAAAAAATTGTTGCGTGCTTGCGGACGGCGAGCAATAGGTAGCACGCAGTCCGACCGTCCGGTAACCGTCCGGATCAAGCCCAAGTCGTCGACGGCACGTACTGTTCCACGCGCGCCTCAAGGAGATGTCAGCAACCGTAGGGACCCAGCAGAGTCGAAGCCTACTGGGGCCAAGGGTCTGATTCTGAAAGGAAGACTCGGCCCTGGTACGAAAGACAACGAAGAAACAGTAGTGGGTTTTTAGTCAGTAAAAGTCTGACAAAATCTCTCGCCCCGCCCAAGAGCGGGGGAAGCATAGGATGATTTTCCCACCGAAAAAAAAAACCAACCAAATCTAAAAGTTTCGGTAATGGGAGATACCATAGATATGCGAGACCTAATGTATCCCAGACCACTATTTTCGTTTCTTGACTTTTCTTTATTTAATGAAAAAATAGCAGATATCAAAATTTTCATACTACAATTCAACTCTCATATAATCAAATAAAATCCTCTCATATCAGCCCAGCTATACCTCCACAGCCTGCATGACTGCACTCAATCACACCCAAGACGCACCTCCTCAACCCTCTCCTACTTAATTGACGTTCCACTCCATCAAAACAACCTTAAACATTTCAACCAATATAAACCCAACTACAGAACAAACGAAATACAACCTTATAACAACAGGATTGAAATTCAATGCGACTGCAGGTAAAAAATTGCAGAAAATTTGCATTGTGCTGCAAATATGTTTGCTGTGGAAATAAGCAATTGTGAACTATATTTCAACGGAGTAAGGATTATTTGAAATGAAATAGTTATAGTTGATGTTGAGATGTGCAGCTGTCATCAGGAAATCATACGTCACAGTTGAAGTGTCAAAGAAAAGATGCTTTGAGTTAAATGTGGGAAATAAAAAGGCGCTAAGGTCAAAATGGCAATGCACTTTTATGATTATTTGAAAAACTTGTTTCTGAAATAAGATATCGTGTATTAATCTTTTAAGCTTCTAAATTATGTGACATGAGGTCTGGGAATAAATTAAGTATTGATTTTGGTAAATTATGAAAGACTTGTCATTTGTTTAGCATGCACATTAGTTTTGGTCAAACTGCAGTTTTTATGGAATAAATCAGCTCAGTTTTTTAGTTTGTTATTAAGATTTGTTATTACTTTGCTTTGTCTGTACCTAGCGGTACCTATCGAGGGATTAGAAATGCAAACTCTATCAATCTAAAAATTTCGTCGAACTTTCTATCGTAATATTTTTCGTCCGGTAATCGGACCGAGCCCAAGTCGTCGACGGCGCGTACTGTTCCACGCGCGCCTCAAAGAGATGTCAGCAAATCGTAGGGGCCCAGCAGGGTCGAAGCCTACTGGGGCCACGGGTAGTGTGAAAGCGAAACCCGGGGCCCTGGGACGAAGGCAACGAAAGAACAGGAGCGGGTTTTTAGTCAGTAAAAGTCTGACACTATCTCCCGCTCCTCCCAAGAGCGGGTTTTGTCATAAGATGATTTACCCACCCAATAAAAAAATCTCGCTGATAAAAAGATTTATTTTATTACTATCAGCATTCAGCATTTTATTAAAGAAACACCATAAGATAATCTGGCTTCCAAAAACAAGTCATTAAACACCACATCTTTAACATTAACGACCGCCATTAAAAATGCTTAAAAGTTTTCAACAAACTTCTGAAGCCCACAAGTAACCAGAAAGCTCTTATATTCGTTGCACAGTGTGACAAACTGGATGCTGCCCGACGAAAATAGTCAACGATGTTTGACAAATAGCTAACAGATGTCGCTTCACAAGTGGGAGGTCTACGGCACCTTTTTTTCCTCGCATTTTGCGCCTCGGAACACTTGGCGAGCAATATTCGGCGATTGTTTCCAAACTTGAAACAGAAGTTTCTTTATTGTGAATGGTCGTGGAAAACTCTTAATAAGATAGCGTTGTGCTCGGTTTAGATATTTCTTTTTGGCTTGAAATTGGCTGAGTTTGTAGCACTGGGTGCTGTCTGTTCGTTGTTTGGTCTAGGATTTAGTAGTTGAAGTTTTCACTAACTAGCTATAGAGATATAATATTATTTTGGAGTGTTTATAGGAACATGACAGTTCTAAGGTAATGTATTAATGCTAGTCTGACCCCCGATCGCCGTTTGGTAAACGTCCGGGGAGTCTGAGGCCGAGTTGTCAACGGCGCGGAGTGTTCCACGCGCGCCTCTTGAGAAGTTAGCAAAACCGTAGGGGCCCAGCAGGCTCGAAATCTACTAGGGCTATGGGTCGACTTCTGGAAAAGTGACCCGTGGCCCTAGAACGTAAAGAACAACTGAAGAAATGTAAGTGTGGTTTTAGTCAGTTAAAGTTTAACACACCCTCCCGCTCACCCTAAAGTTCATTAGATGATTTCCCACCTTAAAAACATCTCTGATTTTCTCAAGCTCTGAAAATCTGTCCAAATTTGGCCTTAAAGTGGGTTTTGGTTTTGGCACATTCACAACTCAAAATACTTCAAAATAGTCCAGAAGCCCGCTTACCATCTAATAAGACTTGTAAAGCCATTTCTGATACTTTTTCTCATATATACCATACATTCAAAGGAGCTCCTAGCTACAATCAGAACAGCGACTTTAACAGTCATTACGCATTAGAGGCTAGAAATTCTGACACCAGTCTTGACCAAGAAATATCGTGTTATCCAATCGGGCCGTGGAGATAGTGCCTGGCAGTGGCTCCATGTAAAAATGTGACTGGAACAGACCCCAACATAGTTGGAAATAAGCTAGCCAAATTTATTTTGTATGTACAAATTCAAAGAAAGATTCTATACTTGCAGAGATTTTAAACAACTCATGAACCATCCAAACATTATCCAAAATATTCCAAATTACACGAATCGTCCGCAAACAACATAAATCGCTTTAATACGAAACCGCGCGGAATCAATCTATCAATCAATAAATCGCGCTAAAGATTGAGATATTCCACTCGGGGGGCGAGACGGCTAGTGGGGGCAAAAGGGGGTGAAAGTGGGTGACAGGGAGGGGTCTGTTTACCGCGGCTGTGACGGATATATCCCTCGTAGACACCCGTCAATCATCTACGATATGATGAGAATTAATATTTCACGAAGATATTACGACGACCGATGAGTCTTGATATTTAAATGCGAGTAATAATAGATGTGGTGGCTGTTTGACGAGGAAGAGTGAGTTGAGGATTGTGGATTTTGAAGTTAATTTGGTAACGTTGAATCAGTAATTTAAAAATAAATAAATTGAAAGACTATATTGTGAGATTAGTGAAAGTGCGAATCGAACTCGCGTGCTAAGGGTTCCGTTCAAACTTTCCTGTGAAAACAGTTCAATTCCCGAATTGAGTTACGAAGATTTTTCCGAATTGCTATCTTTTTTGAGGCGTAACTACAAATTTAAAACATTACTTACGTACATAACATATTGCCTATGTCACTCAGAAATGAAACAGCTTTCAATCCGTGAACAAATTTTAGCAATTGGATCAGTACTTTCAGATATTACCTCCTACAAACAAACACACAAAAAAATAAAAATAAAAATTTCAGGTACCTCTTTATAATACGAGTATTAAGTATAAATTATCTATCTAAATATGTTAAAAGAGGAACTGACTGACTGAAGTATCAACACACATCGGAAACTATTAAGACAAGGAACGATGACGTAAATGAGCACTAAGAAAGTATTGTCCTGAATTCACCCCCCCAAGAAATGAAACGGGGACCCAAAGTACGTACATAGCAACTTACTTTCGCACGAGTGAAGCCACTGGCAGATATTTGTTAATAATAACAGTAAAGATACTAGGACGCAATATTAAGTAAGTTAAGTATTAATAATTAATCATGTAAGCAGCCATTACTTCCCAATCGTTCTACTCAAACCCCAAGCGAACGGGTTCGCGCGTGATTTCGAGCCACTTCGGTTAAACACCAAGCGAACGCTAGCGTCCGCATAGATTATAAAATATTGAGCGTTTTATTTATAGGGTATTTATACAAGAACATAAATAAGAAGTTTTTTTTTTAATTGATATAAACCAGTGCTTGACTGCGATCCCACCTGATGGTAAGCAGAGATGCAATTATTGATGGTGAGGCGCACTAGTTTATTAAGAGCCTATTCTCTCTAGCCTCGAAGACGCCTAAATTATAGTTGGACGGGAAGACCGCAGCAGGCAAATTATTCCAGTCCTTCGATGTACGCGGTATAAACGACGAAGCGAAACGCTTAGTCCGGACCGTTGAAGTTTCAACAACGTAAGGGTGGATACTCGCCGTACGTTAGGTTGTCCGATGGTAGAAATGAGATGGCGGAATCAAGTCATTCAATTTCCGCTCCTGCAAGGTGGACCGATGACCTGGTAATGGTTGCGGGAGTACGATGGATGCGAGACGCACAGGACCGTTCATTGTGGCGACACTTGGGGGAGGCCTATGTCCAGCAGTGGACGTCTTTCGGCTGAACGGCGCACACTCTCTAAAATGTAACCAGTTCTTCATAAAGTAGATAGTCTGTAAATACCGAAAATAAGCAAACCTTTCTTTTATTTCCTATGTACCTATCGATATCCACGGGTTAAACATCCAATACTTCAATCACTACTTCAAGTAACGTCCAACCAACTCCACATTTCTCACATTCGATCAGAAGCATTTCTTAACAACATCCACATTTTTCAGAAAAAAAAGTAAAACAAAATTACATCAGAAAGTTGTACTAGAAGTAGAAATGTGTAAACAGCTAGGAAATCAATCAAGTCGGACTTGCACCCCCAGGTTGGGGGTGAAAGGGGGCGTCGCGGAGTATAGCGGGGTGTCGTGAGACCCCTTGACCCCTGCAGTAGACGGGTGACGTCTGACTGATGGCTTTCACGGGACAATGTTGCAACTGCTTAGTACGGGAGTGAAATGTTGGTTTAATAGTAGAGATAGATGACTGATGAGAAACTGTTGATGTCATCATAATTATGTATTTTTATAAAGGATTGTGAAAGGAACGGCTTTAGATGTCAATTAAATAAATGGAAAATAGAGTTACCACGGCCCTAAAACGCAAAAGATAACTAAAGGACCATGGATTGGTTTTAGTTAGTAAAAGTCTGACACACTCTCTCGGCCCACCCAGAGTCATCATCATCATCGTTTCAGCCGATAGATGTCCACTATTGGACATAGGCCTTCCCCAAGTATCGCCACAATGAACGGTCCTGCGCGTCCTGCATCCATCGGACATCGACAATTTCCTACCCCAAAAGAAAGAGATCAAAGAGTGGTACAAAAATGTAAAAACAGTATGTGTTATGTTATATTTTGATTTAGGTGTCAGATAAGATCACTTTTGTAAATAAATATTCCTTCTGGAGACTCGAAATGCATTGAGTCCATTTAAACTTATCTTCTTTATAACTTATATTTGTCACAAACGACAAATTTTAATTAACTGTCTCAGATTTCTCCAGTAATCACTCTCCATCCATTCTTTCAGGTCTTAATCCTTTCCAAAACTGACGGATCCTTCCTCCTTTCACAAAAACTAATAAACCTTAATCTGAACATAATTATATATATATATATATTATATATAAACACATCACGCTCTCCTTGCATAACCTCGAAACTCGTAAATGTATAATGACATCAATATATCAAAATTATTTCGACCAATAAAACGAGCATTTATGCCAGTTTAAAAATAAATCGTATCAATCAGTTATTATGTTAACTGCCTTGAATTCGTAATAAAACTTTCCTCCGTGCTGGCGTGTTGATGTAAAGGAAAATAGATGCCAAAGACTATTTTGCAAGAAGCGACATTGTCAAAAATAATAAAATGGCCGACACGTGGGTGTTCTCTGAAGATACAGTAATGACTTGATGAGCGAGTAGCATAGCATAGCATAGTCGGTCTTATAATGTTCCCACTGTTGGGACTCAGGCCTCCTCTCTAGAAGAGGGAATAGGCTTTAATCCACCACACGGGCCCAGTGCGGGTTGGTGGATGTCACATGTCTACGAATTTTTGGTTCTTGGACATGCCGTTTCCTCACGATGTTTTCCTTCACCGTTTTGAGAGCAGTGGTGATGAAATAAATTACAGAAAGTAATGCGCCTGGTTGGGTTTGAACCCGCGACCTATAACTTGTAAGTCGGGGCTGTTAAAAGCTGCTGGCTGCTGGTCTGTTAATGAGCGAGTGAAAACAGTAAATTTCGCTGCCAATAATATCCACTTAGGTATATGAGCGTATGATACCTATACATATAGGTAAATAAAAAATAAATGCCGAATGTATGTGTACGTAAGCGCTCTTCAGAACGGCTGCATCTATTTGGCTATTTTTTTTTGTGTATTCGTAATTGTCAGATTTGTGAAAAAACTGATAGATACTGAAAACAAAATTATACCCGGACAAAACCGGGGCGTGCAGCTATAATAAAATATATTAAATGCATCCACAGACTTAAGACTTGATAGACAAGTCCAATCTTATAAAGTACTGTTTAGTGAAGGTTACTGCAAGGCCGGCTGTTTTCATGTTATTTCAGCGCCGATTACATAAAATTAGCATATCGGGAAAATTAAAGCATTCAAACGTTTCTGGTCGATGCTATAAATCAAAAGTAATCTCTTCATCGCACGCCGTATACTTGCTTATGTAAATAATAGTTTAAGAAAGGCCACATGCAAAGCTAAGAGGTGTATATTATTTGTTATCATATCTTTTTTGTTAAACTGTGATATTTGCAAGTATTTTCTTTACTTTTTGACACTGGCATCATTCAAAGTAAATTTAAATATTAAAAATTAAATGAGTGAGGTGGGATTTTCCTAAAAGTGACACCATCACGGAGCAGGCTAATTTAAAAATAAATGTATTAACTCTTTTATAAATATCTTCTCCTGAGCATATTGATTTTACTTAAAATAGACTTGTAGAACGATTGCCACATTGCATCGTTATTGCATTGTAGTACCTTTTTAAGACTGGCAAAAACTTTACAGAAACTTTTCAATTCTTTTGCACAACATCGATATATATTAGTACCTACCTCCTTTACAAACTCTAGCCTGTGTAACATCCAGGATATAACCTATCTCGGTATCAAATTTTATCCAAATCCGTTCAGCCATTTGAGTGTGAAAGAATAACATACATATAAACATTCCTTTATAATATTTATTTATGAAGTGTGATAGTTCGCCCGTTACTGACCAACGATAAGCAACATCTATAGAATGCGTCTTGTCTTCAGCGAAAAATACATTTCAATCATTCGTCGCGTCTGCACTCTTCTTCACTCTACATCATTTGATATTGATTGGTCGACTGCACTTGACATAATTGTGTATGTTCGTACTGAGGTCGCCATGTTTTAGGACATAATCGTTAATAAACGAGCTATTTTTATAATTTATTGAGTCATTAAATATATATAATGAGCAAGTTTATAGAGTAGTGGCTATGTATGTATGTTTAATATGGGTTTCGCCGTATAAAGTATATTATAGTCCTAGTATCAGAAACAAAAATGACCGCAAAATAAATGTGATTGATTTTAAAATACGGTTAGTTACAGTGATCAGCTGAATAATGGTGTATCAACAGCCAATCGCTTTGCTTAACTCATGTTTAATTTGTAAAAGTTTGACATTTTTTTGCACATTATGCTTGCAGTACCAATGACGCCTTCAAACTGTATGTACTAGTACAGCCTAAACTCTTGTTATTGTTATAAATTCATACATAATTATATTGTTGAAATTACAATATTTTAAGAGTATAAAATTAAACACCTTCATCAAATTTATATATTTGTAATAAACCAGACAATATGCAAAGTATTGCGCACAATCACAATTGATGTTCTCAAACAAATGACAACCTCTGCATATCTTTACTTTGTGCAAGTGCATACATATTGCATAACACCCAGCTTAAAAATAACTGGCCTGACCCATTAAAATATGATTAAACATAACATTAACATACATTGTACAGTCGAAATAAGCACAAACGGCTGCCCCTGACACGTCGCTCAATTAATACCCGCTATACGTCAATTAAAACCAAAATCTGTCAATCATTTTTCAGACAGGCCATAGAGTAAAAAAATTCAGAAGAACCATTTGTGACAGCTCGCGATTAAAAACTTTTCAAAATACCAAATTTTGGCAATCGTTAGTTTGTTAGCTATCGATGAATGAATTGGCTTTTAATTAATTTTGTGATATTTTTTTGCAGATATTTTATGTCGCACAACAATGGACTGTTGAAGACTTATACTGGATTTCTGTTGCCCAAGACGATTCGAACAAAATATCTGTTAATTCTTTTTTATAACTATTCGCTATTATTGTTCAAATCTCAATTGAATTCTTAAATATTGGACATTGTAAGACGAAAAGAATCATTCAAAGTAGCGGTATTACTTTAGAAGCACTTTAGGCTATATTCAAGTTGAGATACTGTTTAAACGCGAGCAAAAAAATGTTTGATATAAACAAGTGCTTTTTGACCGTCAATTTGAAAGAGTGTACCTTCTGCAATTTCTTTACTCTGTGGCCAGACAGACAGACGTCAGGACTTATCATATTAATCAATCAACCACACGATTCATTATTAATTAAGTATTTTTGATCGTTTTTATGTTACCTTGTTTTAATACGTGGGACTGGGAATGACTGGCTTACCTGTGAAAGAAAAAAAAAACGTTATTATTATAATGAAACGACAATATGGGTGATTAAAACGTTGGCTAGAGAGGCTTTTGAGGTTGTTACGTTTTGTTTGATGAAGTTATTGTAGAAATTCAATTGATGTTATGATCGACTGATTGATTTACGTACAGTCAACAAAGGAGATACGACGATCCTGGTTATTTATCTTTTTTGTTGTCTGTACATACATGCATGTTTCAATTGGTAACTTAAAATGTTTGTACAACGGTTATGTTTATATTGATGCTAAAATATTAAGTAAGGTATCAAATATTTGAATGGATTCTTTTTAAAATCACGTTGGGGTCGGCTTTGGGTCTGGTCAGATGCAGCTGAATATCTACCAGTAAGTATACTGTTGACCCATTAGGCTGCTGCTATTATGGTTCCGGATCCAGGTCTTGTGTGTTGGTATGTGCAGAAACACGTAAATTTACATCTGTTTACATTACAATGATACAGGAGTAATTTTTAGTGCGGGGAAACTTTTTTTTTGTAACTTTGTAAGCTTTGACAACCCAAAGTTATGATAAATAATAAATGATATGTTTTGTAAATAGGTATTCTAATCGTAGGGGCCCAGCAGGGTCGAAGCCTACTGGGGCCACGGGTAGTGTGAAAGCGGAACCCGGGGCCCTGGGACGAAGGCAACGAAGGAACAGAAGTGGGTTTTTAGTCAGTAAGAGTCTGACACTATCTCCCGCTCCGCCCAAGAGCGGGGATGTCATTAGGATGACTTTCCCACCCAATAAAAAAAAATAAAAAAATAGGTATTCTAATAATACTATTATATTTCAATTTAAATTAGGCCGGTGTTGTCTACCCTGAGAAAAACACCAAAACCAACTCACGAGGTCAAAGTCTCTTTTAAAATCCATACAGTAATACAGTAAACATGTAATGTTCAAATCATATGACACTCATGCAAGTTTGTGTCTGATATCGTCTTTTGAGGAAAGAACCACACACATTTGAGTGGACCTGTCCAGTCAGTGCAAGTTACACACAACACACACATCTTACTTATCAATTGATTATGTTTGTTATCTAGTTTTAAGATTGCGTCATTTCGCGTGAATAAACTGTTTTTCTTTCTTTCTTTATTTAAGTAATAGCTGGGTAGCAAGTACGCTCATGGCTAAACCAGTTTTTTTTTCTAATACACTAAGTTCTAACTGCAATCACCGATGCAAGAGTTTCATTTTGAAATCTGTGAAAAGCTTATAAATCAGAATATCTTCAAAATAATTACGTAACCGAACGACTGACCTGTACAGTTATATTGGTAACAATGGCAATAGCGACAATGACAGCCTGTTTGTCTGTCTGTCCACTAAACTGTTTTCAACGTCCGTCTCGTTGTAATGAAGTCGCAAATATTGACAGTCCCTTGTATTGTTATTAGATCTTATGCAACTGGAGAAATTAGTGATTCCGATATTACAGGTAGGTATATAAATTAAAAAATAAATAATCTGAAAACGATAATAAATCAAGGATTCAAAATTAATTTAAAAATTACGAATTAGCATTGCCATCCAGCGTGGCAATGCTGCCAGCGTTCTGGGCACTTTTCCCATTGACATCGATGTGGACGAATTTTTTGAAGCCCTATGAGTTCTTTTTCTACCAGTTTGTACATAATATTATTTTCAATTTGTTTAAATATTTATTAAGTTATAATATTTATTAGTTATGATGTATATATAATATATTATAATAAAAATCATTAAATAAAAAAAAATAGTTAAAATTTAAATAATTATATAGGTTGTTTTATCTACTTTCGGAATAAGGAATTATTTTTTTCTGTGCAACACTAGTCTTTTATCTTATAATATCCTATTTTTCAAGAAATTGTAAATAGATTCATAATTCTTAAGATTATTGTACAGTAGCAAAAACAAACTATTGTAAAACTTAATTTTTCATATAAGGTTTTTCTTTTTTACTGGGCTGTCTACTTATTGATAAGTGACGGGCACATTCCATTCATTATCAATACCTTTTTTATTCCGAACCTCCAGAACGCTCCACTAAAATATACAATAAACAACAAGTAATACAATAAATAAGAAATAACGCACCAAAAAAATCAATGTTGTAAAAGAAAATTTTACCAACTACCTTACACTGGCGGCCGATAAAAAATAATGCCATTTACACCGTCCGACGCCGCGGCGGATTCGACTTATAGTCACTTGCCCCGTTTCGTTATTGCCGTAACAAAATGGCCTATCTTCCCTCTCGCTCGCACCCACGAAAAACCCATATAGAACAATGCGGGCGTAGTAAAATTTTATTGGAAGCACACGTGGGGTACATCCTGGGCTGGCCTGCATAATGCAGAGGCACGTTAGCTAAAAAGAAAGATAACTGCATATTTATACAATCGGTACGAGATATTTCGTAGCGACCGTCACTGTAAAGTGTGTAAACGTATCGGTACTAACCGGGCTAGACTAGTCTGCTGCTGCGATTTATGCGTTTTAGATGTTTGATGGGGAAAATTTGACTGGAAAGTTTAAGGAGCTGCTTTAGTTTTTGACTTATCAGAGTCATAAATTCAAAGGTTGAAGTTTAAATTAATTCGTGTTTTTTTTTAATGATATAAACTTGTGCTTGACTGTGATTCCACCTGATGGTAAGCAATGATGTAATCGTTGATGGTGAAGCATACTAGTTTATTTACTCCAGTCTTGACGACACCTAAATTATAATCGGACGGGAAGGCCGCAGCAAATCTTAGTATAAACAAACAGCTTAGTAAATCAATGTGTATAAATTTGCAATGGCAGTTTTGATATTATGGTTGAAGCTTCAAATTCATGATTATAAAAATGATCACTAAACACAATCAAACAAAAGCTGACCCTCGATTTATTAAACATGTAACTGATATGCCATTGTCCTATCCTTTAAACTTCAGCACTACAAGTCCCCACTTCTATATCTGGCAACACTGGCATCACTTAAAATCTAGTACAACCTACAAAGGAAACCAGCTTGCAAATAAACAAGGCTATTTTAAACCGCCTTTTTTCCGTCTACTAAATAAAGTAGCGCCCGCGCCGGGCGCCGCCTCGTATGTTTTCACCATAGTGTTCGATTACAATTTAATGCATCGCATTCGCACTCAAATTCAAAATCTTGAACATTCTCACTTTACACGGAAAAATCGACCTTAGGCTTTTCCACTTACAATTTTAATTCCATTGTATTTCCTTCGTTCGTGCGTGGTGTCCGTTTTGTGGGACAATCAACTTTATTTCTTTGGGAGTAAAGTTTGTTTTGGATTGTTTTTGAATGTCGTGTCGTAGTCGTGGCGCGGTCGTTCCGTTGCATTACAGTGTAGTAGTGACATTGGTCGCTACTATTATTTCTTTTACAACAAAACTAGTAGTTTATTGGTTCCGTGTCTCATTAGACTCGTTGTGGGCGGTTTATTTTAAAGCTCTTAATATTTTTTGGCTATGACAGAGAAGTATGCAGTGTAAACTAGATTATTTTTATTGCTTTCTTCAACTCCATTCAAATAACATCATTCGTTTTATTACCGAATGGATTCTATAGGTTGATGGATATGTAGGAGTGGATTAATGTTGTTTTAAGAGCTTTGGTCGATAGTAGTGAACATTTACATTAAAACGAAAGCCACAAGATATTATAATGGAAACTAAATAGATAAGTAATTACGAATACGTCGGGACTTTAACAAAAAAACCTACTTTCTTGTATTACCTGCTATTTAAACCTCTAATACAGTCAATAGAAAACACTTTTCCTACATAATAGTAGACGATGAGTCAATATCTCGTCGGGGTCACCATTTTAGAGGTATGCAAAATAGAGTGCAAAATTAACCTCTGTTGAAAAAGACAGTTGCCTGGATCAAACATAATACCCATCTAGTTGGAGTTTTCAACGGATGCACTCTTTTCCACATATCTCCAAATCATTTATCTTTAATGTCCATCATTAAGTCACTATAAGACCTAGGTCCTAAAACCTATACATGAAGTCTTCAACCTATTAGTATCGGTAGCCAGAGCTACGATATTTGTGAAGAAAACCAGCGCCACATAGTATTTCTGTCCCAAGTGTCAAACGCGAAAGAGACGGTCTCACGCCCCAGTCGCCGCGACCCCGACCTCGACTACCAGCCACGTTAGGCACGGGCTTGCGGACGACGGGCAATAGTTAGCTCGCCGTACGGCTGTCTGGTAATCTTCGTCGACAGCGCGTAGTGTTCCACGCGCTCTTCAAGGATATGTCAGCAAACTAAAGGGCCCAGCAGATACCCGCTAGGGTCGCATGGATTTTTTGAAAAGGAAGTGTGTTCCTAGTGCGGGGCAATGTTTAAAAAAACATTGTATAAAGCTTAAAGACTTTGCTGACACGTATCTAATTATACAAAATTATACGTACATTTAACGTTCGATCACACGAACAACAAACATTTCGTTACAAAAATGCTATTTAGTATCTCAATAAAACTGTCTGGATTGCTAATTTGATTTATTTGTCGTATTATTAGTTGTAAAGAACGCGTCTTGAAGACAAATCTTGATTTATGTCGCGCCATCTGTGTTAAGGATGTCAATCGGCTAAGAGTTAGCGCGCATGTCGCGATTGTGGGCAACTTTTTGTGGATGGGGACGGGTGATTTGTGGGTTGCTGATTAAGGGCTTCATTGTATGTTGTTTGTTAATCTTATAAAAAATAAGTGTGGCTTCTTGAACCTTCAGGTATTTTTAAGGTATAAAATCATTTAATGACTTCTTACGCTCAAGGGTGGAGCGAGAGGACGTATCAGACTTTTATGTCCTAAAATCACACCTATATCCCATCAGTAACCTTTGCATTCTAGGACCACGAGTATCCATTTCATGCTTTTCCCCATGGCCCTAGCAGACTTTGACCCTGCTAGGTCCCTACGTTTTGCTGACATCTCTTTTTGAGGCGCGCGTGGAACACTACGCGCCGTCGACGACTCGGGCTTAATACTTATAGGACGAGCAGATGGCGAGTTATACATTGCTCATCGTCCGTAAGCCCGAAACCAAACTTACTGAAAAGCTGGCGCCTGAGATGTGTTTGCCTTGACATCAATAATTGAAAGACAGATAGTAAGCAACTAATCAGTATTACAAAGTATTCCAGTGTGTGTCTTGTCTTCATAAATAATGTAATAACCCAATTTTTCCCCAAAAAATTCACTAAATGACATCACTCCAAGACTGATGTCTGACCATCTTATGAATCACCATCACCAGTGTTTTTCCATGTGTCACCTCTACTGACACCTGTCTTCTCATATTTATGGCAAAAATATGATAATTCAACGCAAAGTTTATATTTCTTAAGATTAATAATATAAACGAATCGCTTATGTCACTCATATTCTGATTAATTAGTCACATAATTATTATGCTGTGTTTATTTCTAGAAAACACAAAGACTTATAGTGTTTTTGATTTGTTAAAGTCAACTGTGAATAATGAGGAACAGGTATACTTTGTAACTTTTGAATAATATCTCAGAACTGTTTGAACACGTATCTACAGTATCGACGAGTATTTAAGAAGTTGCTTTATATAAACTCTAATTATTTTATCAAACTATTCTAAAACTCAACATTATTTTTACTGCACATACTCTTTTTCTCCTGTATTTAAGCTCTATTGCCTATATTTTTTTTTAATTTCTGTTTTTGCAGGTCTGCCAGAAAAAAACTTGTAATTATAATTTACTAGCTTTTGCCCGCGCGTTAATGTCGTTTATTGCGGACGGAAAATCAAAGTCAAAACTAGATAAAAAGTAGCGTATCGATACCAGAAGTAACAATTAACGTAAGACCTCTTGAACCTTAAATGTAAAAATGACCCTTACGTTAATTGACGTAAGAGCCTTTTACCCAAAACCTAAAAATGTCCCTTACGTTAATTGATACTTCTGATATCGCATGTTCTTTGGTTTTCAAGCTTAATCCGTACCAAATATCATCAAATCGGCCCAGAAGTAATAATACCGTGTAGAAGTTTAACCGTGAAAGTGTACTCATTAAGTCATTTTTTTTTTTACAATAATAAATTCGATTGGATCGAATTTTCAATTAATTGTGTGGATTTTATTTAGCTTGATTTTTTAGGAGAAAGTGAAAATGGCAAAGATGCCATCATCTTAATTTATTTATTTGTTTATTACAGCTTGGAGGACTTACATCAATTAATTGATGTGGATTAAAGGATTCATAAATAATGCTTCTGTGGGATGATGATTAAACTCAGGCTTACTCACAAAATGGACTTCACCAAACTGACTTATACAATTTAATTTAAAATGACACATCATACTTTAATTTATACAACCTTAAATTCACCTTTTATGGACACCTAGCTCAATAAATTGACTAACGATTTGACAGCCAACTTGATTTATACGTGACGACTTGACTTACATGACCTGAGCCAAAACTAAAGAATCTCATCATTTTTTGCCCTTCAAACTAAGACAAATCAATTCTACTTCATTGCAGAAACTAATTATAATAATATAATATTCCACAACTCCGTCTAGTCCTAAACTAAGCAGAGCTTATGTTATGAGTACTAGACAACTGATAAACATACTTATATATTGCTAAATACATACATATTATAGATAAATTACACCCAGACACAGAACAAGTGATCACACAAACATTTGTTCTGGGTGGGAATCGAACCCACGATCTCCAGCATAGCAGTCAGGGCCACTAACCACTAGACCAACAGAACAGTCAATTATGTACTAAGTGGTATGGTAAACTAGACAAGAGCGATCTCTTTCTTTCGAAGATTCAAGATTCACTATATTTTGTGAAAGGCACAAGGCACGTGTCGCTTGACGTACACGGTTCCAATTAGTTGTATTCTATGGATGACCTCCGGCAAGAAACTGCATGGCTAATGTTAAAAATAATATATATAATACACAATAGTTTTAGTGACTGGTCTACACTGTCCTATCATACTTATAAGAGAACAGTGTAGACCAGTCAACGTATACCAGATAAATACAATAAAAAAGTAGATCCAAAATGAATATAATCTATGAGTCTGCAAACTCTACAGTGTTCTCACATTCACATTCGCATTAAAAAATGTATATAAATAAACATATCAATAAAATACATGAGAATCTCAATAGCAAACTGTACCCCAAAATATATGCAACATCGACATAGGTATAGTATGACAACTCCAAGTCCGACCGATCGCGGACAAATGGTACAGGTGTAAGTGAATAATAATGACGCGGTGAGGACCTGACGCGAATATTTTGGTCCCGTCGAGCGCTCTATTAATGGTGACTCATTTATATCAGTCGCGTCGGTATCAGCTGTGTCTGTATAGTTGATTGTGACGTTGTGTTTAACGCGTTTGATGTGACACGCAAATGTTATTTTAATTAGATGGTGTATAAATAAATAAAATGCTAAACTAATTGATCAATAAACTGTAATTTTATTTAGCTGGATTTTTTAGGAGAAAGTAAAAATGGCAAAGATGCCAATCATCTTTGCCAATTATAATATTTCTTAATTTATTTATTTATTACAGCTCGGTGGACTTACAGCTTAAACAAACTAAAAATAAAAACAATAATAATACGATGTTGCAATTTAACAGGGGCACAGGACCATTCGTTATGGCGACACTTGGAGGAGGCCTGTGTCCGAAGTAGACGTCTTTCGGCTGACAGACATGACGATGACGATGATGAAAATAATTTATGGCACAATCATGCATGGGTATCAAACCAACTCATCAAAACTTCTGTTTAAAATAATTAAACAGATGGTGTTTTGTTTTCGGGTAGGCATTTAAAAAAAAACTTTAAATTTGATTTTTAGGTGACGATTATAGCAATACTTAAAGGTGTTCTGTGAAACATTTGATATTAGAACTTATTTCAAGAAGATGAATAATTCGTTATTGTTTCAAAGATGAAAAGATATTTTGATAATTGAAAAAGGTATTAGCTATCAAAACATCTTTTATATGTTTATATTTTTGCTATTGATTTATCATACAGTCCTGATATGGCCTAGGTTTCACTTTTGACGAAAATAAAAAAAAAATATATGCCAGCAATGTATAGGAAAAGTTTAATTCCTCTTTATCAAAATTTTCCGAACAACAAATCTAAAAATATCTCAAAAGTATGTAAACCTCGTTACAATTTCAAAGTACTATAATATTAAATTATGTTACCAAAACATCTTGCATCGTGAGTCATGAACACATGACAATTTTCTGCGCGGGAAAACGCGGCGTTTCACAAGACTCATGTAAAACGCTATAAAACTGAATTATATCTATACAAAACTGTGTGTTTATGTCTGTTTGTGAATCGTAAATTTGTCTGCCGGTGTGTATTAACTCGAGAGCTATTAGGTTAGTTTTATCGCTTTTTTATATCCAAGCTTTTTATACTTGGTAGGGCTAGGAAGCTGGAGACGGCGCTTCCACCTGTTTTTAAATCGTTGGGCTTAATTAATTTAGATGTAAAATATGCTCATGATAATGAACATATTTATCAATTTATAAAAATAAATTACTAGTATTTTTATTGCTCTATCATATGGCGACTAAAACTTCAAACTGCTGAGACAATTGATTCAAAAATTTTACACAATTTAAATATTTTTGCCCGAACAATTTTATAGTTCCTGCGGTATTTGGTATGACATAATAAATTAACAATAATCATCAATAAACAGTGAAACAATCAGCTCATAATCGAAGACAAAACAGGCCGTTCTAAAAACTAACACTGAGATATAAAACCAGACAAGCTTACCGCGACAACTCGTAAACCAGTCGCGCGGATGACGAATCATTAATGTCTTGCGACTTTAACAAGTCTAGAAATTGATAAACAAGAAAAACCAGAAAGCTCACTCCTTAAAATCTATGAGAAATTGGCTACAAACTAATCGTGAATACAGCTTCAATAGACACCTTATCCTATCATTAGTATAATGAAAACTTGCCTAACTTTGTTGTACAAAATTGCAATTGATAAAAAGGTTTGTTCCTTCTTCCTTTTATTTAAAGTCCATCTTTCTATGGAATTCGCTACCTCTCGATAACAGGGCGGCCACGAGTCAGTCGGCATATTTCTTTTTATAAATTTATGCACTCATCATAATTATTGTCTCTCCGCCACCCTATGTTGACTGGTAGAGGATACCTAAGATATAAAGTTCAACCTAATACCTTTGGTTGCTTGAAGAATAAATTAATAAATAAAATTACATATTTCTACTCTTTTATACAGCAAAATAGCAGAAATGGCTGGTTTTCTTACAATTAAAATCTTGAATAAAGAGCGAATAGACCAGTTACCAGTACATCAATGCTTAACACCAGATGAGGTAGTGGTCAAACCAAAGTTGTAGCAGACAATACTATCACAACAATTAGTAATATGAGACTTCTGTTCATTGTCTCGCTTGCTGGATTGTCTTCGTCATTTTTATATCGTTTCTTACAAATTTATGTTTTTCTTTTTTTGAATTTATCGCGTACTATTGTGTTGACTAGATTTTTTTAATAATGTGTGCCAAGAATGTGATTATTAAAAAATATAATGAGATTGGAGATGTGCTACTTTGTTATAGTAGTGAGCAGCGGTGATGATGTGATGAAAGAAATATGAAGACAATTTATAAGTGTCAATAAAAGGGGATAATAATACGTTGTTATCCGGTACATAGAAAATGGGCTTCGATTTTATGGTGTCAATGATATGAGAGATGAAAAAAAGGATAGTTTTAACTGCCAGTAAGGTTGTAGAAACTAAAGTACACTTATGACATTTCTCTCTTTGCTCGTATCAATGGGATGCGAGCAAAGAGAAAATCTCTCTGCTATTGCAAAATGATAGCCATACCATACCTTAAGTATGGAAAATATTCAGAACTTGCTAATAAGCTACCTAATACCTAGCTATAGATTTCGAGGTATTTTGTGCTAAATTATTGAAGAAGTCATTAGAAATTGTCAAGAAACCAAGAACCCTTGTGTTTTCTAAACTTTCTATGGCGTAATATAATATTCCATAGTTTATACACAAGATAAGATCCTGAAGATGAGTTCAATAATTTCCATTCTTAGGGTGTCGTACCCTAAGAATGGAAATTATTGAACTCAAAACACCAGCCGAAATATGATTATGAAAGAAATACGGTAACGATACATTAAAATTTACTAAACAACATTATAACTACATTTTGAAAACTTTTACGTTCATTTCTCACAATTTGATTGTTAGGTCAATTTTATTCAAAGGGCGACAAATCTAGATTCTGTCAAAACCAACGTAGAAAGGGTTCAGTAAGTACCAGTGAGATACAGATTTCATAAGAACATATAAAAATATTAGTAACGTTTTCATTGTTGCTAAAAGAGTTATGAGTATACATGTGAATGGATGAGGGAGAGGGAGGCCAAAGATAGATGAATTGTGTGAGAAGTGATATGAAAGAAAAAGGAGTCAGTGATAGCGTGACGGATGACAGGAGAGAATAGAAGAAACGTGTTGCACCGACCCCAAATAACACGGGACAAGGGCAGGAAGTACAATCACTCAAATCAAAAATTCAAAAATATTTTTATTTCACATAGGTCTACACGGGCACTTATAAAACGTCACAAGCTAGTGCACGGTTCCAAAGTGGTCGATTCTTATGGAGAAGAACCGACAAGAAACTTCATGGTTACTCTTTCAAAAAAAAATGGTTGTTCTTACAATATTTCCATATTACAGTATTAATAGATATTATGTAAGAACAGTGTATACCAATCAATATTGTACCAAAAAATACGATAAAAATAATCATTTTAAAAAAAAGTGAGTCATATTAGGAAGTAATCAAGAATTCGTGGAGTCTACAGTGTTCTCACATTCACATTATAAAAAAGAGGCTATATAAAAAATGAAGAAAAATATGAATAATTACAACTATCAATAAATGAGAGAAGATGATGATAAACGATAATGTCATGCTGCACTGTTACCTTGGAAATCAGGGGGTTATCAGGAGCCTTATCATGACTTGTTAAAATGTCAAGTGTGCGAGCTAGAAAGAGGGATGGAGCTACAGGACACCCTATATAGCTCCATCCCTTTAATAGTTTAGGTCGTCAAATGGCTTGCGTTAAGAGCTCGTGGAGAGACCCTACAACTCTGGTCTAACCTGACGAATTTTAATTATAGCTTCATAAATGCCAATCATGCGACAATTGTTTTCATAAATAAATAACCAATGTTCATAATATAACCACAAAATAAGTGTCACCTTGTCGGCCATTTGTTCTCGCCCACTGTGCCATCAAGTGAAGCGTTATTTTTCATGTTTTATGACAGAAAACCATTTGATTTTATGATCGTAAATAACTATTATGATGGCATTTTTTGAGAATACGCCCACTGGTATCGGTCGCGGTTTCTTGCAAGACTAAAACATTTGTGTCTGCTTGTTAGAGCGATTCTGATGATGAATGCTTTGGTTGAGCATTGATGTCTGATGACCTGAATTCCAAGATCGCTGAACGTGCTTTTTTTTAGTTTAGTCAGGTGACTACCTGCTGAAATAACTTCAGAAGTAAACACAATGTAACCGACGATCCATGGGATGCGTTCACATCTCATGAAACACGCTTGCCTTGAAGTAACCTATTCACTCTTGTATTAGGATATCCAGGTTTTATTTATCAGAAAACATAGACTGTGGCAGAGAATTTCACTCCTTAGCACAACCAATGTGTTTCCAAATCGTAGTTGTGCAGACGCAAAAATCAAACACATATGGGTGGGTGATCCACCATTTACCGGTGGTACAATGCCGTATATCTAGTGGTCCAATGATGAAATGAGTTAAGCGGCATCAAATCATGCTATTCCTACGCATACCTTCCAAAATGAAACCAGTAGAAAAACAACAGGCATCGATGCTCAAAACTTTGGAGCTCGACAAGTGTGTGACGAATGTCATTATGTATGGCGCAGTTAAATCACGAATTTTAATATTTTACGAATATTATTTGTTGTATTTTATACACTGGTAACATTTATGACTCTCAAATCAAATTTAGAAGTACCTACCAAGGAAAATATTGTTGTGTGTACAAATATAAAGCTCTAAATATATATAGAGAGATAATCCTGTAAATTATTGCTTAATTATTTATGATCATTGTTATTGTCTTGCATTTCATCTTGCTACTCTAATGTAATAAGTTGTTTGAGCCGATTAGTACAGTAATGTTAATTACTGTTAATTTATATTCTGTGAAATAAGAACTAAGAAAAAGAAATCAAGTGTTGTACAATTGTTTAAATAATCTTATTCAGTTTTAAAGTTGTTTGACTATATATCAATTATTATTCATTAAACCCCGAGCGAACGCCGGTGTTCGCTCGATCAATGTCTTTCTATTGTGTCTCTAATTACGGTACTCATACAACGTGTCATGGAACACGATCGAAAATTTTGTAATAGAAGCAGAATGATCTCCATATATGATATGAAGATATCCGCAGGAGAACCAAGGTTGCCGACATAGCACGAAGAATCGCCAAACTTAAGTGGCAATGGGCAGGGCACATTGCTCGCAGAATGGATGGCCGTTGGGGTCGAAAGGTTCTGGTGTGGCGACCGCGTACCGGAAGACGCAGTGTTGGAAGGCCCCCTACAAGGTGGACCTATGACCTGGTGAAGGTTGCGAGATGCACAGGACCGTTCTTTGTGACGATATTTAAGGGAGGCCTACGTCCAGCAGTGGACGTCTATCGGCTGAAATGACGATGATGATGATGATGATCTCCATACGATGGAACGTCTGTAAGTATTGTCAACAGATGAGATAAATTATGAAGAACAAATAAAGTAATAAAAACTTCATTGAATCTGCTGACTAGGGGTCAAGGCCAGATTTTGATCTTCCTTAAATATTATCAATATATCATATCACGATATTACGCAATTCAAGCCTGATAAATTGATTAAATCACTATTTTTGATGATTTAATACCCGAGATTAGTGACATTTTAATAATTTGACAGTTCCAAAATTAATGTTCCTGATTTGTTCAGTTTTAACAACTATAATAAAATATTAATTAATATTGTTTTCCACCAATTTAGTGAATAAACTGGCTGTCATAATTCACATAATTAATTATCACAACAAGTTAAAAATGTCACCGCTGGGAATGATATAACGTCAATATATTAGATCTTATGTCTTTTTCGTCTTTTTTTTTTTGTAAAATCTAGTTGTTTTTTTTTATAACATAAACTAGTGCTCGACCACGATTCCACCTGATGGAAAGAGAAAAACTACTACATTCGGCTTACCAATGGTAAGCAGTGATGCAATCTTTGATGGTGAAGCGCACTAGTTTATTAAGAGCCTATTTACTCTATTTAGTTTTTTTTACGAGTTTATTTAGTTGATAAATAAATTAATAGTTATCTTTACTACTACGTAACAAGATCCACTTTTCCAGAACTATTCTGGATTCAACGTTTCTATTTTATTCGTCTAAGAGTGACTCTTTATTTCAGTAGTGGACATTGACGGGCTTCCCGCATTTTAATGCTGATGGAAAATCTTAAAACACAAAGTCACTTAAATAAAACTGAAGATTTATTTCGAAACTATCTGGTACCCGCGTCTTCGTCCACGTACATTACCATTTAGTCACAATTCCTCCTTATAACATCAGCTAGGTATCTACCAAACCTATCCATCTATCTATCCAAAACAGTTCGGCCATTACATAGATTAACCGAAACTAAAAGACAGACATACAGTCAGACAAAAAATTCAAAACTTGCATGTTTTTAATATGTAGCTATCAAACGTACTTTCCTATTTATTTATTAAAATAATGTTATTTTTATATTACAATCAGATGCTTAAATTTTATATATCTTTAAGGAAATAATTTCTAAAAAAAACCATTATTATATTACCATTATTTATAAAAAAAAAACAATAATACACTTACACACAAGCCAACAAATCACATTACATAAGCAAATATATTAACATAATTTATGTCTACAACATTAACATTCAAATTATTATGAATATCAAATAATACATAAAACGTTTTTATGTATGTTGATAGACATTATTGTGGCTATTTGTGTTATATACCAAAGAGCACTGACCCATTTAGAAGCTGACTTTACGATGCGGCATATGAGCCTGATTGATGGCGTGTTTTGTCTAAATTATGTGAAGGAAATGTCGAAATGGATGCTGGGATTCTATAAAGTGGGTCTACGCTGAAGGAATCGAGCACGAGCTGAGCACAGGTCGAGCCGCTTTACTTACGGTGTTGACACAAGAATTGACGTACAACGAGCCTCCAACGATCACTGTCCAAAAAAGTAATAAAAAAGCAATTTGTGTTCGTCAAAAAACCGACTATAGGCGGAGGACAGTCGAGCGTGAACCAAACACTCGAAACGCGTTCGTTCAAGGCTTGTAAGTCAACCCACACTACACAAATTTGTGCTTGAATCCTGCTCTGCTCCTCTAGAAGAACGGATTCAATCACACCACTGCTATAATCCAGCTTTTCCAACACCTCAACTTCAAGCGTTTTTATTATATGTTTCCAGTCATATACAGGGTATAACGGATAGGTCTCTGCAAACTTTAAGGGCTTGCTTAGTAGACGAAACTGAACAACCTTCCACAGGATTTTTTTTCAGGAAACGAAAAAAAATCGCCCTCCCCATACAAAATTATAAAAAGTTTGTATGGAGAGGCAGTTTTCGGAGACCTATCCCTTACACCCTGTATGTACCAACTCGACTCAACTTCCAATCATAAAATTGATATAGCTTGTTATTTATTTGCATTAATCAAAGATCTTTTTCTAAGTTTGTATAAGACATTACTGACACCCCCTGCCTCGAAAAGCACGTAAAGCACCAGAAAGTGTAACTATCAGTCTATCCAAAGAGTAGGCCCAGTAGGGCCAATACCCACTAGGGCCACGGGGAATTTTGAAAAAAAAAGACCCCGTGGTCGTATTAAGCATAGGGCAATTAAAGAACACAGATGCGGTTTTAGTTAGTAAAAGTCTGAACCCTCTCGCCCCAAAATATCGCGGGAGAAGTCACTGGATGATTTCTCACCTCAAAAAAAATCATGTTTACTGATTTTCATAAATAAGCTAAAAATAAATTGCAAAAGAATACAGACACACTTACGAGTAAAATCAACGATTAATACCAAAAAGCCATCACCATGACCCATCAATTATGTGATAAATTAAAATCAAAACATGACGCTAATTTATTGGGCCCACTCAGTTTAACACAACACTCTGCGTGCCAACGTTATCGCCGAGTTGCGATTGACGCGAGCCTTGCGATCACTCATCGAGTGCAGCTTGCAGTGTGTCTTAGGGTTGCAGGGACTTAATCAGGACGGTGACAAGGGTGCATAGATTTTAAATGTTAAGAGAGCCAGAAATAGTTCAAAGGTAGACAACGCGTTGTGGTATAAGTCAGTCTAACTAACCACCGTTAAACATGCTTTTAGGGAAGTGCAATTGGGTTGCCACATTGGTCGAAACTGTTTTCGTAGCCCTGGAACGTCTACTGTAGCCATGGGTAATGCGAAAGAGACCCCCGGAGCTCTGGAACGAGGGCAAAGAAGGAATAGGAGTAGGTTTTAGTCAGCAAAAGTCTGGCACGCTCTCCCACCCCGCTCAAGGGCAGGAGATGTCATTGGATGATTTCCCACCTTAAAAAAAGAATCCTGGAACGTAAAGGGTAACAGAAGGAACACAAATAGTTGGTTATGAAACGTTTTAAATTAATTACGAGTTTTAATAATTCAAACATAAAATTAATTTAAAGACACAATGAAGTAGACTGATTGAATAGAACAGAGATGTATTCCAGTCATTGAATAAAAATTTTGAATATATATAATAGAATTGAATAAAACAGGCCAAAAAGACTTAAAGAGACATAAATGATCAGGTGTCACTCCATATAAAATAAAATTAAGGTATTTAGCTGCATCCGGTTAGACTTAAAATCGGCAGTAAAATAGTTGGGAAATGATTTGGCAGATTGATTGAAATGACCAGCTATGACATAAATGGCGAGTCAAGGTAACCTGTGCGTCACGAAGTTGCAATTAATGATAAAAATGTCAATAGAGAGGATTCATATTCATTTAAACAAGTAAATAAGTGGCAAAACAACATCACTATTAATAAAATAATCATGTTTTTTGGGACTTCAGACTAGCCAGCAGATGAGTCAAAAATGTAAATAGAGAATGTCCCAGATAATTTTGGTGAATGTCTCGTTGATATATAGTCGGTATTGTTTGAAGATAGTTTAAATGGTAATATTGCTTTGTCTACTCTATTAGATTTGCATACAACGAACATTATTTCAAATTTAAATGTTAATCAAATTACTGGCATTTAGTGCTTAATGTTCAGTAAAATATATATTTTATATTCTTATCAACGTTCGGAATAAAGAAGGCTTAATTTTTATGACATTGTTTTATTAATATACTGACCAGATGTTACTAATTTAACTAAGTTTATTGTACAGGTTATTGACAATTCTGTTATGAACAGTGTTTCAAATAAAAACAGTAATTCTGTAGACTAACGCTTTTCACTATCACATCAAAATCTTTTTAATAAATTCAATTCTCAAATACTGATTTATCATAGGCCGTGGGCTATACAAGGTTCTAATTAGCCATTTCCTATGAAAAAGAACTGTTAAAGAAATTAACTTACATTTTTTTTTTCAAATTATTAAAAAATATCGCAGTTTCCTAAATCCGTCCCTGTCACCATCGTGAATGAAACTAAACAGGTGCACTGAATTATGCGTTCGCTGATGTATGCACCCGATGCACCGCATGCACCCAGGTGAAAATGTGCAGGGTTGCTTACGTAAATACGCGAAATGGCCGGTCAATCAGCGAGCGATGCGAAAGCTGTAAATATCTGGTAAGTGTATGGAAGCATTGTTTTGGATAACAGCGGGAAAGAATAATAATCTTTTGAGATTTAGTGGTAGTAGGGCATTGAACTTGGCGCTTAGAGTAGGGATGTTTTATTTGTAACATGGTTCATGGTTTGAGTCACTGACAGGGCTGCAAATTCTTGGGTGAAACCGGATGTTTTCTATAAACAATAATATCCGTACTGGCATAGTTGTAAAGTATATTCTAGCGGTCTTCAATCATAGAATATGGGCATATTCATTGTAATTTCAGCTAAGGAGTTTTATTCCCTGCCGGAGTCTGTTTCCAGCTAGCTACAATCTTTAAGTCGAGAGTAAATAGGTTCATCTAGGCAAGCGTGCTGCATCGTCAATCACGTCATCGCTTACTACGAGCCCCCCTAGCCAAGTTACAACCGTTCCGTCCCGATTCTCTTTTCGTTGATCGCCTCGAGTCGGCCACGCCTCCTATTCCTTTATTCTAACTTACTATTGGGGGGCGATTGACGAAAAGAGAATCGAAATGAAACGGTTGTAACTTGGCTAGGGGTTTAATAATTGTAGTCAAGCGTGAGTCTATAAATAACAAAAAAAAAACTTTAAACTAATTGTTTTCCATCATACTAGACTCAATTATAGCACCAGCTTTACTAAACAATGCAAAAGCCACGAGCAAAAGTAACCTTTTCTAACCACCAAATCCAAATTCTACCTACATTTATCTATCCTTCCTTCCATCTTATTCAGTGATACGCCTAATATCGTGAAGCTGCTGGCTCCGAGCCAATCACCTCTGACTGGCTCTGACATAGCGTCGCTGATCACCCACTGACGGATGTAGGTGCCAGCTGTCTCTGACATATGGAGGGTATGTGATTGAGATTTGATCTCTTTTGGAGAAGCAAATGAATCAAGATTAGTATTTTTTTTAAATGATGTGCTTACAATTACCTGCCTCGTAATTTAGTTTAGTCATTGTAATCCTGCCCTAATCTAAGTTCAAACATTTTCTAATGATTTTAGATACCTTAAAATTTGCAGTTTTCCTAAATAAAATTCCACATCATCATCTAGTTCCAAACTAAGCAGAGCTTGTGGTATGAGTACTAGATAACTGAGGAAAATACTTAAATATTTCTACAAACAAATGATCGTGCTCATCACACAAACACATGTCTTGGGTGGGAATCGAGCCCACTACTGAGGCATAGCGGTCAGGGCCACTGACCACTAGACTAGCAGACCAGTCAACTAACAACTAATATAATTTATAATTATACTAACAAATATAATTAAATTGTAAAAAATACTCTTCATGAACCTCTGAATTTGTGAGTTATGAAATATCATTATTATAGCCGATGAGATATATCATCGGGTACACGGCTTCTCTTAACTGAAAGTAAAAAACAAGTGAGCAACGAACTAAAAATCACACTTTTTTTTACTTTTAAATTATACTATATAGCTAAACAAACTTTACTTTGACTTCGAAAAGTAAAACTTAGTTTAAACACTGTGTATACTTAATCACAAAATTCGCAAGAATAGCTGGTAAGCTCGTTTGATTCCCAATTTCTCCTTCTACTCGAAATCCCGTCATTCCTAGCTTGTTCATATCGATTTGCTTCCAACTGTCTGTCTGTCTGAACGTGCACTGTTCAGCGTCCACAATCGCTTTGAAATTTTACTATCTTGCAAGCAGGTCGACGGATCAAAAGTTGTTAACGTTCTATATGTGAGGAAATGATCGCTTGTGTGGCTGTGAAATATACTTTGTGGCAGGTTCGTGTTCGTTTTTTGAAGTGTTTAGCTTTACTGGCAATTTCTGTATTTGATGGGGAACTGAAGTTCAAGTCATATTTCATGAGTAGCGATTAGTACCACTTTCCTAAGTTACGAAGATAAAAGACCAGGGGCCCAAGTCTGCTATTTTTATAAATTCGTCATTCCAACATAATCCCATTGTCATTTTGCAAAAAGTTCGTAATCTGCTAATTCATAATGATCGATCATTGATCAGTCAATAGTCTCGTGTGTGTGCGTAGTGAGTTATGGTAGAATGACAATATCGAACTTACTAAAAGCAATGACTGCACAATGACATTCTAATATTAGGATCAAAGGAACTGTCAAAATTTTAGCAGATTACTGCGTACGTCAGACATTCATTTGTCAATATTTATTTATTTATATATACTTTATTGCATACCAAGATTACAGATTGAAATTGTAATACAACAAAAAAACATACATACGGCGGCTTTATAGCAATCGGCGATTTCTTCCAGGCAACCCAGAATAACAACAATATGTACGAGATTACGATTCTATGCCACTTCTTTCAATGGAGTGTCAGTGGTTGACCATTGGAAAGTCATAACGCCATTATATTAGTAGATTACCAAACTTGTCAAAATTAACAATTATGAAATCAATGATAAACTATTCTGACACTATTGTAATAGCAGACTTGAGTCCCTGTCGTAATGTTTTTCCGATGCCATCATCTCCATAATATTTTTCCATCTAGGGTTGGTTTCAATTCTTACCGGATGCAGCTGAATACCCCTGTTTTACATGGAGCTGGAACGACTGTCAAAGATCTATGAATGACAACCGGGACCAACGCCTTTCCGAGGCACCGGATGTCAGTAATCATAATAGTAAAAGTCGAGTAGACTCGCGGTAATAAACTTAGAACATACCCGATTTCGAGCCCGCAAACTTATGTATGAGAGGCGAGTGCCTTAACTACTGGACCATCACGACCATGATGTTAGGTAGTATTTGCAAAAATAAGAAATCAGCAGAACTTTTTCGAAGTTGCACTTTTCGGTGGAACTTTTTTTATTGATATAAACCAGTGCTTGACTGCGATCCCACCTGATGGTAAGCAGTGATGCAATTGTTGATGTTGAAGCGCAATAGATTTTTTTTTTCTGAAATTTAAGTAACGTTTCTATTTTTGGCCAAACTTATCCTAAACTTAGCTACATTAAAAAGTAACACATCCCTTTTCTATTCCTAAATCAAAAGAAACCATCAGTCACATTAATCCCCTCAAACTTTTTCATCCGCTAAAATGTTTAAAATCTAATCCTTCACTGCCAATTTTGGGCACGCCACAATCACGGCGGTAAGTCCCCTCTTTGAGGCGTGGTTGGAAAGACCTCACGGCGTCCTCACATTCCGCATGACGCAGGTCCTCACCGGACACGGTAAGTTCGGGAGGTTCCTGCACCGGATTCGTGCGGAAACGACGCCCGGGTGTCGCCACTGTGTGGCCCACCCGGATGACACGGTAAAGCACACGGTGGAGGTGTGCCCCGCTTGGGCAGAGCAACGCCGTATCCTCGTGGGGGCAATCGGCGGCGGCGATCTCTCGCGCCGGGCCTTGGTTCAGGCCATGCTCCAGAGCGAGGAGGAGTGGCAGGCGGTCGCCTCCTTCTGCGAAGCAGTAATGCGAGCTAAGGAGGCGGCCGATCGCGTGAGGCAACGGTCCTTACGCTCCAACCGCCGCCGGGATTCCGATCCCGATTTCCGGCCACCGTAGGCGCGGGCTTGCAGACGCCGAGCTATGGGTGGCTCGCCGTCTGACCGTCCGGTAACCGTCCGGACCGAGCCCAAGTCGTCGACGGCGCGTTTTGGTCCACGCGCGCCTCAAGGAGATGTCAGCAAATCGTAGGGGCCCAGCAGGGTCGAAGCCTACTGGGGCCACGGGTAGTGTGAAAGCGGAACCCGAGCCCTGGGACGAAGGCAACGAAGGAACAGGAGTGGGTTTTTAGTCAGTAAGAGTCTGACACTATCTCCCGCTCCGCCCAAGAGCGGGGATGTCATTAGGATGATTTTCCCACCCAATAAAAAAAAATAAAAAAAATCCTTCACTGCCAATTTCCTCAAAAAACTAAACTCTCACTTATCAATCTCATTCAAACGAATTATGAAATCAAAACTACACGACCAAAGACATAGCTATTTATCAAATTGAATTAAAAAAGCTGCGCAAGAGTTCAGCCCGTCCGTTGGGATTTGGGGCACTTTAGGATCTATTTTTGGTGACAGACGAACGGACACATACAGAGGGATAGCTATCGGGTTTCAAATTCCTGTACTAAAAGGATGAAAGGACTGTAAGTGGTCTTTGTAATTAAAAGGATTTGTGAGAATGGGACTTGGTTTCCTTTACTTTTCCAATACTATACAGTTGGGGAGTGTTTATTGACAGTCTTTGTAATAATAACTAGTACTTTGCTATTGACGAAACTACTTTTATAAAAAAAATTAAGTCCATACAATCTTTAAACCCACTAAATCGTTTTACAGGGTTAGTTTAAACAATAAAATACTTTTTAGGGGTTCAGGACCTGTAAAGGAAAAAACGGAACCCTTATAAGATCACTTTGTTGTCCGTGTGTCTGTGAAAAAATCAAGATACGGTCGTTTATGTCGCAAAGAACGTATATTTCGACACTCTCAAGGTAATCAAAATTCATAGGGTGGTTCCCGTTGACCTAGAATCCTGAAATTTGGCATAAAGCAAGGTCTTATATATAGGAATAAATCTGAAAACAGTAAATTTGTTGTTAAGTTACAAAAGAAAAATGCGATTCGGTAAAATCTTTTCGAAACTGCATTCAGGAATTGAACAGAGGTAGGTTCGTATGGAACACTCAGTGTGCGAGTCCGACTCACACTTGCCCAGTTTTTTCATTTAATTAGATTCGTATTTGTGCTAAGTTTCAAATATATTGGCTCAAGAATCTTTTCATCCCCTCATAAGTAGAATTTTCAAAAACCCTTAGTGCTCGCCTACAAAATTTCACGTTCCTAATCTCAGTAGTTTCGGCTGTACGTTGATCTGTCAGTCAGTCAGTTTCTCCTTATATCCAGATAACAGTTTTATTTCATATTTTGTTAGTAACCATTTGAACTTAGAACTAGTGTTAGTAACATTGGGAAAAATTAGGTACTAGTTCTAAGGTGGGTGAGGCACTGAGACTTGAGGAATGTCTATTTGACTGCGTGCAGTCGTATTCTCCGCTCCAAGATTGGAAAGACCTATCAGCCGGTTTTCAGAATGCTTTATGTTATTATTGTTTTTATTTTTTTCTTGTAAAGGTTTAAAATTAGAGATTAGAGAAAAAGTGCATTTGATTTTTTTCAGAAAATTAGTACGAGTATCTACTTGATTTATTTGAATAAGAGAATCAGGATTTTTAAGAACTTCTGTGGTTAAACCAAGATAAGCACACAGACTTTTTGCAAGGTGGAAAATCATCAAGCGACGTTTTCAAAATGGCTGAAATAGGTTTTTCTTCAGCTGTATCTTTGCAGCTACATATATATCCTAATTTATTTCTTCCCCCATCTCATCTTAAACTATAAAAAAACTAGATAATTAACAAAACACGGCTACTGCGAACACACAGGTAGCCTTCATTAAAATTCGTATTGACTACATGAAAAGTCAATTAGTACGCGCCGTAAGGCGGCGGCCATCTTGTAATTGCGGGAGACAGCTGCGCCCGCGCACCTCGTGGGTGTTCGGTGCAACAAAGGGGTGATTTAATTAGGATATGATTGGGTGGGAGGAAGAGGGAAGACGGTTAGTGTTTGGTGACAGATTTAGATTTATGTGTTTGGTGAGGGTAGATGGTCATCGTTGCAGCTGAAAGAAGTCCATAGGTGGTCATAGACCTCTCCCAAATGTCGCTACAACGACTGGTCCCGTGCGTTCACAAGATATAATATATAATATAATATTCCACAACTATCACACAATGCCATCTAGTTCCAAGCTAAGCAGAGCTTGTGTTAAGAGTTCTAGACAACTGATAAACATACTTATATATTTCTAAATACATACATATTATAGATAAATTAAACCCAGACACAGAAAAAATGATCGTGCTCATCACACAAACATTTGTCCTGGGTCGGAATCGAACCCACGACCCCCAGCATAGCAGTCAGGGTAACCACTAGACCAACAGGCCAGTCAACATCCATCGGATTCCCGTGGCCTTTACTAGATTACCGGTCGACTTTATAATATGGGAGGCTTTCTGACAATACGTCGTTCAGTACATGGTTCTTCATCGATCATCTGTTCTGCGAGCAATGTACCCTGCCCAGCACTCACTGCATTGAATCATAATCGTGATGATTAGGAAGAATATTAAAATTCAGAACGATAAATCACAAAGAAGAAAGATAAAATAATTCTTGATCTTGAAGCTATCAGACAGAATGATAACCGTTGAAAGGAACGGCGAGCAATGGGTAGCCAACCGTCCGACCTTCCGGTAACCGTCCGGACCGAGCCCAAGTCGTCAACGGCGCGTACTGTTCCACGCGCGCCTCAGGGAGCTATCAACAAATCGTAGGGGCCCAGCAATCTTAGTCAGTAAAAGTCTGACAATATCTCCCGCTCCGCCCAAGAGCGCGATTTGTCAGTAGATGACGTTCCCATAAAAAAAACCGTTGAAAGGAGAGACTATAATCACAATTAGTTTCGCTACCTAGTTAGAAGTCATTTGATTAGTGTATCCTACGTACAGTTATCAATAACGCATAAGTGGGTAACGAGTTGAGCCCATCCTCCTAACGGTCTCCCGTCGTTTCCTATTACGCATACTAATATTATAAATGTGAAAGTAACTCTGTCTGTCTGTTTGTAATATATTTACACCTGAAGTCCCAGATAGTTACGGTACAAATTGTCCCCCAACAAGGCACAAAACTCTGTCAAATTGTCTAAAACCTGTCCTGCGTCACGTGAATGCGATGTATTTTGGGGGACAAGTTGCGGGACACAGGGCAACGTTGCAGCGTCACGAAGATAGACCATTGCGTGTCATGTTACGGGACATTTTGACTCTTAATGTATCTGAGGCTTTAGCCACAGAATTTTTTATTTTATGAATTTTCGGAGATTAGAGTTAAAAAACATTGCTCCATATTAAGAATACCTTCTGTAACGTGGATGCGTTCACAAATATATAAACTCACATACATAAGATCGTTCCATCATCGGACCACCAGGCGTATGTCAATGCGCCACCAGTAAATGGTGGCCATCCCACCTATACGCACAAAATATTTTGAGAACACATTCATTGTGCGTACAGCTAAGGAGTGGAATTCCTTGCCAGAATCTGTGTTTCCTGATGACTACAACCCGGGAACCTTTAAGTTAAGAGTAAATAGGTTACTTCTAGGTAAGCGCGCTCCATGGTCGACCGCATCGTCACTTTCGATTAGGTGAGATAGCGTCAAGCGCAAACCTATCAAGAATAAAAAAAAAGATACCCAGATCTGGAACACCTGTCTGTAGGCCTTAGAAATATTTGACTCGTGCGAGGATCTAACCCATAACAATCACTCTGCCACTACACTGTCAAACACTGGTTTATATCAATTAAAAAAAAAAACACCGTGCTGTCAAAGTTTGAAAGTCTATCTCTTGGAATAACAGACTTTGTCACGGACGAAGACATTTGCAGAAGATAAATAAATAAATTAAAAATTAAAAAAATACCCTTTTATATCCTATTAAATTACTACTAAATTGTTTAAGTTACTTAATTAATTTACTACCCTTAACCACTGTGGTTAACAGATGGACCTTAAAAGTGACATTTTGGAAAGGCCCCTTAGGTAAAATAATCAGAGGAAGACCATTCGCACAGCACAGCATTCGCAGAGCACGCCTCCGATTCCTTTTGTTTTGAGGCTTGGCCTACTCGAGGCGTTCGATACAAACGAAACGATCATAACTTGGCTAGGGGGGCTGATGATAAGCGATGATGCTGTCGACGATGGAACACGCTTACTTAGAAGTATACTAAATTAGGTTTCACGGGCGATAGCGGTTATAGAATTTATCTGAGTTTTAACTACCCTTTCTCCTTTTTTTGTGAGAAATCATCACATTAATTTCTACTGCTCTGAATGGAGCAAGAGGAAGTGTCAGACTAGTTCCTTCAGTTGCCTTTTGCGTTCTAGGATCGCGGTAACTCTTTCGAAGCCGGCAGTCTTCAACTACAACAGTTTTCTGATAACTCGTCATTAATTCATATTATGCAACATAAGGTCAAACAAAACTACAACTGTGTACGTAAATACACATATTTCATATTAATGAGTAAATATGCGACACGTTAAAGTGAGAACAACAGACAGACTGATGACACTTACTTACACAGATGTTCTTTGAAATTAATTCTATTGTTTTAATCAATTATTGTTTCTCACTCTGAACACGGGTGTATTCACTTGGGGTGGGCAGGCAGCTTGGCCATCTGAAATATAGCTTATTATCTTCTACTATCTACAGGAACTCCATATTGGTTGAAGGCCTCCTCCAAGCCCAATAGTGTCTGCCCTTTGCGGTATGTTTCCAGGACCTGCTGTCTTTTTAATGTCATCTTCCCAGCTTGTGAATGGTCTTCCTCTGATTATTTTACCTAAGGGGCCTTTCCAAAATGTCACTTTTAAGGTCCATCTGTTAACCACAGTGGTTAAGGGTAGTAAATTAATTAAGTAACTTAAACAATTTAGTAGTAATTTAATAGGATATAAAAGGGTATTTTTTTAATTTTTAATTTATTTATTTATATGAGGTGTTCGGCGCGAACGATACGATTGTAACTTAGCTAGGGGGTCAGGTGAGACAGGTCAAGCGCGAGCGTAGACATAATAAAAAAAATATATTTAAGCGAATAAAACAATTGGTTTGGACAAGATATTTACTATTGCGGTAGACTATAAGTGTAATTTGAAACTTAGCTCTATAACAAACGCTGTCTAAAAATTTCTAGAGAAATAAAGTGATCAGGGCAATGTTAGTTTATTTATTTATTTATTAAAACTATATGCACTAGTAATAAACACTGTACAATACCTTAAACATTTTCTACCAGTCGACCTTAGAGTGTTGCAGAAACATAACATGTTAGGTGCAGCTTAATGGTAAAGAAATAGAAAAGAAATACCATAATACATATATATTTAGATACATACATACGCATTAACAATGGAATTATGAGAAACGAATCCAAGAAATCAACGCTGTGATGATTACACTGACTTCCTTCGAATGTGCACAACAAAGAAGGAGGATTGAATAAACCCAGAGCGATATGTGGGACATCATAGAAGACGATTCAATCAAGATTGTCAAAAAGATTTTTTTTTAAGTTTCATTGAAATACATATAGAAATAGGCTTTAATAGAATCAACAAGGTATACCTGGTAATAATATCACGTAATACAAAAAAAAAACGCTAAAAATAAAATATACAATCCAACTGTTCCAACAAACCACCAACTAAAACGTCATTATGATCTAAACATCATTTCAATCCAAAGTCACCTTCCCCACACAGCACCCATTACTAATGCAATATTTTTCCACATTAGGATGCGCACGCGTTCCGGACAATCCGAGACTGTCCCGAATACCCCAACCCTCTCCAGGACAAGGGGACAAGGGGGCGAGGGAACAACGGGGACTAAAGAAGACGTATCTCACCACCACGATCCATTGTCCATTGTTTTTGCCTGCTGTTATTTATGACGGACGACGTTCTATCTATCCCTTTCTAACACAAGCTCAGTAATATCGCTGTCGCCGTCTACCAAGGCTTCCGTCCCGTAATGCCGTAGCTAATAAATTACGATTCAAAAGATTATTTATTAGATTATTCATGGTAGAGAGGCCCTGTACCATATTGGTCTTTGGGACATAACACTGCGTTTCGTTTTCGTCTTTTTTCTTGTGATTGATTTGTGTCCTATCGTGTGGTGTGTCGTGTCGTCAAACAATGGGGCTGAACGAAGATTGGCTGTTTTATGGATTTTATTGGATTCACAGACGTTGGGTTTTGCATGTTAGATGGGTGATAAGCGTCGATGTATGTGACACAAGGATTTTTTTTGTGATGGCTCAGAATTTTTAGAAATAAGAACTCCATGGAAGGATTTTCTGTAGATAAGATTACTTTACAATTATTTCATTAAAATTCATGTACAAAGACGAGCTCAACTCAATAATGAGTTTTCTCCCAGCAAACCTTTGAGTGGCCGAGAGAGATCATTTTCGAGGGTGGGAAGAATTTTTCAAAACTATTTACCTACAAAACTAAGAAGCCTATGTATAAAGCACAATAAAATATTTTGACTGCTCTAGCACCTAGTATGGTAGCATAAGATACTTATCTCCTTTAATAATCTAATTTGATCAAAGTAACAGCTTATTAACGAGCATTTTCAGACCACCTATGACGACAATGTTAATATCAGAACCACTAACACTGACTCATATACTTAATCATAACTAAGAATCTACTACCAACATATTTGTCGTACAATTAAATTGTAACAGTCCAATAATTTATAGCAATTAAAGAACGGAACAAACTACAGGAACAATTTATTTATAAAATATGGCCGAGTAATTTAGGAGCAATAAAATTCATTGTCGAACGCACTCAATTAAAACAGATACAACAAAAAATGTCGCTCCACCGGAAGCAGGGCCGATAATCGTTTGAAAAGAGACGTGCATTTATTCACGACCATTAATTAACCCACACTAAAGTTTTAATTAAAAAAAAAACAAGCAAAGAACTTTCCATAAGAATGGTACGTCACAAACGCCGACGAATTCAAAACGCTAGCGTCTCGACCGTCATAAATAATTGGGACAAAACCTTCACCCCCCGCGACCCGCCCCCGTCCCCCGGATAAGTGTCTAAAATTTTCACAATCCGGCAATAAAAAGATAATTTATTAGTATAGCTCTTATTGTTTTCGTTATTTATGTGTATGGAGTAATGTAATCTAGCTGGTGGGGGCCCTAAATAAATAATTTTCACTTTAATGTCCCTTCTTGCCTAATCTCCCGAGCGGTCGGCTCTCAGTCCACGTTTTGTACGATATAATGGCCACCCGAGGTATTTTTAGGTCTAAATAAACATGATTTGTTGTACCGTCTCTGACAGAATTTAATTTCGTTACGGCAACGATGTGGCTCCCTCTGTCGCGAATATCTTGAATTATTTTTAATGACTCCTACTCATTTGCATTATCGTCGATTTTTAGTAGCTCCTTAGGATATTTATTGTTTGAAATTATAGCTTTCTTTAATGAGATTGTATTTTTATTGCTGTTAATTTAATAATAAAATCGTCCACTCCTCAGTTGCAAAAAATGGTCGACCCGACAAAAACTTAAAATATTTTAACCTAATATTTATTGCCTCCACAATACTAGACAACAAAAGAATGAATGAGAGTTCATATTTACATACATTTCTAACAAAGTACAGTGCAATACATATGTTTTTTTTTTAATAAGTCGATGAGCAAAAATGTTTTTTTTTTCCACACCTAAAAACATTCAAGACTACAAAAACAAAGAAAAACAAAAAAAAAAGAACACAAGCAAGACCCAGCACGTAGATCACATGCAGATTTCAAAAGCGTCTGAACTTCAGTGGCCATTTCTGAAAATTAGTGGACGTGAGGCAGTCGAGGGGGGTTGAAGAGGAGGCGAAGCGGGATGGAGGGGCAGCAATGCCGTGGTGGATGATTTACACCACTCCGGTATTATGTTTAGACTTTAATAAACAGAACGTTTGTCATGGCAGACTATGCGTCGTCAACTCGCCAGGCTTGGCCAAGTTTTGTCATAGTGTTGGTTAAGAGTTATAAGTAGGATGCAAGTGGTGTTAGATTCACGTTGAAGAGAGTGTTGGAAGCGAGTTTGAGGAGAACAGGGGGTGTGGTAATAACACGGTGTCAATAAAAAAAACCCATACCTATTAATTACGATTTCGGTTTGAGCATTCACCCCTTAATTCCTAATTGATCCTTCAAACGCTGGTTACGAAAATATAACTTAACCTCTGATACTTCAGGTTTTACACACCTATTATTGCTTCTATATATCTAAATTAAATGTATATTTTACTGCATTGTTTTGTTAATCATTTAATATCTAAATAACTATCAAGAATATCTTAAAACAAAGTCTACGAAATCAACTCCAAATTGAAACTAAAATATGCTTTCCAAGTCCCCCTGAAATTGCATTCAAACAATATTCATACAGACTTCCAAATCCATTTCCATTGTGCCCGAAACGTGTCCTAAGTTGACCTTAGTCCGTATAGTTTTAATTACAGTGGACAGACAGACGGAAGGATCTCCGAGCTGCACTGTTTTGAAGACTCGACGCGACGAGCGCGCGTCCAGTTTGTGCTAGACTAACTGATGCTGCCGTTTGAGTTTATAAGAGAACTTATTATGGAGAAGGATAATGTTTGGTTCAGTTTATATGACATTTTATAGTGAATCAACTAAATAGTTATTTAAAAAATGCTAAACTAACACAAATTTTTACGTAATCATCAGTTCTTTACTGTATATGTCTTTACATGTTTGTCTGCTGGAAAGTCTAAAAAATTGACAAAAAAACTAAATTTTTTTTTTATATGTCTACATGAGCACATTTGATTATTTCCTTTAGAGAAGAACCGGCAAGAAACTCCATGGTTACTCATGTAATAAATGATTGATTATATAAAACGAGAAACTGACTAACATATGAACTTACAGCCCAAACCATTGGAACTGGGAGCGTAAAATTTTGCACAAAGTTTCCTTTTATAACATAGGCGAGCATAAAAAGTATTTTGGCGGCGACCTCTTGCGCCAGGCCTTGGTACAGACCATAGTCTGGAGCGAGGAGGAATGGCAGGCGGTCGTCTCCTTCTTTGAAGCAGTAATGGTAGCAAAGGGCGTGAGGATCGCTACCTCACGCGTGCGGCCTCCGCACGCGTGAGGTAGCGATCCTCACGCCCCAGCTGCCGCCGGGTTTTTCAATCCCGATTTCCTGCCACCGTAGACGTGGGCTTGGGTAACCGGTCCGGTAACCGTCCGGACCGAGCCCAAGTCGTAGACGGCGCATACTGTTCCACGCACGCCTCAAGGAGATGTTAGCAAACCGTAAGGGCCCAGCAGAGTTGAAGCCTACTGGGGCCAAGGAGCTGCTTCTGAAAGGAAGACTCGGTCCTGGTACGAAAGGCAACGAAGGAACAGGAGGGGGTTTTTAGTCAGTAAAAGACTGACTCTATCTCCCGCTCCGTCCAAGAGCGGGGGATGTCATTGAATGATTTCCCACCGAAAAAAAAAGAAGAGTATATTCTAAATTCACACCCTAAGGGGTTGAAATGGGGCTCCAGAGTTTGCATGCTCCTATATCTCCTATATCTATATCCTGCTTAGACGCGGGCGTTGCCGTTGGCGGAAGTTAGTATGTTCATATTACAATATTAATTAGTATGGTGATATCTAACCAAACCCTAATGCCTCCTAGAAAATTTCATCACATGTAAAAATAAAGTACACAGGTAGCTGTTTTATTAAACCTAAAATACAGCCCGCTAGTCTACACCAAGCCACAATAATGTTCAAAATAAGGCCCCACATCAAATACATCACCCACCCCTAAAGACAAAGCACGAAGACGCCATCAAAATGACGTCTTCCCATAAAACTCATACCGCCCATACCTGGCCATCATCGGCGTAGACCACAGCAAACGGCCCATAGTTACCCCCCCTATAGTTTCACCCCTCGTTTCCAGCTTTTAATTATAATACTTTATAGCCCTATAAATCACGGCGTGCGTCCCGGGTGGCTTCAACCCCCTCCGCCCCCCCTTTGAAGGATACCAGTTCAATTCTCGTCGGGTGTAATAATTTATAAAGAAATTATTCCCTTTTTCTGCTGGGGTTTAAAGATGGTCATGACGTGATCTGTGAGTCTGCCGGTGACAATCATTTTGGTTTTGATGTGATTTTCTGTCAGTGTTGTGTCGCGTTTGAGTTTTAGGTTAGATTGAGGGGTGTACGTTTATAAAAGGGGTGTATTCTGTTGTCAGTTTTATTTAATTCTAAGTAAGTATTTATTTATTTAAACTTCATTATACAGTACAGTGATACATTTCATGTACAGTACATATGCGGACTTAATGCCACAAAGCATGCTCTACCAGTCAACCTTTGGGTTAAAAAGACAACACTGTGGTAGGTGTGCACAATAAATAAATAACAGATATTTTTGAAATAGAATGTAGTACCTATCGTTAAATTAAGTGGCTTATAATAATAAAATACGTATATATGCTAATATAATAAACTAATAAATACTATGATAAATAAGAAATCATTCTAATTAAGAGAATTTAAAATATAACAATTATGACGAAGACCGAACTAAGATTGAGAAACTTAAAGTAGTAATTCCGAATTTTACGCTTGAAGGAAAATTTACTTTCAGCTTTTTTGATCTTGACATCAAAGTGGAGGAAGCACATTCCAGAATTTTATTATTTATTTAAGTATTAGCCTTAAAAAAAAACACAAGTGGACTACTTAATAGAAACAGTGGATATTTATCGTCGGAAACTTAGTTGACATCACGTAAGTTCAGCGAATTTTAGGCGCCATATTAAAAGAGTCGTAGTCGTTCGGAACTTTTAGTTCAACCTTATAAATTAAGAGCTCTAAACTTTCGAATATTTATTACTTTAGCTACGTATGTCACCATTAAAGATCGGCTAAGTGCCAGTCAGTCTCGCGCATGAAGGGTTCCGTACCGTCCGTAACAAAAAACGGCAAAAAAATCATGTTTGTTTTATGGGAACCCCCTTAAATTTTTATTTTATTCTGTTTTTAGTATTTGTTGTTATAGCAGCAACAGAAATACATCATCTGTGAAAATTTAAACTGTCTAATTATCGCAGTTCATGAGATACTGCCTGGTGACAGACGGAGAGACAGACAGATGAACGAACGGACAGAATCCTAGTAATAGGGTCCCGTCTTACCCTTTGGGTACGGAACCCTAAAAATCGTAGATCAAAGAATTGAATGAACAGTTCAAACGAACGATTTGAAGGAAAAAAATAATCACACGTCAGAATATGAGTCGTCGTGAATTAAACGAAGAATGTATGTCTATAGAACCGCTAACAATTGTTCTAACAAATAGAAGATTTCTCAAGTTCTCTATACGACATATTGTGTCAGTAACTTCAAGACACGCGTAGTAATAAAGAATTGAAGTTTAGTGATGTGACTTTAATTATGACGATGTGAGACTCACTTTGACATTATGTATATATTCGAGGTTAGCGAAATCTAAAATTTTCTAACAAACGAGCAAGTTTTTTTGTCCTTGTCGAACACATTTTAATATCAAACCTGTAGAAAGAATACCAAAAACTTACCACCAAACCTACGAAACCCGGGGCCCTGGGACGCGAAACCCGGGGCCCTGGGACGCGAAACCCGGGGCCCTGGGACGTGAAACCCGGAGCCCTGGGACCAAGGCAACGAAGGAACAGGAGTGGGTTTTTAGTCAGTAAAAGTCTGACACTATCTCTCGCTCCGCCCAAGAGCGGGTTTTGTCATAAGACGATTCCCACCCAATAAAAAAAAAACCACCACACCTAAATATTAAACTTTTTTAGGGTTCAGTAACAAAAGGGTAACACGGGACCCTATTACTAAGACTCCATTGTCCGTCTGCTACCAGGCTGTATCTCATGAACCGTGATAGCTAGACAGTTGAAATTTTCACAGATGATGTGTTTCTGTTGCCGCTATAACAACAAATACTAAAAATTTTATAAAATAAATTATGTTAAAAAAGTTGTATAGATGATGAGATAGTACGGAACTCTTTCTGCGCAAGTCCGACTCGCAGTTGGCCGGTTTTTTTTTATTTGTCAAGGCTTTATGAAAAGTGTATAAATGATATTTATTTGGCAAATAATTTATAAATAATGTATATTTTTACGCGTAATTTTTTTTCATAAATTTAAAATAGTTGAGACCGTTACACGAGGTCTACAATACAACAACTTTGTAAATCTGATCATCACATGACTTATAGGAAAAGTTTTTTTTTAATAATATAAACTAGTGTTTGACTGCGGAATCGCAGTCAAACACTAACTTCAGATGATAAGCAGCGATGCATGGATGGAGAGGGAGAGGAAGACCAAAGAAAAGATGGATGCATTGTATGAAGAGTGATATGAAAGAAAAGGAAGTTAGTGATAGCATGACGAGTGACAGGGCAAAGTGGAAGAACAAAACGTGTTGCGCCGACCCCAAATAACACGGGACAAGGGCAGGAAGATGATGGTAAGCAGCGATGCAATTGTTGATGGCGAGGCACGCTAGTTTATTAAGAGCTTATTCACTCTAGTTTTGGAGACACATAAATTATAATCGGAAATAAAGACCGCAGCAGGTCAATTGTTCCAGCTCTTCGATGTTCGCTTACTTATGATGCAATCAGAAACTTTCATTACAAAAACGACCGAACTAACAGCATTAAGTTCGTTTCAGCTGTCATCAGTCACACATCACCACAAGTTCAGTTAAGTTGAACCGATAAGTTAGTGTTAAGTAAAACTACTGTAACTTAAAGCTACAAGACGTCTAACTTATGGAGTGCCTTCGAGCGCTATAGAGTAATAATTAACAGAAGGTGCATTTCATACTTCATGCTATTATGCCTACAGAGGACAGGGTTTCTGTGCAAGAATATAAGTTATATAATTTTCGAATGACAGTTAATAAATTATATTTCACCAATTACTATGAATTAAAGAAATATAGATATGTTATTATTTTTTCTATACGTATTTTGACATCTTTTTAGATTAGTCAGACAAGTTCAGTAAGTTTTGAATATTGTGTATGTTTAAATTTGGACAATCGCTTTATTATTTACAATTTTTACTTTGCACTAGCTTCTGACGTTTTATAAGTGCCCATCTAGGCCTATGTGAAATAAAAAACTTTTGACTTTGACTTTTGACTTTGACTTTACATTAATTAAGGTTTGGCTCATCTTGAGACAATTTAATAGTTCTCGTGTTTTTTAATACACGTTAGTGACAATGTGCTAAAACAATTATAAAGTCCACTGTACCATTGTTGGTGGGAAATTATCGATTGACTTCTCTTGCTCTGGGTGGAACGAGAGAAAGGGTAACGTTTTTACTAACTAAAAGTCACCCGTGTTTTTAGCGGCCCTTTGCGTTCCCTGCGGTGACTCTTTAATTTTATTCCACAGTCCTGGCAGAAGTCGACTATACCTAACGTCTATATCAACAATACAAGTTCCAATGTTTACCATCTTGACGTTTCCTCTCTTGCACAGATTTTGTATTAAGAAGACTACATTACCTAAAGTGCAGTCAGTCGTAGATTGCATACAAAAGAAAAAGATGCGCAAAGACACAAATATGAAGCTAATATTACATTAGACCGACGCACACGTGTAACGCTTCTGCCCCCCTAGCCAAGTTTTGATTCTCTTTTCGTTGATCGCCTCGAGTCCGCCAGGCCTCCTATTCCTTTGTTCTTACCACGTGACTGAGCCTTGAAATGACGTCAGAACTAAGGAATCGGAGGCGTGGCCGACTCGAGGCGATCAAGTTTAAGTAAGGTAAGGCGTAAATCAAGTACACTTGATCCACGCCACGCGACTCGTATAGCTACAGCTCTACAAGTCTAGTTTCCATATAAAATATATGGATACCGACACGCCAAGATCGGCGTGTGTGGCACACGTCCTAGCTTGAAGCATTTTAGCGATTTACTAAAAATCTGCAGATTTGACTATAAAATTAAAACACTATTATGGTAAAATGTTACTTGTAGAATAATCTGACAAACAATCACAATGATTGCATGTATATTAGTTCGGTATTTAATCGATAATCGTTATTTTTAGAGGTGTTTTCTTGATACTTTCGACCGTACTAAATTAACTGCATTATTTTTTGAACACACTGTCTATCATTATATTATTATTTATTATTAGCTTTTATCCTGAAGAATGACATATATTTTTCTGATTCTGTTTTCTACTGATGATTGGACTGGAAATATTTTTACGCATTATAAAACTCGCGATAAGCTCTTGTAGTCCACTTAAATTATTGGGGTTAAAATTTTAACCAACATCAGAGAAGCTTGTTGACGTGACCTCGTACTATTAAAAGAACAAAGATCAGAACTAGTAAGTACTATGAAAATCTTACCAACTTCAGTCGTTCGCGTTGTTCATGTGTTTTACAACTTGGACTTACCTGAAAAATAAAATAAATAGGATTAAAGTTAGTGCGTTTCATGCGTCATTCGCGATCAATAAATGTATCTGTAAGTTACCCATATATAACTTACATAGGTATATATTGAAAATAGGTATAATTGAATAGCGACATTTTTGAGCAGTGGTGGCCGAGTGGTAACGGCCCCGACTTACGAATTGCAGTTCAAGGGTTCAAACCCAGCCAGGCGTATTACTTTGTGTAATTTATTTCATCACCACTACTCTCAAAACGGTGAAGGAAAACATCGTGAGGACACCGGCATGTCCTAGAACCAAAAATTCAAAGACATGTGACATTCACCAACCCGCACTAGGCCTGCGTGGTGGATACCCTCTCCTAGAGATAGGAGGCCTTAGTCACAGAAGTGGGAACATTAAAAGGATCATTATGCTATACTTATGCTTATATTTTCTGGGAACAACTGTGTAAAAGAGACGTACAGAATAAAATTAACATACAGGAAGTAGTACAAAGGAAAAGAGGGCTATATGCAGCAGAGTGCCAATCGAGACTTTAATTGTAATGATAATGTAAAAACCTTTTTAATAGATACATAAATGCAAAATTTTTGTTCAATTTTGTAAATTTTCTTTGATGTCATATTTTTTTATGAATTTGTCGAACACAGTTGTTGTCAAAGTAGAGTAGATAGTTAAACTGTTGAACTGACAAGCAAAATTAATTAATCTGTTTTTAAAAACTACATGACATTCAATTCACAGAAAACTTTTGACCACAACAGACTAGCAAGACTGAAGTTATTCCAGAAACAAAATATTTCGCTTCCCCTTCACTCTGCAAACTGAGTGAGTTATCGTGACAATGTCTCCTAAACACTGACGATCCATGGGACGATCACGTTACATAACGTGACGTGTAGCCTGTCAGTCTGTCAGTCATCTTGGACCGACAGCCAATAAAGAACGTCTTCTTACAGTCATAAAGTTTGTATTGGAACATGGACTGACACAACAACAACAGAATCATATTCCCTGATGGCAGAAGTACACCCATACTTCACAAGTTATGTTTGTCGTATCTAATAGGGGAGGATTTGGTTTAGTGATATTTTTTAGGGTTCCGTACCTCAAAAGGAAAAAACGGAACCCTTATAGGATCACTTAGTTGTCCGTTTGTCTGTCTATCTGTCTGTCAAGACCCTTTATCTCGGGAACGCGTGGAGGTGTCGAGTTAAAATTTACAATGAAAAAAAAACCGAAAATAAGATACGGCCGTTTATTTTGCAAAAAACGTGTATTTTGACACTCAAGGAAATCAAAATTCATAGGCTACTTTCCGTTGTCCTAGGATCCTGAAATTTGGCATGAAGTAAGGTCTCATAGCACAAGTATAGGAAAAAATTTGAAAACTGTAAATTTGTAGTTACGTTACAAAAAAAAAACTTTTTTGCGATTCGTAAAAATCTTTAAGACTCGATTCGGAAATCGAACTGTTTTCGTAGGTAAGTTTGAACGAAACCCTCAGTGTGCGCGTCCGACTCGCACTTGCCCGGTTTTTTTACATGGAAAACTATCAATTAATTTTTCCCGCTCTGGGTAGGCGAGAGGAAGTGTCAGACGTTTACTGACTAAAACTCATAATGTTCCTTCCGTTGCTCTTTTTTTGCGAGGGCTGTGGTAACTCTTTCGAATAGTCCGCGTTCCTAGCAGGCACCGGCTTTAACTGGTCCCGTCAATTTGACTGTCCTCTCTATGAGACGCGCGTGGAACACAATGCACCGTCAATATGTTCGCTAACTTGGTGCCAGTTTGTAGGATGGACAGCCACTTCTACACCAAAACTTACTACAGCAGACATATTCAACACATCCTGGATCCCCAAACCTTCATTTCCCATGACCAAAATTGAACAGCAAGGAATTTTAGCACGAACAACTATAAAAGCTGTACAAGTTCAGTTTATCTTCGGATTATCTTCTCCCAATTCTTCACTGGAGCATGTACGGCTGCCATTAGGCCCCATCAAGTCATTTACCGCGGGCTTAAAACTTGGCACGCGTTGCTGAAGGGGTGGGTGCGTGCAAATATGACAAATTTATGTAAAACGGGCTCTCTCTTTGTACGGCAAGCAGCCGTCGAGAAATTAGTGCTCATTTTGTCTCATGTTTACGAGTACTGTGTGCCTCAAAAATATGGTAATGGCTGCACAGTGGTCGGGTTTCGTCTAGTGTATCGATTTGGAGATTCGTTCGAGTTGCAGAGGTTGTGTGGCGTGGTAGGGGTTTGAAAGTATAACTGCGAGAGGTTTTTAGTTCTACATCGGTGAATATAGGATGTCATTTAGGTAAATTTTCTGGCGTTGATATAACTACTAGACCCGCTAAAAGTTGTCATGTCTATCTATCTAATTGGTCCCATATGTCCCACTGGTGGGCGAAGGCCTCCCTCTCCCCCTTTTCCACACATGTGTGTCTTTTGCCAATGCAGATCAGACCCTCCGCTAAGAGTCAAGTTTACCTTTCCACCTTCATCTTGGTCTGCCGCGATGTTGCATCACATTTAATGGGCCAGAGAGCCATGGAGCATAGTATCCTGGAGATTCGAATTTCGGGTCTATCTATATATATATTCCACAACGATCACACAACACCGTCTAGTCCCAAGCTAAGTAGAGCTTGTGTTATGAGTACTAGACAATTGATAAACATACCTACTTATATATTTCTAAATACATACATATTATAGATAAATTACACCCAGACACAGAACAAATGATCGTGCTCATCAAATGTATCTATGATACGGCCTTCAAAGGCTGAACAAACCTCGTTTCGTTAAGCTTAATAAGAATTCGATATCGAGGACTTGGTAACTCTTCAGTGATAAGAATTTCTATACATTAATCAAGCATTTACTTTTTTACAAAACACATGATTTCCCAGTACAATGGCTGAAAGTCTTAGTCCCAAATACAAACGAATGTTAAATGTTATCCTAACGCATCTTAAAATCTACTAAAACCCTGTTTACCCCATAAATACCGAAGCGTGAAGAAATGTCGTCAGTCTGCATCTATTTCGAGTGTGTCTAAGAGCGGGATCCGGAGGAATTGTCGCGATCCATCGGCCGTTAATCGTGACACATCGCTGTATTTTCATCTAAACTCGTTACGTTTTATGCGAAAGAGGAGCGAGATGTAGACGTGCGATTATTTGTCGCATTTTCGGATATTAGGAAACTTTAAAGTGACAAATAATTTCGAATATTTAAAAACTAGCGGAATGTAGAAGACTATAACTGTATTTATTTAGGTTCCTATCATGAGATTTATCAGAATGTCCTTGCATAGTCACGATTTGTAGCTTTTTTCTTCTGTTTTTAGTCATTTTACACGTACGTGCATATACCATGACTAAACACATGAAAAAAAGTGTTTTAATACGTCTGTAACTACGTGAGTCAATTTACACCAAATATTATAAAACTGAAGAGATTATTCACGAACGCGCTAATCTCAAGACTGCTGGTTAGAATTGAAAATTACTTTAATTTGGGATAGCCCATTTATTGAGATTATAGGCTATATAACATAAAGCTACAATTCATAGGAGTGAAACAGTAAACTAAAATGAGAATGAAACCGCAGAGAATGGCTAGTTTCAAATAAACACCTTCCTCCTGCATCTTTATCTACTATTCAAGAGCTGTACTCTAAAAAGTCACCTAAAAAATGTACCGACATGCCACAAAACAGTCGACAAATATTTCGGTCGCTAGTCGCAGTTGTGCGGCGTTCAGCTGACAGAAGCAACTCAGATTTATGTGTTTACTGTATAAATCACGACACGTCAACGTTGCCTCTCATTTCTTTTTTCGTTTCGCGCTATACATCATAGTTTTGTCTTCCGTGGTCAAATTTTTTCCCCAGTCTAGAATGCGAGAGTGCGCGCTTGGAGTTATTTTAAAGTTGTATTTGTATATCTGCTGATGGTTTTTCACAGTAATTCTTAGATAGGAGTCAAAGTTTCGTTTCGCCCAGTAACTGAGTGAACTTGTTGTGGAGGTCGGATTCTGTAATTCTATTGATTTTTAAAATGAAGACCAATTGAAGTGGAAGTTAACCCCGAAATTGTTTAAACGCGCGCCTCAAGATGTCAGCAACTGTAGGGGCCCAACAGAGTCGAAGCCTACTGGGGCCACGGGTAGTGTGAAAGTGAAACCCGGCCCTGGGATGAAGGCAAAGAAGAAACAGGAGTGGGTTTTTAGTGAGTAAAAGTTTGAAAGAAAGAAAAGAAGAGAAAGAAAGAAAACATGTTTATTCTGCCTAAATAGACGCACAATTCATTAGAAAAATATAAAAACAAAGTTCCCTGACAGGCCATATGTGACACTATCTCCCGCACCGCCCAAGAGCAGTATTTGTCATTAGAAGATTTTCCCACCTAAAAAAACCCCAAAATTGTTGAGAAAGTGCTTGGCAGACGGACATGATTTTCCATATTGAGTACAGGTGCTGTTGTTTCTATTGGTTCCTACAGACTCGATTTTACAGAAGGCGAAACAATTTTTTTTTTTTATCATGCCTACATAAGTAAATTCTACTACTATATAATTCTATTACTATATTTTACTAGCTGATGCCAGCAGCTTCGACTGGGTGAGAGTTGAAAATTGTCCTAAGGGAACATAGTCCCGAGATAAAAAATGTCTTACGTCCTAATCCAAGACATGATCTACCAGTGTACCAAGTTTCATTCGAAATCCGTTCAGGCGTTCAAGTGTAAAGTATTGACAAACATATACACACAAACTAGTTTTAAAACTGAAAAAAATATCAGTAACATCCTGGCTTTTCCAAGTACTTTTCCCTGTTGCTAACCAGTTTGGTGACAGTATCGGAAAATCCCATTAGAAAAAAAACAGATCATAAAGATTATCACACTTATATATCCAAACATCATCAACACCGTCCAAGAAAAACACGAAAAATCCAACAATAAAATCAATTTTAGACGCGATAAATCCCCTAATCCAGTGCGAGATATAATTCTCGTGCGACACGTCGCTACTTCCAGATCAATCATCGTCTTCTTAACGATTGCTACAGCTGTTGTGTGCGCGATTGATGGAGCTATAAACTATATTTATAGCTTGAATAGCTCGAGAATAGTTCTGATGTGTGTCGCTCAAGAAACTGGATTATCTAGGATGGATGGCGAGGTGGATGCGGCACTTACATTGAAATATTGTCAAACAGAAATTCTTAGAACAAATAAAAATATACAATTGGTGGAGGCGTAGAGTGATGTGTTAGACGTCGTATGTTTAAAGTGTGTCGAAAATGTTGAAGATAAATTGAATCAGCAACATGTGTAGAAAGTCGAATAAAAAAATCAGCGTGGTAATAAAAATGGTGAGTTATCTGCGTCTGTCAGTCTAGATTCTAGGAACCTTTCAAAAATCAATTGTTGCTGCATACCTTGCTCCAATAAGATAAGATTTAAAACACATAGATGGATAGGTTCAGCATTAGAAAGAACAATGTAATAATGTAACTCTAAACAATCCAGTTATGTATCAGTATTTTTGTCAGTATTCCTATCAGTGTCCTGAAATCGCAAGACGAGGTCACGGAAGCCCACGAAGAAGATGGCGGGAAGATTTTTTTTTTTAAATTCATATAAACCAGTGCTTGACTGCAATCTCACCTGATGGTAAGCGGAGATGCAATCACTAAGATGGCTTCCTTAGAAGCAAGAAGTTGCTCAGAGCCGGGAACAATGGAAGGAAAGCAGAGAGATTTTTACTCAGCAGTAGCACAGCATGGGATATATATAATAACCCCAAATAATCCTGGATGCATTACGCCAAATGCTACATTTCTGTCAGCCAATATAACTACTCCTATCGCCAGTATATCAATCTTTTCCTACTTCTTGATTCCTATGACAAGCGATAATGTTGTAAACAGAGTCTTCCCACGACAGCGATACGACAACAGCACCGTCAACGATGTCACGCGCCAGCTGCAGTAAAGCACGCGCTGTTGTCATCAAGCACATTACTCACGCATCTGACTACACTAGGTTTATATTTTATTCACTTCTATATTTTTTTTATCTATAATATGTATGTATTTAGAAATATATAAGTATGTTTATCAGTTGTCTAGAACTCATAACACAAGCTCTGCTTATATTGGGACTAGACGCCGTCGTGTGATAGTAAAAAAAAAAAAAAAATATACTTTTTAGCCGCTTTTCATAGATCTATCTGGAGATTTGAATCTTTCCAAAATGTTGTCACTTATCACAAATTTCCACGTGTATCAAACGATGTTTTTCTATACACTTACGAAGAAATAAACGGGGGTTGACAGGCGACTTGTGGGGTTGCTTAGCGCCCAGTCTGATACGATAAATACAATCAATTGTGACGCGAGTGAGCTCGCACACTTTTTCGCACTAGTGCGGTAAACACTAAAGTGCGTGTCTAAAAAAAAGAATAAATTATTGACACATGTCATGTCACGTTAAAACTCTCACTTTTGTTGCCAACATAAAACTTTATCTTAAATAGTTATCTCAAATCTGCTTAACATATTAATGCATTCTCACCTGAAAATATGCAAGCGCACACTAATTCCCCCTTCTCCCCCTACATCTCTAAACTCGTGCTTATACCTGAATTCCCGGAGTACAGTTTAAAAACTTCTTCGCGTATCCCGTTGCCCGGTGCACTCCTTGACAATCGATTGACGGGTGTCCCCCTGACCCCCACCTCCTCCCATCTTGCACCCCGGGGGGGTCGCCTCAGCGCATTCGCCTGACCCACATAGACGCCATATTTATAATAATTGTACCCCGATTCGAGTGAGTAAATCAGATAGTTTTGGTAGGGTAATAGTTTGGGTTTAAAATGGGTAATTTTTTTTTAGTGTGTTTTGTTTTTTTTATTTTACGCTTGGTATCGGAAATTGTAAATATTTTAAAGGGAAATTCTAGGATTACTTTGACAGTAAAGGTCAGACTTCAGAACAGAACTGAACTACTTAAAATAGAAAAAGCTATATGACGATATTGGTACCTCTAAGGTATAAAATCAAAAAAAGATTTTTTGAGTACACGTATTATAAAAATGTAAAATTAATATCATTATTTCTTATTACATCCAGCATCTGGTATTATGATCTTAAACTGATTATTGACTACATAATGCAAATACATTGGTTAAAAGGATTATCACAAATTTTTGTCGTACTTACTCAATATTGTTCAGTAGTCGTAATTTGGCACTTACTGTGGCAGAACACAGAGACACTTAAACAAAAAAATAATATAAAAAAACTTTTTATATTTACAAATACAAAAACAGATCTCCTCAAAAATTGCACTTTTTGCCTTATGGCCTTACATATGCGAGCGAGGTGTTAGGTATATCGAACTGACTATCGTCAAAAAAATCAGAACCTCTCCTCATTACACAACTAACCCTAAATTTACGCAGGCTAAGCAGACCCCCAAAGTCCAAATTCTATTTTCCAAACGTCTCCAACTCAATCAACCCGAACTATTGATTAGAGCCACCTCCCATCCCCACATGGGCTATCAGAACAAAACAATACGTACATATGCGTCGCGAAAGTAAATAGTACCCCTCCCCCCATCCACCCCCTCGTTATCACGCCCCGGACATAATTTAAGACGAGTCCGTCGCGTCCGACACTCGGATGTGTCTGTCAATTCTGTTTGTTGGATTGATTTTTCGAACCAAGTGGACGTGTAAAGGGTTTAGTTTTGAACACCTTACATATATCTCGGTTCTATTAAATCTGTTAACATGTTCAGTGCAGAACGAGGTCTAATACGCCTCGTATTTAGTTATTTATTTTAAATTCACACATCAACGACTCATTCACTAGTTTAATAATTTAAAAAAAAAAATTGCTAAGGAAACTTATTTTTCTCAGCTGTGCGGAGCCCGTAAATTAATTTGGTTTAGTTTAAGAAAGAGATGGTAATATCTAAAATGCCTTATAAAAACAGAATCCAATGGAGTATCTACTCTAATACGGGGTCATCTTGACCTCGTACTGAAAAATAACATTTTGTTTTCTTTTAGTTTAACCAAAAAAGCTTTCAGTTTCTTAAACGTTAAAGGTCTCTAGTTTTAGTAACCCCCTTACCGCCATAGTCATAGTTTTCAAACGAGGTCTTTAGCGCCCCGTACGGCAGGAATGGAAATAATACAAAAATAAGTGCCGCTGTTAGCGTGTTAAAATTGGCATACTGACGATTCTGACACGATATATTCGGACACAAACAAATTTATTGAAGCTGTTTAGTAGTTAGATAAAAAATGTTTTATACGTGCCAATTCGGATATTGTGTCCGAATCGCCAACAACTCTTGAAATTATTACGGTTTATTCAAGTTTTGGTGCTGTCCAAGCAAATCAAACCAATCAGAAAAACATATGCGTTGCTAAAGTCTCCCGGTCACCCTCTGTGCTCCCTCGTTATCACGTTTCGGACATAATTTAAGACGAATCGTATCCGGCCCGATCCGGTCCGCTCACGGTGTGCGCGTCAATACAATTGGATTGATTTTTCGAAGTAAGCAGACGTTTGACAAGCTAAGAAGAAGTAGGGACGTGCAAGACTGGGACTATAGTATTATAGTATAATATAGTTCACTCTTTAGAGATTGTCGACATTGTAGAAGAAATTTTTTAATCACGTCGTGCAGTTACATTAAAAAGGCGTGTATTTTTGTAACTCCTTTACACTCAGACAACTGAACGAGTATAGATGAAATTTAACACACAGGTAGACTATATCCTAAAATAATACATAAAATAATAATAATAATAATAACCCCATCGTCGTATCTCTACGTTGACGTCGTGGTGGGGCTTCCGCGCTCCAATATTCCCAAGGTCTGTATCGGTAAAATTTGCTTTCCCATAATATGTCTAGGGTGACGGGCTAGACTAAGAGAGATAAAATCCGCAGGGCAGTTTTGTGGCGAGCTGTTGGGCATTAGCGACCCCACGGACCCGAACTCTCGGGAGTATTATTGTTCTTCATCTCCAGCTTGCCTTTATGACCAGGGGCGTAGTGAACACTGACGAGGAATAGAGCTCCTACCTCTCTCTTGCCTTTATTGGCTGGTTTGAATGGAGATTCGCAAGAGCAAACGTGCTCACGAGAAGGATGTATAATCCAGTAAGGTACTGATAGGGTAAGGTATACTGACCGTACTTCCAGGATTGTCCTGATAGCCGTGGTATACCTCTCCACTCCTCAGTATATGTTGCCCTCTTGATGCTACGTCACTTCGTGCTAGCGATCGGACCTCAGGGTCCTGAGATGTATAAATGCAAAATAATAACATTGTATACTTTTTATCCCAGAAGCACATATGTTTCGACGAAGCCGCTGCTAGAAGCAAGTTTACAAACTACAAGTTGTTACATCCTCACGTCTTCCACAAAGCGGACCGATGACCTGGTGAGGGTAGCGGGAATCCGATGGATGCGAGACACACAGGATGGTTCGTTGTGGCGACACTTGGGGGAGGCCTATGTCCAACAGTGGACGTCTTTCGACTGAAATAATGATCTTATTGATAAATTTGTTACATATAGGGCGTCAAAAGTCCTAAGGTTTTTCTACCATTAGTACTCAAAGTTTTATACAAAAGCTTGAAATTTTAAAGACGTGACCAACATGCTCGATTTATATTTTGTGCATGAGTTTAGTTAGATGGAAAAGAATATATGCTAGCAATAATCTTTTTTTACGAGAGAAATTATCAAGAAAATGATATGGGTGGAGCGGGACCTGCCGCCCCAGAATCTTTTACTGACTAAAACCCATAGAGTAGAAAAACTATGAGGATGACAATAACTCTTTCGAATAATCTGTAGCCCTGGAGTGCAAAGGAATCGGTGCCAATGTTCATTTTCTTATTTATTCATAAACAAAATAAATTGTAAATTAAACTAGAGCGCTGCACCATCTATATATACTATACTATTGCATCACTGCTTACTATCCGGTGAGATCATAGTCAAACACTAGTCTTTATCATCAAAAAAAATAAATCTATCACGATTTTTCTTGATAATTTCAGAAAGTTAAAAGCACCCCAAATATTTTTATCCCTCCATCACATCAGTTCATCTCAAAACAGAACTAAATAAATATAAAATTCAACATTTTTTTTAAACAAAGCTTAACGCAAAACGTTTCCGTTTCCCGAGTCGGGACAAGATGTCAAGTGACGTCATCGAGATAGCGTCCAAAGGGTTGAGTTCCGTCGCTTAAAAAAGTATGAAAAAAATAAATTTCTTATCTCTGGACCGAACGAGCGATTGTCCCCGGCCATATTGTGTGCATGAAATATAGGTAAATGAATCAAAGTATCTTGGTTTTTTCTGTGGCTAGTTAAAAAATGGTGGGTCTTAAGAAATTTTGGATTTTATCTGTCGTTTATATATCTCGCAGTTGCTTGACAGCCAATTGATATGTTTGTTTAGTAAATGGTGCATAATAAATAAATAAATAGATAAGTAATTCAACGCGGCAAAATTTATATCAGACACTTGTTTTTTTTTTATTATTCTCGATAGGTTCGCGCTTGACCGCCATCTCACCTGATGGAAAGCGACGATGCGGTCGACGATGGAACGCGCTTACCTAGAAGTAACTTATTCACTTTTGAATTAAAGATTTCCGGGTTCACAGATTCCGGCAAGGAATTCCACTCCTTAGCTGTACGCACAATGAATGTGTTCCCAAAACGTTTTGTGCGTATAGGTGGAATGTCTACCATGTACCGGCGGCGCGTTGCCGTACGCCTGGTGGTCCGATGATGGAACGGGCTAGGCGAAATTAGGTTATGCAATTCTGAAGCACACTCCCCAAAATGCAACCGGTAGAAAACCGACAGGCTAGCAACTCAGCGCCGATGCTCAAGACTTTGGAGCCTCGACTCAACGAGTGATCTACGCTATTGACTTTCTTTGAGAGTCAAGTGCACTTTGTACTGACAGAACATCTGCCTACAATGGTTTTTTTAACACAAAAGCTACAGAAATGTGTAAAAAATAAGTTACCAAGAGTAAGTGTAATCAAACGCGTTGTAAAAACACTAGGCATTCTAGTTTGTACCATTTACCAAATAGCAACTAAACTCAATCACATAGGAGTTAATTTATTTATTTATTGCTAGCGTCTTCCCGTGGTTTTACTCGCATAAAACTAAAAAATATATAGCCCATGTTGCTAACATTCTACCGGTGAAACTTTTCAAAATTGGTCCAGTAGTTTTTAAGTATATTCATTACAAACAAAAATACAAATCTCTTCTTTTATTAGTATCTATAGATCGATTTATAAAAAACCGTAAGGTGCGCGCACACTAGCACACACGGTCCGTTCGCAACATGTTCTGTCTCAAGCGTGTATGATAAAAAAGAAAATATTATTTAATAAAAAAGGGTAGAAAACTTATTTTCTATGCAGAGAAATCAAAATTCTTCCAAACTAGACTTAAATTGTGATCCTAACCATACCCTTCTTAAAAAACAAAATAAATGATAAACCATCGCACATTACATTTTTAGGTACAGACCCAAGTTCTCCCTGGACAGCATAACCCTACCTCATCTTCTCAAAACCGTTGACAATCAAAACTTAGTCCATACAACCCACCACTGGGGACTAACATGGCACATTTAAAACAAAACGCTAAAAGTTAACATTTACCAAAACTACTTAACGTTAGTAAGATGTCCCAAAACTTGTAAAGTAGTTTAATCCCTCCTATTTATTCGTCGCGGAGGGAAATCATGGTCTGTCAGATCTATTGAGAGTTAAAAGCGAAACAATTTGTCTGTGACATTGAAGGGTTAGGTTACATTTAAACTGTTCGGTTTTATTTTTAGAATAAATCTTTGAAAGAATTACGAAGGGTTAATTATTTTGGGTCAAATTGTGGAAAACGTGAATTCGATTTCGAGTTTGAGCAAAAGTTTTTAATATCTTCGAAGCTAGAGTGAATACATAGGCTCTTAATAAACTAGTGCGATTTATCATCAACTATTGCATCACTGGTTACCATTAGGTTTTTTTTTAGGTGGGAAAATCATCTAATGACAAATCCCGCTCTTCCGCGCTCCGGCGGAGCGGGAGATAGTGTCAGACTTTTACTGTTCCTTCTTTGCCTTCATCCCGGGGCCCCGGGCTTCGCTTTCACACTACCCGTGATGTTACCATTAGGTGGGATCGCAGTTAAGCACATTGATATAATCATACACAAATAAATCCATCATGTAAGATAGTGGTTGTAGTTTCTTAGTCTCAATTTTGAAGTCAATAACAACATACAGTTTGTTTCAGTATTCTTAATTAAAGCTGATTTGCATAAAATGTCAATGATAAAAAATCATAACTCACAGCAGACATTTCCACCAAAGCTGCGAAGATTATTCATCTCCCAACGAACACACAAACAATCCTAACATATTCAATAACTCAAATGACAATTATAAGCATCAGGCAAGAAACTCAAAAAGAAACAAAACAAAAGGTGCGCGCACACTAGCGCACACGGTCCGTTCGCAACATGTTCCGTCTCAAGCGATGCCGTCTCGTGTCCCTCCCGTCTCGCGATTAAAAGTGCAGGTGGGGACTGTCCAGCATTGATCTGGCGGTGACGCCGGACGATGGAGACGTCACCCACCATCACCCTCCTCACCGGAGGGAGGGGGACACCTCCTCGTAAGTAGACGTGTGGACATGCTTAGCGATGTGCTGATAACGTAGCAGTTTTCTTATTTATTTTGTTTTGTTGGCGTTTGTGGATTAATACGTTTGAGTGGCACGTAGCAGTGAAATGAGGGATCTAGGATTAGCATTTTCTGTTTGGTTGGTAGATTAATTGATGTTCGATTTTGTGTGATTAAAACTTCGTCAATATATTATGTTATTGGTGTGTTCATTAGTAAGAATAAAGTTTTGTTGCTTGAGTGATATTTTTTCGTATACCTACTATGAATAGTGATGCCTGTAATTACTACGCTTTGTCAAAAAAATATATCAAACTTTACTGACATACTTAAAAACACCTATTCAAACGTACAAATCTTAAAACTACAAAATCTCTAATTAAACATACAATTACAGAACTCATTAAGAAACGTCCGTAGTAGACAATGGGCAGTAACGAGTGTCAGAAAACGACTATCAACTGCGAATCGGTCGAGCGAGAGAACTATTCACAAATTAGTCGGGACAGAACTCTCCACACTCAACGTCGCCACATCCGCGTAGGGTCGCCAGCTTGCTGTGAGAAGATAGACACGTCATGTTAGGACTGAGAAGTTTAACTTTGCTGCAGTTATATTATAAGTTAACAGTTCAGGTATTACTTGTTATTATTTTGATACCAAAAACTTTAAGATGCCTTTTAGTAGTCACTTTTACTGCTAACTAAATTCGAGTACTATTTTGATCTGAGGTTTTTTTAACATAAATAAAACATAACTATGTAGTAAGCAAAAAAAAAGGCATTTCGAAAACAAATCATATTGCATATATTTTTATTTTCTTTAAGTACCAACAGCGATACACAAAATATGTAATCTATGGCTTATAGCAGGTTTACATTTCTAACTGCAATAATCGTATAACACGCAAACGGACTAATCAGAAAAGTTCAATAAAACAATTATAATAATTAATCTCTTTTAAAAATTACTCATTGACAGTACCTATAAACATCTATTTTTATTTTACATTAAAATCACATTCCCAAGCCAACATACAAGGTTCTTCTCCACATCAAATTATCTCGAACCGCCACACTTCAGAACAAAACTAAACTCCACGTTCTAAAACTCAGACGTGAGCGTGGTAACCCTACGCTCGCCGGACCTCGCCCGTCTTGCAACGTTTGACTGAGCGAAATCACTCAAAAGTTTTAATGTCGCTTCCGTGGGGACGCGGCCGTTCCGGTCCGGCGGGCGGTGTGCGCGCGACTTTATGTCTGCGTTGTTATTTAGATTATACGCTTTTGTGTCCTAGGGTTAAGAGTTTAGATTTAAGAGGAATGTTGTCTTGTGGTCATAGATTTTGGTTGTGTATAGACGATTTTTATTATACTTATAGATGGAATAGAAAGATATGACATTGAGAATACATCACTATAGAAAATGTCATTCAACGCTTTTTTTTTAAGATGAGAAAACAGCCAATGACTTTTCCCGCTTCAGGGCGGAGCGTCAGAATTTTACTGACTAAAACCACACCTATGTTCTTTCTTTGCTTTGCGTTCCAGAAGTTTTTCTTTCGGAAGCAACCCCAGTAGGCCTCGGCCTTGCTTCCCTGTTTGCCCCTACGGTTTGCTGACATCTCTTTGAGGCGCGTGCCGCTGACGACTCGAACTCGGTTCGGACGGTTATCGAAAGGCAAGCTACCCATTGCTCGTCGTCCGCAAGCCCACACCTACGGTGGCTGGAAATCGAAGTCAGAGTCTCGGCAGCTGAGGCGTGAGTATGGCATTTCCGTCACGCGTGCGGCCGCCTCCTTAGCTAGCATTACTGCTTCGCAGAAGGAGGTGACCGCCTGCCATTCCTCCTCGTCATTAATCGCTAGAGTAAATACCTTTAATAATCGGGTAAATAATGGTCTTTTATTTATCAATCAATTCACAGAAAATCTCAGCTCAAATAATCAAAATTCACCTGAAAAACAATCCCCAATAATTCGTCAAAATATTCCCGAAAACCAGTCAATTAAACGTATCAAAAAAAAAAGTCAGACGACAATCACCTTTCTGGACGTGAAATAAGCACGAAATTCCCTTGCATATCATAATGACAGACAGTTTAATTATCGTCGCGGCCGATATTGCAACAAGCGGGATTAAAAGGAGAAATTAATTGAATCCATTCAATTTTCTAACCGCGAGTGGCGCCGGGTGACGGATACTGTCTGTTAATACCCAATTATCGGCACCCCCTTCTCCCCTACCGTCGTAACGTCCATAATATCGGTGGGTGAGTTTTACGATTCGGGTAAGTATGTAATGTGGGATGAGGAATCGGAGTGTGACTTTTTAAGAAAAAAACTGGGCAAGTGTGAGTTGGACTCGCGCACTGAGGGTTCCGTACCAACTTACCTATGAAAACAGTTCAATTCCCGCATCACAAAAAGTTTTTTTTTTGTGACGTAGCTACAAATTTACAGTTTCCAGATTTTTTCCTATACTTGTGTAATGAGACCCAATGAATTTTGATTCTCTTGAAAGTGCCGAAATATTATTATACGTCTTTTGCGACTTAAACGGCGGATCTTTTTTTTCGTTAACTCGAAAGTTTGTTTTTTTTCACAGCTTTAAGGGACCGCAGATCTGAGTATATAGTTTTAATTTCAACTCGATACCTCTATGCATTCTTGAGATAAAGGGTCTTGACAGAAAGACAGACGGAAGAACAACAGAGTGATCCTATAAGGGTTTTCGTTCGCGATAATTTTCAGCCTTTTATCCCTGAATTAACACAGCCACATCATAGCCTTTTATTCCACTTAATCCATTCTATCACAACGTATTTATTCCAGCCGTGTTATCAGGAGAGCTGTCAATCACGTCACGTCGACACAGCGGCGGCGACTGGAATAACGCGTCTCCCTCCCGTCACCCCCACTCCAAGCGCGCGATGACGTCACACTAGTTAAGATGCTCAACTTAAATGCAGTCGGGAACTTGAAGTGTTGATATATTTTATTTTGATAAATAGAAAAATGGAAATTGTGAAGTTGGCAGTTTTTCTGCTTGCTTCTCAAAGTATGGCTCGGAGTGTTTAATTAGGGGAGCTAAATCTTAATTAATATTGTTGTATTAATAAGAAATGTCGTCGTTTGAAATGGTACACACCAAATTTCCACCGTACGCGCGGGCTTGCGGACGGCGAGCAATGGGTAGCCCGCTGTCCGACCGTCTGGTAACCATCCGGACCGAACCCAAGTCGTCGACGACGCGTATTGTTCCATGCGCGCCTCAGGGAGATGTCAACAAATAGTAGGGGCCCAGCAGGGTCGAAGCCTACTGGGGCCATTGGTAGTGTGAAAACGAAACCCGGGACCCTGGGACGAAGGTAACGAAGGAGCAGGACTGGGTTTTTAGTCAGTAAAAGTCTGACACTATCTCCCGCTCCACCCCAGAGCGGGATTTGTCATTAGATGATTTCGCCACATAAAAAAAAAACATCAAAATCTACATAAAAGAAAAACTAAATCCCCGTAGTTGTGAAAGTACGGGAACAATTGTGCCACATCAAATTAATATTATAAAGACAACACTTTGTATGTATGTGAGTATGTTTATTCCTCCTTTACGATCAGACTGCAGATCGGATTTCATTGAAACATGGTACATGAGACCATTGTCCTGGAATAACACATAGAACTTTTTATCTTCGGGTTTTTTTTTGGTGGAAAATCAACCAATGACTTCTCCCGCTCTAGGGCGGAGCAGGTGGGCGTATCAGACTTTTACTGACTAAAACGACATCTATGTTCCTTCAGTTGCCCTTTTCGTTCTAGGACCGCGGATTTCTTATTCAGAAGGCCCCTAACAGTTTCGCTGACATCTCTTTGAGACGCGCGTCGAACACAACGTGCCGTCGACGACTCGGGCTCAGTCCGAATGGTTACCAGACGGTCGGACAGCGAGATACCCATTACTCGTCGTCTGTAAGCCCGCTATAATTAGACATCTAAGTTGCTTTTAGGAAGCTTGAAAAACTGGGCAAGTGTGAGGTGGACTCGCGCACTGAGGCTTCCGTACAGACTTATTTATGAAAAAATAATTCGTTTCCCGAATGAAGCCTCGACCTTTTTTCCAAATCGTGACGTGTGACGTAACAACTTTACTGTTTTTAGATTTATTCCTATACCTGTGCTATAAGACCTTGCTTTACGCCAAATTTCAGGATTCTGGGTCAACGGAAAGTACCCTGAGAATTTTGATTCCTTTGAGAGTGTCGAAATATATTTTTTTTTTTCGACATAAACAGCCGTATCTTTGTTTTCGTTAACTTAGAAGTTTGATTTTTTCACAGCTTCAAGGGACCGCAGAACGAGACAAGACGTATACCTATGGTTTTAATATCAACTCGATACCTCCACGTGTTCCCGAGATAAAGTCTCTTTACAGGCAAACAGACGGACAACAAAGTGATCCTATAAGGGTTCCATTTTTTCCTTTTGAGGTACCTACCCTACAAATGATAATTGTCATACTCTTAGTTTATAAAAATAAGCTTTCATATTTTTCCACTATCTCATACCTACGAGATTATACTTACTTATCGAATGGTGATCAATCATCGGCCATATTTAAATTGCGCCACCACAAACAGATCACTGCCTCCAATAATAAATTTAAAATGTTTCAATTTCCATAAGTCTAGGGGAATATTCGCGAAATGCACTTATTACAGGGACGAGCCGGGATAACGGCTGGATCCCGGGGTGATTGGCAATCCCGGGCCGCGAGGTAATGCGACAATTTTAATAGGATCTTTACTAGTGCCTGCCTACTTAGGTATGGCTATAGACTTTCGAAAAAATATGTTGAAGTACCTAATCAGAACTTCATTCTATTTTTTTTAAACCTTGCCACATACTAGGAATTACTTGAGTATTGTGGGAGCGTTCACCTGCATATAAACTCTTCTACCTACACTAGACACCCACACTCTCAACAGCTAGGTATCTACAGGCCAATATACTTTGTTCCGAGCGGGAATCGTAACCGCAACATGCAGCGCAGAAGTCAATCGCTGAGCCACCGTGTCCTCTAACTATATACTTTTAATTTCCTTCTCAATGTGAATTAAGCAACACAATATGGATGCACTTTTTTTTTTTATTGTTTGGGAAAATCATCTTATGACATCCCCGTTCTTGGGCGGAACGGGAGATAGTGTCAGACTCTTACTGACTAAAAACCCACTCCTGTTCCTTCGTTGCCTTCGTCCCTTGATTATTTACTAAATTACTTTAAAAAAAATATATTTTCCATGTAACAGAAGCGAAACGTATTAGTTAAGATGGATCGCATCAATACAACCTACTTAGTTCAACTAACCCTATTCAATGACTTTTCATTCATAAAATAGACATTCAATACGGCTACACGTACCTACCAACAGGAATGTATTGAAGATTTTAATCATTTTAATTCCATAAAAATACTACTTATGGCTGTAAATCATATTTTAACCAACATACTACCTGACACTCACCTCCGAAATGTAAAAACTGGCCAAGTGCGAGTCGGATTCGCACCGCGTAACGTTCGTAGTAAAAAACCGAAAAAAAAATCACGTTAGATAATGTATAGCCCCCTAAAATATTTATTTTATTCTTTTTTTTTTAGTATATGTTGTTAGAGCCGCAACAAAAATACATCATCTGTGAAAATTCCAACTGACTAACTATCACAGTTCATGAGAAACAACCTGATGACACTTACAGACGGATAGACGTATAGACAGACGGACAGACAGCAGAGTCTTAATAATAGGGTCCCGTTTTATTTTTGGGTATGGAACCCTAAAAACAAGTAATTTTGAATTTCGCGAACTAGCTTTGATCATCCTTACGTAATTTATTTACTTACATTTGACAACACCAGTTTCAATCTGTCTCCTTCTATAATTTCCATGTATTAATAGAACTTACCTGTAACAAAAGTAAAAAGAAAATTAGAATTGACAAAAAGTTTTTGACAGTATTACATAAAAAGAAATTTAAAAAAAACTGTTTAAGTTTTAGATGATAGAGTATCTAAAACTTATAATAATATAATTTCCCACATTTTCCCTTTTAATGTTCCCACAGCTGGGACTCGGGCCTCCTCTCTAGGAGAGGGAATGGGACGTAATCCACCACGCGGGCCCAGTGCGGGTTGGTGAATGTCACATGTCTTCGAATTTTTTGGTTCTAGGAAACGGGCATGTTTCCTCAAGATGTTTTCCTTCACCGTTTTGAGAACAGTGGTGATGAAATAAATTACACATAGTAATGCGCCTGGCTGGATTTGAACCCGCGATTTTCAACTCGTAAGTTGGGGCCGTTGCCACTCGGCCACCACCGCTTTTTATGATGAAGTAATAATATGAAATAATACAAAAGATAGTAGTCAACCACTGTCTGATCTAAAACTTAAACAGATTTTTTTATTAAAAAAGATAAATCTTCCCCACACAATATAGATTATTTTTACTACACAATTCGCCAGTCAACCCCCTTGTTTCGCTGTTTCGATGGTACAAGCCAGTGGGACGGAGTCCGGAGTCCATTGGAATTCCTTATACAATGAAGTGGATTTAATATCGGGAAGAATGCCGCTCAGAAAGATAGCGGCTGGAGTACACCGCCGATTTGTGTGTCCCACGATTATTTGATTTATTAACTGACAATCGGAAAATGGTTGACGTATGTGCTTGATAAAGGTTGAACGGTACTGCTGGGATAAACAAATGTTTTTTAAGTATTTTTAATGAGGTATTCAAGACTTTTTTTTAGGTTTGAAGATCATCTAATGACAAATCTCGCTCTTGGGCGGAGCGAGAGATAGTGTCAAACTTTTACTGATTAAAAACCCACTCCTGTTCCTTCTTTGCCTTCATCCCGGGGCCCCGGGGTTCGCTTTCGCACTATCCATGGCCCCAGTTGGCTTCGACCCCGCTGGGCCCTTACGATTTACGCGCGTGGAGCAGTACACACCATCGACGACTTAGGCTCGGTCCGGACGGTTACCGGACGGTCGGACGGCGAGCCACCCATTACTCGCCGTCCGCAAGCCCACGCCTACGGTGGTCGGAAATCGGGATCGGAATCCCGGTGGCGGTTAGGGCGTAAGGACCGTTGCCTCACGCGATCGGCCGCTTCCTTTGCTAGCATTACTGCTTCGCAGAAGGAGGCGACCGCCTGCCACTCCTTCGTACCCCGGACCATGGCCTGTACCAATGCCCGGCGCGAGAGATCATATAATACATGTTACTAAATCAGTTATGAGTACACAAGTGGATAGATGGATAGCGAGAGGGAGGCCAAAGAAAAGATAGATGGATTGTGTGAGGAGTGATACGGAAGAAAAGGGAGTTAGTAAGTGATAGCGTGACGGGTGACAAGACGGAATGGAAGAAAAAGACGTGTTGATTTTAATGTTATTTTTTTCATACCTATTTTAAGTCTACTCTATGTGTGAGGTACGAATAAACGTTTTTCTTTCTTTCTTTCTTTTGTTGTACCAAGAAAGAGCAGGAAGATGATGACGTATTTAAGTATGTATATTGATATACAACTTCCTTCTTACCTAAAGAACTGCTGCTATATACTTTATATATTCTTCTTTAGAAAACAAAAAAAAAAAACTAGAAACTAAACACACTAAACTATTCGTTTTGCACGTTTTGCCTATAATCTAATATTCACGAAAATTCATCAACCCAATTTGTTCTGAAAAAAAGAAAAAACAGCGATTTTTCAAAAAAAAACCGTCAAATTCTATTTCAAGAGCGCGTCTGCACAGCCCTGTCACCTTAACCCTGCAATGGCCACCTGAAATTTTATAACACGTCCCGTCGCCCAGACCTCTTCTGATCGAATTTTATTTTACGTACTCACAACTTTTTATTGAGCCCAGTTACTTGCGCAACCATCGTTTTGTATTTATGTATTATTTAACGTCCAATCCTGCGGATTTGCATGTATTTGATACCCCTCCGATAGACGACACTGGATTTAGGGTAACCCTTTTCGGGGCATGTAATAATACTCAAATATCGTTTAAATTTTTATTACAGGATATAAAAATGATTTCTACGAATTAGGTATGGACAAGGAACTGTTTTTATTAACCTTTTTATTCGTCCATGCCGAAGTGTAGGTCGGTAATAGAAATTATTTATGAGATTATTTGAATTTATTCTCTTCTTGAGCAAAAATATTATGAGAACTTACTATGGATACAGGAATCGAATAGAACAGAGACTATTGTTTTCTATTTATTGTAAATTTCACATCTGTTCACGAATTGAACCACCTTTGTGCACTCACAATGTTTGCTATTACACCATTTTATTCAAAACAGCGCCACAAAATACTATTGAAAAAAAAAAACAAATCGGCGCGATCCACATCAGCCGACGCTACCGAAGTCAAGACAGACGCTGTAAACACGAGCAATATTGTTGCCCAGCCGCAATCTCGTATCAACCGACCAAATAGCTTGGATACTTATGTAAATCGGACCACTATCCCGCTTATTGTATATCTAATTTGATTTCTTTTGCAATACAGTGATGGGATTCAACGAATATTGGTCCTACCTGCCCATCTAATATCGTCCCGGGCCCCGGGAATGTGTGCCGTGGCATTTTCGGGGTTAAAAGATCACTGATACGGACACACAGGGTTTGGGTTTTTTAAAATATTTATGAGGGAGCAGCGGTGAGAGTTCGCGTTTCAGCTGTAATCCAATTTCGGTTTATGTCTTTGGTAACTTACTTATTTTTGTTGGTTGCCAGAACTTTTGGAAGGGTCAAACTGTGTTTTTATAAGTGTTAATTAAGTGATGTTATATTCATGACGGCGGTGAACGCAGATGTTTTTGCTACTAGTTAGGAGAAATTAGGGGCTTATTAGATGCGGGTTTAATATTAATAAGATTATGGTTTTGCGGAAGTCTAGTTGGTTTGTTTTAGCAGATATTATGTCAGTTACGTGTGTACAAGTTTCTGTAATGATATTAGCTTTAGAAAATTAGAGTAAAACTGTAATTAAAGTTTTTTTTTGCTTCAATTCAATATGATGACAATGGAAAGAAAAACTAATTCTGATCAAAATTAAACACTCATTTCCAAGTCGAACTACTAAATCTATATCAAAATTGCCAATGTATAACCAAAAAAAACACTCATACATCCAGTTAATGAAACTGCACTCATTCTTAAAATCCCGGTAAAGGTGTCCCCGCCAAATGTTAACCATCGCACACTATTTATTGAGCGAAAAAAGTGATATTCCTAACTGATTCACTAAGTAGTCCGCGTCAGATCTGTCATCCGCATCGGAAGGGTTAAAAAGTCGCGTCGTTAGTTCTTGCGACAGCAAAAAAAAGACGTCGGTCTGTGCCGACTGTCGTTTTTAAGTGGCAGGCAAGTCTGTTCCGGCTATTATCTGGACATTGAAACAGTATCGCTGTATCTTTTAATTTTAGGACTAAGGACCGACTTCCATTATGACTTTCGAATGAGCATTTAAAAGTTGTTCACATGTTTTTTGCTGGTAGAGTCGGTGGGGTTGGAAATTGATAATTTAAGTTGTCTTTTTCAATTTTTCTTTCGGTTTCATTTGATTGGAGTAAAAAGGTCCATTAATTAAGTTTTTAAAATTAGAATCGAATCGAACTTATTGATTTTGTAAGTTTACCTTACTCAGATTAGTTTTATTCAGTTTTTATCAGTTCCTTAAACATCGAAAGAAAAAAACATATTTTGGCAGCAGTCTCTAGGTTCTCATAACAAAAAAAAATGAAACATGCGTGCCTCAAGGACGCTGCAAAAAGGATCATGTCAGCAATGTTAGTGGAGAAATACTGTTTGACGTTGGTCTTCCTATGAACCTTGAGTGACGGAGCAACCGGTACTGCACAACAAGCGTTAAGGGGATGCAACTCGACATACATTTTCATACAATCGCTCTTACGCTATTATGACGTTATGACACATTTCTCATTAGATATTTTGGAAATACAGTATCTTGTGGATATTATCTAGGCTTCTATTGAAATCAATTTATAAATTTGTGTAAAACTAATCCAGTAAAGGCCTCCGAAAATCTGCTATTTTGCATGTACTTTGACACTTCTTAATTTACTCAAAAATTAAAAATGACAAAAAAGTATAACAATGGAAGCCTTGCAAATTTAATCAAAATTCTGTATAACTAATGATATGATGATATGATAATTTTTTCAAAAACCTTAAAGGTTTTAAATAAAACACGTATTTCCTAGAACAAGTTTTGTAAAATATTCGAGTAAATCACGGAATTATCGAATGCTTATAGAGTTTTTCAGGCGTTATCTCTCTTTTTTCGCGTTGCCTTTTCGTCAAACGTCGCGTTCGATTGTGTTAGATGAAGTAACAAACTTTTCAACCAGACTCGATGTTGACGATAGGCGAGTGGAAAAGGACTCTCTTAAGTAATTTCGTCATAAAATCATTATTTCACTTCTTAGATTCGAGAAAGTCACTAATTAATTCTTTAAACACTTGCATCTCATTGGTTCGACGTGTGTTTTCGTGTCCTATTCGCCAGAGTCGTATGTTTGCTACTGGGTAATCCATTCTGTCTAGTTTTTCAATCCCCATAGGTGACAGAAGAGCTGACGAGATGGGGCATTTGATCGTGAATGTGCGACCTTGGTTTTTTTTTTAGGTGGGAAAATCATGTAATGACATCCCCCACTCTTGGGTGGAGCGGGAGATAGCATCAGACTTTTACTGACTAAAAACCCATTCCTCTTCCTTCGTTGCCTTCGTCCCAGGGCCCCAGGTTTAACTTTCACACTACCCGTGGCCCCAGTAGGCTTCGACCCTGATGGGCCATTACAGTTGCTGACATCTCCTTGAGGCGCGCATGGAACAGTTCGCGCCGTCGACGACTTGGGCTCGGTCCGGACGGTTACCGGACGGTGGAATAAATGCGAGAGAATTTTTCAAACTAAATAAGATAAATATTAAAACTAGATTGGAAGAGAATTTTTTGAGAGACACAATACTCGACAGACATTTCTTCAACAATAAAATAAACTAAGCAAATACATTTCAAACCATTAATTTCCACAGCTCCAGTTACAGAAAAATATATCCAGAAACACCATCAAAACTTCCACTAGCAACCGTAATCAGAAACCGTCTCGTTCGACACAAATCACTGTAAACATGTTCAAATGTTCGTTTTTTTGTTTGCAACTTGTTCTAACTCATTCGCTTTTGACTCCTAGCCAATGTTAATTTAGTTCAATGCTAGTAAGCACGCTATACCAGTGACGGCAACTTCGCAAACTTATATTATGCAGTTCGTTGACGATGGTAATTAAGAATTTTAGTTGCGAAATGTTATTATGGTCTGTTATGTCTTGTTTAACTGGAAGTTGTAAGGACATAATTAGTTTAGGTACCTCCATAGGCGAATTTTTGGTCTAAGACGGCAAAAAGAGGATTTAAATTATATAATACTAGCTGACATGGCAAAATTTGTTTTGACATATAAATAGAAAAAAATGGAGGGTGAGGGTAGGAGAGTAACAAATAACCTACCGTCTATTCTCAGGCCTACCACTATCACATACACAAAAAAAATCTTAAAAGTCAGTCAAGCCGTTACCCAATGATATTTCCTGCCCGAAGCGAGAAGGTGCGTCAGACTTTTACTGACTAAAAACCCACTCCTGTTCCTTCTTTGCCTTTCATACCAGGGCCGAGTCTTCTTTTCAGAAGCGGACCCTTGGTCCCAGTAGGCTTCGACCAGTATGTACGTACTGTTACTGGACAGTCGTACAGCGAGCTACTTATTGCTCGCCGTCCGTAAGCTCGCGCTTACGGTAAAGTAGATAGCTATATTATAAAGGTGATCTTATAATTTAGCAGACGAGTAGACCATGTCCTGGACATATCACGTTTTTATCCTGGGAGTATGTTCTCTTATTTTTATTCTTTATTGTACAAATTATTTTAAACAGACAATAAAAATAGGACAGTTGATGTACATAGGCGAGCTTATCCCACAACTGGGTTTTCTTACAGCAAGTCCATATGAATGAGAAATAAATTTTACATTTGAGGAACTTTAAACGTACAACAAAAAATTAAACACATAAATGAAATCTAACTTAAAACTAAAAATATACTAAACAGATATGTGTACAGCGCATTATGCATAAACATAATATATGCAATAAATAAATACTTATAAATATACATATTTATAGGTCATGTTGACAGAAAATTTTCTTTAATTCTTCCCCTGAAAACTTCCAACGAAGAGCTAGCCCTGTGGAAGAGAATTATTCCAGAAGCGCACAGCATGAACGATAAAAGATTCACTATAGCGACTTGAAGAGTGGGGAGGAGAACGAGGGAGAAGAGAGGATTATGAGCGACAAAGTTTTCCTCTCGGAACAAGATACTCAAAGCATTCCCGAAGATACAAGGGGGAGTTGGGATTATGAAGAACAGAGAAGAGATTAGAAAAGAAAAAGTGTGTGAGTTTGTGTGAGTGTGGTTCTTGGATATAACATATCAAGTCATTGCTAAAGAAAATTAATCTACCCTTTTTCCTATTCAATAAATTTCCCGATGGTTCCCGAGCGGTGCTGCCTCTAGCGCATTCGTTCACCAACAAATCAACAGCTTTGTAACTGTGACGTCAACTTAATTAAAACAGCGAAAAGTTTGCGATTTAAAACGCGGACTTGGTAGGGTTGTGAGGCATAAGCGATAGCGATTAACCCTTTCGCGAGCACTGGCAAAATAATTGCCAAACCACGCTTTAGAAGTTGCGCCAAAATGTATGAAGAAAACAAGGCATTGCCAACAAAAAAAATGACAAATTCAAACTGGGCATTGGCAATTACTTTGCCAAATAAAAAGTCACAAATGAGTATTGGCAAAGATATTGCCGTAGTTCAAAAAAAGGGAGGGGCCTAGCCAAGTTACGACCGTTTCATTTCGATTCTCTTACGTCGGACGCCTCGAGTCGGCAACGCCTCCGATTCCTTTGTTCTGACCACGTGACTGAGCGTTGAGATGACGTCATCCCCGTACATTTGAAGTTTCCTACTAGCGTTAACGATTGTAGATTATCAACTTGGCTAAGCCCTCTGCTTTACAATCAATTAACGTAGAAGAAAGACATCATTGGACAATATTATTTTAATAAAATAAGAATTAATAATAACTTCACATCATTCTCTTACTTGTGATACTCAAAACATGTTTTATTATCAAGATTTTCGAGTGGAAAAATAATTTATTATATCACTACTGTTCTAAATCAGTCTTAGGCGCCATATTGCTTGGCAGTAAACTATTCTTAGATCAGATTAAATATAAAAAGATATTAAAAGTTTTATAAATAAAATATTTTATAATAATATAACGTAAATTACTAGAGTTATGATGCTCAATAAATGTGATGGGCCGTTAAACTTTGTGATGACTTCCTGAGGATTTTATGATAAAGATATATTTTGCTCTTTATAATTTCACGTGGGAATATAACTTAAATTAAATATTTTATTTTAAAGTGTTAATTACTCCTAAATTCATATAACTGTTCAATCAAATCAATTTAATTGATTTTGAAATTCTTAGGAGTAAAGTATTACTAGAGATGCGAGATTATTTGAAAGAATTACCGCGGTCTTGGAACTCAAAGGGCAACTTAAGGAACAAAACTGGCTTTTAGTCGATAAAAAGCACTCTCTCTCTCTCTCTGTATCTCTCTCTCATTCTCTTTCTTGTTCCACTCAGAGTGGAAAGAGTTATTAAATGATTTTTTCAATGATAAGCACTAGTGCGTGTCCGCGATCTCACCTGATGGTAAGCAATGATGCAGTCGTTGATGGTGAAGCGCACTAATTTATTAAGAGCCTATTTACTCTAGCCTTGAAGATACCTAAATTCTAACAGACAGGAAGACCACAGCAAGCAAATTGTTCCAGTATTTTACAAAGTATTAAAAACACACACCATTAACACATTATTTTAATTATGGCTACGCCATTATCTAGCATAAAAACAGCCAAAAGTTGTACCAAAAATAAATTCGAATATTAATAATATAACTCATTAATTAGTAATTTACATAAACTAAGTAGCAGTGACACAGAAAATAAATTAATTATTTTCCTAAATCTATAAATAATGTCGGTTTTATAATAACGTTGATATGTTTATAACGAAATATTGATATTTTTGATCTGACTCGAGGTTAATGTTGATTTGATGAAAATGAATTGGAGAATCAAAACCATTACTTATTACACAGTTAGAAATATTTATAGGTATTTCTCTTTACATATTTCGTGACGTTCTGTTAATTAATTCGATTTCAATGCTAATTAGGTAATTGGAGAAAATTTGGATAGTAGTCATGTCATCCTACGCTTCGAAGAACGTAAAGTAAATGAGTCATATTTTAGGGTTCCATACCTAAAGGATGAAATGGGACCTTATTACTAAGACTCTGCTGTCCGTCCATCTTTCTTTCTGTCTGTTCGTCTGTCACTAGGCTGTATCTCATAAACCGAGATAGACAGTTGAAATTTTCACAGATGATGTAATTCTGTTGCAAGGGTTTATAGAAAATAGTACGAAACTCTTCGTGCGTGAGTCTTTTATGTTTTGTGTTCGACTCGCACTTGGCCAGTTTTTTTATTAGTAGGCGATAAAATGCAAAGTCTTTTTTACATAAAGGCCGTTAAATAAAACACGTCACTAATAGTTTTGCATTCCAAACAACAAGTTTTTTTTTTTGCGATATTGAGAAGAAAATAAATTACGAGAAACAGACACAATTTTTCTTGAAGTCAAGCCATTGTGACTTAAAGTACCTGATACTTTACATAATAGTAATATCTATATTCATAACAATATATATAGTTGTGTCGAATAAATTAATAAATCTATCTTTAAAACTAGATTAAAATAAATTCTAAAATTAATAAAATCATTACATTGTCATAATTATCAATAAATACAATAATAAAAAAAGTCTTATAAACTAAATCAAAAAACAATGTCAAAATTATCAATAGTGATAATAATGAAAATATATTATATACATTTTAGATTTCAGAATACATTGCAAAGTATAATTATTAAAACGAAAAAAAAAACATAAACATTCTTAATTATAGGAAACGTTATTATGTTCGCAGTTTGTTTATTTCCTAGGAAGAAGGTACGTGTCAAGAATGGCAGCTTCTTTTGCTCCAAAAACCGGGCAAGTGCGAGTCGGACTCGCGCACTGAGGGTTCCGTACAAACTTATCTATGAAACAGTTCAATTCCCGAATTGAATTACGAAGATTTTTCCGAATATCAATAAACGTTTTATTTGGTTTAGGTTAATTTTTTAGAGATAATTTTGAACTTTCACGTGGACGAAAACACTGACGGCAGCTAATATAATAATAATAAAAGGATTTTATAAATGCTTAGTTTTTATAATTTCATTGTGATTTCGTTTATGTTTTTTGTTGTGGCAAATAAATGGTTTATCTATCTATTTAATTCGGCGCGTACTCTTCTACGCCCGCCTCAAAGAGATGTCAGCAAACCTTAGGAGCCCAGCAGGGTCAAAGCCTACTAGGGCCAAGGGTCTGCTTCTGAAAGGAAGACCCGGCCCTAATATGAAAGGCAACGAAGCAACAGGAGAGGGTTTTTAGTAATAGGAGTATAATATCATTGGATGATTTTCCCAGGAGCAGTGATGGGCGAGTGGTAACGGCCCCGACTTACAATTTGTAGATTGTGGGTTCAAACCCATCCAGGCGCATTACTTTGTGTAATTTATTTCATCACCGCTGCTCTCAAAAACGGTGAAGGAAAACATCATGAGGAAACCGGCATGTCCTAGAACCAAAAATTCGAAGACATGTGGCATCCACCAACCCGCACTGTACCCGCGTGGTGAATTACGGCCCATTCCCTCTCCTAGAGAGGAGGCCTGAGTCCCAACAGTGGGAACATTATAAGGCCGACTATGCTATGCTATGATTTCCCCAACGAAAAAAATATCTATCTATCTAACAGTGTGTCATCGCTAATTCCGCCAACTTGCACCACACCCGGCACTGACTGCCGACGCCCAACTGTCGAACCTAAAGAAACTGTCGCAACGCTAACTAACAGCCTATTAATACTTCATACATAGTTCATACAATTTTTAATGGAACTTAATTATGTTTCAAAAGCTTGTAATTTTCGTTTTTGTAACTGAAAGTAAGTTACTTCTAAGCTAATAACGTTGTCCTAAGCCAATGCTTGGAAAATATTTTTTTTTTTTAGTATATTTTTCTAATATTATGAAATATGGCACTTTCCTTGCCACCACAGTTTGCTTTCTTATACCATACCTATCTAAAACTACCATACCCACTGAAGACTCTCCACCACTCCGTTACTCTGCAAAAATCCTAAGGTGTTTAGTCCGCCTGTGTGCCTTTGCATGGCATGAAGATTAAATAAATTACGCGACTAAAAAGATATTAGTTTTTTTTTGGTGGGAAAATCATCCAGTGTCATCTCTCGCTCTTGGGTGGAGCGAAAGGGTGTGTCTGACTTTTACTGACTAAAACCACTCCTATTCCTTCTTTGCCTTGGCCCACTATGGCCCCAGTAGGCTTCGACCCTGCTGGGTCCCTACGGTTTGCTGACATCTCCTTGAAGCGCGCGTGGAACACTACGTAACGTCGACGACTTGGGCTTAGTCCGGACGGCTGCCGGAAGATTTTAGTTCTTAATCATATAAAAACAACATGTCAAACTAAAAACTTACATAAGTATAAAAACTGGGCAAGTGCGAGTCAGAATCGCGCACTGAGAATTCCGTACAAGCTTACCTGTGTAAATACTAAATAGTTTTTCCAAATGAGTCTCGGAGATTTATCCGAATCGCAATTGAAGTTTTTTTTTTGTTTTATTTCTACACCTGTGCACCTTGCTTTATACCTAATTTCAGGATTCTGGGTCAACGAAAAGTACCTTATGAATTTTGATTCCTTTGAGAGTATCAAAATGAACGTTTTTTTGCGACACAAACGGCCGTATCTTTTTTTCGTTAACTTAGAAATTCGTTTTTTTTTTTACAGTTTCAAGGGACTGCAAACTTGAGTAATTATATGGTGGTATAATGGAATCTTCGACCGTCACATGTAAATCCAACCTAAGTGCACCCTTATTTCATTAACAACACCAGAAGGCAAAAAAGCAGAGCAAAGCAGATGACAGATTCATTTTAAACCGAAAAACTTTATTTATGCAACAGGCATCTAAGTTTAGGACGTAAAAACCAGCGACTTAACACGATAACAAGATGGCTGGTTCCACTGATAGCGGCAAGGCGGAAGGGAGGAAATTTTATGCAGTTGGCCAGAGTTTAATCACAAATCACACTGATCAAGTAACTAGAGAATGCTTTCAATATGGGTCCGACACGAAATTGCCTATTATTTTTCAATACACTTACTTACTCGATAACCCGCTCTTATGTGTACCGCTTTTAGCCACGCAATTTACAGTTTTTCACACTAGTGCGGAAAAATGCGCGTTCTCACCCCCATCACGATTTTATTACATTTATCGGGCTGAGCGCGCGTCAACTCCCACGAGGTGCGCGTCAATCCTCGTTTATTTATGTCTTCGTAAGTGTAGTGCCCGGTTTAAGAAAGTACTCAGAAAGTTGAATGGCGCCGTATTACCAGGATGATCATTCATGGTGATGACTGACTGAGAAGAAGAAGTGTATTGAAAAACGTCGTTTGATACACATGGAAAATGACTGCCGCCTTCAGCTTCATAATACCCTCGCCTAAAGGCTCGGGTAAGTGGTGTCTCTATTGCAATCACAAGCTTTCTCCACTTATATCAAGATGTACTATTTTCCATCATATCAGGCTCTTTTCCATTACGGTAATGATGATGCCATCTAGCCAATTTTGGTTACAGCGACCACATTCCCTGGATCCTTATGGTGGTTGTGACCACAGATATGCTGGTGCTCTGTTATGGGCTTTCATGTGTTTTGTATAATCCAACTTTGACCGACAAACTTCTAGTACAGAGCAATTGATGGTCTTGCTTTGAGATCGTTGCTTTTTTTGGTCGAATTTCAATCTCTCTTTATCTTCAATAACCTGCACGTGCCATTGCACTGCATTTAATTACAGCAACTTTTTGAGAACACATTGTGCGTACAGTTAAGGAGTGGAATTTCTGGCCGGAGTCTGTGTTTCGTGATAGCTATACAACCCGGGGGTCTTTAAATCAAGATTGAATAGGATACTTCTAGTGTTGCACATCATGTTGGGGTTTTTTTTTGGGTGGGAAAATCATCTTATGACAAATCGCGCTCTTGGGCGTAGCGCGAGATATTGTCAGACTTTTACTGACTAAAAACCCATTCCTGTTCCTTTTTTGCCGACGTCCCAGGGTCCCGGGTTTCACTTTCACACTACCCGTGGCTCCAGTAGGCTTCGACCCTGCTGGGCCCCTACGATTTGCTGACATCTCCTTGAGGCGCGCGTGGAACAGTACGCGCCGTCGACGACTTGATGTTGGGGTGGGCTTTGTCCCCTAATATATCTGTAGCTGCAATCTACGTGACGATGCAAAGTTGCCCACTCTTCTGCAACTTACCCTCAATCATTTTAAAACGCATTCGCGTGACGCCGGACATGGCGTTGGACAATTTGACAGCGTTGCGCGTCATGTTACGGGACACTGTACCCTAATATATCTGAGGCTTTAACTTGTAAATTGTAAGTGTACACTGCGGGTCACCAGTGTACCAGTCTTGGCCGTCACACAAAATTAGCGACGCAGTCAACTTTCCGAATTAAACTTAGTTTCATAGAAAGTACGTGTCAAACGCCGCAGTCGAAGCGTGGTGGACTCAAATTAGTTTATATTTTGTTAATAAGTTTCAGTTTTTTGTGGAAAATTATGATTTCGTGTTCGTTGGTTAAAAAGAAAAGAATAAACGTGTACTAAAAAGTGGTCAAGCGTTTATCTGTATCGAATATTATAAAGAGGCCTCTTCTCTAGCGCCCAGTGCGGGTTGGTAGATATCGCGTGTCTTCAAATTTTGGGTTTTAAAAACACGCCGGTTTCCTCGTGATGTTCTCTTTGACCGTTTTGAGAGCAATAGTGATGAAATAAAGTACCTACACAAAGTAATGCGCTCGGCTAGGTTTGAACTCGCGACCTACAACTTATAAGTCGCGGCTGTGACCATTGGTCCACCACTATACTCTGAGGTTTGTGTAAAACAAGGCAACGTTTCTAAAAAAATATTAACGAAACTTGTACTTTTTGAATAAAGTACGGTGGTAGTAAGGTACGGTGTACCCATTGATTTAAGTTTTTGTGAAATTGTTAGTACTTTGGTGTACAGTAAAGTTTATTCTATTCTATTCTACGGTAATGAAAAGTAGGTATTAGAAAGCTGGCGTGGTACATATGTAAGTTAACACGGAGCACCTGCATGCTACATCGCAATGAGCACTAATCAATACGGGGAGGTGGCGAAAAATAACGAATGTTGTATTACTGACGATCGTGTGTTTCCGTGCACCCGCCTGTAGCGTCAGCAGAACAATCTAAATATTTGTAAGAATTGTATTTTTTTTTTTGCAGATTCGAGATCTTCTGATAGGTATATTTTATAGAGTGTTCAATAATAACCATCATCAAAGATTTTAACATTTTCAGTATCAAAATGAATATGTAAAATATAAACTTAAAAAAAAAAAACTGTAGATCTTCCGAGAGTTTTTATTAAATTATATTAATCAAATCCCTTATTTATTTTACATCACCACCAATTTATAAGTGTACTAGCTACTTCTGCCATTAAAACTAACAAAGAAATCGAATGTACCAAAATTAAAAAAAAAACTAAAATTACGTTTAAAAATATGAGGTGAGGGTAGAAAGCTGTAAAACGACTGATTCTCATACCTATCAAACACACAAAAAAAAATTAATATCGGTCGAGCGGTTTCGTAGGAGTTCGATGAGAAATACTGTGACACAAGATTTTTATGTTAGCTACCACATCACAATTCCTTCACAGAACATTTTTTTTTTTTTTTATTTAACTTTCTCGCTCTCGGTGGAGTGTGAGGGAGTGTCAGACCTTTACTGACTAAAACCCATCTGTGTTCTTTCACTTATCCTCTGAGTTCCAAGGCCAGGGTAACTCTTCCGAGCAATCCCTCAAATTCACAGCCATCTAAAATTCAGTACTACAAAAATCTCCATTACTTTTGCTAACCCTCCGCCGGCGTATGCAGCTACGTTCCGTAATCGACGGCCGGTCGGGGACGTATTGGGCCGTCGCTGAGACGCCGCTGGCTCTCTGTGTTTTTAAAGCTTTCTTCTCCCCCGTGGGGGGGAGCCACCCCACCCACTCGCCAACAATCGATGGACGGCGTCACGTTAGTGCAGCCCCGATCAAGTGCATACGTGAGGACTTTCTTTGATGCGTCTTTGTGCGGACTCAGTAGTAGGATGGAGTTAATTGTTTAGTTCTTTTTGTTATGTTGGCAGTTTTGAGTATCTGATGGTTGGATGTTGCTGTTGGGTTTGTGTTCTTTCTTAGAACTCTGAAAAACTTACAAAGTCAAATCGTTATTGCTAAACATACAGCATGCATTTCTGGATGTTATGTGAATGTGCAGTTTATTGTGTTTTATCAATTTAGGCATGCAATTTTTTTACACAAATTACTTTACATTAGATCTTAAATTTCAAATATGTAACACGACAAAAAAGCTTTAGAATAATAATGCACTTGTTGAATCAGGACCCTGGAGGGCACGGCCCATGGACGCTGGGGTCCATAATTGTATTTTAGTTTTAAGACCGGCCAAACCGGATGTACATTTTCATACAATCTCTCTTACGTGATTATAATGTTATTACACATCTTTCTCCAGATATTTTGGATACACAGATATCTTGTGGATATTATCTAGGCTTCAATAGAAATCAAAAAATAAATTTGTGTAAAACTAATCCAGGAAAGACCTCTGAAAACCTTCTTCTATTTTACGTGAACTTTGACCCTAAATTATTAAAAATATAAAAAAGTGCATCTGTGCGCCTTGCACATTTAATGGAGATTCTGAATGACAATTTTTCTTAAGAACTTATCAAGTTTAAAAAAAAAACACGTATTTCCTGTAACAAGTTTTGTGAAATATTCGAGTTAATCACGAAATTACCGAATGCCAATAAAATTTTCAGACATTTTCTCTCTTTTTTCGCGTTGCCTCTTTATCGAACATCGCGTTGGATTGCATTACATGAAGCAACAAGCTTTTAAACCATGCTCGACGTTGACGATAGGCCAGTGGGGAAGGACCCTCTTAAGCAATTATTGTACACCTCTAATGCCAATATTTTATTTTAAATTTTATACAATAATGAAACACTGTACAAAGGCGGACTTAATGCCTAAGGTATTTTCTACCGGTCATCCTTAGGGTGGTGCATTATGGTACGCAAATAAAGATACGACTGCATTACTTGAATGAAAGCATTACACAAAGCACATAAAAATATCACCAAAAATTAACCAACTTCTGTAAGTCAATAACTCAACAAAACTACGACTACAGAAACTAATCAAAACCCAAATTAAAAGTCGGGTCGTTTGGACCCGCCCGCAGTACTGGGTTGGGTCTTTGTGAAAATTGTTTACAGTACTGGCTTGAATTTCTTGCGAGTAACGTCTGTGGCGGTGATGTGACAACTTGCCAGTTACAGGCTGCAGTGCCGTCAAGTGAAATGCAGCTTATAAACACAATGCCACTGCTAGACACAGTTTTTGTGCTGGGAAATTAACGGTTTGTTAATTTGTGGGGAGAATAAGTTTTGATTCTCTGATTTCATTCAGACAAATATCTGCTTATCTCTACATTGGGAATACGTGGGCCACGTACGCCGATCTGAGCGCGTCGATCTCCATATATCTTATATGGCAGCTAGACTTGTGGGTCTAATACCCACGCCACGCAACGCGGTTCTATGTACAAATCAGGCGTGGCCCACGTGTGCGTCGATCTAATGTAGTTCCCGCTTTACGTACACAGTCAATCGCAGTTGACCACCACATCGGTGTCAGCCTATTGTGTTTCACCAAGGCATGATCGATTCATTCTAAAATAGCCTGAACTCGCCCGAAATCGCCAAACGTGTCAGTCCGCAAGGCATATTGCTCCCAAAACAGATGACCGTTGGGACCGAAAGGTTCTGGGGTAGCAAACGGGTACCGGAAGCTGCAGCGTTGGAAGGCCTCCCACAAGGTGGACCGATGACCTGGTGAGGGTCGTGGGAATAAGATGGATGCGAGGCGCACAGGGCCGTTCGTTGTGGCGACACTTGAGGAGGCCTTTGTTCGACAGTGCACGTCTTTCGGGTGATATATAAAGAAGAAAATAATGTGGCTTGGGGAAAACCTCTATATTAATAATCGTGAATATTTTACTCCAAGGAAACATTTCTTTGAATTTAAAAACATTAAACTGCATGCGTAAGCTGCAAGATGCAAACTGGATCAACCGGACTTTCAAGTCACGTCACACAAGATTCTAGTAAGTCTTACGTGACTACTAAGAGTGACATATATCACATTTTAAGCTTCATCACCTAAGCCAATATTGCACAATATTATACAATCGATGCTCACAAATCTTTTTTGAGAAAAATATGAATGATTCAATAAATAATTCATTAGAGAGACAGACGTTATGTCAATAACCCGAATGAATAATATAGTCTCATCAAACTGACGGAATTCTCGTAAATATTCAATTTTTTCGAGCTATAAAGAGCAAACTTTGTCTGATGTTCGCATTTTATCATAATTATGAAAACGAACGATTGATATTGATAAAAACAGCTCACTCATTTGATGTGACAGTTCTATAATCAAGTTGTTTTCGATGCAGCCAGACATTTGAATCGACTATAATATGGTTTTATTTTTGAAATAGACATTCGAAGTCAGGAATTCGTTCCTGATAGTCCAGTCAAATTAGAATAAAAAATAGGGGTTAGGTTACAATAATTCGTACCCAGCTGAAAATTGGTAGGGTTCAAAACACCATCAGATCAGACACCTTTTTTTTTTTTTTTGTTCTCGAGGGGAAACCTTCGAAAGGCGCCCGGACTTTGGGGATAAGTCCGGGGAGTGTGGGATTTTTACCGCACTAAAACCACCCCGGTGATCACCACCAGCACATATAAAACACCATCAGATCAGACACCTGGGAAAAAATGTACTCGGAGTCAAAAGGAAAAAAGAGTGTATAGCTTGAGAGATTTTCAGCTAAACGGTAAGTTTTATCATAAAATTAGCATAGACAATTGCGAAATAGCGAATTGATTCGCATCACACATTGTATGGTCTCCTGAATTGATACTTTACCGCACGATATCGAACGATGCGACATCATATCGCAACGCATCGCAGCTTTGTGTGAGAAGCCCTTGTAAGTTTAAATCATTTGTGAATCAAAACTCAAAATCAAAGCCTTATTTCTGAACACAATACGATATATCAATACATTTCTGGATGGTATGTGAATTAAAACTTTGCCAGAAGGTTTTTATGCTGTGAAATTGAATCTCGAAGACAAAAAGGCTTGGAGTTAAGCAACTCTAGTAATAAACACTACAATAATTGACAATTAATCTTTTTTAATATTTATTTTATACATTTTGATAACTATTAATAATTTTGAATACTATTATTATTTTCTTTACACTAGTTTTTTTTCACTATTAATATGTTAACATTTGTCTGGCACTTTGAATACTGTATGAAGCCTACCCAGATCATTTTCATCATTATCATCATCATTTCAACCGAAAGACGTCCACTGTTGGACATAGGCCTCCTCCAAATCTTCTTACTTTGGTATTGTTCGTCAAAACATTGAGCTTCTTATAGCTCTTAGTTAAACTACACGATATCTTAGAAATGCTTGCACTGTTAACATGTCCACACAAATCTGTGTGAAAAACTATCTCAGACACTAATCTTCATGAATTTCATATGATTTGACCATTACATGTTTATTATATGAACTTTAAAAGAGTCTTCGAACACTGAAAAAAGTTTCAGTGTTTCTTCCAGTCTAGTCAGATAGAAAATATCTGCCTCGTTTTGTTTAAATTGACTAAAAAGTTATCTACAATTCGTGTTCACTCATTTAAATCTCTACCATTCTTGATTGAACGGTAGATAATGCATAATTCTACCTTAGTTTGCGATGTATAAAGTTTTAATAAATACCATATTTGCATATTTTTTCAATTTAATTATTGCATTGAATATTTAATTTATTATAGAAAATAACAAAATATCTGGCAACATTTACACGTAGAATAGCAATGCCTGGTCACGCAATGGATCGACATTGGTGAGAAATATCTTTGGAAAGATGACGTGCATTCAGGCCCTATGAAACAAGCGTTCCAACAATAAGAATTTATTCTTGAAATCCATTCAATACTCATTTCATCCCATTACCTGTTTCAACATTCAACCTGGGACGGGTTATTTAGAACCATGCATTCTTTGTAGAAACATTAACTTATTTACCTTTTTCCCGACAAAGCTCAATCTTACTTCCCCATCAGCTGCGATCGCATCCAACGATCAATAACAGCACAACAAACTAAGACGGGGCTTGTCAGTAAGACAGCGCTGAACAATTCAGTCGCGGCTGTCAGGGAGACAGTGCTGAGGCTGATGTGACAGCCAGTGTGGACCGAGTAATAAGAGATAAGACTGGTTTTTAGTAAATATAAATAACTGGCTTCTACCAGTGACGTTCCTTGCGTGATATAAAAAATTATACAGCCTGTGTCACAGTAGCTGTTGCTGCAACTGTTAAAAAAAATATTTAGAATCCGGTCAGTGGTTTTTGAGTATATTCAATACAAACAAAAATCCAAATATTCTCCTTCTTTTTTCTTTTTAATATTAATATACATTAATTAAAAAAATAGGAATGGAAAGACGGAATGGTGGAATTTGCTTTGCAGAGGAACAGCGCAAGAAAATAATAATCAATAGTAATAAACAGTACCTTTTTGAATATATGCAAGCCTAGTACTACGTAATATAGCAAAGACCGCCCATCGTGACACCCTGTTAATTTTAAGTTCCTAATATAATTTGTATTTTTGGTACAATAAAGAATATATATAACTATCTATAGCAATAGTACGATCAAAGTTCTATATTTTTTTCAATCTAGCTTTAATTTATCTAAAGACCCCTTTGTGACAACATTGAATGAAAGATAAATCCTAAAATAAAACACATAATGAACCTACAAAACTTCAACCTATGAACCTTTCAAAAAAACAATCAACAAATTTTAGTATGAAACTACTCCCCAAAATTTTGATAGACACGCAAAAAAAAATTAAAAGAATATAACACAATTGTGTTCACAGATATGATAGTTCGGACAACCAAACTTCAGACCGCAAAACAAATAAACGGTTCTAAGAACTATCTAGAAACAGTCTTACAATCGTCAGCAGCGTGACAGTAGCACTGACGTTATAACAGAGTCCTTGTGGCGTGGCCTAAGAACTGAGAGAAGAGACCGTCACAACTTGTGAAGGACTAATGCTTCAAACTAAAGGAACAGATAGTGGTGTAAGAAATGTCTTGGAACAGTTAAGACTTGTCCTTGTCGAGCGTGACAGTTTCGTTCTGACGTGACACTACTGACTAGATGGTGTGTGGCGTAAGTGGTACTGAAATCAGAAAACAACATCTTTGAATTGATTTGGATCAGGCAAGAAATGTAGAGCAAAAAACACGTTATTTTAATTTGCAGATGTAAAAATTTGGAATAGATTTAATTTTAAAAATTTGAAAATATGTGCAATATGTGACATAAAAGTCGATTCTATGGGTAAAGTAATCAGTGTAAGAACAAAAAGCCAGGGCACAGAAAACGCAAAAATTTCAAAGTCATAATTTAAGCACGTTTGTCTCCCAAATCTCTGGCCCCCACTACTTGGGCCCCAAAAGCAAGTCTGGAGTGAAATTTCCAGCGGAGGCGAGTAAACTTGGGGACGTGGCTGCGACAGGGATGCTCGCGTCATCTCGATGCAAGTTGATAATGCAAGCGTGTGCCCGACGGTTGTTTTAACTTCAGGCGCTGAAACTATCAACTGTCGAGCCATGATTTCTTGGAACAGGTTTTGATGGCACATCTCTATTTTCTTGGTTGGTGAAACTGACAAGTGCAGTACGATATTTCTTATCACTTGTTTTTCTAAACTGAAGTGGTTGATATTGACATGGACAGGGAGAAAGAGGCCAAAGAAAAGATAGATGGATTGTGTGAGGAGAGAAAAGAGAAGGGAGTCAGAGATAGCGTGCAGCTGATAGAATAGAATGGATGAAAAAATGTGTTGCGCCGACCCCGAGTAACATAGAACAAGGGCAGGAAGATGATGATGTTGAAATTGACATGGACTTGGAATTGGTTTTAATCGAAACTTTTGATTGACGTGTAGGTATAATCAGTAGTATCTCGATGCACATAGAGTTGATAACGATGACAGAAACTCACATTTAATCCACTCTTTATGTCTATTACTATACATGTGACATCTCAAGCAAATTTTAGTTGTTCTAAAAATAAATTCATGTTTCTAAGTCAAAATTTCCTCTTTATCCTTCCACAACTCTTGTTTAAAACTTTTAACGACATTAAACTCCATAAATCCTGACCTACATCGCCATTAAAACTGCACCATAAGAACATAACACGGCGCAATATCCCGAGGATGGCATTGTAAACCCGTCCATCCGCCGTTCTTCAGAGGACGGGCTAGAGTACACCCGTGACAGTCATTTAAGACAGTGACGTGACACCCCCACCACCTCGCTCCGCGCCCCCTACCCTCTTCTCCCGCCAGATGGATTGATATTGCTGCACCGAGCAGACGTAAGAAGCGATAGCATACGGGAAATAAAAAATATAAAGTACTGTTATAGTTTTGAATTAAATGGGGAATTATGTTTGCGCGCTTCGGAATGGGGCTGTATTTCTTTTTGGTTTCAACTCGTATTGTTTGTTTGCAACCGGGATTGTTGTTCTTCTGAATAATGCATTCTTTATTAAGTAATTAGTACTCATGTTCAATACCTGTCGCTGGAATCAAACCTTTGATTATTTCTTGGTTTTATATTGTAGAGCGTCTGAAATCAGGACGTGAACAAAGAACAATGCAGACAAAGGAAACCGTAAATATTAATCTCAGATCATTTCTTTATATTCAGCTTTTCAATTTATTTACATCTAAGGGTCGTACAACATTACCTGTATATTAAAAACCATATAAAAGTTTTTATAGCTTAAAGACTCTGATTTCATATCCTTAGTAGTTAGTATCCTTAGTAGTTCAAGTACCTAGAGACTTTACGTATTTTGTAATTAGTACAGTTACGAAGAAAATAATGAAACCGCATTAAAAACTGCAGAGCACGCGCCATTAGACAGCTAAAAACATTTCTATTTCGCTACACTTCAAGTTGAAAAGTACGGCGATGGACGCAAACGAGACGCCGGGCCCGGCGTGATGGCGATCCTGAGACAGTGACGTGACACGGAGAGCCACCCCGCCACCCCCACCCGCCACCACAGGGGGTGCATATTGACCCACCCCGGATAATAAGGGGGTTATGCACTGAGGAGCGCACAAGTCGAGGCATCTTTTGTACGAATGTATGTTTTTAGAAATATAACTACTATTAATTTTCTATTGGAGAATTTTGCGACTTCTGCTATGAAGTGAAGTATTGAAGGAAGGTTTTTCAATTTTTCATTTCATTACTGGACCTTTTTCGAGATTACGTACTTTGAACTTTGAGTTTTCTGCTTGATTGAAGGCAAGTGGAAAATTTTGAGAGAAAGATTTTTGATTATAGAGTTTGATTAAAAGATATTATACTAGAAGTGTCTTGCTTGAACTTATTACATTTTTTATCGTTGTCTTTTCAATCTCTATTACTTCAGTACCTATTTCTAATCAACTTTCATGACTAAACTTTGAGAACTAAAAATGTATTCACATTTCAACAAAAAAACATAATGAGAGCTAAAATGGCAGTTGAATAATATTACCGAAAAACAATTCATTTTCATCACATCACTTGGAAAAACTAAAACCAAATAAAAGTGAGTGAGCGCCATGACACGACGGCACGGACGGGCAAGCCGTCATTTGCACAAAATTAAATACCCCTGAAAGACGGACGGGGGGTGTTCGTGCACCCCACGGGGGTACAGACTACAGATGGATTGATATCGCCTCACGATGCAGGTGGGCACATCTCGGCACAACGATTTATAAAGTAGTGTCTTACGTTGACTGTACTTTGTGTTGTGTTTTAAATTGTAGTTGGTAGTGGACGTTATTAAAATGTGTTGTCTAGAAAACTGTATCACTTTTAAGAGGACTACAGGACGTAAAGTGCGGTCACTCTTGGACTGCATACAAAACAAAGAGATGCACAAAGAAACAATGCGTGCAAAATATGAAGTATTTTAGCGATTTACTAAAATTCAACAGATTTGACATTAAATTTAAAACACTATAGTGGTAAAACGTTGCTTGTAGAATAATTTGACAAACAATCAGAATAATTGCATGTATATTATTATGATTGATTGTTTGTATTACCATCTCGCACTGGGCCCGCGTGGTGGATTACGGCCCATTCCCTCTCCTGGAGAGGAGGCCTGAGTCCCAGCAGTGGGAACATTGAAAGGCTGATCATGCTCATGCATGCATGTATATTAGTCCGATTTTTAAAAGACAAAATTAATTTTTAAAGGCATCTTCGTGATTTTTTTTTATAACACTAAATTAGCTGTACTATGTTTTTAAAACACTATCTACTTGTACTTGTAACACTATCCTGAAAAATAACATATCGGATTTTTTTACTCTGTTTACTGCAATGGATCATATAAAACTCATTATAAAATTATAAAACTCGCGATTAGCTCATATTTTGCATCTTATCCATTTCTAAGGATAAGATTTTTTTTAAACTGATTAATTCACAGGTAGGTGCCACTAGCTTTTGCCTATAGTTTTTAGTAGTGCCTGCGTGAAAGTAAAAAATAATCCAAAAAAAAACATACTCAAGGGATAAAACCTATTCTATATGATATTCCAAGCCATGGTCTACTCGTGTGACATTTCATCCGAATCCACAACAAACACATAAACATACTTTCCTACCTTTATAATATTAGTGTGATGAATATGTGCTGCAACTTGCCTGCTGCGGTCTTCCCGTCCGATTATAATTTAGGTGTCTTCAATGCTAGAGTGAATAGGCTCTTAATAAGCTAGTGCGCCTCACCATCAACAAATGCATCACTGCTTGCCTTTAGGTGGGGTCACATTCAAGCACTAGTTTATAATTAAAAAAATATATACGAATTCACGTACATTATTACGCTATTATACTGAACTTTTACTTTTTTTATCGAAGTTAAAATAAAAAATAAAATATTTAAAAATCGATCATGCCATTGATACAACTCATTTAATAAAAACCCAAACATAATAATTAAATAAGGTGTCTATTATACCAAAACACCGATCATCCCATACTGCAAAAATCATACCATTCTAATTTAATATCGAATGACCTATCGTCCCATCTCCCTTTATAACCTGCGAGCACGTATAATGAAATGAATCCGAATGAAAATTTTATTCCACACAATACACTCGACCCTCGCTTTGTACAAACAAAAAAAAATACCAAAATTAATAGTCAAAAGTCGGAAAAAACAACATCCCTCTCTTACACGCCATAAAAACGCGACAAAGACACATGTCCCCCCTTATTATCTTCAATTAAGAAACTCCGATAATGTACTGCGACATACGGACGAAATGTCCAAACAACGTGGACCTGCCATCACATAACACAACTTCACAATTAGGGCTCAAGTTGAATAAGACTTTTGCATCTAAAAAATTGATGCTACACTTTATTTATTCCAATTTCAACTCTAGTCCTCTGTGATAAAAGTTGTAGTGGCAGTAATAGGAAAGTTGCTGTTGAGTTGCCCGTGAGTGATGACCGGTGGACGCTGAGTGATGGGTCCCTGTAACACGTGATTAGTGAGTACTGCTCGCTCCCGTAATCTGGGATAATGAGTCGCGATGGTAATCATTCTGTGGTCATGGACTGAATGACAGATGTCATTATTTTTCTTTTTTCGCAGAAACAATATGGATGCGGTAGTTATGTTAACTGATATTCACGTGGGGAATATAGAACAGGATGAAGCAATGTCTTAGTTTGTCATGAACACTGTGTGTGTGTCCATTGATTGATTACTTAGTACTTTGTTAGGCGTCCGTTATACAAAAGGAGGGATGGATACGGAGAAGTGTGTGCTACAAAGACCTCGTATACAGAAGCCTATCAAAAGGAAACATCCAAGGACCTTCGATTTTGATGAAAACTGTTTTTCATGGAAATAAAATCTTTTCAGAAGGTCTGATTTTCATAGTGTTTGTGGGATGCGTGATGAAAAGATGATTAAAAATTCAAAGCACGCAAGAAGAAGAAGAAGAAAGTTTTATTTTACACAGTCACAGGTTACAGTTTTCTTTTTTTAAATGATATAAATCAGTGCTTGACTGCGATCCCACCTGGTAGATAGCAGTGATGGCGCACTAGTTTATTAAGAGCCTATCCACTCTAGCCTAGAAGACACCTAAATCATAGTTGGATGGAAAGACCGCAGCAGGCAAATTGTTCCAGTTCTTCGACGACAAAGCGAAACGCTTCACGCGATATCGTGAGAGGCCCACACGTTCTTTGAAAGGGCTTTCACAATACTTCAAGTTGTCATTTAAGTGTGTTTAAAGACAGTCAGACGGCCGGACGGCAAGCTACCCATTGATCGCCGTATACGAAAGCGATTACTGGCCTTTTGCCCAAGGCGTCTACTGTGGTTGGGGAAGAGGCGTAAGGATGTCTGTTCCCTCACTGTTGTGGCCATCTCCTTCGCAATAGAAACCGCATCCCTCTCGCTCCGGATCAGGGCCTGCGTCAGACCGACTGGACTGCGACAAGGTAAAAATTGAAAACCCATACAAAACCAACATATGTAAATGCAATTTCAAAACTGTAAACACACGTCCCTGCCGAACAGCTAAAACTTCACTCGAACGCGTCAATAAATAGGATTTGATCACAAAGCTGTCAGTTGCAAATATTATAGACAATCCGTCGGAAGCGAGACTCAGCTGTCAGTGTCATGCGATTGTGTCACTTCCTGTCGCGAGAGGCGATTTGACGAGAACGACGTGTCGCTCGGTTTTTAAATCAGGAGCATGTTGTTGTGTAGCGTTTCAAAGTAACGGTCGATGTATATGATTTTAACCGACTTCATAAACGGAGGAGGTTCTCAATTTGGTTGTATAATTTTTGTTTGTCTAAGTTTTAATCCCAAACGCCAGTGTAGTAAGTAATTAACTCCCAAGCACAGCGAGGGAGTTAATTTAACCTGAGTGAAGTGAGGAATTCAAGCCGCCCAAAATAGAGACGGCTTTATCCCCGTGTTGGATACTCTACTTTTTCACCATCTGTGAGATAATTAAAAGACAATTTACTAAAACAAATTATATATTAGAGAAATATAAATATTATTTACAATTTAATCCTATCACTCGACATGTTTTGAGACTTGAAACAAACAAAATTCATTACTATCAGATTCTACAGTTTTAATTTTCTATAACGCGAGAGCTCGATCATATTTTTTTTTTCAGAGACTCATTAGTAACATTTTATTCTTTTTATTTTGTTAGTGGCCAGTTTGATCTTTATTTGATACACAACGGGTAATAAATTTCCCCTATATTTACTATACTCTTTGAATAAATAATAGAGGTCAGTGTGCACAACGTACTTTTTAATTCACTCAATGTTTTTAACGTTTCAAACTCAAATCTCATTATTACCTCCCTAGGGACAGAATAGCTTGCTTTAAGTGATGGTTGTATGACATATAACAGGGCATTATCAAGCAGGTGGTGTAAAAAGTGTTATTATATAGATACCTTACCATAGAACTTAGGATTAACTATGGGAGGTAACAATATATATATCACTAAAAAGTGGAAAATAATTTCATATTTAACTTTGCTATTTAACATCGACGAATAAATGAGAAAGTAAAGAAGTATTAGAGGAGGTACGAAAGTGGGGCCAGTGACTGAAAACTTGAAGGGGAATCTCGATCTTGGTAGAAGGCATGTTACTAAAAGAGTTATGAGTATAAGGATGGAGAAGGAGAGAGAGGGTAAAGAAGAGATGGATGGATTCAGTGATAGCATGACGGGTGAAAGGACAGAATGGAAGAAAAAACATGTTGCGCCGACCCTAAATAATACGGGACGTGGGTAGGAGGCTTGGGTATCTTGTGTAACTACATAAGTTTACATATTTGTGAGTGTACCCAGGATACAAGAGTAATTCCTAGAGCATTAAAAAAAAACTTAAGAGGACTGCATTCATACTGTGAGAGTAAACACAGATATTTTAATACTGAATTTATTTCAAAATTATTGTCATTTCGTTTATTTTCTATTTATACATACTATTTTTTTTTTGTTGTGTTTTTAACTTTTCATTTAATTCTTTATTATATTTACACAATTATTTCAAAAACACTTAACTAATTAAACTTATATACACTAAACACTACACCTAACTAAAATATGGCGTTATAAAACTCCTCCGCATCGCTGTCGACTGGAAGTGTGCCCAAAAGGCTGGCGGCATTGCCACGTTGTATTGCCATACATGCTTAATCTCTGACCGAGGTAAAAGCCAGCCCTTGGGTGAAAACTCATATCTAAGTTATATTTTATATTTGCTTATTCAGTAAACCAAAATTCTTTTCGGCACTGAATAATCGTCATCAAATTTTCGAACTTTAAAAAAAAAAATTTTAATAATAACTAACACTTTTGAGTATATTTTGCGGCCTATCCAAATGTCCTTTCTTTGGTATTGTTCGTCAAGTCGTTGAGCTCGGTAGTCAGCTAGGAAACATCGGCTTCATGTAGTTTAAATGGACAAAAAAAAAAATAACTAAAGTGTTTGTAAAAGAAACCTATTTGTAAAATAAATATCATTTATTTATAATTTATCATTTAACCGTCTAAACAAAATCTTCTTTAAATTAACATACTACTCGAAAGACATCAGCACGATAGGACCTGCCCATACCATATCGCCTCTAGCTACATGGTACCACATGCGTCCGGGGCGGGCCGGGACGGATCGTACGCGGTTCACCTGTCCTAATATATTTCAGTGTGTAGTTGCCTTTACATATATGTATATTTTACGAGTTTACCGCTACATTGAGGTACAGTAGGCTGGAGAATGTAGATGTTGGATGCATGAACTAATTATTTCTCTTCTTGTTTTGTCCTCAGATCTTGTCTTTAGACTTATCCACCCAACAGCACCACAAATCAAATCATTATTTGCAAGTAAGCACAATAGGATTAAATATTTAAACCAATCATTTTTACTGTCTGTTCAACCGATTTTAATTTAAAGGTTTTTTTTTTAAGTAGGAAAATCATGTAATGACATCCACACTTGGGTGGTGCGAGACTGTCAGACTTTTGCTGACTAAAAACCCAATCCTGTTCCTTCTTTGGCATTCACTGAAACAAACTCAGGGATCAGTCTCTTTGAAAGTCCTTTCAGCAAACAAGAATTGGTCAAACCATATCAGAAATTTGCAGATTAATGTCCGAGATGTTCTTTTAAGGAAAGAACCACACAGATTTGAGTGAACCTGTACAGTCAGTGCAAGTATTTATCAGTATTAGTTAATTTCAAAGTTTTTTCAATTAAGTTCAACGCAGGACTACTAAGGAGTTCAACGACTTGACGAACAATACCAAAGAATAAATAAAAAAGAAATATATTAGTGTTTATCGATGGTATTCATTATTCTACATACCTTCACAGTTAATGTTGTTAAGACATACAACACTGGCACACATCTCTACCAACCTAACAACACAACTCTTAACCCCCCTCCTTCAAATCAAGCCCCCTCTTTTTGTCACAAGGTAGCTTGCTCCCATTAATTCTTTTTGTCTCTTTGCAATTCTCTTTTCTTTTTAAACAAAAACCAACCTTCATTTGCTACAGCACGCGAGCTTTACATATCAACGTGTCGTCCCTGAGTCGTATTTTTTTCCGCAGTTTTTGTAGATGGTAGAGGGTTAAGACTACTGAGAAGGTAATGAAAGGATGTAGGAAATTGGATAGTGATTCTGTAATGAGATAAATAAAGATATAAGGTCGAGATTTTAATTAGAAAGTCGGTATGAGGAGTAAGGTGTCAGAATGGAGAGTGAAAGGTAGGGACGTAAGCTACGCGGTCCTCAGGGTGCAGAGGCCCCGACGTGTGCAAAAATTCGTTACATGTAATCCACGTCGTGACCTATCTTGACTAAGTCTCTGTAGCAGGGTACAGTGAGACTGAGTCACGATAGGTCATATAGCCAATAGTATATGCATGTAAAAAAAAAACCCTAAGTAATTTTTGATAGAAGGCCCCTTTGCGACTAACTTGGTGAGAGGTTCAGAGTTTGAAGCTTAGGTACTTGTAACACTTTGAAGAAAACCTCATAGAGTTTTAGCGAAAGGTTCAACATGAAGTTGATTGCGGCGTCAAGACTTCACTGGACTATCTCCAAAATCAAACAACACTTTTTGAGGTCGGTTTGTAGATGGGTAACCATCCTAACATACTGAGACCCCTCCGTACTTTGGAAAACATGTTAAGCCGTTGGTCTCGGCTGTCAATTGTAGTATTGTAGTTTCGATTGTTGTTGTTTGACTTTTGACAGTTGTAACGGATAGTCAGAAGTCAAGTCTGACAACAGTTTTGCCAAAGGATATCGAGTCATCCAATTACTGGGTTCTGGAGGTCAGATAGGCAGTCGCTCTATGTATATAAATACGAGCTACTATAATCCAGCTTAATCTGGATTGCCATGGTCCGAAGCGAGGAGGAGTGACAGGCGGTCGCCTCCACCGAGAGAACGGCCCTCACGCCTCAGCCGCCGAATCCCGATCCCGATTTCCAACCACCGTAGGTGGTGGCTAGCGGACGGCGGATAGCTCGCCGTCCGACCGTCGGGTAACCGTTCGGACCGAGCTCAAGTCATCGACGGCGCATAATGTTCCACGCGCGCCTCAAGGAAATGTCAGCAATAGGGGGCCAGCAATTCGGGGCCCAGCAGGGTCGAAGCCTACTAAGGCCATGGATTGTGCGAAAGAGCACCCCGGGGGCCCGAAACGAAGGCAAAGAAGGAACAGGAGTTGGTTTTAGTCAGTAAAAGTCTGACACAACCTCCCGCTCCACCCAAAGGCGGGAGCTGTCATTAGGTAATTTCAAACCTAAAAAAAGAAGCATCTGCCTTGATTAGAAGCTGAATTTGGGAAAAGGCAGAGAGCAACATGGTGGAAGCTCCAAAAGTCTTAAAATTGGCATTAAGCAAGTGTAGTGACCGGTTTCGGTTCATTCAAAAACCGGCCACCCGATAATATAATAAATTCTCTAAAGGAACCACCCAGTATACGAGACGAGATAAATACTCGCTTAGTACTTGCATAATAATTAACCCAAACACACACTCATTAGCTTTCTTTGTTCAGAGCATAAAGGCGTGTGCACAAAAGCGAACGGATAATATTTTTTGGGCTGAGTGCATACAGGATCACATCGCGCCTTTACAATCGCCAGGCTGACGTCCGCAGACTTGCTCCGCCACAACGAGGTGCGAATAAGGTGACAAGCGGGGCGAGAGCGATTGAAAAGAGGTGGAGTAGACATTATTAATAGTTTCACTGATACGTCAGACTTACATGTGGAGTTTTGACAATTTGTCCTGAATATTTACAAACGCTCTAGAAAGACTAAATTATTTAATCTCCTATTTTGCCGCACTGTGGCCAGATCAACTTTTACCGCGTTGATAACGATGCTCAATCCGCTCGTGGAGACCACGAGTACGAGCACGTCTTGTTTGCTGATCAATGTAAGGCGATTTTGTTAGAAAATCTTTGCGGTTCTGTGAGAATACAGATTGAGAGGTTTAACTTATATTAGTGTACTAAATAATAATAAAAAATAAAGGACAATTTAAAATTCAATTCTATGTTTGTGTTGCTTGATTTCTTTTAGACGAATAGCTTTCAAAGAATAAAGAATTAGGTGAGATTAAGGGTGATTTAGGTGATACAGTTGTAGTATTTGAAGGAAAGAAAAATTTTCTAGGTTGCTGTCATCGGACATGGTGAAGAGGATTTACATCATCTTTCATAAGTACATATCTATCTGTTATTGTAAAGCTTACTAGGTCAAATTGTATAGAACTACGCATCATAACAATGCTGATCTCTGATTTTTATATTCAAACGATTCTTCCATAGTATTCAAATTGCTCCCGCTAACTCTCATCACACACTTACCACCCTTAATTCGGCAACACATAAGCAATTTCCCGCTAGCGAAATAAGCGAATTAAAATCGCCTCAAAGCAACTTCTAGCAAAGAAACGCCTGCATACGTCGGAGGGTTTATTTTTACCTATTTACCCCTCGGGGGGTGACTGACGAACGGTCAGCCTTTGAACGCGGTTATTTAGGGTTGAAATTTTTAATTTTAAAGTTGTCTTTAGTACCTGTATCTAGTTGAATTGTGGGGGTTGAGATTTTAGATGTACGTATTGCATTTGCTCTCTGCTTTTGACTTAATTTTAACTGTTGTTGAAATTACAGTTAGGGAATGTGTACTTTTTAGGGTTCCATACCTCAACGGAACCAATAAAGGATCGCTTTGTTTTCCGTCCATCTGTCTGTCTGTGTGTTTCTCTGTCTGTCTGTAAGACCCTTTGTTTCGGGAACGCGTTGAGGTATTGAGTTGAAATTAAAACCATATACTCAAGTATGCGGTCACTTGAAAGCTGTGAAAAAATCAAATTTTAAGATTAACGAAAAAAAGAGATACGGCCGTTTATGTTTCAAAAAACGTATATTTCGACCCTCTCAAGGAAATCAAAATTCATAGGGTACTTCCCGTTGACCCTGAATCCTGAACTGTTGCATTTTAGCACAGATATAGGAATAAATTTGAAAACTGTAAATTTGTTGTTACGTCACAACAAAAAAAAAATGCGATTCGGAAAAATCTTCGAGACTCCATTTGGGAATTAAACTGTTTACATAGGTAAGTTTGTGCGGAATCCTCAGACGCGAGTCCAACTCGCACTTGCCCAGTAGTTTTTTATCCTGTTCACTAAGTCACAATCTGGGGATTTTTAAGTCAAGAGAGAATATGTTACTTCTGGAAAAGCGTGCTCTATTGTCGACCACTGCTTTCCATCAAGTGAGACAGTAGTCAGGGGCAAACTTATTGATAACAGAAAAAAAAACTTGTTGAATGAAATGATGGTTCCTTCACATAGACAGATATCACCCACATTAGTCTTGTACGTATAACAGCCATAATTTACTTGTCACCATTGCGCGGACCGCACGGAGCACACGAGCATTCAGTGAAGGAGGTATCCCGTTTAGGCGGAACACCGCAGTGTTCTAGTACGGGCGATCCGTAGCGGCAACCTCTCGCGTCAGGCCATGGTCAGAGAGGGAATGCGATGCGGTCGCATTCTCCTGCGAAGAAGTAATGAGATGGCCGCAAGACTGAGGGAACATACATCCTCATGCCCCAGCCGCTGCGACAGGAGAAGACTCAGGCGTCGAAAATAGCAGAGCGATCTCCGGCCACCGTGAGCGTAGGTTTGCGGACGACGAGCAATAAGTAGCTCGCCGTCCCCTCTTCCTATAAGAACCGAGCCCGAATCATCGACAGCGTGTAGTGTTTCATGTGCACCTCAAAGAAATATCAGCATAATTGACGGGGCCTGTCAGGTCTGATTCTTGTCTAGGTTGCTAATCAAAAGAGTACCTGAGGCCCTCGACCGCCACGGGCAACTAAAGGAGACAAACCAAGACCAGCAGGGTTACCATAACGTTCAAAGTAAGATTGTTTCATTCTTATTTCAGTATGGGTAAGAGACAGAGCTATACAGGTTGTCTAGCGCCATCTCTTACCCACACTGGAAATAAGAATGAAAAAATCTTACTTTAAACGTCATAGTACAGGTCCAAGGCAGTAAAGCCGCAGGTAAAAACTAGTTCTATATAATACCATTTAATTTTAACCGAGTCGCTGATAAAAGTGATTTACTAAAAATCTCACGAGCATGTAATTTCACCGGACATTACACCACTCAACAATTTTTACGTAAACTTATGTATCAACCGTAATATTCCTATATCATTAACTTTAATTAGAACATCCGTTATTACGAATGAGAGAACCTCATTGGACGAGAAGTTTCACATAACTTCATAGATCATTTTTAATTATAAGTAAGAATGATGCTGTAATAGAAAAGCAGAGTGCATAAGATATTTATTTTCAATCCAGAAGTAATTAAAAACTATATTCATTACGTATCTTATCTTATTGGGTCTTAAAGTCAAGAGTGGACAGTTTACTTCTTACCAGCAGGTGAGATAGTGGTCAAACATGAGCCTATAAAAAAAAACTGGCCAAGTGCAGACAATCCAGTTGGATAGGTCTAACTCTGAGAAAGAGGTCAATTGTCGAATGATTCGGATTCGACAATTGACCTCTGGATGGGCAACGTTCGGAAAGCTGCGCGGTATCTTCTCGTCCAACATACCACAGTGTCTCCAGACTAAAGTTTATGACCAGTGCATGTTGCCAGTGATAATGTTGTCGCTTATAATGGGCCTCATTAGAAGGCTTCATCATCATCATCATCATTTCAGCCGAAAGACGTCCACTGCTGGACATAGGCCTCCCCCAAGTGTCGCCACAATGAACGGTTCTGTGCGTCTCGCATCCATCGTACTCCCGCAACCGTTACCAGGTCATCGGTCCACCTTGCAGGAGGCCTTCCAACGCCACGTCTTCCGGTACGTGGTCGCCATTCCAAAACCTTTCGGCCCCAACGGCCATCCGTTCTGCGAGCAATGTGCCCTGCCCTTTGCCACTTAAGTTTGGCGATTCTTCGTGCTATGTCGGTGACCTTGGTTCTCCTGCGGATATCCTTATTCCTGATTCGATCACGTAAGGAAACTCCGAGCATAGCCCTTTCCATTGCCCTTTGGGTGACGTAATTTTACACACATATGTACCTAAAAAATTTCGCCTTTGTTATGTGTTATGTGATTGGAGTGTTCTTTGATTTTCAGTTGTTTAATTAATGAAAAATTCCCTTCGTGATAGGTTATGGGTTTCTATTGTAGTGATTGCACTTTGCGTGAGGTTTCTGTGGCACGATGACCTTTGAAAAGCACCATGGTTCTTAGAACTTCAAGGGTAATAAAAAGTATGGCTACAGGATATTTTTTTATTGTAGATGTGAAAATTATCCAATGACATCCCCCGCTCTTGGGCGGAGCGCGAGGGTGTGTCAGACTTTTACTGACTAAAAACTCACTCCTGTTCCCTTTCATACCAGGGCTGAGTCTTCCTTTCAGAAGCAGACCCTTGGACCCAGTAGGCTTCGACCCTGCTTGGCCCCTACGGTTTGCTAACATCTCCTTGAGGCGCACGTGGAACAGCACACGCCGTCAACGACTTGGGCTCGGTCCGGACGGTTACCGGAAGGTCTACCCATTGCTCGCCGTCCACAAGCCCGTGCCTACGGAGACCGGAAATTGGGATCGGGATCCCGGGGCTTAGGGCGTGAGGGCCGCTCCCTTGCGCGTGCACGCGCGGCCGGCGCCTTTGCTAGTATTACTGCTTCGCAGAAGGCCCTGTACCAAGGCCCGGCGCGAGAGATGTCTACAGAGGATACAATTTGAAATAAAAAACTCAAGACTTGTTATCATCATCCTTTTTATTACTTAGCTAGCTTTTGCTCACGACTTCGTTTACGTGAATATCAGTAATAGCTTGGGTTAAACCCCAAGGAAAGACGTAGGCTTACTTCGTACCAAAATTCATCAATATTAGCTCAGCAGTTTAACCGTGAAAGCATAACAGACAGAGTTACTTTTACATTCATCTTCTTTTCGAATCGATTGTAAATTCGTTAAACTGTTAGGGCCTAGTACTCGTGGATGGCTATGTTAACTGCAGATTCGGTGGCACTCATAAAATTCTCCAAAGTACAGGTGTAAGGGCACTTGGGGCATTCTAAAATGTGGCTCATTGAGTATCCGACGGGTCTATAAAACCCTATTTCGCCAAGTCGTGTTTGCAGCGGCCTACTTACTTGGGTGCGCAACCGATTTAGTGCTTTCCTTATAGACCACTGCAATTCATGTCCTGATGGGAGATGTTCTTGGAGTTTCAAGAAGTTGGATGGTGGTAGGTGATGATCTTCTCTAAGCTTGATTCTTTCTTTAGGTGGTGGGTCAAATTAATACATTAATAATATTAGTGGTTATGAATGGATTATTTGGGGTCGGCGTGATGGTTCTTTGTGTGAGTGCTTTACTGTGATAATACTTAATAGTAAGCAGTGATGCAATCGTTGATGGTGAGATGCAGTAGTTTATTAAGAGCCTATTCACTCTCGAAGGAGTGGAACAATTTGCCTGCTGCGGTCTTCCCGTCCAACTATAATTTAGGTGTCTTCAAGGCTGAGTGAATAGGCTCTTAATAAACTAGTGCGCTTGACCATCAATGATTGCATCTCCGCTTACCATCAGGTGGGATCGCAGTCAAGCACGGGTTTGTATCAATTAAAAAAAAAAAAACTCTAGTCCTGAAGACACCTAAGTTATTATCAGTCGGGAAGACCGCAGCAGGCAAAGTGTGCTAGTCTTTCGATATACATTCAAAATAATTTCCTCATTCACTTAACTCTCATTTGAACTCCTTTAAAAACGTACCATTTTGCAATCCCTAATCAAATTCGTACAGTCCACAACAAAAGTACATTGTAAAAAGACGAGCAGCTCATTAAGTACAATCGTTAATTGCGCAGTCAAATCGAACGCTACCTAACTTCATTACATTCTTCCGATAATACGACATCGGAGGCGCCGTCCGGGCCGGCCGGCGAGTTATGCAATGAGCACCCTCCCATTCTGATCACGTGCGAAACGGACCGGGGGCTGCTAATTAAAAATCGAAGGATTTTTGTTACTAACTGTACTTGTTAGGTATCCGAAGAAGTATCGACAGACTCGAGTTTTTTGTCGATCGCGATAAATTGGGTATAGATATGGCGAGGCCCTAAAACGGAAGCGTGTCCGGGTTTTGTGAACGGCAGCATGTACGCGGAGATAACTCTAGCCTTGGGTGGAATAGGCTCTTGTTATTTTGGAGATTTCTGTCGGCAGATATGAATTTTTCGAGTTTGATGACGTTTGCTGATATTGGGTGGAGATGGTGATGATACGGTTTTTCTTTATTATTTTTTAAGGTTTTTCGTAAATAGGAATGATGCAAAAATTTTAGCCTATAAGTAACATCAGTGATGAAACTCTAAAAATGGAAGTGGCTATTTCACATAAATAAGACCATCGTCCTCCAAACTGGGAAACAATCCTGTATTGTGAAGAATTGTGTATTTTAAATAATTTAATACAGATTTATTGATTGTAAGTCGACACAGATGAGTAATACTTAAGAAAAAAATAAGTATGTCGACCCACACAACTGCGATTTTGAGAAAAATGCGGTTGAAGTTTTTGGTTCATAGAATATTGACACGCCTAAAGAATAAAATTTTCTGAAGTGTTGATGCCAAAACCTTAGAAAATTTTGGGCAAAAGTGACACATGTCACTGTCTATCCATCAGCGTCTCATGCATTACTTTGTGTAATTTGTTTCATCACCACTGCTCTCAAAAACGGTGATGGAAAACATCGTGACGAAACCGAATTTTAGAACATTAGGTTGATTAGAACAGGCTAGACGGCGAGCCTAGAACCAAAAATTGGAAGACGTATGACATCCACCAAATCGCACTGGGCTCGCGTCCTCTGGCCCATTCCCTGTCCCAGCGAGGAAGCCTCAGTCCCAACAGTGAGAACACTGCGAAGCTACTTATAAGCTTATGTACAAAAGTAAATAAATTAATGATATGACGCTTCGAACGACAAGTCTCATGGAATGATAACCGCCATCGCTTATGAATCACGCCCGATATTTTAAGTGCCTGCTCATTTTCAATCGTTCTTTTGAACCTTAACCTAGAATTATCGGAATAAAGAAAAGTTGATTAACTTTAGTCAGTCAAAGTATAAACGAGATAATATATTTATTTATTAAACTTCATGCAACATAAAGTGCAAAGGCGGACTTAATGCCTTAAGCATTCTCTACCAGTCAACCAAGGGTGGTAAATATAATACTTCAGCATTTCTCAAACACTGCAGTATCACGATTTCACTTACACGTTTCTATTTTGCAGGTCAACACGAAAATTCTGTCCAATTTAAAACAAAAAACGACACATTCCTGAAAGCACCTACGCGAAAAAAATATAAATAAAATATATACTCAAGTCAACGTCCTACATACAACAACTTGTACGTATTTCTTTACTATTACAGTACACCCCCCTCCCCGGCCCGCACCCCACCTTACACTCCGGATCTCATGCTTACAAACTGTCGCATTACCGGTCCATCCTTGCCGACAATACCCTGACACTACCCCTCAAAACTCAACTCTATCACTCCGCAATAAGGACTACACATCGCGAAAATGTGACTGCGGAACGCAAACGAGAAAACTTGTCAATGCAAATTGAACTATATATTCAGAAGCTAAGGTTGAAGTTTGTCTGTGGTGCACTCGGTACGGTAATGATAATTCTAAGCAAATGCCATAAGGAAATAAGCTGAGTGGTTCCTTTTGGAATTGTTTACTTGAGAAGATTTCGTTTGGGTAAACAAAAGGTGGACGATGACCATGGGGTGGTGACACATTGGAGGTTTTAGTGGTCACATTACCAGGCTGGCAATTGATCGGAGACAGATTGCTTACGTAAACACAGCTGGTACAACTTAGAACCCTTCGGAAAGTATAGTCTACTCGCCTACGTTAAATTAAAAGTTACTTATTCGTTAGTGATGAAGAGTAGTCAGACCGGAGAGAAGGTGAGCTGAAGATTTAACGGTTACAAAAAGAAATGATTGGCAGCATATTCCATATGATAGGGACAGATGGAAGAAACTGGAGGAGGCTTTCACTCGTGGAGGGACTCCTATTCCAAACAACATAGTAACTTAGATTACGTATATGAAAAAAAAAAACTACAAAAAAATTGGAAAGTTAAGAGTAATAGGAATTAAGGCTTTTTTTTAATATTAGAACATTTGCCTGCTGTGGTCTTCCCATCCAATTATAATTTAGGTGTCTTCTAGGCTAGAGTCAATAGGCTCTTAATAAACTAGTGCGCTTCAGCATCAACGATTGCATCTTGCTTACCAAAAAATCTGGTGCGATCGCAGGCACGCACTAACTAATAAAAAAAAAAATTATTGGAAGTTTTGGTCAGATTTTTATTTTCTGATAAGTTGAAACGAAGCACGTAACTTATATTAACTAGATGACATCATTCTTCAAACCGTCAAAAGTATCAATCTTCACACCACCAATAATGACTAACGCTATATTAAAACTTCACTGACTTATCGTACCTAAATAAGTTTTAAATACAAGCATACTACTACATATCTACTGTCATATCTGGTCGGGTCTACAGATTGATAAGTAAGCTTCCAGGCATCGTGTCTTGATAGCAATGCTTGGCAATATGATTGGTAACCACATGTACAGTTCACAGAACACTGATACCTATCTTTCTGACCTCTATACAGAAACAGCCTATACGGTTCCAACAATAACTGTTTATTAAATTGTAAACCAAACTATGAATATCAAACGACGACAACTCCAATACAATGTCACTACAGCAATATTCAGTTACGACAATCTATCCACACCTTGCTGCTACCGTCTAACTACCAACAGTACCAGCTACTGCTAGAACCAGTTAAGATTCTAAAACTGTCAATATTTACAAGGTTATCAACGTAAACTATCGAATAAAGAAACCGAACGCAATCATTGTAATCGGCCGGTTACAAGACAATGCACTACCACAATAGAGGGCCATTCTGCCAGCGCTCAGTGCTAGCGACCAATCGCGTTGAGTGAAAACTGCCATAAACGGCTCTGAATAGCCCTGCCAGATCAGGACGGAGACGCGGAAGTAGGTAGAAAGGTTTTGCATCAGTGAGGCTTTGGAATGACTACTGAATTGTAAAGTGGTAGTCGCGTTGATAAGGATGTTACTAACGAACAAGACGTTCAAAAGAATCATTCTAGTATTATTATGTGCTTAGATTAGAATTTACCTTATAGATACACTTCAGATATCACAGTACAATACATAGTTATAAGCAGTTTCTTATAAAGAGTCAAGTTGTCCTAGATTCCCGTTTCGAAGTCACATGAAAGTTAATGAAAAATCTTTCAGAAAACAATACCTTTCCACAATTTATTTTAAACCTCCATTAAAGTAATTCAAACAGCAATCTCGCAACTAATTCAATAAACAATCCAGCCATAACCAGAGAAACAGGACAAACATCAAAATTTAAAATCGCTTTCACAGAAATTGAGGATAAGAGAAACAGTACAATGTGGCTATTAGCAGTAACTTATTATAGACAATTTCCTACGTTGGTACGCGACCAATCGGCCTGAGTGAGAACCGCTATAAACGGAAACAGTTACGGAACGGAATTATGGAATAAGGGACTCTTTGGACCAAGCCGGCTCTGGTTCGGGACGGTGACATCTTTGGCTAGTACGCTGAATAATCTGGGAGTGTTAGCAGAATTGTTTTTAGAAAAACCTCATTAATATGCTTGTTCATTTATTCAAATCCTGGTCATCATAAATCTTGACCCCCCTTTTTGTAGATCGGAAGTCATCGCAATTTACTCGGGATCAATATAGTATTTTTTTTTTCATTTATTTAATTTGTTGTCATCTTAATATTCACCATCGTTCCAGCCATAACATCTGTTACACAATCCATCCATGATTTGTTTGATTTCATCGTCATTATAGTATTAAAAATCTTGTCCAAAATTGTAAGAAGTGTAGTCTTTTTTACTATCGTTAAATAGTTATAATAGTTACAATTCAATTTAAGCTTTTTATCCGTACCATGGATACTAACCTTAGTAATATCAATACGATTCTCCAACTCATCAATAACATGGGCAAAACGATGATGATGGACTTGAAATCATCACTGTATGTCTTTTTCATCATCATAAGTCTAACCATATAATCTTTCACACATCCACCATTCAATAACATTTCTTCTACCTCTACCAGAGCTTACAAATGCATATCCAAGAGTAAATGTAATTATTTTAATCATTACCATTCTTCCTCTTAAAACAATACCACCTCTACAAGTTCCTGATCTGCATTATTATTACAATACTACTCTAAGACCCGTCTAAATTCACCTTAACCATCCTTTAATTGGTACTCGGCCAGCTAATGCTATTAGGTAAAATACGATCGTTCCATCTGTGTGAGTGCGTTGTTTATTCTTTGGCCGCTTTAGGAATTTACGTCCTATTGTATTCCGGCAATGTTTTAGGTATCGAGGAGGTCAATGACTTGATTTTGATGCACTAGTTAAGAATGTATTGAGTTTTTTTCATGTTTCGTTGAGGTTGGGTAGATTGTGTTTAATTCATTGGTTTGGAATTTTGTGTGTTCGAAGGCATTTTCTTCCGTAGTTTGTATTCTGAATTTGATAGGATTCACCATTTGTTTGTTTGTGTATCTCTTCTTATTGTGTTAAGGGTAGGAGCGATTGGGTTGAGAAATATTTAAAACTAGCTGCTGCGAGTGGCTTCGCTCGTGTAAAAGTTTCTCCATACAAACTTTCTTTACTTTTTTTTTTCTCAAAGTCGTCCAAAGGGCAATGGAAAGGGCTATGCTCGGAATTTCCTTGCGTGATCGAATCAGGAATGAGGATATCCGCAGGAGAACCAAGGTCACCGACATAGCACAAAGAATCGCCAAACTTAAGTGGCAATGGGCAGGGCACATTGCTCGCAGAACGGATGGCCGTTGGGGCCGAAAGTTATGGAATGGCGACCACGTACCGGAAGACGTAGCGTTGGAAGGCCTCCTGCAAGGTGGACCGATGACCTGGTAACGGTTGCGGGAGTACGATGGATGCGAGACGCACAGGTCCGTTCATTGTGGCGACACTTGGGGGAGGCCTATGTCCAGCAGCAGACGTCTTTCGGCTGAAATGATGATGATGATACAAACTTTGGACGTCTGTTTCATCTTTTTAGGGGTGAATTTTGGAAAAAGCTCTCTTAATACTCGCCTACGACACAAAAGGAAACCTTGTACAAAATCTCACGTTACTAGTCCCAGAAGTTTCGGCTGTGCGTTTATATGTCAGTCAGTTTCTCCCTTTATTATGTAGAGCAGAGGTGGCCGAGTGATAACGGCCCCGACCTACGAGTAGTAGTGTAGGTCGCGGGTTCAAACCCAGCCAGGCGCATTACTTTGTGTAATTTATTTCATCACTACTGCTCTCAAAACGGTGAAGGAAAACATCGTGAGGAAACCGGCATGTCATAGAACCAAAAATTTGAACACATGTGACATTCACCAACTCGCATTGGGTCCGCGTGGTGGATTACGGCCCATTCCCTCTCCTAGAGAGGAGGCCTGAGTCCCAACAGTGGCAACATTATAGGGCTGATTATTCTGCTATATGTCGTGGCCAGATCATAGAATTGATCACTTTATGATATGGCCAACTAAAACTGGCTAGATCATTTAAAAGTTAACATATGATGATATATTAATCCTCGTTTATATATGATTATTATTATTATTTTAATTTGGAAAAGCTGATTTTCCTTAAGTTTCTTCAAATGTAACTCTCTCTTACAAGTATGGTTAGTCCAGAAGAAATACCTAGAGACGATAGCTGTCTAGTCTAAGTAAGGTATGAAAGCTTCCAATATTATTATTCATAAACTTGTAACTTGAAGTTATTCCCATATCATTTTTTTTTTCCTGCATTCTGTATGTAGGCTCTGATTTTCCCACAACTTAGACAAACAAAATTTGAAAATATTGTGATAAAATAGACACAAATGGTTTTAGCACTTATAGACTCTTAATGTAAAGTTCTTTATGAACTGACTTTTTTTAAAGTGAGAAACCATAAAATAACAGCACCCCCTTTTTTGGAGCGAGTGAGTGTCAGACTTTTACTGACTAAAACCCGCCTGTGTTTCTTCAACTGCCCTTTACGTTCCAGGGTCCCGGTGATTCTTTAGAACAATGCCGTAACCCTGGACGATTTTTTCTTTAATTATTGATAGGCTCACGCTTGACCATTATCTCAACTGATGGAAAGCGATGATGTGGTCCACCGTAGAGCACGCTAGCCTAGAAGTAACCTAAATAGCCGAGGCCGGATTAACCGGGCCGAAAGGTTCTGGAATGCTAACCGCTACCGGAAGACGCAGCGTTGGAAGGCCTCTCACAAGGTGGACCGATGACCTGGTAAAGGTTGCGGGAATCCGATGGATGCGTGACGCACAGGACCGTTCATTGTGGCGACAAGTCTATCGGCTGAAATGATGATAATGATATACAATAACTCATATCTGAAATATAGCGTCAAAAAATTCTTCCGCATCACTGTCGACTGGAAGTGTGCCCAAAAGACTGGCGGCATTACCACGCCGTATGGCAATGCTTAATCTCTGACCTAGGTAAAAGTCAGCCCTTCGTATAAGTAAATATAGAATTTCTTGTGTGTGTGTGTAACAAAACGTTCAGGTTTAATTTATGGACATATTTAAACATCTCGAACTTTCCTCGATAATTAAATCGATACCTACCAATTTCAAAATTATCATGTAAGTAGTTCTTATTCGAAATCAATTGAGAGAAAATTCTTATATCGATATCATGGTGGACAAATTATGTAAATATAGAAGGGATATCTTCAATCTACAAGACATTAATGGACAGACAGACATACAGACTGTTGGCTATAAAGATATCAATCAAACTAAAGTTAGGGACATTTTGTTGTTATTTCAAATGGTCTTGTACCATTAAATTAGCATCGGAATGGTACCAGCGCATTCCCATAAGATCACGGTAGTACTGTGTGTGTGGTGCAAGTGAGGAGCAATGCTCCAATTAGATTTTCTTACATCTATAAATATAAAACTGACTGACATATCAACGCACAGCCGTAACTACAGGGACCAGCAGCGAGAAATTTTGCACACGGTTTCCTTTTATACCGTAGGGGCGTAGGCGAGCACTAAAAGGATTTTCCAAAGTTCACCCCTTAAGGGGATGAAGTGGAGTTACAAAACCTACTTTCACTGGCAGAAACTAGTTAGGAATATCTAGATGGACTTAAAAATTCTTTTGTTTCATCATCTCTAATGTCTACAATAGGCTATTCAATCTTAGTAACAAATTACAAATTGATTTTGAGAAAATATGCATGAAGAGATATACATCGGATAAACATAACCCTTTTTCTGGTGCAGTCGGTTAAAACATACCAGGCAATGCGAACGTATTGCCTGATATTTTTTGTGTTAAAGTTTTTTTTTTATCAAAGAATACGTGGAATCAGAAAAAGAAAACGTGTTGCGCCGACCCCAAATAAGATGGGACAAGGGCAGGAAGATGATGATGATGACGTGGAATCAGCAATACGTTGTACTGGATCATTATTGGGTTAAAATATAACATTTAAATTTTTGTTTAATGACCTTTATATTACTTGCTCGCAGAACAGGTAGTCGATGGAGACGAAAGGTTCTGGAGTGGCGACCGCGTACTGGAATACGCAGTGTTGGTAGGCTACCCATGGTGGATCGATGACCTGGTGAGTCCAGTCTGGACTTCTGGAAAATCCAATAAATACGAGACGCACAGGACTGGTTATTACGGTGACACTTGAGAGAGGTCTATGTCCAAGAGTGAATGTCTTTCGGCTGAAGTGATGACGATAAAGCACTAGTAATAACAAACTGTCAGCATTACATACATATTCATTTGTTTAAGTATACAATATTGTATGTACTTTCAAATCGCTACCTCTTCCAACTTGCACCTCCCCTCTCAATGACCTCTCTATAAATGCACTGAGAACTAAGTACAGATTAGTTGTGACGCACAATACTTGTTAGGGAAAGCTGCCGCTCACTAGCTTGTGGGAATCAATCGATTGACAACTGACGCTAGTCTTATTGGCTGTAATTAGTAAATGGAGATTATCATACTGGACAATCGTAGGACATCCGTTTACAATATTTCCCACGGAACAAGGCAGAACTTAAGGTTGAATTTAGATGAAAATATCGATTTTTGTATTGAAAAAGAAGAAAGAAAAAAGATTACCGATAATATTTACAGTTTTGACGCGATATTATCGATAATTTAATATTTAAATTGGTTAAGATTTAAGTAAAACCAATTTTTTCATTGAATAATCATTTATATTTTATGTTAGTAAAAATAACACACACAATAAGCATCAAAGAAAGAGATAGATAAACCATAGATCAAATAAAAATACTGCTATTAGACATCACTATTTTCTGTCAAAAAAACGACTTTAAATTGAACGAACAAAAATATCAATAAACATAGACAAAAATCTATCATGAAACCAATGTTGCCGTGTTTAAAATTATCAATGCTTGGTTGCGTTTATTTTTTATTGTTTATCACATAAATACCAATATATTAATTAAACAAAGTCAATATATCGATATTATTAAAAATTCGATATATCGTTGCATGGCTAGATAGAAACGGAGCTTGCATTTGTTACTGGGTACTTGGGCGTAAGTATGAAATTTTTATTACATGGTCAGTATAAAAAGCTCTCTGTGTTAATGAACAATATAATTATGAATTTTATTCAGCAAATAATATTCACATTATTAGTGAAATGGGACAAAGAAAACATCCATGTCCATGTTTTCAACGAACTTGAAAGAGACAAATGAAAAGGCTGCAGATAAAAATGCTTGCTTTTACTTGCGGATTCTAGTTTAAATTCTAGCCAGATAGCAATTAGCCTTAGTTTTTTGTGTCTTAATATTGTAGGATAAAATATTCAAACAAAGTTGCGTGCCTCAAAGAGATGTCAGCAAAACTGTAGAGGCCCAGCAGGGTCTGAGCCCACTAGGGCCATGGGTCGACTTCTGAAAAGTTTACTGACTTTTGAAAGGTTTATAAGGTCCTGGGACGCAAAGGGCAACTGCAGTAACATAGGTACCTATAGTTTTAGTCAGTAAAAGTCTAATATCCGACCTAGAGCGGGAGAAGTCATTAGATGGTTTCCCACCTTAACAAAAAAAGTAAAGTTAAAATAATACACGGTTTGATAATTCCAGGACTGCAGAAGCGTTCGAAAAAGTTATCTCGCCCTTGAAACACAATGGAGAACTGAAGGAACATCTCATCTGACTCCATCCAGGGCAGAAGAAGTTATTAGATGATTTCCTGATGATGAGGGTTAACGGAAAGTACCCTATGAATTCAGATTCCTTTGAGAGTATCGAAATCTTTTTTATCCGTTAACTTAGAAATTTGACTTTTTCACAGCTTCAGGGGACCGCAGACTGAAGTATATCGTTCTAATTTCAATTCGATACCTCCACCCGTCCTCGAGATAAAGGGTCTTGACAGACAGACAGACAGACGAACAACAAAGTGATCCTATAAAGGTTCCGTTTTTTTCCTTTTGAGGTACAGAACCCTCAAAAAAAACAACAGATATTGTTTTTATTCATATATACTTTTAGTTTTTTTACTTCATATTATAAGAACATGCATACTACATAGATCTACCATTACAATTACATTCTCATACTTTCTACAAAACTTAGAAAGTAAATTATACCACAACATGACAATTCAATCAAAGCTTTACCGATGACTTGATTCATACAAACACGAAGTCCATAACTTGTGGACTAAACGACTTCGACTTCCATCAACATGAGTAAGTAGCGACCACTAGACGAACTACGAAACTAATTACAAGTAAAATTAAAATGATTCACGAAATAACGACTTGTGCATGTCTTACTGATGGGGTGCTCAACCTGCGGAGAGGCAAATGTAGGACGAATTTTAAAGGACGAGTTTTTAGTACTTTAAATGTTTAGTTTACTTAATAAGTGAATGGTTCTGTAGTGTGAATATTTTCTCTCTCTGTAACTCAAAGGTTTACTGGGGGAAAATTCATTGCTATACCTTTGTAAAAAAAAGTGAAGAGTGTGTGAAGGCTGCTAAGTCAAAAGTACTGACATGATATTATAACAACATTGTAAACATTTAGTTCGCAATAAACGCTTTGACTTTGACTTTGTACATGAACTGTCTGTATCACCGTGTTCTATGTTTTGTTTTTGTAATGTTAAAGAATTACGTGTTAAGAATCTTTCGTTCTTAGCCTAATTTTTTTTTCCTAACGGATATAATTTGTTTCCGTAGTTTTTGTAGCCAAAAAAACACCTGCAACTCTGCATCAAAAGTCCACCAGCGCATTTGGGTTGGTAAATATTGAATTTCATTGTATTATCACGAAAGTATGGGTTTTGAGAAAAATGCATTTTAATTTATTATATGATATATATTATATTTATTCCCTCTCCTAGAGAGGAGGCCTGAGTCCCAGCAGTGGGAACATTATAAGGCCGACTATGCAATGATATATACCAAGATTAAATGCAATTTCATTAATGTTTCTGACAATTTAATAATGTTGTGCCATTATTACACTACTATTAAGGCAATTTTATTGATCGTTTGAGAATCAAATCCCGAATGAAATTACATTTTTATTTCAATTACCACTTTTTTTGGATTGTGACAGTTTTTTAGAGGATATGCGATTATATAAAGATACAAACCGCTTATGTACTACTACTGTACATGTAGTTTAAATAAATAATAAACGGAAAACTCGTGTAACACTTGCAAGATACAGCAACTGGTTGGTGCGCATAACATAAAGAAAACAAAAGGTTGGCTACCACTGGCATACAGGGTGGGGTCGTCAGTCCCCATAAATCGTACAGACATACAGAAATGATATTTTGTTATTTAAAGGCGCTAGTTAATTTCACATTGGACTATAAATCACTCTTTTAATGGGTATCTGTTGAAAAAATAACTCCAACGTTCTTACTATTTTGTTAATGAGATTTTTTTTCGTTTCTTAATATGGAGATATCATCATGTTTCTTTTTTTCAGTTGAGTGATAGCAAAAACTGGGCAAGTGCGAGTCGAACATACGTACTGAGGGTACCGTACAAACTATAATTCCTGAACGGAATCTCGTAGATTTTTCCAAATTGCAAATAGCATTTTTCTTTTAGGGCACGCAGGAAAACCTAGTCTAGGTATATCAAAAAGAGAAACTGACTGACATATCAACGCACAGCCGAACCTACCAGGATTAGGTGCGTACGCATTTTGCACAAGGTTTCCTTTTATGACGTATGTGAGAACTAACAGAGAATTTTTTTTAATTCACCCCCTAGGGAAATGACACTGTGGTCCAAAAGTTTGTATGGAAAAACTGGAAAAACCGACTTCCATGTGGACGAAGCCGCTAGCAGAACCTAGAAGTCTATGAGATTACTTTATCTTGAGAACGCGTGAAAAAAATCGAGTTGAAATTAAAATCATATTTTCAGGTCTGCGGTCTCCTGAAGCTGTGAGGAAAACAAACTTCTGAGTTAACGAAAAAAAAAAGATACGGCCGTTTATGTCGCAAAAAACGTGTATTTCGACACTCAAAGGAATCAAAATTCATAGGGTAGAACCTTGAAATTTGGCATAAAGCAAGGTCTTATAGCACAAATATAGGCAAAAATCTGAAAACTGTAAATTTGTAGTTACGTCACAAAAAAATCTTTTCTTGTGATTCGGAAAAATCGTAAGTAAGTAGTTGATTACGTAAGTTTGTTTATTAGTAGAAAATCTTCAAATGACTTCTCTCGCTCTGAGTAGAGCAAAAGGAAAGGTGACTATTACTGACTAAAACTCATCTGAGTTCCTACAGTTTCCTTTGACTCTTTCGAACAGTTTCACAGCCCAAACTTTAACCATAATCAGTGACTTCTATTTCTTCAAAACCTTACCTTCTTTCTGCTTCATGACTTGTTATTCCATGTTTACGAACTTACAGAAAATATATCTGCCATACATTCTTTTCTTTTTCTAACATATTACATCCATGACCTACATTGTATCTTTTCCTCATTAAACTCATAAACTTGGTTATCTCCAACAGTATGGACTATAAATCTTTGATGTTCAGGTACAACAATAAATTACTTTGTATCAAACGTGTCACGGGTCTTAGTTTTATGAGAACAGGAGGTTGATGTGGTTACCGCAGTTTTGTAGGTTTATGGCTTTTTAGAAAAGTTATACTATCCATCAATATAATATTTCCACCACAAGCTATTAACGCGATCGCACGCCTAAAATTCAGGCAGTCGCTTCCTTCTGCGAAGCAGTAATGCTAGCAAAGGAGGCGGCCGATCGCGTGAGGCAACGGTCCTTACGCCCTGACTGCCGCCGGGATTCCGATCCCGATTTCCGGGCACCATAGCCCGCCGTCCGACCGTCCGGTAACCGTCCGGACAGAGCCCAAGTCGTCGACGGCGCGTACTGTTCCACGCGCGCCTCAAGGAGATGTCAGGAAATCGTAGAGGCCCAGCAGGGTCGAAGCCTACTGGGGCCACGGGTAGTGTAAATGTAAAACCCGGGGCCCTGGGACGAAGGCAAAGAAGGAATAGGAGTGGGTTTTTAGTCAGTAAAAGTCTGACACTATCTCCCAATCCGCCCAAGAGTGGGATTTGTCTTGTTTGAAAAAACCGCCTACAATTGAAAACGTCTTGGTAAGGTCCCAGACCATTTCTTCAGGAAAGTGATTGGGCCATAATCCACCACGCGGGCTCAATACGGATTGGTGGATGTCACATGTCTTCGAATTTTTGGTTCTAGGATATGCCGGTTTCATCACTACTGATCTCAAAACAGTGAAGATATTTTAACATAAACCAGCAAAAAGCATTGGTTTTTCCCCAAATTGTCAAGCTGTCAAAGTAACTACTGTGAAATCATGTAAAGCAAGATTTATAACTTTGCATGATAACATAAGTAAGATTAATACTACAAAAAGTTCTGTTATGGTCTTCTTGCTGTTAATCTATGTAAAATTCTTAACAAATCTTAATAAAACTGTGAGGAAAATGGGTGTGATGATCAAGAGATGATAATAATAATATTCCACAACTATCACACAACGCCCATAATCATCATATATCATAATATAGGTGTCTTCAAGGCTAGAGTGAATAGGCTCTTAATAAACTAGTGCGCCTGACCATCAATGATTGCATCTCCGCTTACCATCAGGTGGGATCGCAGTCAAGCACTGGTTTATATCAATTAAAAAAAAAAAAAAAACGCCGTCTAGACCCAAGCTAAGCAGAGCTTGTGTTATGAGTACTAGACAGCTGATAAACATATCTACTTATATATTTCTAAATACATACATATTATAGATAAATTACACCCAGACACAGAACATATAATCGTGCTCAACACACAAACATTTGTCCTGGGTGGGAATCGAATTCACGACCTCCGGCATAGCAGTCAGGGCCACTCGATGATGACTTGAGCAAGTTTTGTCTACTCATACAAAAGTCCCAATCTTCTCCGGTTTCGTATACTCGGTATCTTTCACAAACCAATATTCAGATAAACAATTCAAAAATTTCATTCGAAACAACAAAACATATTTCTAAATATAACCCTAAATCTTGTGCTGTTCCCATAAATTCTGCAAGCACAAACCCCGGGGCTGTCTGTCCGTCTGTGTGCAGCGTAACTCAGGAACTGGCCAGTCTTTGTTTTATCTAGATCTGCCATCGCTTGACGCGCAATAGCGCAATGAAAGATTCGAGATACAGAGATCCACTTTCAATATAAATCTTCTAGTATCAGTTGCACGTCAGTTTTGCTTGATATATCGTGATGAAGGTTTCGGATTTTGTTTTCGTACGGAGTTTCATCAGGCTCATTCGTAAATAAAATAGGACTGGAACACGGAATGCCACTGACCAATCTACACTAATATTACAAAGAGGATAAATTTGTTTTTTCGTTTTAGGAGGTAATCTCTGGAAGCACTGGTCTGATTGCTAATTTTTTTCACCGATAGAAAGCTGCTTTATTCCTGAGTTCATCATCGTCATCATTTCATCCAAACGACGTCCACTATTGGACATAGGCCTCCACCACATGTCGCCACAATTAACGATCCTGTGCGTCTCGCATCCATCGGATTCCCGCAACCCTTACCAGGTCATCGGTTCACCTTGTAGGAGGCTTTCCAACGCTACGTCTTCCGGGACGTGGTCGCCGTCCGTGGTATTCCTGAGTTACATAGGCTATATTTTATGTACGTGGGTGAAGCCGTGGGCAAAAGCTAGTACTTGATATGAGATGAACGGGATACTGCTTGTATAATTACTTGCTTCAAAGCCTTAGGGGCTATTTTTGTAGGTAGGAAAATCATCCAATGATAACCCGCTCTTGGGCGGGGCAAGAAGGTGTGTCAGACTTTTAATGACTAAAAACTCACTCCTGTTCCTTCTTTGCCTTTCATACCAGGGTCGGGCTTCGCATTTTTGTCTTAAATTTTTGATCGCCTAATCCTAATTTAGGCTTTAGCGATTCTTGTATAGTAAGTATTTATTTACTATGTGGTAGTTATATCACAAAATATTTGTTATTAAAGTACCATATTATCATATGTGTAAAGCCCATTCTTGATTAACAGAAGCGTATTCAAAATCTAATTCAAGAGCTATATTAAGATACCTTATATTGTAAAATATTTCAAATAAGAGAAATATCTTATATACCTCATATTACAAGATACTAGTTGCTGCCAGCGACTTCACCTGCGTGATAAGTACAAAATAATAGTAAGGGAACATATTTCCGGGATAAAAAGTATCTACCTTATATGCTATTCCAGGAAAAGGTCTAAACGTATGCCAAATTTTATCCAAATCCCTTCAGCGGTTTCAGCATGAAGAAGTAACAAACATACACACTTACAAGCCTTTATAATATTAGAGTGATAATAAAATGCCTCACATTTTTTAACCAGAAATAAAAGACACAAAACTGTTCTCCATAACTAACAATTCTTGGCTTCCTAAATCAGCATAAACTATCTCAAACACCCATAACTCCTACACTACTTTAAACGTTCCCTTACCAATAAAATTCAAATGCCACCATCTTAAATCGCCAACTGATTAATACCTTGACACACGTATAAAATACTTGGTATAATCAAAACAAAAGAATTTGATCATCAGCACTATAAATTGGTGGAGGTACCATCGCAAATCACACGGTTTTCCGACTAGCCTTGATAGGAGTCGGCAACGTGTGGCTATAACTTTAAATAAATAAAAAACCGGATAAGTGCGAGTCGGACTCGCGCACTGAGGGTTCCGTACAAACTTACCTATGAAAACAGTTTAATTCCCGAATTGAGTTACGAATATTTTTCCGAATTGCAAAAAAAGTTTTTTTTTTGGGATGTAACTACATATTTACAGTTTTCAGATTTTTTCCTATACTTGTGCTATAAGACCTTGCTTCATGTCAAATTTCAGGATTGTAGGTCAACGGGAAGTACCCTATGAATTTTGATTCCCTCGAGAGTGTCGAATCACACGTATCTTTTTTTGTTAAATCAGAAATTTGATTTTTTCACAACTTCAAGGGACCACAGACCTGAGTATATGGTTATTTCAACTCGATACCTTCACGTGTTCCGGAGATGATGATGAAAGGGTCTTGACAGACAGACAAACGGACAACAAAGTGATCCTATAAGGGTTTCGTTTTTCCCTTTTGAGGTACGGATTCCTAAAAAGTAGAGTCAATAAACTTGAAGATTTGCATCATCACTTTGCGATTGTTATTGATACACTTTATAACAATATGCTGTCAGTTCTGATGTTAGAAAAAACATTACGTGCCTATATTTAAAGTTAGATTAAAGACATTAATCCAGGAAAAAATATATTAGAGAATTAAAGTCGGTTATTGCGGACGTGAAGTCGAAGCCAGATAAAAGGTAGAAGTATCCAGATAAATAAAAATAAATAAAATAAAAAGCATTCGTATTAGGCAACCAATAGCACCACAGAACACAAATACTAAATAATTACACTATCGGACATAGCCAGCAACATGTCTGCTACAGCAATGTCCGATTTAAGGGCAATCAAATCTGCCGGCAATCATCGCCAGAACTGTATTGGAGCTGCCCCGCACCCGGCGCACCGAGGACGCGCACCGTTTGCGCATGGTGGTGTGAAAATAGCACCAGGGGCAGCCCCAACACCGCCCTGGACTCGTTACTATACTGGATACGGAGCGTACTGTAAACCGCTTGGGTGTAGGAAACCCATAAGCTACACGTGTGTTCATTTGAACACCGTGAAAACCTACGGGCTACCATATTTGCTCTTTTAGACAGTGCTCTTCACTCCCTTTCGATGTCTACATACAACAGATAAAGGTAAGTAGTTCCAGCTGTTCCGTAATTTAATCGAAATCAATACATAGATATTAACTTAAATATCAAAAGCCCATTATGTCACACGAACTGACAAATTAACACTCACAGTTTATAAAACAAGGTTTGCATTTAAAGAGTTAAAACAATAATTGCTTTACAATTCTGTATTTCTGTAAAAAATAATGCTACTGATTATACCACACTACACATCGTACTTCATAAAGATGACCAGAAACTTGATACTAATAGTTAAACCCCTTTCCAATAAGACCACAAACATGTGTGTAGTTTAGAAGGTATCTGAATCAACATAACCTAAGTTTCAAACCAAAACCACTTCTGTCTAACTTCTTCTGTACCTTGTTTTGACATGTAAAACCTATACTTGCCTTGTACCTACATTATTAATGACATTTGTAGTTTTATTCTATTTAATTCGTATAAACACTTTATTTAACATATTTTTTTTTAGTTTTTCCATTTATTTGTATAAAATTTCTGTACCCAACAGATTCCGTGTGAATTTGTAACTATTTCAAGATTCGAAGATTCAGATATCTTAAATTCAACGTCTAATTAGAAAATAATTAAACAAAAGACACAAAGAATCTTATTAAAAATGTCCATATATTCCTCACTCACTACTCCAACATCCTTTTAAAAAAACAACGTCCACGCGTTGAGCGGCCCTGCGTAGATCAAGATGTGCGTTACTCGGCCTGCGCGGGCGCATGACAGATTTATGTGAGAGGTTGCCCGCCGACCCATCCCTACCACGATTAGATAATTAACTAGTTTTAACGCTACATCATTTTGGGGTTACATTCGATGTAGGAGTGTGGTGGATCGATTGATTTGAGTGCTCAGAATTTGGGCTAAGAACTTATAGGGACCGGCAAGGCTATGCCCAGCAGTTGGTGATAAAGTACTGGTGATGATGATGTTGAACAGACTCTTAGATATTTGTTTGATACAAAAAGATTCTGGAGCTCTAGACGAAGTATATTCTATCAGAGTACGATTACCATAAAGCCCATTTTATATGATTGGTTAAGTGCTATTTCAACGACGCATAATTTCAATTTCAAAATCTATGACTGTTTAACCATCGTTAGCGCTAATAGAATAGCAATTTTTCTAGGTGTTAAGGTTATCCGCTTGCACCATATAAAGCAAGCTTAGAGTGAGGACTCTATCCACCCCCCGAGTAACCCCAGGCAAAGAGGTGGCGTACTGATCACGATCTGCTATGCACAGCGAAGCTCGAGGGAAACCCCTATACTGTCTCTAGGTATCTAAGGATGTGTCCTTGCATAAAACTTGCCCTTCACGGTGGTCTTTCGAAAGTATTAAGACCAGACGTCTTCCATGTGCTGATGTTTATCACCGGAGTGCTTACAGCAAGGTACTTCTACCTTGCTGTACCACAATCCCTGACCCGATGTCCAGGCGCCTTTTGAAGGCCGTTTCCTGACACCAAATTATTAAAAAAACGCCCTAAGATTATGTACTCGTTGACCAAAGAAAAGTTGCTTCAAAGTTTCGGGTATCTACTTATAACGTATTTCTTGATATCATCATCATCATCATCATCTTCCTGCCCTTGTCCCATCTTATTTGGGGTCGGCGCAATACGTTTTTTTCTTCCATTCTATCCTGTCAACCGTCATACTATCACTAACTTCCTTTTCTTTCATATCACTGTTCACACAATCCATCCATCTTTTCTTGATATCAAACATTGAAAATAGATGAAGGAAACAGATACAGCCAAATTTCTCATCTAATCAAAAGCAATTTTAGTAAATGACAAAATAAAAACACGCTTGATATAATCGGCAAACAAATCGACACTTAATTCGATCATTAGTCAGTAATACCCGAAGACATCTTGTAACAACTCCGCAATCACTCTAAGATTAGTTCCAAGTATTTATAATGTTGTTTTAGTAGCTTTCATATAGAAAGCGAAGCGATGCGCTAACTCACCTACCTTAGCTTTAAATTACGCTAAATGGGACCATACATCCACAAGCCTTATCTGAGCGCCATATTTGAATACATGGTGTGAAATCTTGCTAAAGAGCTGCATTAAGTTGCAAATTACTAAAGATAGTTTATTTAGATTTGCTTTTGATTTTCTTGGGTGTGTTGGACGGTGATTTGCTGGTAGGGAAGTGTTTATAAGATATTGCTTGTAATATGTCTGTTTGTAATATCAAAAAAATATTTATAATAAAAAGCAATTTTTGAAAATTTCTGACAGTAGGGCGGTATTTGACGGGACTTTCACTGGACATTTTAGAAAAAGAATTAGGATTCCACGTAAAAAAAAAACTTCAAATGGCATTGCGCTATTTTACAAGTCACCAGCTAGTAATTAAATACGAAGGAAATTAATTAATACACGGCGTCGTCTGTATACGTGATGATGGTCAATATTCAATGTTCAAAATTCTTAACATGAAAGGTAAACAAGCCAATATTTTTCATGTTATTAATTTACAATGTCACCTCCTGATTATAATGCATACAAAAACTGAGGTATCTCGAAATAACGCACACAGTTTACATACACGACACATCAGATCGTAAAGTTGTACATGTTATTAGATAGCTTCTTGAATGTGAAATATTCATCGGCCTACAATGTTGCTGTATTCGGCGTCATCTCGACACAACATGGCAACACTATTCTAGATATCTATGGAATTATATAATAAAATACGGCTGTCATCCGTCATAGTGTTGCAACCCGGATCGAGTCCTAGCCGACACGCAATCGTAAATCTGGCTCAGCACTGACGCGTCAGTCATACAAATCATTCAAACTCTCTTGAAACCCGATCGTAAATACGTCTGAGTGTAGCATTAATCATTTTGAATACAGAATAAGAAGTGCCTCGGGCGTACGCGATTGGTCGTCACTAAACGAACAATTATTGAAATGGCGCTCTCCGATTGGACGACGGCCGTTCGGTTTTTTACGTTGACAGAGTGATGGATTCGACCCTTCGACTCGTGCGCAGTTTAGTACCCATTTCATTGTTGTGTGCGTACGTTTATGTAGCATGCGAGCTATCAATCTCCGTCTAAAAGTAAATGCTTGAACTTTTTGTGCTCTTATTTGCGATTGCAACGTTTAACATCTTTTTGTGCAATTAACGCGGTGATAAATGATTTTTTAGTTTTTTATTGATAGCAATAAAATTAAACCTTTGTAAAGACCGCAACACGTAAAAAAGGCTCTAGACATTTATTTTATGCGTTCGCACACGTTTTATGCGTTAATGTGGCTTCTAAAACTTGTAAGGAGAAATAATTGCTGGTCGATTTATATTAATTGCACATTCACACGCATTAACTGCATTAAAAAGGGATATGAAATTTAAAATGCCTTTGTGACATTACGCCCTCATGCACTATGGTCTCTATCACAAAGATAACCCGCTGTATATCAACGGTCACTGTCACATTCGAAATAGTCAACTACCCGCATCGAGTCGATAAGTGTCGACTATTCGATACCGTATCTGGACGATTTATCCGAGTAGAATATCGATACCCGGAAGCACCTCTGGACGGCGGGAAAATGGCGGCGCTCGGCCCTCCACGATTGGCCGGAGCTGCGCGCGCGCACCTTACATCTGTCACTGACTATTACCTTTTTATGTAGGAACTTTACGAGTAAGTTTATAACCACGGACGCCCATCGCGAAGCGGTGAAAATATTTAAACCCCATAAATTTTTATGGTTTAAAATAAATGGTAATGGGGAGTTATGTATAAAATACTTATAATGTATGTGACTTTATCAGCAGTCTTGATTGGTTTAGAGCCGTTCGGGCCCTTTGAAGTTTTAACGCGATTTTAATTGATGGTCATTAGAGTTTAAGTATGAGCTACTTATAGTTAAACTGAAGCTTCTTGGTACTATTTTATTGGCGTTCCTGAGATCTAATATTGGACAAGACGAAGAATTTATATCCGTTGAATATTTTAAGGCAATAAAACTTATGATGGTGATTGGTTTCCTCTCTGTATTAATTTAATTTTCAATATATTGAAGAGATAAAGATGTTTACTTACCAAAGTATAAAATTAAAATATAAAGTTTATATGCATTGTCGCTCTACTAATGTCTTCGAATAAAATTATCGGTTAATACAAACAAATACTATTAAAAACTATATTTTTTATATCAGTCATCTCCAATAACGTAATTATTATATCTACTTACACTAAAACTGTAGGAATTTCAATTTTAAACTGCACTGGGCTTACCTGGAAAAAGAAAAACAATTGTTAATTACATTTATTTTAAACTATACAAGTTTAAGGACTTCTTAAAAACATAAACCCTTGAAGTCGGGTCAACGATGAAGTACCTGGGACTCGTTCTCGACAGCCGATGGGATTTCGACGAGCACTTCCGACGTCTGGCTCCCAAACTAAATCGGACTGGGGCTGCCCTCGGGCGGCTCCTGCCCAACCTTGGGGGTCCAGACGCCTCCTGCCGGAGGCTCTACGCGGGGATCGTTCGGTCCATGGCCCTTTATGGCGCGCCGGTGTGGGCGCCGGGGCTGCGGAAGCAGCCGGCGGCCCGGCTGAACGCGTGCCAGAGGGTCATGGCCATACGGATGGTGCGAGGATACCGGACGATTTCCCGCGAAGCGGCGAGCCTTCTTGCTGGCCAGCGACCATGGGATCTGGAGGCAACAGTCCTTGCACTCATGCACGAACGGCGCATGGAGATGCAACGCCGGGGCGAAACTCCGCTGCCGCAACAAGTCGCGGCATGGCGGACAGAGTTCCGGCGAGTTCTCATGGTGAAATGGCGACAGCGACTGTCGCGACCCCGTGCTGGGCACGCCACAATTATGGCGGTAAGTCCCCTCTTTGAGGCGTGGTTGGAAAGACCTCACGGCGTCCTCACATTTCGCATGACGCAGGTCCTCACCGGACACGGTAAGTTCGGGAGGTTCCTGCACCGGATTCGTGCGGAAACGACGCCCGGGTGTCGCCACTGTGTGGCCCACCCGGAGGACACGGTGGAGCACACGGTGGAGGTGTGCCCCGCCTGGGCAGAGCAACGCCGTGTCCTCGTGGGGGCAATCGGCGGCGGTGATCTCTCGCGCCGGGCCTTGGTTCAGGCCATGCTCCGGAGCGAGGAGGAGTGGCAGGCGGTCGCCTCCTTCTGCGAAGCAGTAATGCTAGCTAAGGAGGCGGCCGATCGCGTGAGGCAACGGTCCTTACGCTCCAACCGCCGCCGGGATTCCGATCCCGATTTCCGGCCACCGTAGGCGCGGGCTTGCAGACGGCGAGCAATGGGTGGCTCGCCGTCTGACCGTCCGGTAACCGTCCGGACCGAGCCCAAGTCGTCGACGGCGCGTTTTGTTCCACGCGCGCCTCAAGGAGATGTCAGCAAATCGTAGGGGCCCAGCAGGGTCGAAGCCTACTGGGGCCACGGGTAGTGTGAAAGCGGAACCCGGGGCCTTGGGACGAAGGCAACGAAGGAACAGGAGTGGGTTTTTAGTCAGTAAGAGTCTGACACTATATCCCGCTCCGCCCAAGAGCGGGGATGTCATTAGGATGATTTTCCCACCCAATAAAAAAAAAAAAAAAAAAAAAAAAACCCTTGAAGTTTATAGATGATGTGGACATTGGACACTCAAACGATACGATCAATTGGCAAATAACAAAACATATTAACAAAAAAAAAAATCTTCTTCTCTACTAAACTGAAATCTTGCGACAATAGTAAGTATTATAAATCGCCTATTTAGTTAGTCTAATTATTACAAATAATTAGGCATCGAAACCAATTCGGGATGTAACCACCAGGGTGTGACGAACCACACAACCTGGCGCCACTGGGTCTCCAGGCTCAAACTCTTCCTAATAGATTACAGTCTATGTGTGCATTAATAGATATCATATGTGAAAATTCTCACATTTACTTCTATGTAGTACATTAATTTCTATGAGTACATATGAGTGTTGATTTCAGCTGCATCAATTGGGTAAATTAAAATAGCTTAGAAAAGGGAGTAATCACTTGATGACGTAGTGAGTGTAATAAATCATTTTATCATTCATGGTAAAAACTATATTATGATGAATGGATGATATGTTGAAATTATAATGATGTGATGTTTGTGATGGATGGATTGTGTGAAGAAAAGGAAGTTAGTGATAGCATGACGGGCGACAGGATAGAATGGAAGAAAAACACGTGTTGCGCCGGTCCTAAAAAAGACGGGACGAGGGCAGGAAGCTGATGATGATGATGGTAAAAACTAAAATAATTAATAGTAAAACTTGGAGAAACAAAAACATGAGCGTCACCCATAACCTATCCCTAGTTTTATAGGCTTTACCCTATAGAACTGCCGTACATCCTCAAAATAAGAGTATAACCTCAAAATATTTACCAAATCAACAAAAATAAGACCTCTCGCAGTCTTTTCTAGAAAATAACTCGCAATACTTCAAAAGTAGTGACACAAGTCTTACACGAGCTTAAGTTTCAGTATTTCAGTCGTGACAGTGAAGGCTTTAGCAGGACACGTTTCCGGTTCCGCTTGGCAATTAAATCTTTGTTTAACGAAGAAAACATAATTAAACAGTCAAAGGGGAGCTGCTTTCAGTCATGTAGATATTGTGTAGGAGCTTGGATGTTGTGACGTGTGGCTGCAGTTATAAAACTGATTGAAATGCACTTTGAAATATAATAGCATAAACCACCTTTTAATGTTCCCAATGCTAGGACTTAGGCCTCCTCTCTAGGAGCCCTTTCCTAAACAGCCCATTCCTTAATGGGTCGTAATCCACCACGCGGGCCCAGTGTGGTTTGGTGAATGTCGCATGTCTTTTTGGTTCTAAAACATGCCGGTTTCCTCACGATGTTTTCCTTCACTATTTTGAGAGCAGCGGTGATGAAATAAATTACACAAAGTTATGCGCCTGGCTGGGTTAAAACCTGCGACCTACAACTTGTAAGTCGGGGCCGTTACCACTCGGCTACCACTGCTCTACTCGGCCACCACTGCTCTAGAATCATCTCTCATTTTTAAATATTAAACCAAACTTAAATGGTATTTGTTACTATTATTTTATAAACATTGCTCGCAAAACAGATGGTCAATGGGGCTGAAAGGTGAGTGGCCACTGTGTATCAGGAGATGCAGCGTTGGTAAGCCTCCTACAAGTTGGACCGATGACCGGATTTTAGTCGCGGGAATCCGATGGATGTAAGACGCAAAGGACCGGTCCTTGAAGCGACACTTGGAGGTCGCCTATGTCGGTGAGTGTGGAGTAGAGTGTCTTTCAGCTGAAATGATGATGATGATGATAATAAGAAAAGGTGGACTTATTTGCGGTGGACCCACATTTCAGCACTTATGTTTAATTATGTTTCTGCATATAATAAGGGACGAATAAAATACTGGATATGTTTAGTATTTTTATGCTTTTTATCTAATTTCAATTATTGATATCAAAGCAGGCAGTCGCGTCATGTAAAATCCTGATATTTGAAATGCATCCAACAAGACTGGAAAGAGAAAATATAGCAGTTCCTAGTTGTCTTTGGTCGGCTTTTAATTTAACCAGAAGTATTTTAATACCAAATATTTTACACAGAACGACATGCACCCACGAAATTCTGTAAATTAGCTCCAGTAGGCTCGAACCTACGATTTCCTGACATCTCCTTGAGGCGCGCGTGGAACAGTACGCGCCGTCGACGACTTGGTATCGGTCCGGACGGTTACCGGAAATTCGGACGGCGAGCCATCCATTGCTCGCCATCTCCAAGCCCGCGCCTACATCTAACATCGGTTTAAGATAATACCTAATTGTTAATATTTTTAGATAAAGATTTTAGACAGATTTTTAGACAAAAGAGATGTAAAGATGACATGTGTTGAAGTTTACATTTAGTTAACTACCTAAACAAATGTAGTATAGAATCAACCCGTGTTACTTCAGTTGCCCTTTCGAACAATCCCACAATTGACCTAGCCTTAAAATTTACTTAAAATACCGCTACACACAAAGCTCACGATCGATTTGCAATCAAATAAAACCGTGGTCAAATTTACTACAAAATGTAAAAGCTAGCACCGTCACATGAAAGCTTCGGATGGTCGCTTAATGACACCAGCACCGCTGACCACTTAGTCGATCGTCTGGCCAACCCTAATTACTAAACAAACTGCCAACTGATTGACATACACAATCACATAAAAGTAACCTCAATTTATAATTTAAAAGAACAGAATAGAATAAACTTTATTGTATACCAAAATAGTAACAATTTGACAGAAACTTAAATTTATGAACACAATGGCGGTCAGAAATCAGAAACGTTTATTTCAAATAGACCAATTACAGACACTAATGAATTGTTTAAATGTCGGTCAGTCAAAAAAGGTGAAGTTAAATTTGTCTTACCGCTGACAGCGATATCTATCAGACAACTTAAAGAGGGACTTTGTAGTCCCTCTTGAAGAACTTAAACTTAAACTACAAAACAGGGTAATCTGCAATGCACTGCTAGCAAGTATTTAACAAACAAAAATTGAAAATATACGATTCATACTCAAAGATAAAATACATACCAAAAGATAATACATAAGATTACAAATATATATTTAAAGGCACAGTTATATAAAAATAAAACTACAGAATTCAACGACTGTTCCAATTGCCCAATCACAACGTAGAAGCTAACCGCACAACATATTAATTCCCCACTAAAGCTACTACATAACACCATTGTTTCCAAATGTATAAATTAATAACGGTATTAAAAAAGCTATAACAATAAAAACGACCTACACAGTTATCACGTTACAAGATCAAAAAGTTTAGATTTCTATAACACATTTAACGCGAGCCGCCAACAGTACAATAAAACGTTGAAATCGGACGTTTTTAATGTATTTTTACGAGGCGTTTAAATCGCGTTTATTTAACTGTATTATAAACGTTACGACAAAAGGTATTTTATCGTTGTAGGTATGCTTAGTTTGGTAAAGTTTCCGATATTAATTATATTTTGATGATGTCAAAGATCACTGAAGAGTGGTTAAAGTCAAATATAGCGGTAGTCGGCTGTTGCGCCGTCCAGTTCCTTTGTTATTGTTTATTTATTTATAAAAGAATTGATTTTGCATTTATAATGAGATATTTGTTAAGATATCCAGTTTTGGCCCGATGTGTTGCTAAGATTAAGTGTTTGTTCGATATTTTCAAAGTTTATCTACCGACAACATCGCTTCTATTTGGAAGTTGAGACAATACAAGCCATAAAAGAAATTATGGTCTTTCAGACAGTTCGAAATTTGTTAATTGATTGGAATCGTAAAATTTATTATAATGAAGTATGCATATTTGAATATTAAATTAAATCTGATCAACTTTAAAGATAGACATTAATGACAGTATTATTTTCGAACCGTAAAAACACCGCGACATAAGAATGCAAAAATGTAGGGCGACACCAAAAAGAGAGACCAAGATATCTGCCTACTAATACAAAGTAAAAGAATGCTAGCTATACTATTTATTCATTATAATTTGTGTTTTAATTTGGTGAAGTACCGGTTCTGGGAAACGGCATATTCAGCTCTAAAGTCAACGGAACAACCGTACTTACCAATTGAATCCTGTAAAAATGAATCTTAGTTTTCAACATTGGGCTGATATGGGCACGCCACAATTATGGCGGTAAGTCCCCTCTTTGAGGCGTGGTTGGAAAGACCTCACGGCGTCCTCACATTCCGCATGACGCAGGTCCTCACCGGACACGGTAAGTTCGGGAGGTTCCTGCACCGGATTCGTGCGGAAACGACGCCCGGGTGTCGCCACTGTGTGGCCCACCCGGAGGACACGGTGGAGCACACGGTGGAGGTGTGCCCCGCTTGGGCAGAGCAACGCCGTGACCTCGTGAGGGCAATCGGCGGCGGTGATCTCTCGCGCCGGGCCTTGGTTCAGGCCATGCTCCGGAGCGAGGAGGAGTGGCAGGCGGTCGCCTCTTTCTGCGAAGCAGTAATGCTAGCTAAGGAGGCGGCCGATCGCGTGAGGCAACGGTCCTTACGCTCCAACCGCCGCCGGGATTCCGATCCCGATTTCCGGCCACCGTAGGCGCGGGCTTGCAGACGGCGAGCAATGGGTGGCTCGCCGTCTGACCGTCCGGTAACCGTCCGGACCAAGCCCAAGTCGTCGACGGCGCGTTTTGTTCCACGCGCGCCTCAAGGAGATGTCAGCAAATCGTAGGGGCCCAGCAGGGTCGAAGCCTACTGGGGCCACGGGTAGTGTGAAAGCGGAACCCGGGGCCTTGGGACGAAGGCAACGAAGGAACAGGAGTGGGTTTTTAGTCAGTAAGAGTCTGACACTATATCCCGCTCCGCCCAAGAGCGGGGATGTCATTAGGATGATTTTCCCACCCAATAAAAAAAAAAAAAAAAAAAAAAAAACCCTTGAAGTTTATAGATGATGTGGACATTGGACACTCAAACGATACGATCAATTGGCAAATAACAAAACATATTAACAAAAAAAAAAATCTTCTTCTCTACTAAACTGAAATCTTGCGACAATAGTAAGTATTATAAATCGCCTATTTAGTTAGTCTAATTATTACAAATAATTAGGCATCGAAACCAATTCGGGATGTAACCACCAGGGTGTGACGAACCACACAACCTGGCGCCACTGGGTCTCCAGGCTCAAACTCTTCCTAATAGATTACAGTCTATGTGTGCATTAATAGATATCATATGTGAAAATTCTCACATTTACTTCTATGTAGTACATTAATTTCTATGAGTACATATGAGTGTTGATTTCAGCTGCATCAATTGGGTAAATTAAAATAGCTTAGAAAAGGGAGTAATCACTTGATGACGTAGTGAGTGTAATAAATCATTTTATCATTCATGGTAAAAACTATATTATGATGAATGGATGATATGTTGAAATTATAATGATGTGATGTTTGTGATGGATGGATTGTGTGAAGAAAAGGAAGTTAGTGATAGCATGACGGGCGACAGGATAGAATGGAAGAAAAACACGTGTTGCGCCGGTCCTAAAAAAGACGGGACGAGGGCAGGAAGCTGATGATGATGATGGTAAAAACTAAAATAATTAATAGTAAAACTTGGAGAAACAAAAACATGAGCGTCACCCATAACCTATCCCTAGTTTTATAGGCTTTACCCTATAGAACTGCCGTACATCCTCAAAATAAGAGTATAACCTCAAAATATTTACCAAATCAACAAAAATAAGACCTCTCGCAGTCTTTTCTAGAAAATAACTCGCAATACTTCAAAAGTAGTGACACAAGTCTTACACGAGCTTAAGTTTCAGTATTTCAGTCGTGACAGTGAAGGCTTTAGCAGGACACGTTTCCGGTTCCGCTTGGCAATTAAATCTTTGTTTAACGAAGAAAACATAATTAAACAGTCAAAGGGGAGCTGCTTTCAGTCATGTAGATATTGTGTAGGAGCTTGGATGTTGTGACGTGTGGCTGCAGTTATAAAACTGATTGAAATGCACTTTGAAATATAATAGCATAAACCACCTTTTAATGTTCCCAATGCTAGGACTTAGGCCTCCTCTCTAGGAGCCCTTTCCTAAACAGCCCATTCCTTAATGGGTCGTAATCCACCACGCGGGCCCAGTGTGGTTTGGTGAATGTCGCATGTCTTTTTGGTTCTAAAACATGCCGGTTTCCTCACGATGTTTTCCTTCACTATTTTGAGAGCAGCGGTGATGAAATAAATTACACAAAGTTATGCGCCTGGCTGGGTTAAAACCTGCGACCTACAACTTGTAAGTCGGGGCCGTTACCACTCGGCTACCACTGCTCTACTCGGCCACCACTGCTCTAGAATCATCTCTCATTTTTAAATATTAAACCAAACTTAAATGGTATTTGTTACTATTATTTTATAAACATTGCTCGCAAAACAGATGGTCAATGGGGCTGAAAGGTGAGTGGCCACTGTGTATCAGGAGATGCAGCGTTGGTAAGCCTCCTACAAGTTGGACCGATGACCGGATTTTAGTCGCGGGAATCCGATGGATGTAAGACGCAAAGGACCGGTCCTTGAAGCGACACTTGGAGGTCGCCTATGTCGGTGAGTGTGGAGTAGAGTGTCTTTCAGCTGAAATGATGATGATGATGATAATAAGAAAAGGTGGACTTATTTGCGGTGGACCCACATTTCAGCACTTATGTTTAATTATGTTTCTGCATATAATAAGGGACGAATAAAATACTGGATATGTTTAGTATTTTTATGCTTTTTATCTAATTTCAATTATTGATATCAAAGCAGGCAGTCGCGTCATGTAAAATCCTGATATTTGAAATGCATCCAACAAGACTGGAAAGAGAAAATATAGCAGTTCCTAGTTGTCTTTGGTCGGCTTTTAATTTAACCAGAAGTATTTTAATACCAAATATTTTACACAGAACGACATGCACCCACGAAATTCTGTAAATTAGCTCCAGTAGGCTCGAACCTACGATTTCCTGACATCTCCTTGAGGCGCGCGTGGAACAGTACGCGCCGTCGACGACTTGGTATCGGTCCGGACGGTTACCGGAAATTCGGACGGCGAGCCATCCATTGCTCGCCATCTCCAAGCCCGCGCCTACATCTAACATCGGTTTAAGATAATACCTAATTGTTAATATTTTTAGATAAAGATTTTAGACAGATTTTTAGACAAAAGAGATGTAAAGATGACATGTGTTGAAGTTTACATTTAGTTAACTACCTAAACAAATGTAGTATAGAATCAACCCGTGTTACTTCAGTTGCCCTTTCGAACAATCCCACAATTGACCTAGCCTTAAAATTTACTTAAAATACCGCTACACACAAAGCTCACGATCGATTTGCAATCAAATAAAACCGTGGTCAAATTTACTACAAAATGTAAAAGCTAGCACCGTCACATGAAAGCTTCGGATGGTCGCTTAATGACACCAGCACCGCTGACCACTTAGTCGATCGTCTGGCCAACCCTAATTACTAAACAAACTGCCAACTGATTGACATACACAATCACATAAAAGTAACCTCAATTTATAATTTAAAAGAACAGAATAGAATAAACTTTATTGTATACCAAAATAGTAACAATTTGACAGAAACTTAAATTTATGAACACAATGGCGGTCAGAAATCAGAAACGTTTATTTCAAATAGACCAATTACAGACACTAATGAATTGTTTAAATGTCGGTCAGTCAAAAAAGGTGAAGTTAAATTTGTCTTACCGCTGACAGCGATATCTATCAGACAACTTAAAGAGGGACTTTGTAGTCCCTCTTGAAGAACTTAAACTTAAACTACAAAACAGGGTAATCTGCAATGCACTGCTAGCAAGTATTTAACAAACAAAAATTGAAAATATACGATTCATACTCAAAGATAAAATACATACCAAAAGATAATACATAAGATTACAAATATATATTTAAAGGCACAGTTATATAAAAATAAAACTACAGAATTCAACGACTGTTCCAATTGCCCAATCACAACGTAGAAGCTAACCGCACAACATATTAATTCCCCACTAAAGCTACTACATAACACCATTGTTTCCAAATGTATAAATTAATAACGGTATTAAAAAAGCTATAACAATAAAAACGACCTACACAGTTATCACGTTACAAGATCAAAAAGTTTAGATTTCTATAACACATTTAACGCGAGCCGCCAACAGTACAATAAAACGTTGAAATCGGACGTTTTTAATGTATTTTTACGAGGCGTTTAAATCGCGTTTATTTAACTGTATTATAAACGTTACGACAAAAGGTATTTTATCGTTGTAGGTATGCTTAGTTTGGTAAAGTTTCCGATATTAATTATATTTTGATGATGTCAAAGATCACTGAAGAGTGGTTAAAGTCAAATATAGCGGTAGTCGGCTGTTGCGCCGTCCAGTTCCTTTGTTATTGTTTATTTATTTATAAAAGAATTGATTTTGCATTTATAATGAGATATTTGTTAAGATATCCAGTTTTGGCCCGATGTGTTGCTAAGATTAAGTGTTTGTTCGATATTTTCAAAGTTTATCTACCGACAACATCGCTTCTATTTGGAAGTTGAGACAATACAAGCCATAAAAGAAATTATGGTCTTTCAGACAGTTCGAAATTTGTTAATTGATTGGAATCGTAAAATTTATTATAATGAAGTATGCATATTTGAATATTAAATTAAATCTGATCAACTTTAAAGATAGACATTAATGACAGTATTATTTTCGAACCGTAAAAACACCGCGACATAAGAATGCAAAAATGTAGGGCGACACCAAAAAGAGAGACCAAGATATCTGCCTACTAATACAAAGTAAAAGAATGCTAGCTATACTATTTATTCATTATAATTTGTGTTTTAATTTGGTGAAGTACCGGTTCTGGGAAACGGCATATTCAGCTCTAAAGTCAACGGAACAACCGTACTTACCAATTGAATCCTGTAAAAATGAATCTTAGTTTTCAACATTGGGCTGATATGGGCACGCCACAATTATGGCGGTAAGTCCCCTCTTTGAGGCGTGGTTGGAAAGACCTCACGGCGTCCTCACATTCCGCATGACGCAGGTCCTCACCGGACACGGTAAGTTCGGGAGGTTCCTGCACCGGATTCGTGCGGAAACGACGCCCGGGTGTCGCCACTGTGTGGCCCACCCGGAGGACACGGTGGAGCACACGGTGGAGGTGTGCCCCGCTTGGGCAGAGCAACGCCGTGACCTCGTGAGGGCAATCGGCGGCGGTGATCTCTCGCGCCGGGCCTTGGTTCAGGCCATGCTCCGGAGCGAGGAGGAGTGGCAGGCGGTCGCCTCTTTCTGCGAAGCAGTAATGCTAGCTAAGGAGGCGGCCGATCGCGTGAGGCAACGGTCCTTACGCTCCAACCGCCGCCGGGATTCCGATCCCGATTTCCGGCCACCGTAGGCGCGGGCTTGCAGACGGCGAGCAATGGGTGGCTCGCCGTCTGACCGTCCGGTAACCGTCCGGACCAAGCCCAAGTCGTCGACGGCGCGTTTTGTTCCACGCGCGCCTCAAGGAGATGTCAGCAAATCGTAGGGGCCCAGCAGGGTCGAAGCCTACTGGGGCCACGGGTAGTGTGAAAGCGGAACCCGGGGCCCTGGGACGAAGGCAACGAAGGAACAGGAGTGGGTTTTTAGTCAGTAAGAGTCTGACACTATCTCCCGCTCCGCTCAAGAGCGGGGATGTCATTAGGATGATTTTCCCACCCAATAAAAAAAAAAAAAAAAAAAAAAAAACATTGGGCTGATAAAGTAAGCAAAATATATCGATAAAAGTCGATATCTTCATTTTAGTTAGCTATCCCAACCAAACTACTAAAACAAAGAGCCGTAAACTATTCGAGAAGAAATTGATACTAATTGCTGCAGTCGTCTGATCCAGTCCAGCCATGTCCTCTTCGGTACCAGTCGCCAAATCAAGCCAATATGTAGTTATTTCAGTAATGCACCATCTCACTAGCTCAGTTTACATTCTAGGCACACGACACCTCTACTACTGATCCCCGATTAAATCTCGAAACTCGAACGCTAATATACAAAATTGTTTCACACGATATCATCGATATAAAGCAGTTGAAAATATACAAGAAAAATGTTACCGGTTATTGTAACGATAGCCGTAACCAATCAACTGATTTAGATAATTATTTTAGTGCTGGGAAAAATTGTGTTAAATCGTTGAAAAAATCACATGGTGTATTGTTAATGGGTGTTGATAACGATTTGTTGGATATAAATCAAATAAGCTAATTGTTCATGTTGTTAATTTAAATTTTTGTTGATGAAATTAAAATTGGATCTGTTTTTGTACAAGGTAAATCTTACAGTTATTTAAATGTAGTAAAATTTTTAAATGCTCTACATATTGAATCATTATCATTGTATAAGGCTATAAACTTATGTTTGTTCGATTTATTGAGTAGAAAAACGTTAAAGCTAGAAGCATAAATATATTACTACGTATAATATAAATATTACCATTTTACTCAAAGCTTAGGTACATATTATCACTCACCAACTCGATAGCGACAAACTGTCGACTGGAATCTTACATACAAATGGTAGGGCCTTTGTAACCAGCATAACAAAAGCTTGGACTAAGATCAACACACATTAGCTCTCAGACTTTGACCTGCCCCATTATTTATTGACGGGGAGGACAAAAATATATCGTCACGGATAGATACAATCAGACAAAGCTACATATTATAGGCATTGTCTGTACGCCCACCGCAGTTAGAACTGCATTTATTATGAGTAAAAGGGTGAATTTCTAGTACTTTCACAGTCGTATTTTCTTTCGATAAATAGATGCTGTCGATAGGTTTATTCGGAAATGCACTTAATTTGAATAAATCAGTACGTCGTCTATGTATGTGATTATTGCTAGACACTTGATATAACGCCACCACTGCATCCAATTAAAGAAAACGCATTTGGTAGGGAATAACTTAATGATTATATGTGTCTGTTTGATGTATTTAAATATACTTTGAATGTTGACCTGTCGAAATACTATTGGCAGTTAGCTTTCCAAGGGATCATAACCTTCATATCAAAGCGAGTCAAATCAAACCCCATACCTACATACAGTTAGAAGGACAAATCGGTGCGTATAGTGGTACAGTCGACGACACAATAAGCCCATGTGTCAGCGACAGCTATCTCGCAAGACACCACAATCTCTCCAACTGTCGGTCACACACAGACGGACTCGGGTATAGTTTGATGTATATTAGGAATAGTTTTGAGGGCTATTGTAATGGGATATGAATACTTTCATAAAAAATCATAAAACATACGAGACCTAAAGAGTAACAAGAAACATATAAGCAAGAAATTTGTAATACATAACATGATTGAAGAGTGTCCATAAAGTTTTTTGCAAATTCTTCTTTATAGATATCTACGCTTTGGAATATGAATTTGACATTATAAAAGTGTTTGTAAATAGTTCGTTTGAAATAAAATGCTTTGAATCTTTGAACCATACCAGAGATATTCCCAAAAGACGATGACTTTTTGGAAGATATAGTCCAAAAATATTCTCTGTTAGTTGCAATTGATTGATCGATTTTGAATAAAAATAAGTGTATTTTCTGCCTTTTTTCTATACTTTAAGCAGTATCCTTGCTAATTTAATTAACCCTTACATTTCTTACAGTATCACCTACCCACTACAAAACATTTATGCGACATTTTCGACCTGATTTCACCACAAAGAACCGCCTCTTTTTTTTTCCAAAAAACGAAATAAATAGCCTTCATATCTTGTCTGACTGGAGACTATGTCATGTGCACATAAACTTGCACCATTGAATGAAACCCGTTGGACGTTGGACGGTGGACATTTCACGTCACTTTTAGTTTGTCCCGCACTCGAGATTTTAAATGGACAAGCCTATATTATTATTGTTATGTATTGTGTAAGTGACGTACTGTAATAAGTAACCAGCGGGGCTCTATGGGATTTCATTTGCAATCGGTTAGTAGTTGAGTATTTTTAGTAGTCAAATCTTTAATTTTAATAAACCTACTCATGTAGACCTCTCTTTGATGTTTCATTAGTTTTTGTAGATGTACTTCTACAAAAACTACTTACTGTACAGTAATAAGGATTTTTATGATTAGGGTTGTATTTTTCATTTGGTATACTATTCAGTTCACTTTTTTGTTTGCTTGGACCACTTTTCATTACCTGCCTATTTCTTTTTAATTTTTGTGAGTGCTTCAATGCATCTATTATATTTGCTATTTTTCATAGTGTGATTTTCTTTTGTTTATCTTTTATCAAAATGTTTTTTTCTGTGGCGCATTGGCATATTTGAATTTTGCAAGCAAATAGTATATTTCCCAAAAGGTAAACGTAGGAAGACCACAAGAAATAATTAAAGGCTAAAAAAGGCATAAATGGCTTAAAATATTAGAAAAATTGGCACAAACTGTTGGGGTACTAAAGGAGGGTCGCCAAACGAGCAAAATGAAATATTTTATGATTTAAATAATATAATTAAGCGAAATTGTAACTAATGAATAAACAGGTTTTTTATTTATTATTTATATAATCTGCGTAGATTATTTTGGAAAGATCCAAAGTCATTTGATTTCTTTTTTGCTGTATGAGAGTCTATCAATTAGTATATATAAAAAAGAAAGGAAGGAATAAGGATATAGAAAAAAAAACTAAAAAAGAAATTGCAAATAAATTCAAGGTGCTACTTTTCGACCCATTCAACAGAATCTTGCCAACACCTTTCCAATACTGAATTAAACCTTTAACGCTTACAAACAGAACCCTGGACTATTCAACGATCATAACGTGTACTTGTCTTTGACGCTGTCATACATTGTCGAGCTTTTAACATACGCGTCATTATTTCTTTGTTTCCACCGCTGGCGGTTTGCAAGGGACAGTGTGGTAGTGATATAAGTAGTAGCAGCAGTGTATATCGCAAAATAACATGTGTACAATAATATCGAATAGACAAGGCATGACGTTTGCATCGCTGTGTTGGACTGTTCGCCGTGGGCGGAATGTGGACAGAGGTGTGGAGACGTCGCCGGATTAATAGTTTTTTAAGAAGACATACTATTTTCGTGTATGAATGTTATACTTGAAAAAAGGTTTTATTAATTGTACTAACACATATGGATGTAGTTGCAAGATGAGTCTGAATTAAATCATTTATTATTATTATTCAAAGCCCATAGGGTAGTTGCATGAATTGAACTTCATATTCCCTATTTTTTTTATATTAAAGATTCTAGTGTAGTCTCAACTCAAAACTCCAATTTAGCTTTACCCTTGAATTTATGTCAATGATTTATGTAGGTACATATTTATAAATCCTCTATATCAATAAAAAAATTGTCTCTGCTTTACCTTATAATGTTGAATTCCAAACACGAACTTTAATAATTTTGTTTCAAAGCATAGTGTTTTAAAACTGACAAATTATGAAAGTCGACTCCACACGTTCCGCTCGTCAGCTTAATTCGTCGTGACGTCATCGGTCGATGGTCGAGACTCAGTTTTTGCATTTTATCATCTGTGTGTCTGTGTGTCCGTTTGTTTTGCTCCTGTCTTGCATTCGTTATAGTCAACTTTCGTATTGTATGCAATACATTACCTTCATGTTTTATTAAATTATATTACGTTTACTGTTTGACGATTGTGTTTTTAGCTAGCTTTAGTTCAATGGTTTTTGTCTAATTTGCTACCATTGTTTGTGTTTCTTTGGGGAAATCTATTGTATTATTAAAATTTAGTTAGAAAATGAGAACAGGTAGATTTAGGATGCCAATGATTATGTGCATCATTTATTTATATATTTCATTCATTAACTCAAATGGCACTTTAGTGTGTGCCACTGATAACATCATCTTTGGAACCTCCTTCCCTGTTGATTAGGATCGGCGCAACACCAACTACTATAATATTTTGTATTACCTACATCAAACTACTCAAAGGTTCTAATTTCTTACTCGTATACTGATATATCATTGCGGAAAGTATTGCCAAGATGCTGTGTAATTAAGCAAATTTATGGCCTTGATTCAAAACCTGTTCACACCTAAAAGGCATGATATAGCCAGTAATGGTAATGCCTAGTACAACTGTATAAAAGATGGTGTTTATTTAGAAAAGCGTCTCAAGTGAAGGGAAATCATATAGATAGACGATGAGGAGACGTTTTCGATGGGGGATGCACTTAAACTGACATAGCGCACTCACCAGATTTGCTCATAATGTCAAAAACTGATCGTAGATTTAACACAGAAGAAAAAACCAGGCAATTGCGAGTGGGACTCGCGAACTGAGAGTTCCGTACAAACTTACCTATGAAAACAGTTCAAGCCCAGAATTGAGTTACGAAGATTTTTCCTAATCGCAATTTTTTTTTTTTGTGACGTTCCTACAGTTTTCAAATTTTTTGCTATACTTATGCCATGAAACTTGCTTCATGCCTTTCAGGATTCTTGATCAACGGGAATTACTCTATGAATTTTGATTCCCTTGAGAATGTCCAAATATACGTTTTTTGCGACATAAATGGCTCTTGCTTTTTTTTTATTTTTTCGTTAACTCAGAAGTTTGATTTTATCACAGCTTTAAGGGACTATAGACTTGAGTATATGGTTTTAATTTCAACTCTATACCTCGACGCGATCCCGAGATAAAGGGTCTTGACAGACAGACTGATAGACAGACGGACAACAAAGTGATCCTATAAGGGTTCCGTTTTTTTCCTTTTGAGGTACGAAACCCTAAAACATCAGCGTGGATTAGAACGTCCCAACAAAAATAAATCTGCCTAGCCATTTCCCAACTAGTATCTCATTCCAGCATAAAACTCTAAGAAAATTCCTAAGTATGTATATCAATCACATATCTTGAACCATAAATCACAATCACCGGCCATCTAATCTCACAGTGGGTCAGCACAACTTATGATACAAATGACGATCACGTCCAACGATAAGTACAGTCACGGAGAAAAGTTAAAGGTCGCCAAGGATCGATCGCCGCAGATGTCGGCATTAATCGGAGTGTTTAATCCGTCCGCCGGCGAATAAATCACCGCTAATTGTACCTATTTATATTTATCAAGGAACCACTTGCATGGGAAGAGTTTTCGTTGCGAGTGTACGTTCGCTATTTTGTTTTATGGGGTTGGAGTTGCAGATCGATAGATTGTAGAGTATTGTTTTAATATTTAATTTCTTTTCAATTATATAAACTACACTTTTTTTTTCTTTTTTTTTAGTGTGGATATCATCTAATGACTTCTCCTGCTCTGGGCGGAGCAGGAAGGCATGTCAGACTTTTACTGATTAAAACCACTCCTGTGTCCTTCAGTTGCCCTTTGCGTTCTAGGACTACGGGTTTCCTTTTCAGGAATTCCCCGCGGTCCTAGCTAGCAGAGATCGGCCCTGCTAGGCCCCAACGGTTATATGAACTACTCTAGAATTGCTATAGGATTGTGCAGGTGACAGCTGTCGGATTCATACAATGTAACCTATCCTTTTCTCTCATGTTAAAGATGTATATTTTCGTCCTGCTGTCATAATACCCATGCCATGTAAAAAAGACTTTAGTGCTTGACTGCGATCCCACCTGATGATAAGCAATGATGCAATCGTTGATGTTGCATCGAATTAGTTTATTAAGGGCCTGAATAGTCAGTCTAGTCTAGTGAAGATACCTTTAAGCCATGATTTTGTTCAGTGATGATAAAATTAATTACAATTATTACCTTTATTTAATGGATGTTTTTCCACTGTTCAATGTGGTCGAACACAGATTTTTTTATTATACATAAAGGTATATGAAAGTTGCATCAAAAGCTGAGATTACAATCTGAATTTAACCAAGCTAATAAAAAGCTACTTAAGAATATCTAATTAACAATATGCAGAAAAAAACAAATTTCTGATTAAAAATCTGAAATTTGTTTTTTTGTAAATCGAATTATTTTTCACATTACGTAGAAATATCTGCTTATTGATTTTTATTAATTCAAAGTGTAAAATAAGCGTGTTTCTCAATATCTATAATAAACATAAACGAAACGTTAATTTTAACGATAATTAAATAAGCGAGTCAAAAGTAACGGTACGAATTAACGTTAAAAAATATCGTTTTATAATTTCAATATTTAGGGTAGGTTTTATGAAACAATGTTACTGTTAAATCCGTGTTTTGATGTTTTGTAAAGTGCGAATTTTGTCAAATTACGCTATAACAGTAAGTGAGCCGATACTTTAATGAGAATTTCAAAAAAATTGGTTGTATAAGTGAAACGAAATCGATTTAAATAACGCCTTTCAAAAACAGTTTCTGAAACATCATTGGCATTGCAAACTCAACTGTATTCAGTAAGTCTTAAGTTCCTTTCTCATCTAAAATAACTCGCGTTGACAAATCAGTATGAAAGTATTTTTATACAGCATAATAATTACAATAAAATAAAAGAGTCTAGGTACATCGCGACATCAAACAGTTTCAAAAATAATAAAGCTCATTTCCATCCATCACTTACATAACATAACACAACTATATAAAAACATAACACTGGCACATAACACTAAATCATAAACATAACATAAAAAGGAAAAAACGCGCGTTCACAAAAGAATGACCGCGGTACAGTCGGAAGAAATGACTCGAAATCTATAAATCTGGTGTGTGTAGCGGGTCGGTCTCTGAAACCATCACAAATATGTCAAAAACGGCTATAAACCGTCGGCGGCTATATAGCCCGGAGATGGTCTATAAGTTATTATAACAAACACAATGAGAAAACGGAGATATGTTATTATTAGCCGATTGATGAGACGATATCTGAGATACCATAAGTCCCCGTGACTGATGCTACAAAACTTTTAATGTTCGGTAATTTATAGTTATTATTGAAGATGTTATATTATTGTTAGTTTGTTAGCTGGAACTTTTTGTTTGGTATAAATATTTTTTTTGTGAGGCAATTTATTTTGATGGGAATGGGAGAAAATATAAAATATGTCGTGCTTTCCAGGAGAGGAATGCAGGATTCGAAATAAAGTTTATTTTGATATTTGTGTGAGTAGGCGATGGGTTTGGCTGTCGTTATTCACATCGGTGTTGTGAATTCAGCTTTGCCTAAACTCTAACTAAACTTTTTCTTGGCAAACAAAATAAGCAGTAAAGAGCATAATTTTTTATCAAGCAATGAGTTCACAAAGATATTTCATGTATTCTTGTATCACTACTTGAACCTTTTCTCAAATAAAACCATAGCGGCATTTGAATATTATGAGGATTTTTTTTTGTTCTTGATAAGTTCGCACTTGACCTTTATCTCACCTGATGGAAAACGATGATGCGGTCGACGATGGAGCGCGCTTACCTAGAAGTAACCTATTCACTCTTGACTTAAAGATTCGCGGGATGTAGCCATCAGGAAATACAGATTCCGGCAGGATCGGTAGATAATGAAAGGCTTTTAAGCACCAATCTTTTTCTAAAATTCGAACTAGTGATTATATATTTTATTTATCATGTGCCAGTTAACCCACTCTAAAGAGGGTACTAAAGATAGAAAGGAAGGTGGAAAGGTACTGTATATAGAAGCTCTACAATATTGAGATATCTTCAAAAAGAATCAAGAAACAAAGCATTTATTTCAAATCAACCATTTATAAGCACATTTCAAGAGTCAAGAAGACAGACAGTCAAAAATACAATGCTAATTGCACATTCCAAAGCGTAGATCTCTGTAGAGAAAAATGTGCAAGAAACCGCATGGACACTATTTTCAATCATGTGAATAATTAACTACGGTATGAATTTAATTTTGATATAGTAACAATAACAATAGGAGAGATGAGGTACAGGCTACACATATACATAGTAACCCAACTTTCTAAATAGTGTACGCAGTCTTGTCCAAAACGCAAAATTGTCCTCATAATCGTTGGGTACAGTCGCGGAACAAAACAGGTAGGACCGAGAACATTTACATAAAAAATGTTGACTTGTGGCAAATTGTGGGCGTTCGCTTCGTTGGCTTTAATTCAGTCTGGGTCCGTATTAATAATATTTATGTAATACACGTTACAGTAAAATATCTTGAGAGTTATACCCCGTGGAATCTCATTTAAGAGACAAAATTTAGTGACGGGTTCGTTCTTTGCGAGTTAGGCTATATTTTGGTTAGATATTTTTGCGGTTGAAAGTACTTAGTGATACATTTTTTCGAACATTCTTGAGCTAATAGAACATGTATTACTACCAGATGTTTTTATGGAAATGCACATCGAAGTTATGAAATCGATCTTTCCTAGTAATGAAAACCTATCTATTTGTATAAAAGGAAAAACTGACTGACTGATATATCAATGCACAGCCGAAACTTCTGGGACTAGGAGCGTGAAATTTTGCGTGAAGATTTTCCAAAAATCGCCTCCTAAATGGATAAAACGGCAGTCCAAAGTTGGTATAAAAAACTTAATTTCACGTAGGCCAAGCTGCTGGCAGAAGCTAATAGTCCCATAGACCGCATGACTCAGTAATCGCAAATCGTCAAGGTACAGCAATAATTATGATAATCACCAAACTCCTCCAAACTTAATCACCGAGGCACAACAAATAAAGACACATACATAAAATTTTACGACACACGTCCATCCTATCCGATGTCACTGGAACACAATTAACACTAATAGAAATCGAATTTCCAAGTAAAATGTTGAAGTCAGGTATTTGACCGCGTTCGGGTCACGACTGAGCCGTCTTGAGTCATGGATGAGGCGTATTATGGAAATGAGACACTTGTGACAGTTATATTTGGGTCGAACGCTTTTGTTGGTAATTGTACTTTAAAGGATTTGTTGTTAAAGACAAATTGAGATCAGACAGAGCCTTCTGAAGTAGATGGAATGCTACTTTGTCTATTTAGAGGTCCTAGAAGAAATTGACAATCAATACGAGATACAGACTGTTGAAAATCGAAATTATTATTATTTCTTTATTGTCATGCACTTAAAGCCGGATAAAATACATAATAAACAAATACATATTAAAAATACAACAAACAATAAACTATTATAAAACACGTAACATCGGCGTCGTGTTCCGCTGCGTGGTGTCGTGTAACCGTCCTCGGAAACGTCGATACAAGACACCTTTCGGCCAAAAGTCCTCTCTCAAAAATGTCTGTAGATGGGTGGGTTGGAACTCGTATCACGAAAAATTTGAAGTTGGCGTCGTGGCGTGGATCCAGACTTTCGACCTTCAGAGTCCACTTACTCTTCATCTTCATATACTCCACCACTTCCTCAACCTTCGTAGAATGATGCAGCCACGAAATATACAGCTGCGTCACGTGATTGCGACTTACTATGTGTGACACTTAGAGAATGTCACGTTATCTAGACTGAGGGTCGTGAAAGAGTTATTATGGTCCTGGAACGCAAAGGGCAACTGAAGAATATAGGTAAGTTTTAGACAGTAAAAGTCAGACACACCCTCTCTTTCCATCCTAGAGCGAAAGAAGACATTTAATGATTGGAAAATAAAATAAAAATCTTTACTGCGTAGCTAAATAATTTGATATATGCGGAAAGTATGAACAGTTTCATAATGGATTCTGGAACAATTTACCTGCTGCAATCTTCCAATCAGATTATAATTTAGGTGTCTTCAAATTTAGAGTAAATAGGCTCTTAATAAACTAGTGCACTTTTCCATCAACGATTGCATCACTGCATACCATCAGGTAGGATCTTACTATGAGATCAAGTAGTAGTTTACTATAGTATTCACACAAAAAAAAATTACAATAAACATTTTTCCTTATTAGTTTCAAAGCCATGTAAAGTTGTTATTTCTGCTATGAGGCTGAATCTTATTGAAGAAAGACAAACAGTTCAGTTTATCAGATAGCCAGTAGAAAATTTAAGTCACCACTGCAAGGCAAAATATAATGTAATATGCATACCCCTATAAACAATGGTAATATTTTAAAGAATATTATCGTCAGTCGAGACATGTATATCTCTGAAATATCTCAGAATTATGAAGCGTCACAGTGCGTCTTATTTCATCAAAATCCGATATTTATCGTTTGAGTGTCGTGCCAACTAGATGGTTCAGTTACAAAGCTATATGTTACTATAATGTGCTGGTGTAATAGCTTTTATTATAATCGTGTTGAAAACTGAACTAAAAAATACTCGCGTTTGTATAGTGTTCTCATGGCAAGACGGCCTTCTTTTTTTTGTTTTTTTTTTATTCTTGATAGGTTCGCGCTTGACCGCCATCTCACCTGATGGAAAGCGACGATGCGGTCGACGATGGAACGCGCTTACCTAGAAGTAACCTATTCACTTTTGACTTAAAGATTTCCGGGTTGTAGCTATCAGGAAACACAGATTCCGGCAAGGAATTCCACTCCTTACCTGTACACACAATGAATGTGTTCCCAAAACGTTTTGTGCGTATAGGTGGAATAGTATTTCTTTTCGAAGAATCATTCAAAAGGCACCCGAGTTTGGGGATAAGTCCGGAGAGTGAGGGATTTTTAACTCATTAAAACCACACCATTGATCACCATCACTACTTCTTAAAAGACCACTCCTGAACTCTCTGTGCAACGCCTGTTAGAGTAAATCCTTCGGAAGACCGTAAAGGAGTCTCCACTGAGCCTCACTCCGTCCGGCAACATGACATTGTTTTTTATTCACTGAGCCACCGTTTTTCTTGGAAACACTCAATGGGTGAACGGAGTCCTCACTCTAAGCGCCCGTAGTTCAAAATCGCTTTTCGCCAGCGCATGTCAGTTATACCCATTTTGGGTAATTTTTCAATCTTTATCGCTAAAAGACATTGTCTAAAGCCCACCCACAGGCACAAAGTTATTGAACGCACCTGTATTACAGTGAACTATTTAGCGGTGCTTATTTAGTTTTAATTAAATTGTCGTTTAGTTTAACTAGATCAATTATGTTAGAAAGCTTGACCTAAGCCACCAATGGAGGAGTGTCAGGCGGCTGCTTCCTTCTGCGAAGCAGTAATGCTAGCAAAGGAAAAGGCCCTACGCGTGAGGCAACGGTCCTCACGCCCCAACCGCAACCGGGATTCCGATCCCGATTTCCGGCCACCATAGGTGCGGGCTTGCAGACGGCGAGCAATGGGTAGTTCGCCGTCTGGCCGTCCGGTGTACGTTCGGACCGAGCCCAAGTTGTCAACGGCATGTACTTACTGTTCCACGCGCGGCACAGCAGGGTCGAAGCCACCTGGGGCCAAGGGTCTGCTTCTGTAAGGAAAACTCGGCCTTGGTACGAAAGGCAATGAAGAAACAGGAGTGGGTTTTTAGTCAATAAAAGTCTGACACTATCTCCCGTTCTGCCCAAGAGCGGGGGATGTCATAAAATGATTTTCACACCGAAAAAAAAAAAACCTAAAGCCACACATTACCAAGCATCAGTGTTGCCAACAACTGTATGATTCTTAGGTTCATACTTTAGATTACTAAACACACCTGATGATAGTTTTTAATTACCAATTTTTATTGGAAAAATATTCAAACAATTCTATTTTAGAGTAAGTAACAACAAATTACATTAGGCAGAAATAGCCTTTTAATACAGTGATAAATCACACAAGATTAAACTAGCTAAGTACCTTATTAATTATCTTGTCCATCTTCACGTTCAAATTAAAAAATACTTTTAACAGCTATGAAAAAATAAATAGAGCAACAAACTCTGTCTTAATCGGCAAACTGTAAGTAAACTAACGAGTAAGATTAACACATGCATCACTTTGATATCAATACACGTCTATCAACAAAAGGTTAGCTCAGACGGGAGCGACGCGCGTCTTACCTCGCGACGCGGCGCGACAGCTGCGCGACTAAAAATACCCGCCGGACGCACGATTCCGCGTTTTTCACTGTCAGTGCGCGCATCAATTTCTGTCAGCATTTGTTAGCCAATGACAGATGTTTTACGCCTCCAACAATCGCGCAATTTTTAATATGCAATCGCATTAACCCTTTAGTTGTGAACTATAGAGTTTATTTCGGTCTGGCATGCGTTTCAGTCGTAATGTTGTCGTCGGATAGAACAGGACGCCGTGTAGTTGTCAGTCGGGTAATGACAAGTGTGTAAGGACGTATTTATGTAAACCCTTTGAGAGACTGTTTTAGAATTTAGAAGTGTTTGGTATGTATGCCTAGCTTATTAGTGGGAGTTGTTTAAATATCGTTGTAATGAGTTAGATAAATGAGTGACAGTTCTTGGGCAATGATTGGCTGGTATGAGCTGCGGATTCCACGAACTATGAGTCTATTCTTGATTTGATTGAATAATTGAGGAAAAGTGTTTTTGAATCAGATGCACGTCCACACTATTGTATTAGAGATAAATATAAATAAGTAGGTGAGAACATAGTGATTCAATACTAATGTTGTGCCAAAGTGAGTTGGTATTATCAATGGACCTAATGACAGAACACTAAGAATATCAACAGTAAAAGATAGTGCCAAATAATTACCATATGGGACATATCTCTTCGTATCACAACACTGTTGGAAATTGAGCGAAATTACTATTTCAATTGATACTTTCCCCCCATCCCCAGCCCATCCTTTTTCTATGTACATCAGTAATTGCTCGGTGATGGTTAATCCCCGTTCACTGTAGGCGCGGGCTTGCGGACGACGAGCAATGGGTAGTCCGGACCAAGCCTAGTCATTAATGGCGAGTAGTGTTCCACGCGCGCCTCAAAAAGTTGTCAGAAAAAACGTAGGGGCCCAGTAGGGTCGTTGTCCGCTAGGGCCACGCGGAATTTCTGAGGACGAAACTCGTGGTCCTAGAACACAAAAGCCAACTGAGGTAAACAGGGGTGGTTAGGTCCATAAAAGTCTGACACTCCCAGCTCCACCCTAGAGTGAGAGAAAACATTAGATGACCTCAAAAAAAAAAACAGTGGTCACATTCCAGTTAAGCCCTGAAAACTTTACTCCCTTCAAGAACACGAAATACACGCGAGATGTAATGGAGATTCCACCGTGTCTGTAATTACGAAATTCAAAAGGATCCACCTTCCAACATAAATTGGCGTACCCTATTAATACCACTCCAGCATATCAACCTACTTAATAATACTAATCCACATAACTCGATAAATCAGCACGTTCATAGCTGACATAGCTCCGGGCACTGGATCACTCACGGAGTGCCAGTGTGGCACCGACAACTGATATATCACACGATTAGCGACGATTTCATGCGTATGCGCACCCAGCAAGATGGCGGAAGAGAGTAAAGGGATATGATAAGTTATCTATCTAATATCTTCCTAGAATCTAAAATATAATGAGTTAAAACTTTAAGTGCCGTGATGGGTCATAAATAAGACGAGTTTTTAAAAGCAAGATTATTACAGGCATTTGACTGAAATCAACAGACCCTTACGCACATTTCGCTGACCCAGAATTCTGTAATTTTGCATAAAGCAAGGTCTTAAAACACCAGTATAGGAATAAATCCGAAAACAGAAAAATGCGATTCAGTATAAACTTCGAGACTCCAATCAGGAATTAACCTCTTTTCATATGCAAGTTTGTACGGATCCGTCTGGGCGCGAGTCCGACTTCTACTTGCCCAGTTTTTTAGATGATAACTGTTCTCCATATTATGAATGACTCCTGAGTTGTGGGTGCGTTGACAAACATTTAAGCTGGCACACATAAGACACCCGGACCCGTAACAACTATTTGAAGGCAAAACAAATATTTGTTACACGCAACGTAGCAGTTAATGCTTCCACCACTGAGCTAACCACATCGTCTCAAAGGTCAAACCGACGATTGACAATCGCAAACCTCTAAGCACTAGATCCCAATATTCATATCGCATTCATTTGTTGATAGCATAATAGCATAATCAGCCTTTTAATGTTCACACTGCTGAGACTCAGGCCTCCTCTCTAAGACAGGGAATGGACCATAATCCACCACGCGGGTCTAATGAGGGTTGGTGAATGTCACGAGTCTTCGAAATTATAGTTCTAGGACATGCCGGTTTCCTCACGATGTTTTCTTTAATATAATAATAATAATATTCTACAACTATCACACAACGCCGTGTAGTCCCAAGCTAAGCAGAGCTTGTGTTATGAGTACTAGACAACTGATAAACATACTTATATATTTCTAAATACATACATATATTATAGATAAATTACACCCAGACACAGAACAAATGATCGTGCTCATCACACAAACATTTGCCCTGGGTGGGAATCGAACCCACGACCTCCGGCATAGCAATCAGGGCCACTAACCACTAGACCAACTGGCCAGTCACAACAAATAATGCGCCATGGTGAGTTTAAACCCGCGACCTCCAACTCGTAAGTCGAGGCCGTTACCACTGGGCCACCTCTTCTCGTTTGTTGATAATCAAGCACAAATTAGGATGATTAATACAACTGTGTCACGCGTCCAGTCATCAGATAATGCCTGAAACACCATCTACACAATCTTGGCACGAAGACTGGAAGGTGACATGTGAGCTATTGAGCGAGATATGACAACTGGGACTACAGTCTAGTGATTCAGCCTATTACGTATAAATAGATAAGTAGATGGCAGACATTTTCTTTTGATTTAGCCAGTGAATAATGAAGCTACACGGCTTTTGAAGAGTGCGTATTTCGGCGCCAAATTAACTATGTCATCTGTTTTGACAGCTGTTTTTTTCTAAGCTTTTAAGATAACTTTAAGTTTTGATGCTTTTAGTGTGTATTTTTTTTAAATTAAATGAAATGTATGACATTTTTCTTCTAAATGAGGCAAAATTTAAAATATGCATTAAACGGACAAGGATAGTATAAATTAAAAGATTCTACCTTTGATAAAAACGCATAGCCACTTAAATCTATAAACTATTTTTTTTTTGTTTAAGTCACACTCAAAACTTTGGATTAGTCGTCACTTTTAATGTGAGTAAAAGGGGCAATTATTTGTATTATTAGGTAATTACTTGTCTGTTTTTTTTTTAATTGATATAAACCAGTGTTTGACTGCGATCCCACCTGATGGTAAGCGGAGATGCATTCATTGATGGTCAGGCGCACTAGTTTATTAAGAGCCTATTCACTCTAGCCTTGAAGACACCTAAATTATAGTTTGACGGAAAGACCGCAGCAGGCAGATTGTTCCAGTCAGTCAGGTATAAACGACGAAGCGAAACGCTTAGTCCGGATACTCGCTGTTCGTCGGGTTGTCCGATGGTAGAAAGGAGATGGCGGAATCAAGTCATGCAATTCCCGCGCACACTCTCCAAAATGTAACCTGTAAAATACCGATAGGCTGGCTACCCTCCGCCTGTGCTCGAGGCTTTGTAGATTGGACTTAACCAAATCTGGATCCCCAATTAGCCTCTTCGCACGCTTTTCCACTGAGTCCAAAGCTGCTAGATGTAACATAAATGAGCATGGAAATTGAGGTCTCACTCGTGGAGTGAGCTTGATAAAGTCTCTTTTGTCTCACTGATGGCGCATGTGTTGGACCATTCAGTTACCTTCGAAATGTTAGCGCTAAGTGGTGCTGATACACGCGTCATGTTCATGAACATACTCCATCAATTGAGACTGGTCATCTCTTAGCTGCCAGTGGCTTATTGTAATGGCTTGAGAAGTCACAATTTTCATTAAGCAAACATGAAATTATTTTACACTGGCGACCGCTCCAGCTTCGTTAGGCTGTTCTCTAATGCATGTATTATACACCTAAACGTCTGGATCATAAGAAAGTCATAAAACACTTTGTCTATTGGTGAAAACCACAGCAAAATCCGTTCAAGAGTTTTTGAGTTTATCGGATACAGACACAGACGTAATGGGGGACTTTGTTTCATAACAATTTTTTTATTATTATTTGTAGTATCGCGTTTGACCACTATCTCACATGATGGTAAGCGATGACGTGGTCGATGAAGGAGCACACTTGCCTAGAAGTAACTTATTCACTCTTGACTTAAAGGCCCCTAGGTTGTAGCTATCAGGAAACAGGTCATAATATAAGGAAAGAAATAATTATGTGACTCAGGAGTTAATCCCGAATTTAGCAGAAAATGCATTTTTTTAAACCGCTTTTGAGTCGCCGTCTTTGATACACCAGGATTAGACTCATTAATTTCTTTTAGCTTGATTCTCTCGGTTTTAGTAATCATGACCCAAAAAAAAAAACCTAAAAAGGAGGGACAAGAATCGATTGATTTATAAACGTCATTTATTTCAAATCGATTTATAGGAGGTTCTTATCGGGCTCATTCATTTAGTTTTTTATCGATTTTAAAAGGGGTGTGTTCTTCAACCGTCCTTAAGAATATATTATTATCTTTTACCCTTTATAAATGGAGGAAGTCGACGGTTGGAGTTTTAAACTTTATTAGTAGAAAACAATCAGATAAACAATTGTTTATGTAACTTCGGAAGGACCAACTGTGAGAACCGGGTTGTAAATTTTGGTCCTTCCGATTTCGACGGCTCAAAAGACACGGTCCTATATTACATTTCAACTATAGTCATTAGCATACTACAACTTAAAAAGGTAAAGAAAAATATGTTACCTAACTTAAGTGATAGTCTATCCGTGTGCCAGGTTTTATCAAAATCCATTCAATGGTTTATACGTGCAAATGTAATAAACAGATAGACAGATATAAGAGGGTGGGAACATTTCAAAGAAGAAAGAGCGCAGGTGGGTTTTAGTTAGTAAAAGTATGTCATTTTCTTTTGTTCCTCTCTAGAAAAGAAGTTTTTTGATGATTTACCAAATTACTACCTTAAGAAAAAGAGACACAAATGCAGACTCAGTCCTCCGCTCTAGGTGAGGGAATAGGCCGTAATCCACCACGCGGGCCCAGTACGGGTTGGTAGATGTCACATATTTACCAATTTTTGATTCTAGGACATGCCGGTTTCCTTACTTTGTTTTCCTTCTCCGTTTTGAGAGTGAATCACTTTTGAACTAATAATATTTTACTGGAATGAATTCGTGACACTGAAACTGTTAAATTCATGCTAATACTAAAGTCATGGCTAGTTTACAATCTGACAGGAGAAATAATAAAAACAAAATGATCGAAAAAAACCTTACTCCCAAGTTCCCTTGTCAAAATGATTTAAAGACTGACAATCCTAAAATGACTTATTATTTTAATGTTTCCTGTGATCATCATACAAACATAACGTATCTTTTAATCTATTATTAAAAAAAATTACATAATGAATCAAATCCTAGTCTAATCACGTAGAGCTATTTATTTCATAGGTACTTATCGAAAATGAGTAAGTAGTTTTTTATTGTATGAAAGACACTGGGATTTCCTTTACCCGTGAGAAACGTTAACTATACAATATAATACTTTAGAGAAATATCAATGAGCGTCGGAAACAAAACTACATATCTATGTAAATAGAAAATGAATACAGAAAAAGGGCAGTGAGTGGAGCTACATGTCATCATAGAATCATCCGGACGAATTAATGATCGTTTCTTTTATCCGCTTGCAGGAAAACCCAAAAAGGGGTTATTGAAACACTTTATCAGTCTTTAGGTAACCCAATGGCTAGAATAGTAATAATAGAACAATATTCACAAGATATTGTTGATATTTTGGCTACAATATTATTCTGTTTTCATACTCTATCATATAAAACAAAGTATCGCTAAATAAAAACCACACTTTGAAAAAAAACTTCAAAGTAACAATAAATTTGACGGAAATAAAATTTCATTATTCGTTTTGAATTTATTAATTCAGTGTAAGTAAATTAAAATCATCAGATTCTTAGTTGACCGGTTATGTATGAAATATGGTTAGCAAAAACAAGTACAGTTTCATTTTTCCTATGTTTCCGAGAAAAAAAAACGCGTTTTGTTCTAAGGAGTTTTTGGATCCAGCCCAGTGACGCCATAAAATAATAAAAAATATATAAAAAAAGCCCGCTTCTACAATGAAGTGTATTTCGCGCTAGTGTGGAAAAGTGTACCGTATAGCCCGGTCTAAGTTATTTTATTTTATGTCAGGCTTGTTGCCGGGCAGACCCCACTGATTGTTGGAAAACCTGAAAATTTACGTCTAGGCACGAAAAAAGCAATTGTGTGATATTATCAAAGCAGTTTCTCGAATCCAAAACGAAGTAATTAACGGCTGGGGCGTGTATTCCGCCTCGACTGCAATAACAAACTTTGCCCACTTGCATCAAAAGGTCCCAACTATTATTTATATCGAAAAAGATCGTATCGGCATTGCTGCCATATCAATACTAGTTTTCAACGATTGTAGTTTAATGTCAAAACGAAGCTCAATTTGTAAAAGTCAAATACAAAATTAGGTCATAATATAGACCTTTGGAAATGCAGCCATCTGTCAGGACTTCAAGCTAATAATGCAATTAAATGCAGTAAAGCAATTTTTTTGGTTCAACTTTTTTATTGGAATGATTATATTTTCGAAATCGTCAAATCATCAGATTCTTAGTTAACTGATTATGTTTTTTTTAATTGATATACACCTGATGGTAAGCAATGATGCAATAATTGAATCTGAAGCGGACTAGTTTGTTAAGCTTTCGGATACCGTAATTAGAGAAACAATTTAATAGAAAGACAATGAGAGTTTAATAAATTAAATGCCTGTTTGACGTACGGTTAGCAAAAAATGCAACTTTAGTAGGTAGGTAGGTTTTCCAGATGCATAAAATAATGATTACTTTCATTATTTTTTGTGACTGCTAATTGGTACCTGAAGAATGTAAAAATCAGGGCTACGGGATCATAAGTACGAGTCACTGCAGCCCTGGAACACAAAAGGCAACAGAAGGAACCCGAATGGGTTTTAGTTAGTAAAAGTCTGACACTCTTGCACCACCCAGAGCGGGAGAACTTATTGGGTGTTTAACTATAAAATTAGCGTTTTTTTTTTAATGGGTTTTTTTTTTATTGGGTGGGAAAATCATCCTTATGACATCCCCTTTGATCTGTGATTTTTTCAGATTGACTTGGAAGTATATGTATGTAAAGGTATGTTCTTAATTCTTTATTGCATACAAAACTTATTTAAATATAGTGATTTGGCAAATCATGTACAAAGGCGAGCTTAATGTAACGTTATTTTTTTTTTCGAAATAAGTTACTTATTTCCTTGTGTTTTATAAATACTTTCTGCAATTTTTGTAAAAAATCTAAGAAAAATTATAATATTTGATAAATGATTTGAAGGACCTAATATGATGTTTTTGACCCAAAACAAAAAATTGTAATCACTACCTAACTCCGAAAAATTTCCAACCTGAATTTGTCTATACTTTAAGATCTCATTAACATGCAAGTCTTTCATCTAATCGGTTAAGATTTCATAACCGTTAATTATTTAGTACCGTTAAAATAGTACTTTAGTAACCTTAAAATATTCTCAAAAACCATGTGGCGTTAGTAATTAAGGCAATTACGATTCCCTACGCAATAATATCAATCAAAATCATTAGGAAAATTACAATTTCAAAAGCAATTTAAAATGCCATGGTTATCATCGAATCGGTTTGTAAATTAATAGTCGGCGATCATTCAATCAATTGGCCACAGTTAATGAAATACGAAGTTTAAACAATGCCTACAATAATAATTATAATACCAGTAATTGTTACAAAAGTATCTATTACTTCACGCATAGTAATCCTTTATGGTTAGAACAGACTTCTAAAGAAGCGCTGTTATTTTGAATGAGAGATATATTTTAGACCTCCAACGTAGCATTAGTCTAAAAAGGAAAATGTCATAAATACTAAATAATGACTTATTTATCCACGAAAAAGTCCTATTTCGTTCAAAAAGTTCCAATAAACATAAAAAAAAGTTTATTGTTATCACAAAATAACAACTATAAATAAAAGGTGTCATCACAAATTATAGATTAAAAATAAGCCCAATCACGAATCATTTATATTTATCAAAAATATGAAATTCTTTTGGAATAAATTTTAAGGTGTTGTACACACTGGAAGAGTTACGCGGTGGGGCGATATGCGTCAAGTTCTTAATTGAAAGAGATTATATTTGTTATGTATGTACTTTATAAACGGAACAACTTCGCACGGGTGTTAGAAATCTTTGAAATTGACACCTTTTCTCTACTTACTGGGGCCACGGGTAATGTGAAATGAAACCCTGGGACGAAGGCAAAGAAGGAACAGGAGTGGGTTTTTAGTCAGTAAAGGTCTGACACTATCTCCCGCTCCGCCCAAGAGCGAGAAATGTCATAAGATGATATTCCCACCGAAAAAAAACCTGTCCTCTACTGTAATATGCTTAGACTATACATCTAAACTTTCTTAGTAAAGAATCACTCCGTCTAGTGAAGAAAACCCCATAAAAATCCATAAAAAAGTACTAGCCACAAAACGCAACTATGAATTATTATCGACGGCATTCAAAACAATGTTATGCTGCATTCCAGAACATTGCATTACCCTCTATTTATCGACCAAGCAAGGATTATGATGAAGACTATATTTAATGAATTTTTATTTTCTATTTTCTAATTTCCAAATGTGAACGTTATTATCTCACGTGTTATCCCACACCTAATAAAACAAAAACCACATGACACTGCGCGTTCCCAGTGTGACACCGGCCTTACGCGCTCCAGTCCGCATTTAGACGGCGGTTATAAATTTTAAATATTACGATAGGGCATTAAGATTTGAATAAACATGTCGCGTTGTCGCCGCGGTGACGTCGCGCGGCACACATTATTGTCGCTTCACGCGTCGTGTGAAGTTGTCACAACTTACGCGATAGATGAAAAGTGACTCATATTTGTGACTCTCTTTGGATGAAAACTGAGGTATGAATGAATATAATGGTGCGCAAAATATAGCGCCTTATGTGATGTGGTGATGAAAGTGTGACTAATGGAATGGGTTAAGGAAATCGTCGTCAGAAACACGCATCAAGGACTATAGTTCATATTAAGACTTTAGTAAAGCCGTCTTATGCTGAAAATAACCACACAGAAATCTAGTTGCTAGGTACTCATTTAGAAGCATGTGCTTTCCCACGCTACATTTACTGATTCGCAATATTCACTTCAAGATAGGAATAGGTAGGGATGTCTAGATGCCAATTTTCATCGGCTTCCAACAGTCGCACTCATAGCTTAAATGGGCTCACTATTACCAATTTCGCATGAGCATAAAAAGGCCCATAAATCACCAACAAACCCTCACTAACTAAAGACAACACCGACGCAATCATACTGCAATCACCAACTGACCAAAAGGACCGCCGAACCCTGGACATCTAAGCCCATTGTCTGCCTAAAAATAAAGGCATATACATGCAAAAAAATCAAACTGTAGGTGCATCACGAAATATTTTAATACAGTGGACGGCGACGCGTATATATCTTAGTATCGCGGGAAGACAAAAGCGGGGATCTCGTGCTATACCACGGAGGAGATTTATTCCGACGATATCATTGAATGTGGACGCGCGTGTGTGCGAATGCGCCCGTGTGAACTGCGCTCGTGGCGCGCTCCGCAGGGCTGGCAGGAGCGATACTTGGGAATTAATTAGTGCTTAAGGATTAAGGGCTATGTTTATATAAACTTTTTAACAGATTATAATTTATGTGTCTTCAAGGCTATATAGTAAATAGGCTCTTAATAAACTAGTGCGTTTCACCATCAACGATTGCATTGCTACTTACCATCAGGTGGAATTGCAGTCAAGCATTAGTTTATATCAATTTAAAAAAAAACCGGCAAGTGCGAGTCGGACTCGCACACTAAGGGTTCCGTACAAACTTACCTATGAAAACAATTCAATACCCGAATTGAGTTACGAAGATTTTTGCGAATCGCAAAAAAATATTTTTTTTTTTGTAGCGTAACTTCAAATTTACAGTTTTCAGTTTATTCCTATATTTGTGCTATGAGACCTTGTTTCATGCCGAATTTCAGGATTCTAGGTTAAAATAATTTTGATTCCCTTGAGAGGATCGAAATACACGTTTTTTGCGACATAAAAAGCCGTATCTTTTTTTTTTTGTTAACTTAGAAATTTGATTTTTTCACAGCTTTAAGAGACCTTAGACTTGAGTATATGGTTTTAATTTCAACTCGATACCTCCACGCATTCCCAAGATAAAGACAGACGGACAACAAAGTAATCCTATTAGGATTCCGTTTTTTCTTTTGAGGTACGGAACCCCAAAAAAAATCATACAATCACAAAGGTGTAAGTTTGTGAGTGTGTGTGCGTATGTTTGTTACTTCTTCACGCTCGAATACATACAAATAATATACACGATATAGTTATAAAAAAGACCAAGGAGGTTTTCCATAGAAACATACTAAACTTAAATAGGCTAGCAGGCTTTAATATTTCTGATTGACTGAATCTATAATAATTCAAAAGTGTCTGTAAATGATTCACTGTTGCCATCTCTTAGATTAGATTGCTACAAGAGTGTGAGGGAATGGAAATGTTTGTTCCATATTTGACATACTCACACATATGTTGCCTTAACTTAAATATTTAGCTCTACATACGCAAACACGCACGTGGATGAAAGTGAAGCACGTAACAAGGCTTCAACCCCAAACATGGAGTCTTTACGTCCTTTACAAGAAACAAAATTGCTCATAGTATAACCTACAATTAAGTCCCTAATATGGCTAGAGATTATATCTAATCAGAAATCAGAAACATTTATTTCAAATAGACCAATTACATGCACTTTTGAACTGTCAAAACGTCGATCAGTTAAAAAAAAGTAAAGCTAAATTACACGTTCCAAAGCGTAGATCTCTATGGAGAAGAACGTGCAAGAAACTCCATGGACACTCTTTTAAGTCATATTATGAGTTACATAAATCTTGGTAACATATTTTTTGTCGCTTCTAATATGTGAACACAATCTAGATAAGTAAAAATAATAATTTAAAAAAATAAAAATTGAATTAAGCCACTGGCAGCTCAGAGATGACCGGTCTCAACTGACAGCACCCGTTCAGGAGCATGACGATGAATCATTAAACGTGTTACAGTGACACAGACAAGTCTACATAAAGGAATATTGAAATGTCTTTTTTGAGCTGGGAATTCATCCAATGATTTCTCCCACTAAGGGTGGAACCAAATGACGTATCAGACATTTACTAACTAAAAACACACCGGTGTTCTGCAGTCGCTCTTTGCCACAGGTTTCCTTTTCAGAAATTTCCCGTTGCCCTACATATATTAAAATGGTTTGATTTCCAATTTTATACTACTCTGCAAAAATACTCAGCGTGAAGATACAATAGTTCATTAGACATAGGCTTTTAAAGTAACGAAGTGCACGCACATAAATAATAATAGTATTTATTTATCTTTCACAAATAACAATAACAGTAGGAAACTAAAATTTAGAAAATCGATGTGATATATTAATGTTAATTTGTGGAGACCAGTACCAGCAGGCAGCGGGTAGCGGGGCAGCCCTATGATCATGACGAAAGTAAGCGATAGAGCACACAGGCGAGCGGGCCACCGCGACCACAAATCGCGAGCGACAGCCAACAGGTAGCAGGTCGCACGCATTGTTTCCTGGAACCAAACCTACGAGACGCTATCGAAACGATTGATATACGATCAGACTCCGGAATGTTTTAGTAAAATGCACCAGCTTTCCGTTTTAACCTCTGAATATCTAATAGGGACCCGATTTAGAATAATTTATGGACAACCACCGAGACAAAAACAGAACACTATGGGACCGGCACGGGTCAGATCGGCCGTCCCGGTGTCTGCCGATTTCGTAAGAATCCTTCGCGAGACCATTTATCTGTCAGCCGCGGCTGCGCAACTATGACGTATCTGCGTTTTGTAAGTGAACGCAAGTTTATCGGCAACCTGTCCAGAGAATCGACGAGAAACGGGCTCAGTTGAGCGCATTAACAACGGCTTACCCATACAAAATCATAATAGCCGGTAAGGAAACTACGATTGAGAGCGATCATTAATTACGGGTGCCTAACAAGCGGCGAACGGGGAAAGGCGACGTCGACAATTTATCCGCGAGATCGACTCGTTACTTAGATCGGTTGGGGCGCGCGACGATAGATGGCGTGCTGCGGCGCGCGCGCATATCAGATGCACGACCGGCGCGGGCGACGCGGTATCGACCGATTTACGGACAGTGTGATCATATTAGAGACTCTCGGGCTATCTAACGAGCGTTTAGAATATGAGTGTGCGTGATAAACACCCACAGTCGTGGAGATAGCCTTCCAACGTAATGGGAAGACGATTTATGATTTTTGTTCGATTAAATTCGATTTGCGATTCTACCCCCTAAATTGGCAGTTAAGTTTGATGTATAACCTAGTAATCTTTATTGTCAATCAGTTTCTAACGGGGCTGTGGATAGAGGCTATAAATAACTAAGGTAAGTAAGTACGTCAATGAATTTTATTGATCGAGAAGCTACTTTTGTAGCGAGCACATTCCTCGAGGCAACACTGCATAGATGCCTTGTGTAGCTTATAAAAAGTCGCACACCATAAACTACCCTAACAGTAGAAACAAAAATAAAAGGCGTCTCACACGCACCACGACGCGAGTGGACGCGACACGCGCGATCGCGTTGTCGCGCGTTGTCCCCTTAATTAGCGGCTACCCGAGATGGAATTCATTAGACTGGCTAATTAAATAAAAGGACATGATTTTCCGGTTAAGGCACGAAAGTGAACGTACTAGTAGGTGCACTCCAAACATGATTAATTAAGAAAAGCGAATAGGTTTTAATAGTAAGTAATGTCTGTTCTAATTAAGCGTAAATCGCGCGGTTTCTTGTCGACGCTGTATCGAGGCTGGTATCGTAACTGATACTCTTATTTTTTTTATGTTGGTAATCTATTGTTTGCGTACTTTTTCTACGTGCTTGCTGCGTGCTTGTAGCGAATCTTTGAAATTTAAAAAAAAACAGTTGCGTGAATCACTTGTTTTTAGGGTTCTGTACTCGAAGGGTAAAAACGGGACCCGGTTACTAAGACTCCACTGTCCGTCTGTCTGTCCCCAGGCTATATCTCATAAACCGTGATAGCTAGACAGTTGAAATTTTTACAGATTATGTATTTATGTTGCCGCTATAACAACACTCAGGATTAAATAAATTGTAAAAAGTTGTACATGGAACCCTTCGTACGCGAGTCCGATTCGCACTTGGCAAGTTTTTTATTTTTTGCTAATTTTATACCTGCTAGTTATAATAAAAATTAAAATTATTCATACATACAAAGCAACAAAATCCATAAAGATACACATAGAACACATAGATACACATATTATACGACTGTCTTAAGCTTGCCATGACCATAATCTGAGACCATTAATCCAGGTGTTTAATACCTACGATTATTTTAAATCAATAACCAAGTACAATTAAAATAAAACGAGCTTCAAACACAAACTAACTTATTAAACTTTGATGATCTATAAACTGACATTTATTAACACAATTTTCCAATATAAACTTAACTAGAAGTAAATCTTTACTATAATAAATAATGTCACTTCTATCAAAATGTAAGTAGTTAAATTCTCAAGTCAGCTATAAATCGTATGTTAAGTGTAGTTTCCTTAGAATGACGACTACGATGTACTAGTGCAGTGCCAAATATCTAGAATATTATAATTAGAACTAGCACAAATAAAATTAGCAAAAAATAAAAATCGGCCAAATGCGAATCGGGCACGCGTACGAAGGGTTCCGTTTCACTATCTATACAATATTTTTTTAAGTACACTTTTTTTAATCAAGCATCGCCAACTCTGTCACGGTACTGTGTGTCACGCAACCAGTTGATTCCCACAACCTACAAGGTCACCGGTATCCTTCCATATTATAAATAAAACAAAGTTCCTCATCGTATCATTCTGTCTGTATAAACGCGATAAACTCAAAAAACTACTGAACTGATTTTAATGCAGCTTCCATTAATGCATTAAATAGAGAAATTCATGAGGAAAGTGTTAGTGTAAGTGTAAGCGTATAAGAAAAAAAACCGGGCAAATAAGTGTTGATATCGCGCACTGAGGTTTTCTACAAACTTACCTATGAAAACAGTTCAACAAGCAATTCCTGAATTGATTTTCCGAAACACAAAAAAATTTTTTTTTTTGTTTCGATACTACAAATTTACAGTTTTCAGATTTATTCCTATACAAATTTCCGTTTTTTCCAAAAAGACTATCCACAGTCGCACAAAAGCCACTTTTGATGACTTACAGTTCAACTAAAGCTAACATGCACCATCACTAACTAAAAAGCAAATAGAATGCAGGTACTTTTCCCTAGCCACAACAGCATTTCTCGAATTTCTTTCCCTAGAACTCCAGGTGGAACTACATACCAATTTTTCCTTTAATTCATATCAGAAGATATCGCTGGTGCATCTATCACCGACAACGACGTCCACTCGAGTTCGTTCCGAGGTATGATTGATGGCAAACCTGATAGATGGCTTGCATGATGCACGGCGTCTGGAGAAAATTGCACTCATTCGACACTTACCTGCAAAAGATACACAATATTTATTGTAATCATCCGTATACGGCCATAATGGGGTGAAGGAATTATGATACTGAAAAACGTGTTAAGTAATTGTGTTTAAAGAAATTTATACTCATAAAAGACTGCAATCACTTTACACTGACATGAGAAACATGGCATACAAACAGTTATTATTACTTATTTGTATTTTTGTTGTTCATACGTAATTTTTTTTTGTATAAATAGGCACCTAGGTATTTCTATAATTTCGGTTTGGAACGCGTGCACGAGCATTTAGTCCCTTTGTTAGCGTATTAATAATAATTATGTTTTTTTTGTTGTAGGTGCATTACTTTGTGTAATTTATTTTATCACTACTGCTCTCAAATCGGTGAAGTAAAACATCGTCAGGAAACCGGCATGTCGTAGAACCAAAAATTCGAAGACATGTGACATTCACCAACCCGCATTGGGTCCGCGTGGTGGATTACGGCCCATTCCCTCTCCTAGAGAGGGGGCCTGAGTCCCAACAGTGGGAACATTAAAAGGCTGATTATGCTTATTATGCTGTTTTTTTTTAATTCTTGATAGGTTCTCTCTTGACCGCTATCTCACCTGATGGAAAGCGACGTTGCGGTCGACGATGGAGCGCGCTTATCTAGAAGTAACCTATTCACTCTTGACTTAAAGATTCCCGGGTTGTAGCCATCATAAATTTTAATCTAAATGTTTTTTTTTTGCAGTTTTAACTACAAGCAATGGCTTGTTCTTTCTTTGATAAAAAAAACGTTGCCCACACTAAGAATTACTACTATATCATAGGTGTGTTCAAAAACATATAAACTCACATACATAACACACTTAGACCTGAAACACCTATCCATAATCCATATAAATATTTGTTCTGTGCGAAAATCGAACCCGCGATACGTAACACATCAACCGATCGCTCAACCACTGCGCCATCTGTGCCATTTTAAAAGTAGCCAAAGTCCCGTTAATTATTGATAGACTTTTACCTACAGGATATTTATTTAATGATTGGACTGTATACAGTCAAACAACCCTATCAATCACTCTTAAAAAATAAATGATATCCGACACACGAACCTTACCTACCACATTCAAAACGCCGCACGAATAACGCATAAATCCGTATAATAAATTTCAAAATGCTATGATAATTACATGCCTGTTCGCTTTCCCTTATGAATAAGTAAGGCGTGTCACGGCGCGTGACACATGTCGCGCGTCACGCGTCACGATCGACGCGTCTCGCCGCGTGACGTCGCGTCGCGTCGCGCGCCTGACGTGACGCGCGATCGTGTGTGACGGGCCTTAGAAAATATCGCGTATTAACATAATTCTATTGATATTTAGCCGGATTGTGGTAAAAGGAATTAGTGGGTGTGATTTTTTTGAGGTTATTTGAAGTAGATAGGTATATGCGGTCAATGAACTCGATCCTAACCCTTAGAATAATCACTATATATTATCATACCCATTAGAAATAAGTACATACGTAGGCACATAAGAAATAAGAAATCAGAAACGTTAATTTCAAATAAACCATTTACAGGCACTTGAAAATTGAAAATGGCGGTCAGTCAAAAAATATTTTTATATAATATATTTTTTGTTTTCGGTGGGAAAATCATCTTATGACATCCCCCGCTTTTGGACGGAGCAGGAGATAGTGTCAGACTTTTACTGACTAAAAACCCACTCCTGTTTCCTCGTCGACTTTCGTATCGGGGCCGAGTCTTTTTTTCAGAAGCAGACCCTTGGCCCCAGTAGGCTTCGACCCTGCTGGGCCCCTACAGTTGCTGACACCTCCTTGAGGCGCGCATGAAACAGTACGCGCCGTCGACGATTTAGGCTCGGTCCGGACGGTTACCGGATTAGATTAGGTATGTACCGGTTCAATTGTTACTGATTCATTCGTTTTACATCTCTTTCCAACGTTTATCTTCAACAAGCCTTCTTCAGATTTATTATCAATTCATTTTCTCCAGAAAACTTCTACTACTCTTTAGTTTTGCCAACTGTATTTCTGGGAAAAAATATTCACGCTTAGGAAACTACGATGTCCTGCATTGGTGCAGTTCCCTGCTTCTACTGCTAAAGATCTAGCGTGAAGATAGTTATTATGATTCCAATCTAGGCATTCGAGAAATATACTACATGTCAGCTACTAATTATTCCGCATATTTCCTAAAAGGAGACGGGGGAAAACAAGACACCTAACAGAAAAGAGAAAATCAATAATTATTTCCGATTATTTTTAAGAGTAATATTAAAAAAAACCCAGCCAAGTGCGAGTCGGACTCGCACACGAAGGGTTCCGTACCCTCCGTAGCCAAAAACAGCAATAAAAAAACACGTTTGTTGTATGGGAGCCCCACTTAAATATTTATTTTATTCTGTTTTTAGGATTTGTTGTTATACCGGCAACAGAAATATATCATCTGTGAAAATTTCAACTGTTTAGCTATCACGGTTCATGAGATACAGCCTAGTTACAGACGTACAGACAGACAGACAGACGGACGGACAGCGGAGTCTTAGTAATTTTTTTTTCGGTGGTAAATCATCCAATGAAATCCCCGCTCTTTGTATGAGGGGCTTTTACTGACTAAAACCCACTACTGTTCCTTTCATACCAGGGCCGAGTCTTCCTTTCAGAAGCAGACCCTTGGCCCCAGTAAGCTTCGACCCTGCTGGGCCCCTACAGTTTGCTGACATCTCTTTATGGCCCGCGTGGAACAGTGCACGCCGTCTACGACTTGGGCTCGGTCCGGACAGTTACCGGACGGATGGACGACGAGCTACCCAGAGTCTGAGTAATAGGGTCTCGATTTACTTTTGATAAATACATTTTTACATTGCCATCTTGGCTTTATAGAATAGAGCAGAATCAGCTTTATTGTAACTTCTAAATAAACTTAAATCTAAATGTGCCTCGGCAATGGCGGTCTTATCGCTGATAGCAATATCTACTAGAGTGTGTGAGTGTACCTATTACGAATTAATCATGATAATTTGCTTTTCACAATTTCCACCTCTCAGTAAATGGTAAATACATATTCTGTAATCCATGAACAACAATTCACTATCCCGCACTGTTTCTGCAGCACTCGCGATCGTAACAGGGGTCATGATATACCAGTAAAACCACAACACTGTGTTATAACTGTATATTGATTACTTGCTAAAATTACAATCATCGCGAACCTAGTCAAATCGTGTGCAAAACTTAACGCCGCTCACCTAACAACGCCATCTATCGGCTTAAAAACAAACAATATTTCCAACAATCCATATTAAACTTTCAAATTTATTTGTAACCGTACGATATCTCATACAACTCGGCAGTTGAGAAAGATCTTTATATTTTTTTCAAAACAACACAATAACCGTATTTCAGATCAGTAAAAAGCGACAATATTATATTTTCAATTAATGCAAACTGCATTTGAGGAACTTCCCCTCCCTCCCTCGAGCATGGAAACCTCCCTAACTCGCGCCAACTCTCATAAAGACGTAGCTTAAAATTTTATTCTGTGTAGGGCTGCCTTCGTTGCCGGGTCACCGAATGAGGAAGATAAAGCCTTAAAGAGGGATAAATGAACATTTTGTTAGTACTTTGCATTTATACTCGTATTTTAAAAATGAAACTACGAATATAGGGTCAACGTAAAGAAATAAATAAAAACTCATACATAATTTTCTGACAAGGCTACACCAGCATGCTTTAGTCGTTTCTTCCAATTTTTTTTTTTTTCTTCGTTATTTAATCATATTTATTCGTATTTTCACACGATCTCAATGGTCCTATTCTTATCATTCTTGCAAACATATGAAAGTATGTATTTTTATTGAATTATTTTAAGAATATCGGAAAAAAAAAAGTTTTAAACAAAATTAATTGTAGATTTACGTCACTTTTTATGGTACAAAAATGTTATCTAAGGCAGGTTTCTGAATTAAATATATTGATTTAATAACGTCTCAAACCCTTCTTTAATGTTTAATAGTGACACGTTTCCAGACTAGAATTTGAGAAAAAACTCAACTTCAAATGCTTGAATCAAAAATCGAGGGTTCATTTAAAACATGGCAACCCTAGCTCGGTGCCCTATGTGAGAGCATAGTTTATGCTCTTGTGCAAGTCTGTATGTCTGTAGTTTCATTTGGTTATCGTATTTGTGCTATCTGATTAATTCAGTTGTTTTAGAAACTTTTTGCTGCATAGTGTTCTCATGTAAATAAGTGTAACTTTGTAATGAGATTGAGAAGGATGAATAGAGATGAACATTTAGGAATGATGAAAAAAATTATGATTGTTGTTTGACACTTTCATTTTTTTTTTTCACAATTAGATTTTTACATAAATGGCAGTGACAACTTAAGTCATTGACACGAAAATACCCAGTTTCATACTTATACAGCTAAAAAAATCGATGAAATACCGTCGCTAAATATTAAGAAAGTAGACATACTAAATGGATTAAATATGTTGTATCTGTGTTGAAACTATTTATTTAAAGCTCTTAGTTTCCGAAATGATAAAGACTTTAAAATTAAACCACTAAAAGGGGTAGATTACAGTGTCACGTAATAAATATGTATTATTTATTCTAATATATAAAAATCTAGTGAGACAGTGTTTGTTATTGAACTCCTCCGAAACGGCTCCACCTTTATTTTATTTTGTTAAGTTTTTTATTGTGGATAGGCACTATAACCACTATCTCACCTAATGTGGCCGACGATGAAGTACGCTTGCCTAGAAGCAACCTATTCACCCTTGACTTAAAGACACCTAAGTCTGAGGATGGGTCAGTTATTTTTTTACCCACCCACCACTACCCCCTATTTTTTATTATTATAATTTTTATGGCAGAACAACGTTTGCTGGGTCAGCTAATAATATAAGTTTCAGTCAATATCAATATGAAAAAAAATTTTGAGGGTAAGAAATCATCAAATTTCTTTTTTCGCTCTGGGTTGAAGTAGAACGCAGGTTTTAACCATTAAGACTGTCAGACTTTAACTAACTTAAACTCTGAGTCGTGTTGCTACTTGTAGCCAATATACAGATATAGTATTTGGAAAAGTCAACAATAAATAATCCACAACCAACATATTACAACGGAAAGGAGCGTGCTAAAAAGGAAAAAAAAAACGTTGCGCTTATTGTTCGAGGAAAGTTGATGAATATTTAATGATTCTCGATAGAACTGTCATTAACTCGAGTTTTAGTAGAAAGAACGATACTCATTCATTCATGTATTTTTTTTTTTGGATTTGCGTATTAATTTGTAGTAGAATATAAGACAAATGCTAAGTCGACAGCTTTCCTTATGCCTCGTTTACAAGTGGGGCCCAGCCTCGGCCAATCGCCTTCCTTAGTCATTGGCAACAACAATGACGATTGGCTGAGGCTGGGCCCACGTGTAAATGGGGCATTATAATCACACTAATAATAATAATATTAAAAAAACCAGCCAAGTACAAGTCGGACTCGCGCATGAAGGATTCCGTACTGTCCGTAGCAAATAATCTCGTTTGTTGTAACCACTTAAATTATTTGTTTTATTATTTCTAGTTACAGCGGCAATAGAAATACATCATTTGTGAAAATTTCAACTGTCTAGCTATCACGGTTCATGAGATACAGCCTGGTGACAGACGAACAGCGCAGTCTTAATAATGATTAGAATTACGTACCCAAAGGGTAAAACGGGGGAACTCCTAAAAGGCGAAAGTTCGGATCTAAGTGTGTATGTTTGTTAATCCTTCACGCTTAAACGGCTGAACGGATACAGATGAAACTTTAGAAGACATTTTTAGATTGTCTTGAAATGGCACATGGGATGCTTTTTAATTCTGAGAGTGTATTTCATTGGGATAATGACCTACATTTAAACGGGCGAAACCACTGGTAGAAGCTTGTATCTAATATATTTATCATTTTAATTAAAACACCCGTGATTGACCTCAGGCACTCTTTAATCCTCCTTGATCTAAAGCTCCAAGATCATTGAACAACACCCAGAGCAAAACAGGGTTTAGCCTCACTCCTAAAGCTCAACCCACACGTCAGATCAATTAGTTCACTCAAACGTCACTAACACAGCAAACAACACTTAACATCCCTAATTCAACTAGATAACAGAGTCACCAACCCTTTAAGTAAACCACAAAAGAAAACAAACTTATATACAAAACGTACCCCGGTCCAAGTTACCCGCACCCACCCCTGGTTTATCTTTATTATTAGTCTGCCGAGCGAAATTATGACGACTGCAAAACGTCGCTGTTCCCTCTCTTTCTCACTTCCTCTATATTACAATCTTACGTCTCGCTCTCTCACGAGCATGCAAGTCTTGCAGTGATTCCTTGTGACGACCGCCCAGGGACGGACGGACTGATGTTTATAAGACCTCAGAGAAGCGAGTTTGGTATTTAGTTTGGTCTTATCTCTGGTTTTATATGTCCTGAAGGGGTTGCCGGAATTCAGATTAAAAAAGAATCGGGTTTACGTTTGAGTTTTAACGTTTTTTTCGTGTTTTTGTGACGGGCGTTCGAGGTTTTATTCGTTGATAAATGGATTTGTACTACTAATTATCTACCTACGTGGGTTCTGAACGGAAGTTGGCGATATTTTAGTGGGCGATATGACAGCTGTCATCTGATATTATTCCAATCTAAACTGCATGTTAATATTGCCATATTTAATAACAGCCAAAAATGGTAATACGGTAATAACGTGTCTGATTTATAGAGTTATAGAATGTGTCCAATTTTCAAACTCTTATTTGCTAGTTGTGTGTGTGGAGGTTAAATAAATCATTCGGTATTTATTTTAGCATTCAGTGAATAACACACGCTTTTAATAATCATAAATAATAATAAAATTAGCATTGTCAAGTCGAACAACCGAATTTAGTAGTTTTATTTGTAAATTCATCAACCCGGACATTAAATCCGTAATATAATAATAACCTTATTAAACTGCAGTCTGACACTTAAACGTTTATTACAACGATATCAATAGACACAAAAACAAGTCCATACAATAAAACCCATAACTCCTCAAACGATACATATTTACAATATCAATTCTCACAAACAAACTAACAAACTAAGGCTCTCCCCACACTGACAAATCGCCGGCAGTTTGCCCACACACTCGCGATTATTCGCTGCGATCGGTCGCTTTATCAGACGCAGATTAAAATCCGTCCGGCTGTCGCACATGAGTAATAAGGCAATTTGCCACAGTTATGAGTTATTGACATGTCGACCTCATATATAATGCATTCTAGATTTCTTTAATAAAGTTCTGAGTTTTAATTTTTTTATTGATCATGGTTCTTGTGGTGTGATTTGATTTTTCATTGTCTTTCTCAATTATTATTTCTTCTTTAGTCGCACTTGAATAAAATATGAATAAGGGACATTCTTCTTTACTGTAAATAATCTACAGAAAATATACCACTAGTCACGCTAGGAGCAGGCTTGCGGACGACGAGCAATGGGTAGCTCGTCGTCCATGTTATCAAATCGTAGGACCGATGCCCGTTAGGGGTTTTCTAAAAAGGAAACTCGTGGTCCTAGAATGCAAAAGGGCAACTCTGACACGCCGTCGAGCTCCTCTACTCCATTTTCCACTGTGTCAGAGAACTGAGAATTAATTAATTTGTTGGCAGTGTAATTATAGCCATGGTAAGATTAATTCCTGTTTCATTGTGACGATGACGTGGGCAGTAAACAGTGCAATCGTATGAAACCCAAGGGGTGGAATTGACAGCAATGCCCAGCAATGCGCCGTTCAGCAAACGTCAACATTTTGTAAGAAATGAAGTGAAATCATGAGTTATTTAAACTACCTACTTACATCGTGTACATCCCACTCATACGCATAAAACGTTGTGAAAACACATTCATTGTGCTTACAGCTAAGGACTGGATTTCTTTACCAGTCTGTGTTTCCTGATAGCTAAAACCTAAAGTCTTTAAGTCAAAAGTTAATAGGTTACTCTAGGCAAGCGTTCTCCATCGTCGGCCACATCATCGCTTACCATCTGGTGAGATAGTGGTCAAACGTGAGCCTATCAATAATAAAAAAAACCGGACAAGTGCGAGTCGGACTCCCACACGGAAGGTTCCGTACAAACTTACTTATGAAAACAGTTCAATTCCTGAATTGAGTTACAAGGATTTTTCCAAATCGCAAAAACAAAATAACAGTTTACAGTATTACAAATTTACAGTTTTCAGAATTTTTCTTTCTTGTGCTATTTGACCTAGCCTTATGCTAAATTTCAGGATTCTAGGTCAACGGGAAGTACCCTATGAATTTTGATTCACTTGAGAGTGAATATCTCGTATCTTTTTTTGTTTCGTTAATTTAGAAGTTTGATTTTTCACAGCTTCAAGGAACCGCTGACCTGCATATATGATTTTAATTTCAACTCGATACCTCCACCCGCTCCGGAGTTAAAGGGTATTGACAGACAGACAGACGGACAACAAAGGGTTACGTTTTTCCTTTTGAGGTACGGAACCCTAAAAAACTACTTTTTTGTTATAACAAAGTCCAAATCTTCTTTCCCTGTCGATTTTACTCAATTAGGTACGACAAATTTCTAGGCAACTGGATAACTAGAAAGTCAAACTGAAAAAAAAACTTGCCAAGAATAGATATGCTCAAAAAATTACACGGCAACATGAAGCATAGGCAAGATGACGACGTTGCCCGATTATCGAGACTTGTCAACAAAAACAAAAGTGACATCTGTCAATCATGACATGTGTCTACTTTAAATGTCAGTCTCTAACATTTCACTGACATTTCTTCCTTGACGACCGGAAGGAAAGTGTCTCCATTTTTAAAAGGGTAATCGTCACATTGAAGAAAGAATGATCAAAATAAACCTTTAGTTCAAAGAATCTGCCAAAACTTTATCTACTTGTGTTGAGTTCAGGTGCCAGTCAAACTGGATACAGCTCAATATACCAGTATTTTACATAGAAAGACTGCTTATCCGACATCCAAAATGCAGTGACAAATAAACATGATAGGTGGTGGTGGTAATGCTGTACTGTTGTTATGGTTCCGTACTTCAAAAGTCAAGTCTGTGGTCTCTTGAATCTGGGAAAACATCAAATTTCTAAATTAATGGAAAAAAAAAGATACGGCCGTTTATGTCTCAAAAAACGTTATCGACAATCGATAAAATCAAAATTCATAGTACTTCCCGTTGACCCACAATCCTGAAATTTTGCATAAAGCAAGTTCTTACAATACATATATAAGAATAAATCTGAAAACTGTTACAATTGGGAAAAATCTTCAAAACTCCATTCGGGAATTGAACTGTTTACATAGGTAAGTTTGTACTTAACCCTCAGGGCGCGAGTCCGACTCGCGGAACCCTCAGGGCGCGAGTTCAACTAGCACTTGCCCAGTTTTTTTTATTATTATGTGTTGCCTATTGCATTGCCTACGTCGAATAAGTTCTATTCTATTCTACTCTTAGACAAGACTTATGCCCAATTCTTAGGCTTTTCACTACCCGTAAAGACTGTCAAAGATCTACAATACCGATGACTGCTAGAGCAGGAACTTTTGAAAGAGTGACCGTGGTCCTAGAATTTAAAGGGCAACTGAAGGACACTAATGGTTTTTAGTCAGTAAAAGTCTGACACGCCCTTCTCGTTTCACGCTATAACGGGACGTCATAGGATGATTTCCAACCTCAAAAAATGGTCTAGAAATGACAGAGAGACACGGAGGAATGGAAGAGTGACGTCGGCAAGCATTGCTTAGCCTTGGAGATCAACTCGTCCAGCTGTAGTATACCCACAAGCTCATCCTACCAGCACTACACTTCTTACTCAAATAATATCAGTTATTAAGGTGATATTACACTGGGTATAATGGCGCATACACACAGCGCGTTTGACCGGCGACCGGCGCGGACACCAGTGATTTGTGGTTACTTGCAAAAGCGGCGACCTCTGGCGGTGACGTGCCAATTGTCTCCGTCTTGGAAGACGGTGTAAAGTACGAGCAGATAGCGGGGTATATAGCGATTGACTACTGTATAAAATCTTGTGGAAAAACTGTTTATAATTAAATAATTAGGGTTCAATTTTTATTAACTTCTCATCAATTTCATTTTTTACATTACTTTACACCCAGGTGTATACCACACGTATGCACAATACGTTTTGGGAGGTCAAGAGTGAATAGGTTATTTCTAGGCAAGTATGCTTAATAGTTAACCACATCATCCCTTTACATCAGATGGTCAAGCTCGAGCCTATCAATAACACTAATAATTATTTCCTTTATTAATTGTAAATACGTATAAATTACATTTATAATAATTTTTTTTGTAATCAGATTTATAAAATATTTAAAAATGTAATTTATATGTATTTACAATTAATAACGGACGAACAAAAAACATAATTGACTTGGATCGTTTAAACTACAACTTAAACAGCGAAATTATTTTAGGATTTAGGTCTACACTGTGATTAGTGTTTTAAACTACCATCAAAATAAGTCAAAAAAGTACATCAATCTTTGCTATGGGATATTATTTATTTTTTTTCGGAATTATAAATCCTGGTAATTAAGACCTTTAGGTTTTTATTTGAATACAATTACTTTTTACCTTTAAAATATGGATGTAACACATCCTAATGTTTTTATCCGTAGCCAAAGGGTAAAAACGGGACCCTATTACTAAGACTTCACTGTCCGTCTGTCTGTCACCAGGCTGTATCTCATGAACCGTGATAGCTAGACAGTTGTGATTTTCACAGATGATGTATTTCTATTGCCGGTCTAACAACAAATACTAAAAACAGAATAAAATGAATTGTGTAAAAAATGTTGTATATTGTAAAACAATGGTACGGTAACATTGTTCATGCGCAAGACCGACTTACACTTGGTCAGTTTTTTGTAGTATTTGGCAGCAAATGTATCGAGTCAGCCTACTTGGTAAACATCCCTGAGACAGTCAAAACTACAAACAAATAATTCTCAGGTCAATTTTACCGAGATTATGGTCAGAACACTTTCAAAATTATTGCAATCACGGTGTAGACCTCATAATAACTAAAACTGCCCCCCTAGCCAAGTTACGATCGTTTTGTTTGCGTCGAACGCCTCGAATAGGCCACGTCTCCGTTTCCTTTGTTCTGACCACGTGACTGAGCGTTGAGATGACGTCAGAACAAATATAATATTTTATTATTTTTATTATTGTTATATATTCTGCACCACCCTAAGGTCGACTGGTAGAAAATGCCTAAGGCATTAAGTTCGCCTTTACTAGCATAAAGTTTTAATAAATAAATTAAAAAATAGCCTACCTAACCTAACCTCTTATAGCTTGCACCACACTCTTTTCTGTCAGGCGCAGCGGCTTGTGTAAACGCTCCTTGATACCATGAGGCCTCCGCCGTACGGCTCCGACTGCTCCGTAGACCAACAGACGTATAAATCAATTTATATCATCATTTATTACTCATATTATTATATTATACTATAGTAGGAATGTCACTATTAAAATTGCCATTAGATATTTCCTAAAGAATTCCTGATTCTTAACAAAATGGGACGAATACATCGTAAAGGATTTGTAGGTATCGTGAAGGAATAATAGATAATTAGAAATATGTTTTTGATGAGATAGTTCCCGAAGAATCTCCAAACTTAAGTGGTAGTGAGCAGGGCACATTTCTCGTAGAACAGAAGGTCGATGTGGCCGAAAGGTTCTCGAGTGGCGACCGCGCACCGCAAGACGCAGCGCTGGAAGCCTCCCACAAGGTGGACCGATGACCTGGTGAGAGTTGAATGCGATGGATGCGAGACACACAAGACCGTTCCTTGTGGCAATACTTGGAGGAACCTATGTCCAGAAGAGGACGTCTTTTGGCTGAAATGGTGATGATGATGAGTTAGTTCCTAACACCAGCTACTTTTTAGCTACCTAACTCCCTAACCTGTGTGTAACGTAAGATAACTTGAACAATTAACCTTCAAACAATCCGGTTATATCTGGGAAAACCAGAAAGAAAGAGTTGATGATAGGCGAGTGAAAAAGGTCTCTCTAAACTATATCTGTCGCAAGTCCACGCTTCATCATTCCATATATCCTGCAGCATATTTTACCAAGCAGGAGCAGTGGTGGCCGAGTGGTAACGGCCCCGACTTACGAGTTGTAGGTTGCGGGTTCAAACCCAGCCAGGCGCATTACTTTGTGTAATTTATTTCATCACCACTGCTCTCAAAACGGTGAAGGAAAACATCGTAAGGAAACCGGCATGTCCTAGAACCAAAAATTCGAAGACATGTGACATCCACCAATCCGCACTGGGACTACGTGGTGGATTACGGCCCATACCCTCTCCTAGAGAGGAGGCCTGAGTCCCAACAGTGGGAACATTAAAAGGCCGACTATGCTATGCTATGCTATATTTTACTAAAGGTTTTACGCGGCTTTACTCAGGAGTCAGGTTCAACCACCTCATCGAAAGGGAGAACGTTTGATCCTGAAACTAAAGTTTAGTTCGGACCTGTAACAATGAGCTCGTAAAACAAGTGAAAGCTCACTGCGTTGCTTGTTGTGGATTTAAACCATTGTTAGTTACATGGCTATCTATCTAATGATCGAATAGAAAATAGAAATTGAAATAAGAAGACTTTTGTGTGTTAAAGATCAAGAGCATAACTATAAAAAAAAATAGTACATTTTGACACAAGTGAAGAAAGTTAATCATTGCCACTGACGCGGAATAACTACTCGTGTGGGTCGCTTAGGGCCCAGCCTGATAAGATAAATACCATCATTATAGCAGAGGTGTACTCGCACACTTTTCCGCACTTGTGCAAAAAACAATAAATTGCGTGTCTAAAAGTGGTAGGGATATACATACATCTACCCTATACATCTATAGCCTACCTAATTCATTTTAAAATAAAGTTTATCACCTCAATAAAAATAATAATATATTATACTAGCGGTCTCGACGACGTTATCCTGCCCGAAAGCTCGCATTTTGTCAGAAAAAAAATTGAGAACCCGATTGCAGCACCACCTACCGGGTCCATTTGAAATTAAACCGTCCCGGGTCGCACTCAAATATACACACAAAGTTTTACCTAAATCGGTCAAGCCGTCTAGGAGTTAAGTGACAAACACACGACAGAATTATATTTATAAAGATAATAATAAAATAATATATGCTTAATACATTTTCGCTCCAAAAAATCAAACATTTAATTAAAACTAAAACACAACTTGCATGACAATCGTCATAACTTCTCGATACATCCACTCAATACGATATAGATTGCTTGCCGACAAGTTAATGCGCCTGTCACAGGCCTCAGCGGGATGGCAATGTATATCGTCTAATTAGGGCAGGAGAATTCTCATTAGGACTCACGTTGAAAAGGATTATAGCAAATGTCTTGTCCTGTAAAGATGCCAGATTTGGTTGTCAATTCATTATTCCGTGACTATTTAAATAGAAAATAAGTAAAGATTTCCGACTAAAATATATTTATTTTGGTCTCGCCCTTATTTTTTGAGTATGGTGTACGCACTCTTCATCGCAATAGGAATAAAGATATTAGCAGGTTAACCAAGGCTACCGACACAGCCCGAAGAGATACCAAACTTAAGTGTAATTCAGCGGGCAGGACACATTGCTCGCAGAACAGATGGTCGATGAAGCCGAAAAGTTTTGGTATGGCGACCACCGGACCTCGTACCGAAAGACGCAGCGCTGAAAGGCCTCCCACATGGTGGACCGATGACCTGGTAAGGGTCGCGAAATTCCGATGGATGCGAGATGCACAGGAGCGGTCGTTATAGCAATTCAAGGAAAGCCTACGTCCAACAATGGACGTCTATCGGCTGAAATTATGACGACTCTCCACGATGGACCACTGTATACCGTAGCAGCCTGTATTAGATCCAGTCTACCTCTCTCCAGGAGTAGATTAGGCCACCTACTTGATTCAGGTCGTCTATGAGGGGTTCAGTGATCCTTTAGTTCACACGCGTATTTCGATGACGCCCGTACATTCAAAGAGCACGTGCGCAAACTTTTTCCCCGACTCTATGCATGTTTTTCGAACTACAATACAGAAGTCGGGGAACCACTTTTCTGTACAGTTTATTTATTTGGTCTTTAATTATATAATTGTATTGTAACTATATATATTTTCTTTGTTTTCGCCTTTTTTTCTTTTTTATTACAACTTACCTCTGCATCACCCAATAAAAAATCCTGAGGCATTAAGTCCACTTCTGTACTTTTCTGTGCATAAATTATTGAATAAATAATAAATAAATATGATAACCTCCATAATAGAACCTTAACTATAATATCAAATTACTTATAACCTTGTGCAACGTTTGAACCTACGACCTTATCGACAGCCAGCTATCAACTAAATAATAATTTATAATTTTCCCGATAATTGCGGATCGTTACGTCAAACAATGACGTCACGATTTATCATTAATTGTGGCACAACTAAATATTATTGAAGTTATGCCAATTGACGGGCGATGCATGCCGGTAGATAGGCGATAGTGACGCAGTAGAGGGGAGACAGAAGGACCGGTACTGAAGGACCAAAAAATTTAATGAAATATTAGTTTGTTATTAAAATAGAATTGATGTAAGATTACTTCTAGACAAGCGTGATCTATTGTCTACTAGTCCATCGCTTACCATTAGATGAGATAGGAATCATAATAAAAAAAATAGCTTTTCTGTTTCTCCTAATTTATCACACTAGAGGCTTTGGATATCGATCCTTCATTTGCCTATTTATTTAGATTGCTTACTTATTTGTATTAGTATAGGAAGATACACACATACCGACTAAAAAAACAGTTGTAGCAGTCATACAAGAAGTTACTCTCGGTTACCGTAAAAGCCAAATCTAGCATGGTTGGGATCTATTAAATCAATCAACTAAACCATTATCAAATAAACCATTTATAGGCACATTTGAATTTTTTTAAATGTCGGTTAGTCAAAAAAGTGAAGCTAATTTGCACGTTCCAAAGCGTAAATCTCTATACAGAAGAACGCGCAAGAAACTCCATGGACATTTTAAACAGGCTATAGATTCAGATCGGTCCTTCGGAAAAAAGCTAGCCAGATGATTATTCGGATTGGTCCTTCGGTCCTCGCCTGAATGACGTCCGCGTTATGACGTAATTCAGCTTGTCGCGCTTATCAGTGACGGGCAGTGTCGGTGACGATGTCGCTCGCAGTGCGTGCGATATGTTTATATGATGGCTATTATAAGTTACAAGGGATGCAATTAACAATGGACGCAGGTTTACGTGAATTTGAGTAGGGTGGTTTTTATATAGAATTTGTTAGTCGTCATTGGTTATGAGAAATTTGACTATGATGGAAATCAATGTGTATTTTTAAACAGAAAGACTTGTGAACAGAATTACTTTTTTTTAATATGTATTGCAACGTATGCTGAAATAGGACTCTTTTTGGCCACGCACAGTTCGCTTTGGTTTTTTTTATTTAAAGTTGTTGTTTTAATTAAGTTACTTTATTGGTAATCATTTATTTTATTTTGTTGTTTACTCTGTGCGACTTATGCGAATCACTAAATAAACAATATTTTTTTCTTTCAGCATTTGTAGATACGATTCACTGAATGAATTTTCCCAAAGGGCAATGAAAAGGGCTATGCTTGGAGTTTCCTAGCATGAACGTATCAGGAATGAAGATATCCGCAGGAGAACCAAGGTCGCCAACATAGCCCGAAGGATCGCCAAACTTAAGTGGCAGTGGGCAGGGCACATTGCTCGTAGAACGAATGGTCGATGGAGACGAAAGGTTCTAGAGTGGCGACCGCGCATCGAAAAACAGCAAGGTGGACCAACGACTTGGTGAGAGTCGCGGGAATGCTGTGGATGCGAGACGCACAGGATCGCTCGTTATGGCGACGCTTGGATGAGACTTATGTCCAACAGTGGACGTCTTTCGGCTGAAATGATGATGATAAATTAATTTTATACTGTTAAACGATAACTCAATAACGCAGATGTTAACTGGATTAGCTTTAAGTCAGATGAGGTAGCGATTACTAAATGCAACCTATATATTTAAGATATCTACATCCAAATATTGGCGAAAATTGCTGATTTTACAACTTTTAAAGATGATGAGTAGACGCCATTTTTGTGTGTAATCACAATATCACATAAGACTAATATTATAAATACTAAATTTTTTACTTATATGTATTTCAATATGTGCATGTTCGTTACTCCTTCACACTTAAACATCTGAAAGTATTAAGACAGAAATTGGCACACGGGTAGACCATGACCTAGCCTGCACATAAACAAAATGGCAGAAATTAATTTAATATAAAATCTAGGGCAATAGAACTATAAACGGTATTTAAGCAAATTATTAAACCTCTTAATAACCAAATTTGATATAAGTGGCGCCTCCGAACCGCCCACTAGCTCTAAAATACACATCGTTTGACCGTTTACAAACCAATGACTTATGTATCCAACAACACACTTCTGACCTCAATTAAAAAAATATATAACTTTCATTTTATTAAGCAATTCTCATCCTCCTATCACCTTTTGACTTGACTTAACAAAAACTATTATTAAACGCAATAACACTCATTATTACAAAAAATATTGATTCAAGAACCAAACTTTAATATCAACAGAAATATAAAACGTCATATATAGAACATAATTTGCCATAAAATCCATATTTCCACCGTATAAATATATTACGTGGGGTATTTTGTCAACAGTCACAAAAAAATAACTGATCATTAAAACATAAAGTTTACGATAATGTCGGTATAACTCATAATACTTTCATTACGGGCTTGTCATAATAGGCGATGAATTCTCGAATATATTACATTATAAAATTTGAATCAGAACTTGTTTGGTGAAGAGGGAATCATAACGACAATCGATGTAATGGACTCCCTATAAATATGTATATGGTTGGATGGGTGGGGCCTCAGAACCCGCGGTTAAGCCGCATTAAATAAATACATTATAATAACGTCAGGCAGTTTATTATAGTATTAATATTGATTTTGCTTGCAGGCCCACTAATGACGCTAGAAAAGCATCTTCAACGTAATGGAGACTTTGCTTATTGTAATTTCAAATTTTAGTGTTAAAGCTTTTAAAATATTCTGAGTTTGAATAAGCTTTCTATTTGATCGTGAATTTTAATATTAACCTTGCTATTTTTTTCTAAAAGCATAGTATAGCAAAACATAGCATAATCAGCCTTATAATGTTCTCACTGCTGGGACTTAGGCCTCCTTTCTCTAGGAGAGGGAATGGGCCGTAATCCACCACGTAGTCCCAGTGCGGGTTGGTGGATATCACATATCTTCGAATTTTTGGTTCTAGGACATGCCGGTTGCCTCGCGATGTTTTCTTTCACCGTTTTGAGAGCAGTGGTGGTTCTAAAAGAATTTAATCATATTTTTAAACTTTTAAAGCAATCAATCTTAATAAACAGCTCCGTTCATAATCCCGCTTACATTGTAGCCCAACACGAAAGTGAAGAGGCGTGATACTCTATAGAGTGACTATAAAGATCTTGTAAAATAGCTTCCGAGGTGCGTAGGCGTAGGTCGCGTCACGAAATTAAGAAATACCAATACACACACGTTTTGTGATATCGACCACAACAAAGAATCGTGCCGAAGGACTAATGTAATGAAATCATTGAAAATAACTATTATATGATAATTATACTTATTAATTATGTTGAAACTTCAACGGTCCGGACTAAGCGTTTCGCTTCGTCGTTTATACCGCGTACATCGAAGGACTGGAACAATCTGCCTGCTGCGGTCTTTCCGTCCAACTATAATATAGGTGTCTTCAAAGCTAGAGTGAATAGGCTCTTAATAAACTAGTGCGCCTGACCATCAATGATTGCATCTCCGCTTACCATCAGGTGGGATCGCAGTCAAGCACTGGTTTATATCAAATAAAAAAAAAAAAAAAAGGTTGGAAATCATCCTATGAATTTTCTCGCTCTAGAGAAGGGCGAAAGGGTATGTCAGACTGTTATTGACTATAACCCACTCCTATGTTCCTTCTTTGCCTTGCGTTCCGGGACCCCGGGTTTTTCTTTCAGAATCGAACACATGGCCCTAGTAGGCTTCGGCTTGCTGACATCTCTTTGAGGCGTGGCATCTCTTTTACGCGCTGTCGACGACTCCAGCTCGGTCCCGACTATTACCGGACGGCCGGACAGCGAGATACAAATTGCCCGCCGTCCACAAGCACACCCCTATGGTAGGGAACTATAAAGCGAAATTCCGTAGTATTACTTTTAGGACCATTAAATAACGCTACGGAATTTCGCTTCGCTTCGAAAGCATATTCACAGTGGCATGATAACTTGCTACAGAATTTCGTAGCATTATGTTTTGTGTTCTACGAGTTTAGAACAGCAATTACTCTTATTTGCTACGATGTTTGTAGCGTAGTTTTGTTTGCTACGATTTTTTTATAACACAATGAAGTGAAGTCAAATTCTGAGAATTTCTTTCATACATTTTTTCAACGATGAAGACTATATGCAACTACTAGATAAGAGCACATTTGTTATATTCCCTTTATTTTATCTTCAACAAACATGACGTACCCCCTCCAACGTCCATGTCTTACAAAAGAGTAACAGACGTAAAGGACTGTGGTAAGGCGTCCATTACACGGTCATGCAAGCGTCAATCAAAACCATCAATCATGAATGATGTTTGAATCACGGAATTTTATCGCCATTCGCTTTACATCATGCAAATGTCAATCATCGCATTACATGGTAGGTTTTTCGTCAGTCAAAATATTTAACTGTGGTAAAACTGACAGCCAAATCTATCATGTAATGGACGCCTTAGAGTTTACTGAAACTTCTGTGATGGCTTCATATATGTATAACAAAATAATATACTCTTTGTCGTCTGATTGAGGATGGGAAATTATCAAATAGCTTCTCTGGGCGGTGTGAGATCCCAGTGTCAGACTTTTACAGATTACTCACTCGTATTATATATCGTATAATATACTCACTCGTATTCCTTCAGTTGCCGTTAACGTTCTAGAATCGCAATAACTCTTTCGAACAAACCTGCACCCCATACCTTTACCCTATACGCAACCCCATTTTTGCATGGGGAATCATCAGAGTGTCCGACTAATACTAACTAAAACCCACAGTGTTCCTTCAGTTGCCCTGTTTGCGAGTGCTATGTAAATAATAATAAATAAAAAATATTTTCTCACCACTATTTTTTACAATACATTATCATTCAATTTTAGAATGTAATGACAACTGTTTTATTATTGTGGGAGACTGGTGCCTAAACCTGGCTAGAAGCCAGGTTTAGGATACCAGGACCACGCCTTTTACACAGTAATTATCTCGTAACATTAACATTAAGTATTGAATATTGATTGGTGAACTCATACATAGTTATTTTCATTAAATATTGGTTAGTAGGTATATGCGTGTGTAAATATGAGCATATAAGTATGTGTGTGTGTGTGTGTTGTGTGTGGTAGTGTAGTGTAGTAGCAATACGCATCCCTGGCAGGTGTCAACCCTAACTGGCCCAGTTTATTTGCTGACATTTCTTCCAGACGCGCATGGAACTCAATGCGCCGTCAACCCAAGCTTGGTCACCAGAAAGTCGGACGGCGAACAACCCATGGCTCGCCGTCCGCAATTCAACGATTACAGTGGCCGGCAATCGTTTTTTTACTTCTTCTTACTTTTTAGTTTTTAAGTTCCTAATGTAATTTGTATTTTTTGTGTAAAATAATTAATATATCTATCTATGTTTCTACTTCCGACGCCCAAGGCTTCTTCGGCAGAAGGCCCTTTACGCACCCATATCAAGAGATTATCACGAATTACTACGAGTGATACTACGGTAGTTTTCTATCACATGCAATACATTATGGCATCTTTATCGAAATAATGGCACTTCTATTATAATTTAGACATAAAACTCTAAACAATAAAACTTGGATTTCACTAAAGCAGTCACGAATGCTAACAATGTATGTGGAATCGTAAAAGCGATTGATTTTATTTTGTTTTTTATTTGAACAAGTCCGTGTGGATGTCGATTTTAAATTTATTTTATGTCTATCTGTATGTTTTCTATATTTTATAGGTTTCTCGTCAAGAATTTTGGGGCAATGAACGATATTTTCTAAAAATATACCGAATAACAAAACTAGACATGCATTCTTATAATTAAATCTTCTGAAATTAAACACGCGATTGACCTGTTGTACAATATGAATATAAATAAATAATAAATACTATTTAACAATCGTTTTGCAATGAAAAAGTAAAGGAGCTTAGTAGTAAAAATATTTTATTTCTAAACGTAATCTAGTACATAGTAGGTTTTAAGGTATAAATTAGTATTTAAATAATTAATTGGTAGTATATCGCTAACTACACTTTATTTTTGTTTTAGGTTCATTACAGTCCTTCCACAGGTTGTCTGGCAGATATCGCTGTCAGCGATAAGAGCGCTGCCCTGCGTTCAAATTTGAGGTTGAAGTTAACTCTAATGACGTCATCAGGGTAGATACTCTAGTCTCGCATTTTTGAACCCGAACGTAGAGGTCAACTTTCAATGTCAAGCAAGTGTCATTTATGGCCGCCTACACCAACCTACCCTGCTCGCATTTAGAGTTAGTTGGGTTAACTCTAGGGTAGCTGCTCGAGTTATAAAAGAACGACCCTGGATTGCAACTCGAAGCATTTTTGAACTGTTAGAGTAGCGACTCTAAACCACTCTGTTTATTTATGAACGTAGTACCAGTTTATATCAATTTTAAAAGAAGACCGCCATTGGACTATAGTTTTAAGTTTTTGAGTACAATAAAGTATATCCTATTTTATTCTATTACTTACCAACTGCAACCTTCAACAAACATCGTCCACCAAACACACGCAACTTACCTGTAAACAAAAGAAAAACACAACATAAGCAACACTCAGACTCAAAAAAAAATTCACCCACTTAACAAAACCAAGCATCACATCCAGACTTCACCCTTTCACCCTTTAGACTACACCCTTAATCTTCTTTCTAACGTGAGCAAAAAAACCCCGATTCAATCGCAAAGGTAGAGACGTGTTAAAACCTTACCGGCCTTTAATTAAAGCCTGCTGGGGGGAGGGGGGACCGGATACGACGGAGCGGCCATTTCAGTCCGGCTGTCCACTTCCGGACTAACGTATGGACGAAGGTACTTCATTTCGGACTGACGGTGGGGAAAAAGAAAATCGAAGGCGTCTCGGGACAGAGGAGTGGAGAGGGTGTTGGGTTTATATTTCTTTTTGTTTTATTTTTATTTACTGTCTCCCTAAGGTGCGTTACATTTGAGCATACGATTTTGTAAAAGAGCTTCTGCATTATTAAAATTATTTTTAAATTTAGTCACATACTTAAGAACTACATATTTCTACTGTTAATAGTAATCACTAATACAAATTCAATCATCATTTTTAAAATCTAACACGCACCTTTAGTCCACTATAGAGGCATACATTCAAAGATTATAATATCTATATTCAGTCAAAAAGGTTTATAAAGTCCAACGTTTCGTTAGCGCATGTCAATTGTATTAATCCAATGAAATTGACATGCACTTCTGTCAAGCGTCAACTAGCTAAGTAATGCAATCACAGGTTTTTCTTCTCATTTTTTCATGCACAAAACATCAATTTATTTACCAAATAACCGGTACATTGTGGACATTCCACCTATACGCACAAAACATTTTGGGAGCATATTCATTGTGCGTACAGCTAAGGAGTGGAATTCCTTGCCGGAATGTGTGTTTCCTGATAGCTACAACCCGGTAATCTTTAAGTCAAGAGTGAATAGGTTACTTCTAGGTAAGCGCGTTCCATCGTTGACCGCATCATCGCTTTCCATCAGGTGAGATGGCGGTCAAGCGCGAACCTATCGAGAACAAAAAAAAAAAAAACCTCGGATTTGTCAAATAAACTAGCGACCATATAAAACACTATTTAAAAAAAACTTCTTATAATAACTGTTCGACTCCATCGCTTCTTCGATCACGGTAATCCGATCCCACAATCACGGACGTTTAATTGACTAGCATAACTTACTAGTTAATTTGAAATACGCTTCAGTACGTGAACAAAAATGTCGCATGTCTGATTTATAATCGGGTGAGACTCCATTCCTTTTAATTGTACTAATTTACTTTCCTTGGAATGCTGGTTAGGTAAGGTATGAACAAGGCGACTGATTTTCTAGGACTGTTTTTCTTAATCTTATTTTTGTAAATGTGATATCATTGATTATTTATCAGGCTGTTTACGTCTTGATGTAACACTAAATACAATATTTTTTTAATCGATTTGAAAAAAAATTATAGTATATGTATTTCAAAATTCAGAAAATTCAGCCTGTAGCTTGTACAAATGAAAATTTTTCTGACATTTATAAAGTGAAGTCAAGTCAAAAGTTTTTTTTATTTCACATAAGCCTACATGGGCACTTATAAAACGTCAGAAGCTAGTGCACGGTTCCAAATTGGTCGTTTCCTATGGAGAAGAACCGGCACGGAACTCCATGGGTACTCTTTAAAAAAAATTGTTGTTCTTACAATATTTCCATATTACAGTATAAGTAGATATTATGTAAGGACAGCAGTAAGGGCATTGCTAATCTGCTTTATAACAATAATATTGAAGCAAGCTACTGACTTTGGAAACCACGTAACTTTGGGAGATTCTGCTGTTTTTCTATATGACCCGTTATTTTTTACGCCTAGTGTATTTTGAAATACGAACTTCATGAGAAATTTACAGTAGTTTTTTTATCTGGTTACTGACTAGTTTATCTAAGATTGTGTAAAAGTCATTTAAAGATGATGGTGGCCGAGTGATAACGGCCACGACTTACGAGGTCGCGGGATCAAACCCAGCCAAGCGCATTACTTTGTGTAATTTATTTCATTACCACTGCTCTCACAACGGTGAAGGAAAACATCGTGAGAAAACCGACATGTCCTAGAACCAAAAATTCGAAGACATGTGACATCCACCAACCCGCACTGGGCCCGCGTGGTGGATTACGGCCTGTTTCCTCTCCCAGAGAGGAGGCCTGAGTCCCAACAGTGGGAACATTATAAGGCCGACTATGCATTTAAAGATGCTGAATGTGAAACGCGTACTCGTAGCAGAGAAAGCCGATGTCAGTTTCGAAAGAGAAGATTTTCATCTACATATATTTGCGCACTTTTTGCTTACTCCACAACACCAACCGTACCTAACTACAAGAATAACTAAGCAATTAATCGACCACTTTCTGCCAAGCTTCAAACACATTTCTAACATCCGACGAACCTAGACATATAAGAACTAGAAAACTTAAGTAACAGTTACAACTCAAATCACTTCCCCACATCAGACTAATCGCAAAAACGTACGACAAATCGCATCCTCTGCCGCAGTCCGGCAAGACGTGTAGGTGGTCTTCGCATTTTTATTTCCCTTTTTCTCTTGAATTGTTAATGCGCTGCAGAGAAGGACACTCGCGTTTTATTGGTGTCTCCTAATGAATTGATTTTAACTCGGAATCAGGAATGACTAAGTATAAGGGGAGATTTAATTTATATCTGCTCGACTCAGTATAAAGTTACGGGTGAAAATCGATTTATATTACGTGTCTGTCGTTGTAGATGTCGGCTCTTTAACCTTAGCTACTTACATTTTCAATGTGTGGACTCTTCTTGGATCTAGTCAACTATTTTTATAAAACCTATCCACGTTTTTTGAGAGGGAAATCCCCAAATAACTTTTCTGCTCAGCGTATCAAGTCGTTGAGCTCCCTAATAGTCCTGAGTTGAACTCCACGAATAATTTTTTTCGGTGAACAAATCATCCAATGACATCCCCCGCTCTTGGGCGGAGCGCGAGATAGTGTCAGACTTTTTCTGACTTTAAACCCACTCCTGTTCCTTCATTGTTTTTCATACCAGGGCCGAGTCTTACTGGACGCAAATTAAAATTATATTATTTAGAAATGTTTTAAGTACATTTAAGTATGTCTAGAGACTCACTGACCCCACAATCAAACCATTACAACGGTTTTGTGGGGCTTATCTTATAATTTACTTACCTTTTTGAAATAAAGATAAATAAATAAATAATAAATAAGCCATACAAATATTTGTTACTTGCGAGAATCGAACCCGGGACACGTAGCGCAGCAGCCTTTCATTCAACTAAAGCGCCAACCGATAAGAACAATGTGGCAAAAAATCCTCTTTCAAAGTATTTCTATTTATATTTGAATTAAAAATTGTGGTAAAATAAGTCATTCCACGCCATGATTGAAAGCCATCATTAGACTGTAGCACGCCCAATAAAATTGAATTCCCGCCATGTTCCAGCCAAGTGCGTAAGTTAGTTAACACTTCCTCTTAGAACAATAGACATTAAACATTAAAAGGCTGTACACACTCTGCGCTGCCCTGAACCAGACGTTACGGAGCGGTGACCTTATTTGACCTGACCCTTATTAATTGTAGTGTGAACAATAAAAAACAATTGATTAACACTAAAGTAATCAAACTTTGTGCGAAATTATTTGAGTTTTACTGGTGTTTTTTGGTCCTTATAGTCGCCGACAACGTCGTTGAAACGGACTGCGGTGATAGTGGTGTGATTACATCATGTTCGAAAGGCAAATTTGGCCAGAGATCGCCCTAAGCAGAGAGGTTTGGAAGAAGGGGAGGCCTTGCTCAACAGCGGGACATTATCTAGGTTACTATTATAAAGATAGAGTCGCCCCGTTGGCCTCGTTGCAGTTGGTCTCAAATCGCTTCATCGGAACATGAGGTCCTGGGTTCTACGCTTCGTAGGCCGAAGCGTAGAAATCGGGACCTCATGTTCCAAAGTGATAACACAACATTCCAAAACATAGTCTACCTGTGTACTATGTTTCATTAAAACTCGTTCGAGAGTAAAAAACTCACTCACACCACTCACTTCCGCCTTTATAATTTATTGGTGTGATATTGAGAGTATTTAGAGCAGTGGTGGCCGAATAGTAACGGCCCGAACTTACGAGTTTTAAGGTCCAGAGTTCAAACCCAGCCAGGCGCATTACTTTGTGTAATTTATTTCATCACCACTGCTCTCAAAACGGTGAAGGAAAACATCGTGAGGAAACCGGCATGTCTTAGAACCAAAAAGTTCGAAGAAATGTGACAATCACCAATCCGCACTGGGCCCGCGCGGTGGATTACCGCTCATTACCTCTCCTAGATAGAGGAGGCCTGTGTCCCAGTAGTAGGAACATTAAAAGGCTGATTATGCTATGCTAAAAATCTCTACATCATACTCTTCAGCTCTCCCACAATACCCCAATAAAACCGAACAAACAAAAATCAAAAGCATTTTATTTCAAACAAACCATTTACAGGCTCTTTTGAAATGTCAAGAAGTAAGTCAGCTAGAAAAAAAAAACGATGCTGATTGCACATTCCAAAGCGTAGATCTCTATGGAAAAGAATGTGCAAGAAACTCTATGGACACTCTTTTCAATCATGTTTTCTAATTACAAATATCTCTGTTACATGTCCAAACCTTCAACAAAAACCGATACCAAAAATGTCGCCGCATTCTCAAGTTATTTCGCACTTGCATTAAATCTCAGCCAACTGCAGGTAGGCAAGGAACCTTACAATAAGCACTAGTTAGTGCTAACTAACCGGTTCAACGACCTCTGAGCTAAACACCGCCAGTACTCCAGTCTTATCGTAAGCGACCATTGTGTTCTGATAACAACTGTTAACTTATTCATAACTGGCTCTAACTCACTTTACAACCTGCGATATTTTGACTGATTCCGTCGTTAAATATTTGCTTGGCTGCAGATTTTCAAACCTGTAACTGTTTTAAATAATTTGCTAAAAGGAAGCTCTGAAGTCTTTTAACATTGTAACCATAGATTCAAAGCATTTTATTTCAAATACTTAAACGATTTATAGGCACTTTTGAAATGTCAAGAAGTCAGATAGTTAGAAAAAATGGTGATATAAGGAGAAGAATGTGCAAGAAACTCTATGGACACTCCTTTCAATCATGTTATGAATTACAAATATCTCGGTTACATATTTCTTGCCGCTACGATTATGTGAGAACAATGTAAGAAAAGAAAAACAAATATAGATTTATATTCGTATAAATGTTTTTTATTTACTTGATGTAAATTATAGTAAACTAGCTGATAAGGCAAACGTTGTTTTACCATATAAATTATCAAAGAAAAATTTGGGTAGAAGGTAGGATGTTAAAAAAATATGCTACAACCTATCAAATTATCACGAAAATTTCATAAATATCGGTCAAGCTGTTTTGGAGGAGTTTGATAGCAAACACTGTGATAAAAGATTTTTATATATTTAAATTCTATTTTTAAACTTCGTGTAAAGAATGATTTTTGTTTATTGAAAAAGATCATCAAAATTAATGCAAGATGTAATAGATATTTCAGTGAAAGCTCAACACATCACTAACCAACAAATATCCGGTGGAAACATAACACCTTCGATACTGGAAAATATACGAGTATCTTAATTAAGCCCCCTTTTGATGCTTAGTCCAAAATAACATAAAGACACGGTATCTGATTTTCACGTTATTAAATTCAAATTCTCAATTAAGTTATGAAAAGAGAATATAGGACCTAAATTAACACCGGAAAATTTGATAAAAATTTGCTCACTTTAACAGAAAATATGATAAAAATCCATCTTAATAAACCCCACTTCTGCATCGAGCGTCTATCGTATAATTTCTTAACGTCGGCACTGTGTTGAAGTAATTGGATTCGATACACCCACTCTACACTGTGTAACAGATACATCTGTTGAGGAGGGGGGCGTTTTCCAACTGTATTAAGCAGACACCGTGTCATTTTAGATCTGGCTGGTCTAAGTAAATGTGTTCGATTTCCCTTTTTTGCTTTTTCTTGGTTCTTACTTGGGGCTTTCGTCGTTAGTTAAAGAGCCAGTTTTGATTTATTGAGGGTGGAAGTGAGAAGCATTCATGAAAACACTATGTATCATGATGAATAGGAGAAGGGCTAAGTGTCCTATTAATTAAAGAGTTGGATAAGTCGAATCATTTGATAAATTACTGCCAGTCTGTCAAAGTCAAATAAACAGCAACGACGAGTTGCTAGCCTGATTTTCTACTAGTTGCATTTTGAAGTGTGCGTCAGAATTGCATACCTAACCAAAATCCACCAAGCCCGTTCCATCATCGATCGCCAGGCGTACGACGATGCGCCACCTACATGTTGGATATTTCACCTATCGTCCTCCATCCTGTACTTGTACTATAAGACCTTGCTTCATGCCAAATTTCAGGGTTCTAGGTCAACGGGTAGTATCCTGTGAATTTTGATTCCCTTGAGAGTGTCGAAATATTTTTTTTTTTGTTAACTAATGAGTTTGATTTTTTCACAGCTTTAAGGGACCACAGACCTAAGTATATGTTTTTCATTTCAACTTGATACCTTCATACGTTCTTGAGATGACGGGTCTTGACAGACAGACCGAATTCATTAAGGTTTGCTGTAAGAAAACTCAATTGTATGTTAAGCTCGCCTTTGTACATCAGCTTTCCAATTTTCAGTTTATTGTAAAATTATGTACAATAAAGAATATAAGATTAACAGATAGACGGACGGACAACAAAGTGATGCCATAAGGGTTCCGTTTTTTCCTTTCGAGTTACGGAACCCTCAAAAGGACCAAATCTAAAGAATCATAGTAAGTTGTTGAATCAAAGAACAACAACCAAGAACTAGTGTCAGCAAAAATAACAAGACCAACGAACAAGAACAGGTACGGACAGACGGGAGAACACGGGCGGTACGGTGCGGGTAATGGGGATGAACAAGTGTTGGACCTCTGAGGGGAAAATTGACATCCGGGTCTCCAATAGATCGCGAAAGAAGATCGAGTCTACTTTGGAGTATCAAGAACTTATTGCCCAGTTCCCCGCTGCTGAGTCATTCGCCGTACCATCAAAGAATTTATCAGAGATTAAGTCCAAATCATTGTATAAATTCTCACTCGATCTTTCGAAGACCAAAAAAACCATGTCTAAAAGAAAATGAATGTTACCCATGAAGCATTATCTTGTAATACACTTTAGGAGATAATACTGCTACTGGATACACACAGCTCAGCTCAGTAGCACTGTGATCTTTATCAATATGATGACCACCGACCACCCATCCACTAAACTGTCGTCTCTAACACATGCGCCTACGCACGTCGTGGGTATACGACTGCTTTAACAGAACTTAATTACTGACCAGAGTGGTCCACAGTGGTCATCTGTCTATCGTCTCGTGCATAAAATTTTGTTGTTTATGGGCGATTTGTTTTATAAATTGATCCATACATCATATAGGTTCATTTTAATGGCTTTTCAATAATATTCTACGGTTTCGTAATGTTAAATTTGTGTACAAGGTTTTTCGAGTAATTAAACATTTTTTTTTTCTGGTATGTTTTTAAATGTTTCCCGAAACATTTAACTATCGATTATTATCTATTATGAAGATTTTGCTATGGATATTCAATTTCTTTATTGTTGCCCACAACGGCTTTTTGTTACCTACCAAAAGCTGTTCGTGGGACCATGAGTTCGCTTCTGAAAGGAAAGCCCAGGGTCCTGGAATGCAAGACAAAGACGGAACATAGAAGTGGGTTTTAGTCCACCCGCCCTTGAGAGGTAAAGATCACAATTTCCACAAAAAAAAAGCAACGATGCCAGAATGGACCAAAAAAATACATCACTCAATAAGTAGAAAACTTACTGCATGCTAAGTAACATGTGTACCACTTAAAAATCTATTACAGCGTTGAAAAAACCACCAACACCGGACACCTAACGATATTTGCCACCTAGCACCTGTTAGCCCCAACCTGCGTGTGCGCACGCTTAAGTGTCAGACGCCATGATAAGTGTCAGGACACTAAACATGTCCATTCGTGTCATAAACAATACACTCGCGAAATTATGAGATATCATTAAAGTTATTGTGTTAATTTAAAATACTGCAAAGGCTTTGTAAGTTGTTAAAAACGATAATAATGGTGACAAATTGGAACACAGAAAAGCAGTAGCTATGCGTGTTATGAAAGTGTTTTTTGATATCCTTTGCTATTTTATTTTAATCCATAGTTTATGCTGCCAGCCTTAGTTGGAGAATAATATTTTTCAAATGTATGTGTGAAGGGCTGACGTAGGAGTGAGCTGGCCACGTCGCACGAATGCACCTGGACAGATGGGCGAAGGCACCTAAGGATGGATGACTTCATCCAGGCCTACCGCAGCAAAGGTGGTGTGACGGTCTGATCATATTCGTGGGAACGACAGAGAGATTTGAAAGGTGAACGGTGGTGGGACACTGTGTAGGCTATTATGAAAGCATTTACTCAATGTCAACTTAAGACACACAGTAAAATGTCCTTCGACATCCGGCTCGAAGGACCATGTTTACAACTTATTTTGTTACAATATTCAGCATCCAGGAAATGGAAACAAAAACCTTTATGGCCACAATGTTGCCAGCAATAACACACGTCTGGTGGGAGACTTCTTACTTTTCAATTGAGGATCTTTATACCTTGATCCTCGATCTACAAAGGTAAGATTCAGCCAGAACAGTTATTATTACAGAGTTATTACAGACAGACACTGAATATTAGATAATATTTGTGCTATTTTCAGGGTTCCGTACCTCGAAAGGAAAGTTGAAATTAAAACCGTATACTCAAGTCTGCGGTCCCATGAAGCTGTGAAAAAAAACTTCTAAGTTAACGGACAAAAAGAACATTCGAAGAAAATGCGAAAAACGTACATTTCAACACTCTCAAAAGTATCAAAATTCATAAGGTACTTCTCGTTGACCCAGAATCCTGAAATTTGGCATGAAGCAAGGTCTTATAGTATAAATATAGGAATATATCTGAAAACTGTAAATTTGTTGTTACGTCACAAAAAATATTTTTTTACAATTCGGAAAAACCTTCGTAACTCAATTCGGGAATTGAACGGTTTTCATAGGTAAGTTTGTGCGGAACCCTCAGTGTGCGAGTCCAACTCGCACTTGCCCTGTTTTTTACTTTGAAAGGAAGTGGTTTTAGAATTTGTGATTATGGTCCTGTAAAAAGGTAAATAGCTCCACTCCTTGGCAGGCAACGTAACTGATTGGCTGCATCAATTTCTCCAGATCACTATACGTTTTCCTACATCTCTTTGACAGTAGAAACACTCCTGTCTTTTAACCTTTACAAATCGTCTCCATAACGCAGGCATCGAAGTGGTCTACTTATATGGGCTGAGTAAAATGACAGCATCACTCTTGCCGTCTTATGCTATAGAATGGGCAGTTTGTCTTTCTCGATAGAAGAGACCTGCTCTTATACATACTGAATTTTACATATCTACCTTTGTAACTGACGAGACTACGAACTGCCAAATATACTTGGTATCTTATAGTGTTACTCTCTAAACATAACATCAATTGGAATGGTTTTGAAGTGTGAATGTTTGATAATCAGAAGAAATCAAATAAATTCGCTTTTGTATTAAATGCGTCACTTGAATAAAATGATGATGTAACTTATGTAAGCAGAATAATACAAAAAAAAACTACGCTATGTCTCTAATTGCAGTCAATAACTTTAGTATCAATTACACACTAGATATTAATCTGGAAATGCACTCACCAATTCCCTCAACGCTTTTCAATTCCGTGCCTACAAAAATGTTAGCTCCACTTCATTCTCCCACAGTGTCAGAAGACACTGCGATGGTCCTAGACACATGACGCGCATAGTAGGAGGCTGGTCCTTTGTCACAGCCTCGCATTTTATTAACGCCATCAAGTCGCTTGTGGAGCTCTGAGTTATCTGACATGAGACACTGAGCGAGGTGCCACTGCTAGCGAGACGTATGACGTCAAGATTGTTTGCTACAGCACTGTGACATAGACACATGAAAGGTTGGTCTTTTGTCGTTATAACACATTTTATTAACAAGTCGCTTGTAGAGCTCTGAGTTACCTGACATTTAAGCTGTATAGGGCTAGGCGCTATTGCCAGCGAGCTGCGTCGCTTGTGGTAGAATGAGTCAGTCTCATATGAGGTTGTAATCAGCGTCAGTCAGAAATATGGAATATTACTTGCGAACGATATTTTATAATATGGAAAACAATATTGGTATTATCAATGATTTTACTCGTTTTAAATGGGATATTGAACCTACTTCCCACAAATTAATTTATAGGTAAATGCATTCAGTATTTTATATTCTATGGTATTGTTCGAAAAGTCGTTGAGGTCTTTAGTAGTCCTGAGTTGAGCTACACGGATACTGACAAATGCTTGCACTGACTGGACAGGTGGACTCAAATCTGTGTAGTTCTTTCCGCTCAAAAGACCATCTCACACACTAATCTGCATGAGGCTCATGTGATTTGACCATGTTTGCTGTATGCTGTATAAATATGTTTATCTGTTTAAGGACTTTACAATATACTTTGAGCAATGAGTTTGTTTCGATATTTCTTCTCAGGGTAGTTTGCTAGGACACAATGGCCTTATCTAGTTTAAGTTGAAGAAAAAATTTGCGGGTTCATCATTAAACAGTTTTCACGTAACGGTATCCGCTTACCGCTTCCCGCTCACAATCAAACCGCACCTGACATCTTGTACCTAAACCGTGGGTGTAACGCATTCGTTTTCTTTACACGCTTTCAAAGGATTTTGATTTTATAATACTGGCAGGGCCTAATATTGTAGTTAGGTCCATTCTGAAGCCTGACGTGCTTTATAGCTGAAAATACAAACGGATTGATATGGGAGGCTTCAATACAATGAACGTTGATTTTTGTTTTTCATAGTCTGTAGGTATTCGAGCAGGGAGCCTGCGTGGTACGTTTTATAGACGCGTTCCCTTAAACGATACTTTGATGGTATTTATTGGTGTTATTGGTACATGAATAAAGGCTCTTATTGGTATTTACATAGCTTCCGATCAATGGTCGGGGTTTCTAGTTAGGAATGGATGGATCATTCTGTTCTGGCTTTTTATGAGGGTTTCTGCAAAGCTTGGCTTCCTTTTCTTGTCTACTGTAAAATTCTTCTTCGTAATTTCTGTTACATTATGATTCCCTTAATAAAGAACTTATGCCGACTAAGTTGAAAAGTGCTATAGTTCTCATCGTTATCTGTTCCAAGAGGAAATTGCGCCTCTTCTGCCTCTTCTCATAAGCAGAAGTCACGAGTTTAAGTCGCCATGCTTCCTTGAGGCGGGTTTATGAGTTTAGAATTATTATCTACTAGCTTCTACCAGTAGCTTCGCTTGCGAGAAAGTAGAAAACATATGCCTATGTCACTCAGTGATAAAGTAATATCCACAGATGATTTTTTTTATATTGGTCTAGTAATTTTTAAGATTATTCAATTCTGTGGGTCTTACAACCTGGGTCTTGACGTTACAAGTTATTCACTCTTAGGTTAGCGCGCTCCATCATCGACCACATCGTCGCTTTCCATAAGCTCGACCTTATCAATAAGTAAAAAAAATACAATTCTTTCCTCTTTATAATAACTAGTAGCTCATTAACACAGAATCTAGACCTTTTACCGATGTCAATAAGATTCAAAATAAAGTGTTAATGAAAATTATAGGAAGAAGCCTGATTTTCAACAAACTGTCCACCTAAAGCTACCACCATCACACAGTAACTCCCTATCAATCAAGTTATCAATTTAATCATTTAACAAAACAACAATTAACTAGCCTTCAGTCGCAGCACCAACAAATTGAAATACACCACGTCTCCTTAACTTGAAGTTATGATGACAAAAAAGTGGCGCGAAAGCTGCGCGGACGCGTGGGCGTGGCGACGCATAAACATGTCGCCGTCTCGCTCTTGCGCACAATGTGGCCCATCAGCGAGATTTATTGTCTCTCGTCGCATTATGCGCTGGCGCAGGTTGCGAGGACTGCTAGTGTTCGCAAGTTCTCTAAGGTATTTGATGGGTTAACTGGGAACTAGGAACGGTTGATGTTTTTTATCTATATCGGAAGTGGAAGATTGATATTGAGATGGCTTAGTGTGGTTTCCCATGGGAAATAAACGAAAACTTGATTGAATATTAGAGTCTTAACTGTTTTTACCTATTTTGGGAACACATTCATTATGCGTACAGCTAAAGAGTGGAATTCCTTGCCGGAATCTGTGTTTCCTGATGGCTACAATCCGGGAATCTTTAAGTCAAGAGTGAATAGGTTACTTCTAGGTAAGCACGTTCCATCGTCGACCGCATCGTCGCTTTCCATCAGGTTAGATAGCGGTCAAGTGCGAACTTATCAAAAATAATAAAAAAAAAATTTAGGGTTCCGTATATAAGTCAGCAAAAATGGAACCCAATTGTCAGTCTGTCCGTCAAGACCCTTTTTCTTAGAAATGAGTATACATATGAAACTGAAATAATTTCAAGAAAGTTCCTCCTCCCTTGCATTTTCTCATAGCTGTACTAAGAAACTACCATTTTATTATTATTTCTTTACTTATGTTAAAAGAACCCATGCACTATCTCACCATTTTTAAATTTAAAGCCGACAAGTTAAGCTAGCAACCTGAAAACCCGGAACGAAACCTAGCTAGTACTCACTGCACAATAAGCAAAAATCAGCACGCACAAAATCACACTTAGTTGGAAAACATTCCGTAAGCACGGAAGTCACAAACACAATGAGAGCAGAGTACGCATTATTGTAGAGCCGGGCACAACTCACAACTCACTCGTACATCTCAGCCTGAATGGAAGTATTAATGTTCCTTATTTGCGGAGCCAGCCGCTCTTAACTAGCGGTTATCAAGATCTAGAAATTGTTGGAGAAACTACACTACCTGTTATTTGTAGAAGGTAAAATGCCGATGACGTGTGTACTCTGAGTCAGTGGAACGATTGAGAGGACATTGACAGTGAACGACGCGGAAGTGAATTGTGACAGGGTTTTGTAATATAAGTGCAGATGATTTATCGAGAACTTCTGTCTCTGTTTGTCAGTAGGTTTCTCCATCCAAAATTTGGACCCCCGTTTCATCCCTTTAGGAAGTTAATTTTGTAAAATAGTTTCTTATTCTTCGCATACATCATAAAAAAACATTTTTGTGCAAAATTTCAGAGTTCTAGGTCCAAGGTATTCAGGCTGGGCGTTGATGAGCATATTATATGTACAGATTAATAGGGTTTTTTTTTGGGTGGGAAAGTCATCCAATGACATCCCACGCTCTTGAGCGGAGCGGGTGGATGTGTCACACTTTTACTGACTAAAATCCCCACTTCTGTTTCTTCGTTGGTTTTCATACTAGGGCCGAGTCTTCCTTTCAGAAGCAGACCCTTGGCCCCAGTAGGCTTCGACCCTGCTGGGCCCCTACGGTTTGCTGACATCTTCTTGAGGCGCGCGTGCTACAGTACGCACCGTCGACGAATTGAGCTTAGTCCGGACGGTTACCGGATATTTTTCGGTTAATTCTTCTTAGAATACTTGCCTGATACGATAAACTTCTTCCGTATGCTCGATGTCCGTGTATCAAAATAGAAAACTAAAGTCCTACCTGTATTTTTATAAACATTTTACCGTAGAAATATAGATGAAGTAAATGTGAAGTGAATTATCCTTCCTCATAAAGCTACTGAAGGGTTTACAGCCCCTTCACATTAGTAAAGATTTTACAGAATACCAGTAAACTAAGTTTTAAGGACTTTTTTCGCTCTTGGGCGGAGCAGGAGGTCGAGTTAGACTTTTACTGACTAAAATCACACCTATGTTCCTTCTATGCTTTGCGTTCCAGGACGTACGAGCTACCCATTGCTCGTCGTCCGAGAATGTCACACTTGTTGCGCCATTAACCATATTACCATACCACACCATAAATCTGTCTCCAAATTAAGACATTTAACATAAACTAATAGAAGTACAATATTATAGTTCTAATGGTTTTAATTGCATTAAATTAAGATAAAGTAGCAACTTTTAGATGTATTAATTGATAAACTATTCTAATTAATGGAAGTTGACCTTTAATTAATTTTGTTAACGTGTTATTTGACCTTGAGGATCAATCATTACATTCTTATTAGTATTAATGATAAAAATAATCTTAATTTTTCTGTCATCACTAGTTAATTTTGTTATTATTACACTTTTAACACAATTTTGATAAGTACCTAATAAGATATTACACGCAGACAGTAATGTGTTTTTTTTTTTTATTTTGTTCGTGAATATTTTGTACACTTTTAAGAATGAAAAGAGATACATAGAAAATATATGCTTATTAGTAAATAATAATCAACCCCAAACCACCGCTACAAGCAGAGCATGCTTGGAGGAGCAGAAAACAATAGAACATGTGCTCCATGACTGCATGTGTGTCACAGATATGCAGTCAGTCATGGAAACCCGAACCTTAGGATCCACGAATTCCCTCACAGACACCCTAAAAAACCTGATAGGAGTAATCAGTTTTTGGAGAGAGTTGGGGGAGAGTTTGAGACACGCACAGAACAAAAAAAAAAAAAAATTAAATAATAAATGGTTGGAATAAACCTACCTAAGGTTTTGACCGCCATGGCCCATGTACAATGGTCCACATAGGACTAAGCACGGAAACCATACTCAAACATAATATAACCACCGCTACATTAACCAAGATTCCCATCTCCTTCATTAAAAAGTCAATATTTGTACAAAAATACAGAATTTCAAATAAAAACCAATCAGAGAACCATCTCGTAGTAACGAAGCGTCGATCGAAGACAATGGCATCCTTTATGCTAAGATTCGGCGCTGAATGGACCAGCGGACGGACGAGCGGACGGACCCACGATCGGCTCTAGATTACTTTGTAACCGCTGATTAAACTGGAATCAAGCTTTTTGATGGAGTCGGACCTTTTTGAATTAAATGCAAAGAAAAGTGTAAGCATTCAGCGTGTGTTTATTTTAGAATTTTTACACCTATAGGTACACTAATAAGAAAAGAGTTCATTGATAAGTCTCATCATATTATTATATTGAAAAGGCGAAAGTTCTTGACGTGTGTGTGTTTTTGTTACTTCTTCACACTCGAACGGCTGAACAGATTCCGATGAAACTTGGTACACGGTTTTTTTTTTTTGGTAGGAAAATCATTCAATGTCATCCCCCGCTGGGGCGTGTCAGACTTTCACTGACTAAAAACCCACTCCCGTTACTTCGTTGTCTTTCCTACCAGGACCGAATCTTCCTTTCAGAATCAGCCCCTTGGCCTCAGTAGGCTTCGACCCAGCTGGGCTATGCTATGCTAGCTGGCCCTATGGTTGCCGAAATCTCCTTGAGAAGTCAACGACTTGGGTTGGTACTCAAGTAGACAATGTCCTAAAATATCACATAAGATACTTTTTATTCCGGGAGTATATTCCCTTAGGACAAGTTTCTACTTTAAGACGGGTAAAGACGCTGGCAGCGGCTGTGCTGTGTTGCTATATAATTATATATAATATAATTTGTCTGCTGCGGTCTTCCCATCCGATTATTATTTAGGTATCTCCAAGGCTAACCTTGTTCACTCTACAGTGAATAGGCTCTTAATAAACTAGTGCGCCTCACCATCATCGATTGCATCACTACTTACCATCAAGTGTGATCGTAGTCAAACACTAGCTTATAACAGTTAAAAAAATAAATAAATACACATTCTGTGAAAATGTCAACTCTCTACTTCTTACGGTTGTTGAGTGACAGCTCGCTGACAGAGACACGGACATGGACAGACAGACGGACGGACAGCGGAGACTTAGTAATAGGGTCGGGACCCTATTACTAAACCTCTGTACTTAGCTACCTTCGGGTACAAAACTCTAGAAAGGTAACATAACTGACTGCCACTTGAGTAGTTGTTGCTAACAATGTAAACTTAATAAGTAGATACGAACTGCCGTATGTCATATCCTATAATCACATCTCAAACTACCTAGGAAGATAGCCGAAAAAAAAAACCAAACGCATAGTCGGTAATTGAAATCGGTAAAGTATAGTGGTGTGCGCTGGTAAATCACGCGGGTAATCGGTAAACCGGTAAGTCGGGCGGTAATTAACGATAAGGCGCACCTCTCGTGTCCGAGTAATGGACAACGCTCGCTTGTACCCGTAATAAGGGAGGCAGGGTGCTTCACGGTAAGGCGGGGTTCATACTAGACCTTTTAGAGATGACTGCAGAATTAAATCAAGTGAAGTATACGAAATATTGTAAGTACTAGAATGAAAAAACTGGCCAAGTGCGAGACGGATTTCATACACACTTATTTGTGTAAATAGTTCAATTCCCGCACGGAGTCTCGAAAATTTTTCCGAATCGCAAAAAATTTTTAATTTTTTTATGTGACGTAACAACCAATTTCCTTTTTTCAGATTTATTCCTATATCTATGTTATAAGACCTTGCTTTATGCAAAATTTCAACTCGATACTTCCATGCGTTCTCCAGATAAAGGGTCTTGACCGACAGTTAGACGAACTGCAAAGTGATCCTATAAGGGTTCCGTTTTTCCCTTCTTAGGTATGGAACCCTAAAAAAGAAAGAAAGACAAAAGATTTATTTCCCACAATACAAGGTACACAAACACTGGTTTGATACATAAAAAGCAATAAAAAAAATTGTGTGCCTCATGGCTGCGCCAAAATAGGTCCAGCTCAACATAAATGTCAGATGACTATAGTTGTCTGAACCAGGTTCAGTTGAAAACCAACGTAAGGCAATAGACTGACGATGGTTTTCAACTCAACGGTGGTACGTACTAATGATAAAGCTGCCTATACCAAGCATTGCAAAAGATAAATTAAAAGAAACGAATAAGGTATTTAATGCAGAAGTTAAAATATGCATTAAAACTGAGACGTAATTTTTGATAATAACTTTAAAAAATCCGTTGCGTTAGATTTACTAAGTATCGTGAAACATAACCACCTAAAAACATACATTAAAATCTTGATTTAGATAATTTATCGTCTAATTAAGAAACTACCGCTTCCCATATTCGGCTATAACTCAAATAAATTAAGAATAATTAAACGACGATCAAATGTCGTATTTGGCAAATTAAATAATGTGGGTGTTATTTGACACGACTCGTAAAAATAAAGTGTTTAATAACTTTAAATTAATTGTCACCGAAATCCGTGATTTAATAATAATAATATTCCACAACTATCATACAACGCCATCTAGTCCCAGCTAGTCTAGTCTAAGCAGAGCTTGTGTTATGAGTACTAGACAACTGATAAACATACTTATATATTTCTAAATACATACATATTATAGATAAATAACCTTCAACGGTCCGGACTAAACGTTTCGCTTCGTCTTTTATACCGCGTACATCGAAGGACTGGAACAATTTGCCTGCTGCGGTCTTCCCATCCAACTATAATTTAGGTGTCTTCAAGGCTAGAGTGAATAGGTTCTCAATAAACTAGTGTGCCTCACCATCAATGTTTGCATCTCTGCTTACCATCAGGTGGGATCGCAAGCACTGGTTAATATAAATTTAAAAAAAAAAATACTCCCAGAGACGGAACAAGATTGTGATCTTTACACAAACATTTGTCTTGGGTGGGAATCAAACCCACGACCTTCGGCATAGTAGCCAGGGCCACTAACGACTAGACCAAAAGACCAGTCATCAGATTTGAAGCAAAATTGGTCATGAGAGGCCCGAGGACTGGTTATAGAGAAATGGAGAAGTCTATAAACAAAATGATACGCAAAATGTACGTATGAGATAGACATGTGCTACCTAGATTCTTATGGGCTTGAGCCCAAATACTTTGGCAATCGACAATCGCTGTCATTGATAGTGTTATAAATCCAGGCCCTCTAAGCTCAATAATAAGTGAGCAAGATTTTGGAAAAGAAAGATTCATTTTTTGCCTTTTCCTTAAGAATATATAATATGGGAGCATCTGTACATAATCGAACTAGCACGAGTTCTGTATAAAGAACCTCAAAACAGCAATTTTGCAAAGCGTTTAGCCCAATAGACATATGCGAAAGATTTAAATATAATGACTGATTAACATTCTAAAACAATACTTAGAAAAAAGTGTAATTTTAAGTACTTTTAAGAGTATACTTTATTGTGAATTCATATAACCGAAAAATATAAACTCTAAGAGATATAAAATGCACAATAAATGGCTCTTTCTTCCACAACCAGCTTAAAAGGATGCTAAAAACTTCTTACTTTTATGTATGTACGAGTTGCTGCCAACAACTTTACCCACGTGAATGTAGGATATCGTCCCAAAAGAACATATTCCAGTGTTAAAAAGTATCCTATGTGCTTTACTAGAACACGGTCTACCCGTTTGCCGAATTACATCCAAACCCCCGGCGACAGCGACTGTCGCAACCCAGTTCTGGGCACGCCACAATTATAACGGTCTGTGAGGAGTGGCTGGAAAGACAACACGGCGTCCTAACCTTCCACATAACGCAGGTTCTAACCGGACATGGTAAGTTCGGAAGGTTCCTGCACTGAACTCGTGTGGAAGAAACGCTCGGGTGTCACCATTCTGTGGACTGCCCGGAGGACACTGTGGAACATACGGTAAAGGTGTGCCCTGCTTGGGCAGAGCACCACCGTGTCCTCGTTGGGGCGATCGGCGGTACAGGTCATAGTCCGGAGCGAGAAGGAATGGCAGGCGGTCGCCTCCTTCTGCGAAGCAGTAATGTTAGCAAAAAAGGCAGCCGCACACGCCAGGGAACGGCCCTCACGCCCCAGCCGCCGGAATCCCGATCCCGATTTCCAGCCGCCGTAGGCGCAGGCTTGCGAACGGCGAGCAATGGGTAGCCCGCCGTTTGGTCATCCGGTAACCGTCCGAACCGAGCCCAAGTCATTGACGGCGCGTAGTATTACACGCGTGCCTCAAGGACATGTCAGCAAATCGTAGGGGCCATGGGTTAAGTTAAGATGAATCGCCGGGGCGCAAGGCAAAGAAGAAATAAACGAGTGGGTTTTAGTAAGTAAAAGTCTGTAATGACATCTCCGCCGAGTTAAGCCATTCGAACATGAATAAGTAACAAACATACGCACACACTCACATACATCCTTCGCCTTTTTAAAATTAGTGTTATAGTCTGATTGGTTCTTTCATCCAAACGCATAAACCTCAGAAACCCCAGTGTACACGCCACCCAATAAAATAATAGCAACTTTTATCGATGCGCGTACGCACCGAGCTCCTAAGATCGTTTACCTGCTATAAATTATATCGCAAAATTGTCGATAATCATCTACCAGCGTCGGGCGATTTCATTATACTGTCCTGTACTTATTAGCGATAGCGTCATACCGTGTGTGCAGGGCCTTATGTTTTAGATCGGGGAATATTGCTGTTTAATACTTGGAAAGTTGGTTTTGTTTATTTATCGTGTGGATTAAGAAAAGGGACACCCTGTTTTGGAATTGTGTGGCCTTTAGTGTTAGTCGTCGATTGAAGTAAAAGCTTCGAAGGAACTGTAGCTAGATCATTTATTCATTAAAACTTCATAAAATACTAGGGACTCATTAGAATATACATACAGAGTTGCATCTAAGTGCGGAATTCACCAATAAAACTAATCGCGTTTTAACGTTTGGCTCGCTTAATCGCGTTTAGCCGCTGTTACTAGTGTCACTTGTCAGTATTTTTCTTTCGTTGTATTTTTACAAGTGACACTAGTGACAGCGGCTAAACGCGATTATGCGAGACAAACGTTAAAACGCGATTAGTTTTATTGGTGAATTCCGCCCTAAATCGGTCAAGCCGTTTAGGAATAGTTAGGTGATAAATACTCGTTTAGAAGAATCTTCTATGAATAAAAAAAAGAACAGCGGTTCGTTAGTCTCGCTAAGTCTCAAAAACGGCTGGACCGATTTGACTAATTTTGGTTTAAATATTCAAGATAGTCCAGAAAAGGTTTAAATGGTGAGAAAAATGGGAAAAAAATTATGAAAAAAAATCAACGCCATCTCTAATTAAAATGTCATTATAAAATGAATTATGCTGTTCTGGTAATACCAGTAGATGGCGTTATCCTTACTATTAGGCTGTACGAAGTTCGCCGGGTCAGTTAGTTTTAAATATAAACATATAGTGCGTCTTAGGAACTGTTGTATATGAATAATATTCGATGTTAAGAAAAGCCAGCTGCCGTTGCACAGTAATGCCAGTTACATAAATCTTACTCATACCTAATCATTCATGACTGACATTTACGCTGACGGCGCCCGTCACACTTCACACTGAGTTTTATATGATTCGTGAAATGCCAAACATACAGGCACTGTATTTCCCATGAATTTTGAAGCTAATTTTATTTCTCATATCCTAAACCAATATATGGCGTATGACGAAATCTTTTACGTAGTCATTTGACAAGATTGATTGATTGATTGATTTTTCAAGAAAATATAAAGATTTATCGTTACAATAAGATATTTATTTTCTTAATATGTAGTTTTTATGTATTTAAAAAAATACTTAACTATCATTATAATTATTTTTTTTTACATATTATAAAAAAGTCTTCACTGCGTTTATTCGAGTCTAGCTTTTTCCCGCAGTTTCGCCCCCGTACATAAAATATAGCCTATGTCACTCAGGAATAAAGCAGCTTTCTATCAGTGCCAAAATTTTATTTATGACTATTACTACAAATTTTCAGTTTTCAGATTTTTTCCTATACTTGTACTATGAGGCCTTACTTCATGCCCAGGATTCTAGGTCAACGGGAATACCCTATTAATTTTGATTCCCTTGAGAGTGTCGAAATACACGTTTTTTATATCCGTATCTTTTTTTTTTTTCATTAACTCAGAAGTTTGATTTTTGCAAGGAACCGCAGACCTGCGTATATGGTTTTAATTTCAACTCGATACCTTCACGCGTTCCAGAGATAAAGGGTCTTGACAAACAGACATACAGACAGACAGACGGACAACAAAGTGATCCTATAAGGGTTCCGTTTTTTCCTTTTGAAATACAGAACCCTAAAATCAAGCTACCTCTTTATAATATTAGTGTAGGTAAACTCAAAAGCCAATGAAAGGATTTTCATGCAGTTTTGACTTGAGAGTGATTCATGAGGAGGATTTAAGTGAAAGAAGAAAAGCAAAGAATTTCTAACACCCATGTGAAGTTGGGCTGGTCGCTAGTAGGTTTATAAATAGAAAAAAAAAACAGAAATTATTAAAAGATTTTTGTTTAAAAATACCCCGTTTTGTCTTTTTGTTTTGTTTTTTTAGATGTTTTTCTAAAAAATTACATAAAAATAATTTTAAACTCAAGGATATTATGATTAGTTTGAATTTTTTTTTTGTTTATAGGCTCGCATTTGACCACCATCTCACCTGATGGTAGGATGGTGATAGAAGTAACCTATTCACTCTTGACTCAATTTTGAGTGTATTTGCAAATCATTATCACAACATCGCCCACATGGACCAAACAAAAACTGTCAACCCTCCAACGTCTGCGCGCAACAAGTCGCTCCACAGGTGCCGCAGACGCCCGCGCCCCTGTCTTATTAACCCGCAGTAATCACACGAGACAAGCTTGCCGAGATAGATTGATTGGCCCGCTTTAGCTGGAGAACTTTGATGTCTTTAAGGCGGCGGGCGAAGGGTTAGCTTTGACGTAAGACTGTTTGAGATCGTTCTTAATGTGATTAGGAAAAATGTTTTAAATCGTGCATGGAATTAAATCGTAAAGAGGAAATATGTCGTGATGACCTAGTGGTTAAGGTACCTGCTTCTCATACATGAGGTGGCATGAGAGGTACGTTGGAAAGCAGGCAGGTACTAATGTGAATTTTTCTAAGTGGGCATAATATGGGCTGGTGCTGCAAAATGCCACCTGGCAGCTTTGGACTCGGTGGAAAGGCGTGCGAAGAGGCTAATTGGTGATCCAGATTTGGTTAAGTCCAATCTTCAAAGCCTTGAGCACAGGCGTAGGGTAGCTAGCCTTTCGGTGTTTTACAGGTTGCGTTTTGGAGTGTGTGCGCGGAAATAGCATGACTTGATTCATCTCATTTCTTCCATCGGACAACCCAACGTATGGCGAGCATCTACTCTTAAATTGTTAAAACCTCTACGATCCGGACTAAACGTTTTGCCTCGTCGTTTATACCACGTACATCGAAGGACCGGAACCATTTACCTGCTACAGTCTTCCCATCTGATCATAATTAAAGTGTCATCAACACAAGAGTGAATATAGGCTCTTAATAAACTAGTGCAAATCCCGCTCTTGGGCGGAGAGGGAGATAGTGTCAGACTTTTACTGACTAAAAACCCACTCCTGTTCCTTCGTTGCCTTCGTCCCAGGGCCCCGGGTTTCACACTACCCATGGCCCCAGTAGGCTTCGACCCTGCTGGGCCCCTACAATTTGCTGACATCTCCCTGAGGTGCGCGTGGAACAATACGCGCCGTCGACGGCTTGGACTCGGTCCGGACGGTTACCGGACGGTCGGACGGCAGGCTATTCATTGCTGAAAGTAACTTCCTATCCTGTGTGTTGCTACCACCCTAACTACCAATCTTTTAATAAACCAATCAGCGCTCACCTGTCAATAATAACACAAGGATATTTCAATACGCGCTATTTCGGTCTGCCATTGCAATCATGCGCAGTTCGGCCGATTTACGGCGGCTAATGGCGGGACCGGCGCGGGCGCAGACAAAACCGCACCTTTCATTACGGACTATTACGCGAAATGGAGAATTTCACTCAAGCAAATTGGTAGTATGATACAAAATTGACACTTGATTATCAATTAATTAACGTTGAAGAAGAAATTACGTTTATTTTGAAGTATATTCTTCACTTAAAAGACGGCTAATTTAACATAAGTAATAAGTAACTATATGATCAAATTATGCCTTGCCGTTTTTCATACTAAAAGCAATACTTGTGCCAGCCCAGTAGTGAACAGCGGCCATTTCTTCCACACTAAACTATATCATAACAACGGTTTTCCTTTGAAGTTTTAAAGCCTATCATTTATCCCTCCTTATAGCAATAGCTGCAAACTAATTTAGTTTGTTATTTCTAAACTACTCTTTTAAAACGTAATGAGACTCTTCTCAAATATTTAAAATATCATCATCTTCCTGCCCTTGTCCCATCTTATTTGGGGTCGGCGCAACACGTTTTTTTCTTCCATTCTATCCTGTCAACCGTCATACTATCACTAACTTCCTTTTCTTTCATATCACTGTTCACACAACCCATCCATCTTTTCTTTGGCCTCCCTCTCTCTCTCCACCCATCCACACCATCCACAAATACTAACTTTAAAAAAACAAAAAAATTGTGCTCACTCAAATAACTCACTCAATCTAAAATCTATCTTCACTAATACAGACACATCAAACGAAAAACGAACTGTCATCCTATCAACGAATTATCCCGTCAATTTATCACAGTAACAGGTGAAGCCGGGGCGCGGGGCGTGTCGTATTATAGATCAAAATGGCGAATATCGAAATGTCGTTGCGCGTACGCAGTCCTTGTGAGTTATTCGTTCGTGATAGTTCAAGAGGCGATGCCGATACTATATTTATCTGATATCAGGATGAAGGCGATTTATCTGTCTTCCTATTGTTTATTGGAGATTAGTTTTAGTTTAAATAGGATAATTTTTCACGCATAACAACATAATCGGTGAATTTAGGTTTGCTTTGTTTCTTTAGTTGCATTTTTTTGGGTTTGAATTTCAATTGAATGGATTGTGTGAGGAGTAATAGGAACGAAAAAGGAGTTAGTGATAGCGTGATGGGTGACCGAACGAAATGGAAGAAAGAAACATCTTCCGCAGACCCTTAGTAACACGGGACAAGGGCAAGAAGATGAAGATTGTCAATTGTCATGGTTGCAGGAATTCGTAGTATAAAAGTAACTCAGCTAGTAGTTAGTTTATATAATAAAAATGAAGGTCATTACTGTAATAATCAAGATCAAGTAGATTTGTGACAGGCAGACAGATACGCAAACAAAATGAAAGAAAAACAAGAAACACAAATAATACTGACACTGTAATATGGAAATATTGTAAGAACAACAATATTTTTTTAAAAGAGTAACCATGTAGTTTCTTGCAGGTTCTTCTCCATAGGAAACGAGCAATTTGGAACCGTGCACTAACTTCTGACGTTTTATAAGTGCCCATGTAGGCCTATGCGAAATAAAAACATTTGAATTTTGAAAAAAAAATTCGATGCTGTCAGATTTCTAGACGATCGAAAAGTACCTAATAATGATTTGATTGAAGTCAATAGTCGATTTATACTTGTATTTTTTCGTGATCTATATGAAAACCACTTTAGTATAAGTACACGCGATTTACGATAGTATTTTCAAAGCAGTGCGTAATCACATCAAAATTTCCTGTCTCGCTAACAAAGCCTGTTTTCAACTGCGATAATAATACTACAATAGTAATATATTCTCGGGTATAGTGACACTGGGAGACACCTGTACCAGTACAGGGTCGGCAGAACTGGTCACGACTCACTTGTACCTACTGTACCTGTAAATACCTAATTTACTGAGTTAGTGGGACTTTGTTGAGCTGTGATTGATGCTGACGTCGAGCTAAGTTAGGGAGCTTAATCTATATACGTACTACGATATAAAGAGGAAAATTTTGTATTTTTCTTTGTAAACCTGGTCTGATTTTAGAAATTCATTCACTAGTAGAATGCTATTTCATCACTAAGTAACATAGACATATATTTTCTATGTGAACGCAGGCAAAGCCGCTGGTAGTAGGTAGTATTGTGATAAAGATGGTGATTGATATAAAGTAGAGCAAGGTGCTTTGGGATAATGATGATGGAAAAAAATCAATGATATAGTAGTAAATGCCAAAGGAACAGTTCTTGAAGACAGTAGAAAAAAATATGTTAAGAAATGCGACAGCCAAGCACCAACCTCTACCAAGTAATTAACAAAAAGCAAGAAAGTGAGCTGTGAAAGAGATAATTCACTCTATACAAATTATTGAAGAAGAATGATGACATAAAATAATTAAGAAATCAAAAAGAACTAATACTACTACTTAATGATACTATATTCTATTTGAAATATCTGTTATTTATTTATTGTACACAACTACCACAGTATTGTCTTTTTTAACCCAAAGGTTGACTGGTAGAAAATGCCTTGTTACATTAAGTCCGCCTTTGTACCACTGCTGTACATGAATTTTATATAAATAAATAAAAATCAAATCAAACGTTATCAGCACACCAAAAACCTCAAGATCAATCCACCAACAGAACCTCACGACAGATATTCCCCTATTTCAGACAACCACTCTATTTTAAACATTCTTAATACAAAACCACGTAATACATTACGAGGGACACGGTGACATTAAGTATCGTTAGCTGTAGAGGTCGTGGGCCCAGTCACGAGTGCCATGTACTGTGTACCTGATGCATAGACAACAACGTGTCGACAAGATGGATGCTGGCAGGAGATAGGCGACTGTAATTGAGATGTTTTGACGGTAAATGTTGAAGGTGTTTCAGTTTTGGAGTATTTCTGAAAGGCTGTGATGTGCAGGTGACTACACCTGCACCTATCCACTAGGATAGGTGATGTTCTGTACAAATCTAGTCTAAAAGTAAAACTAAAAATGGCAAAGCAAATAAAAGAAACAATGTCATGAATATCAGTCTTAGTATTAAGTTAATAAAACAAATAAAAAAAAACTTAAAACAAAATCAAAGCGTTTTTTTTTAAATAAACCAGTTACATGCACTTCTGCATTATTAAGAAGTCGGCCCATCAGGAAAACGATGCTAATTGCACAATCCAAAGCGTAGATCTCTATGGAGAAGAATACGCAAGAAACGCCATGGACACTGTTCAATTATGGAAATATTACGAATATCCTGGTTACATAAAACCTTTCTAAAGAAGGTTCTAATAGAAACTGCTAATAAGTTCGCTAAGGTTTATTAATTTTTATTACATGGTGATTAAAATAATAAAGGTATTTGCAGTGTTATTGAAGCCAAAGTAGACTGCCATAATATCGTAAATCTTTCAACTAATACCGTGAGAAAGAAGTAATAAAATTAAAACAGTAAATCACCCGCGAATTTATTCGAGCGATGACTTTTTATCGTCAATTCAAAAATATCACTCCTAGGTGTGTAACAGTTTTAAAATCTAAATACCGATGCAATGCGTCAGTATTTGTAAAAGGATACGTCGTTGAAAAACCCACACTGCTATAAAATGTGTAAGTTCTAAGTAGGTAGCCCTAACTGTCACACTGAACCAAAGCAAATAAGGTTAAGGATAAACAAAGTACTAAAACTTTGAGTAATATAGTCATTGAAAAATATCTATTGATATGAGAATTCAAAGATGAAACAGTAAAAACGAAAAATAAAGAAAAGGAAAACACTAAAGACAGTTACGACTGGTCAATAGACTTCACTACTGCAGAACCTTTCATTATTGCTACCGTTGAAATTAAAACAAATAAACTTAACCCAAAACTCACACAAACCGAAAATTTAAGGATTGTCGCTAACCAAGTAAAAGAAGACTCAATAATTTACGTCAATCCAGTAATTAACTTTTCTCGAAACACTGCAGTTCTATCCACATTTCCACAATAGCCTTTGATTCCATAAATACACATGAAGCATCCGATCAATGCGAACTTAAAAAAAATACCTGTCGCCGTATCACTAAAATAGTTTCCACCAGCGACTTCACCCGAGTAAATGTAAAAAAAACATCCGAAAGAAACATAAGTGATACTGCTGGGATATAACGTATACAAAGTGCTGTTACAGGACATGGTTTATGCGTCTGCCAAATGCTATCCAAATCCGTCCAGCTGTTAATACAGACATACACACATAGTCACATACCCACAAATAAACTTTCAACTTTATGATATTAGTATGAAGTGTACTGTCACCAGACATTTAGGTCAATTTTCATTTCGAAGCACCTATCGCAGTTATGGGTAATGTAGCCTCTCCACCAATCGATGGTTTATGAGCCGTCAAAGCCGATGACATGGGAGACCATGACAAAACCATAAGAGCCACGTTAGACTACACGGTTCCAGCGGTAAACACTATTGAAGGGCCCCGACATCTTGGCGAGATGTTATTGATAGAATTTATCAGCGATCCAGTTCGATGATTGGTGCGAGGTATGAGCGTTAGCGAATTTGACAACGGCGGGCGCGAATTTGACAAAGACTGATGATTTTTAGATGTATGTAACAACGGTAACTTTACAAATATGGAAATACAAAAATTAGGCAGATGTGTCTTCGAAGAGTTTGACAAACTTCTTGTTAAGCGTGTGAAACATTATAATAACATTTATTCTGACTTAAAAACAAACTAAAAATATGGAGAAAAAGACAGTGAAGTTATTTAACGCTTAATGTTGTCCAACTACTAGCTTTCCTCATACAGAGCCAAACATTTATAAAATAAAATAAAAACTGGGCATGTGCGAGTCCGACTCACAGAAAGTATGTTCCCTTGGGACAATTTTCTACTTTCACGTGGCTCAATCTGCTGGCTACTGAATGCGCGGGCTGCGGTTAGTTAGATATAAGTAACAAAAAATAAAACCAACATACCACAGTGTCTCAAGACGAAAACAACATACTACAGTGTCTCAAGACGAAACCAACATACCGCCAGTGTCTCAAGACGAAACCAACATACCACAGTGTCTCAAGACGAAACCAACATACCACAGTGTCTCAAGACGAAACCAACATACCATAGTATCTCAAGAAAAAACCAACATACCACAAAGTCTCAATACGAAACCAACATACCACAGAATGTCAAGACAAAACCAACATACCACAATGTCTCGAGACAAAACCAACATACCACAGTGTCTCAAGACGAAAATCTATGACCAGTGCGTGTTGCCAGTGATGACATATGGCTCTGAAACGTGGTCGCTCACAGTGGGCCTTATCAGAAGGTTTACAGTCACCCAAAGGGCAATGAAAAGGGCTATGTCCGGAGTTTCCTTGCGTGATCGAATCGAAATGAAGATATCCGCAGGAGAATCAAGGTTGCCGCCATAGCGCGAAGAATCACCAAACTAAAGTGGAGTTGGGGCCGAAAGGTTCTGGAGTAGCGTTCGCATACCAGAAGACGCAGCGTTGGAAGGCCTCTTACAAGGTGGACCGATGACTTAATAAAGGTTGCGGGAATCCGATGGATGCGAGACGCACAGGACCGTTCATTGTGGCGACACTTGGCAGATGTTCAATAGTGGACGTCTTTTGGCTGAAATGATGATGATGATGAAGAAAAAACGACAGCAAGAAAATACAACTTAATTGTACTACACCAAAAAGTAACAAAAATTATAAATAAACTTCGATCTTTAGGTACAATGGCGGTCTTATCTCTGTCAGCGATATCTACCAGACAGCCTTCTACCAGACAAACAAGATCACTGAATCCCTTCGAGTGTTTGAAGAAATTGTAATACTGTTTAAGGCAGAGCCACTGAGGTACCCGCTGTAAGCTTATTCCTTATTCTATTGACACAAAGTTGAGCTGAACATCGGGCGTCAAGGCGCGTTAGAGTCACGCTGTAAGCGAGTATACCTGCGACTTCAAGCGTCTTGCGGCCGCAGGAGCCTGTTCCTCCTCGTTTGGTATAGTCGCGTCCAAAGTATTAATCCTTGAGGTTGCTTCCGGCTTTAGATTTAGTCTCGGAGGTGTCGAGACTTTGAGGTGGATATGTTTTCGCAATTTTACACTACTGCTGCCGGTGGCGTCACTCGCGTGTTTTCAGAAAATTAAACTAAGGGAACATCTACTTCTGGGATAAAAAAAAAGCATTACATTCCAGGACATGGTCTCCCCGTTTACCAAATATCGTTCAAATTCGTTTAGAAGTGAACACATACACACAAAATGTTTGTCTTTATAGTATTAGTGTGATGTGTGATCTCAAAAACACGTTAGCGTTAAAAAAATATAAGTATGAGGACTACATAAAGTAACCAAAGACATATTGAACAGAGTTATATTGGCAAATAGCAAGAGAGTAATGAACTGTTGCCCAATTTGAATTCAAAATTGAAAAGAAAAAAAATAATGTTCGTCCCCCGCCTAATTCAATTGAAAATGGTGGTTCTTTTTTTCCTTTCAATTTTACGAGAAACCATCACCAACCACCAGAAACTTCATCTTTAGTCATTGAAAATGTATGATCCTAAAATTGTTTTTAAAACGTTCAAAAATCGGAAATGCGCTCTTAGTTTCACAGTCAATGGCAATAAGCAGAATTATGCTACATCAATTAACCTTACCTTTAATAAAATTAAACAAGAAATATTATCAAAATTATGTATCAACTACGAAAATAATAACTAGCTAATAAATCGTATCTTTATGTATGAAGCATGAGAACAGCACAGTTAGCGCCACCTGCCGGCGGCCGCGAGAGTTACGGCGCGACACAGCAACTGTTAGGACACCTAGATTAAGTAAGTACTTTATCTACACGCTACTACTATGTGGAAGTGTTTATTATCATTATCAATGTTATCGTTCACTAAGAAGTACTAGCAACTATTTAACTTTTATTATACACAAATTCAAAAACGTTTAGTTTTGGGACCCTGTTATTAAGACTCCGCTATCCGTCCGTCTGAACCGTGATAGTTACACAGTTGAAATTTTCACAGATGATGTATTTCTATTGCCGCTATAGCAACAAATACTAAAAAAAACAGGCAAAAGTGAGTCGGACTTGCGCACGGGGGGTTCCGTACAAACTTACCTATATAAACAGCTCAATTCCCGAATTTAGTTACGAAGATTTTTCCGAATTTGAAAATTTTTTTTTGGTGACGTAACAGTAAATTTACAGTTTTCTGATTTATTTCCTATACTTGTGCTATGAGACCTTGCTTCATGCCAAATTTCACCTTAATCTCATACCTTAAGAACGAGTTGCTGACGATTCGGACACAATATATTCGGACACCACCCAATCTATTCAAGCTGTTTAATACAATGAGAAAAAAAAATGTTTTAAATGTGCCAATTCGGATGCTGTCTCCGAACATTTTGTATCCGAATCGTCAGTCAGCCTTAAGAACAACGTAAAATGCATCTTTTCAACTTAAAAAATTACAAAATATCTCGAAAAAATAAACAAGTAAACCCACTATCTTTACCTGACTATTTAGTACAATCAATCGCTCTTACTAAACTAAAGTTATAGCCTGACCCACTCCTATCGGCTCACACGATATAAATAGTGACTTATGTAAACACTAAAAATAAAGCGGTCAATAATTTAGTTCCAGATGAGCGGCCAACGATCAATCTGGCAGAATGGCAGGCCACTGGCATCAATCTGGCAGAAATGGCAGGGGGATGGCAGGGGATTGGCATCCATCTCTTTGGTAACTAATCTATGATTGTGATGACTGGACTGGGCAGTGAAGGACTGTTATGTGTGAAGGGTTCAAATAGGGATGGGGGAATGTTTCTCTCATTGTGCAACACATTTGCAATTGCAATAAGTATTGCAACAGTTTTATTAGCCTTGAATATCTAACGAGTGGCGAGGTGGAACAAGTTGAATATTATATCATTTTCATTGCCTTAGGTTTATTTTATCATGTATAGGGTCTCATTTAACCACGATCTCACCTAATTTTAAACGATCATGTGGTTGACGTAACCTGTTCACTATTAACTTTACGATCCCTAGGTTGTAGCAATCAGGAAACACAGACTCCGACAGAAAATTCAATTCCTTAGCCGTACGCACAAAAATGTTCCCAAACGCTTTGTATGTATTGTTGGTATGTCCACTATACCGGTGGCGCAGCGCTGTTCATCTAGGTAGCAATAAAACTGTGCGTTTTTTTTTCAAATAAACTATTTGCAAACATTTTTTACTAGTCAAGTTGTAGTCCAGTCGGAAAGATGAAACTAATTATACATTTAAATGTGAAGATCTATATGGAGAAAAACTTGTAAGAAACTCCACAGATGGTCTTTTAAATCAAATCCTAGTTACCTACACATTTCTTGTAGCTTCTATTATTAGTTTATATTCTTTCTTTGCTTGTATTGTGCGCATTTGAGTTAGTATTCTTCAGTTATTTTTACATACTAGAAAATACAAAAACTTATGCTTGAAAATAATTCTTCATTTTGTGAGTCGTAAAATTATCAGCACCGAAGAAGCTCAGAAAATTTTAAAACCGACTGTCTAGTGATACAGTCGGTTTATAAACAGTCTGTGTAAGTCCGTCAAACTACAATTTCCGTACCGTACCTGTGCCTACATAGAGTAATATTATTTTAGCACCAATTGTGGCACCTAGTCGACATAACATTCGCTCACCGCGACATCTATTACAAATAAAAGGAGCATCACCCACTCAAGCTATCAACATCTCTCCATCACCGATACCGTATAAAGATAAGCCTCATTCTATATTTATTTCACTGTCCGTCTGTACATCGCCATCTCCGAAACGGTAACTCACGTCGCCAATAACAATTTATATCGATACCGAACGGTTATTGAATAGACCATCGATAAAGATTCTCGAAAATCGAGATTCGATTTAAGTGAATATGCCTGCAACGATCTATTTTCGTTTTACATAATCGTTTTTGCACCTTATCATTAGAGTTGCAAGTTCGAATTTTATTTGGCAATTTTGCTTGTGACGGCAGATCCAAATTGGTGATTTTCTATTAATAGGTGTTTCTAGTTGTAATTTAAATAATTTATTGGAATATTTGCGTCGTACTAATAAACATGTCGCTTCACAGAGTGTCACAGTCTTTTATACATTTGTGTTATGTATATCGGATGATAATCGTTTTGTTGAAGAATTAATCAGACGTATTTAGCTTGGCGCTTTCGTCGGCCGATTTTTACATAATATTACAAACGAGTTTGCACGGTTTTTTAATTGATTATGATGAGGTTCAACGGTTACGAAGTTATTTGTTTTATTTCTCAGTTATCAACTAAACATGTCGATATATGGTGAAACTTCATGACATTAAAGTTGACCTTGAATTGAATTTCGTAATACAGAGATATATGTATTATAAAGGCTGTAAAGTTTTTTGTAATTTATTTATAATAATGAAAAGTCAATTGATGTTATCAGATTAAAGTCTGTGCACCTGTTAAAAATGTAGGGTTTTTTATTGGGTGGGTAAGTCTTCTTATGACTAATCTCGCTCTTGGGGGGAGCGGGAGATAGTGTCAGACTTTTACTGACTAAAAACCCACTCTTGTTCCTTCTTTGCCTTCATCCCAGGGCCCCGGGTTTCACTTTCACACTGCCCGTGGCCCCAGTAGGCTTCGAACATTTTTGTTCATAATTCGACGCTTTCCGCAACGAAGGGCGTATAGACCATTTTTGCCAAATTGACTTTTTGATGTAGTCTTACTTAGTTTTCACGCTCTTTCTACCTGCATATTTAAAATTGCGCTACGTTGAAAAATAAAAATGGTTTTTACTACTCAATATTTTCTTAACGCTAAACGTTACGCATCTCTTTTTCGAAAAACCAAGTCGTAAAAACACTTCTTTTACATTACGACAACAAACTTGCTGTATCTACAAACAAACATATTTTGTTGAATACAAAACGGGGTAAAACTTGCTTCACGGCACCTGTAACATCCAATTTGATTGCAATTACCAATTAATAATAAATGTGTTTAGATTTTTAGAACCATTGTATTTCATTTTTATTCAACTTATTATTATTTATATTAAAATTACCTACAAACCATCATTATTAATTCAATTATATTTATCCCTACTAATAAAATTGCCTGTAGATTCATTGCATTGGTATTAATTTGAGGGTGCATCGTATCTCCATATTTTGCGAAAAGCATGGTCTTTAAAACTATGTAAATTACCCTTATATTTAAGTGCATAACTGGTTTTTACCGCAGACTTTTGTTATCAAGCCATTTAATTAAGGGATGTATATGTATATTATTATTTTTTTTCGTTTTCATGGGTGTCCATGCTAATTTCGTTAATAACTATCGTATATTACTGTAATTAAATGAAGCAAAAAACAGTCAAAATTTAAGAACTCTCATGCTAGGACTTTTTTTTATTGGGTGGGAAAATCATCTTATGCCAAATCGCGCTCTTGGGTGGAGCGAGAGGTAGTGTCAGACTTTTACTTACTAAAAACCTACTCCTGTTCCTTCGTTGCCTTCGTTCCAGGGCCCCGGGTTTCGCTTGCACACTACCCGTGGCCCCAGTAGGCTTCGACCCTCCTGGGCCCCTACGATTTCCTTGAGGCGCGCTTGGAACCGGACGCGCCGTCGACGTCTTGGGCTCGGTCCGGACGGTTACCGGACGGTCGGACGGATATGCTAGGACTCAATTTTGTAAGAATATAAACGAAAGAGATATTTGAGAAAGTTTTTTTTTACTCTTGCTCATAGCCAAAACTATGAGTTTTGCAATTACGGCCTTTGTAGCGTAAAGCGTCGATATATAACTATAGAGGAAGCAAATAAGTAATAAAATAGTATCCTTTAAAATTAATGTAGAAGTCTGAACCTAAAAACAACATATTGCACAGTAATTAACATGGAAATAGGAAGCTAAACAGATACGAAATGTTTTCTGTGAAAGTCTACTAAATATCCTATTTCATCTTAATCAAAACACTTTATTTACAGTAATATTGCACCATAATTATTGAATATTCATTTATTAAGTCCTTATATTCAATTAGCAAAGAATAAGAAGAATTAAAATATCTTCGTCTCCTAAACCCACACCGCTTATAAATATAGATATAAAATCCTAATACACTTTAAATACCGATAAATCAATCGATTTCGAAATCGATTAGCATTTAAAAACACACAATATCGAATGATCACTTTATGGTTGTAGAATTTGAATTCTCGTGAAGAGCCTATTCGAATCACAGATTTAAATTTCGAATCGAGTTAATCAGCGATTGAGATCCCGTTTTTATCGACTATTTGCATTCGATTTTTTTCGTGTGTAATTCTATATTTTGTTAGCGATTAGCACAATATTAATATTATTTTTATTATATGTACGATTACTTTGCTACCAAATGTTTGAGATCGTGTTAAAATGTCGTTGATATGGTTATAGGCCGTTTGGAGTCGATTATAGCCATATTTGGCTTTGAATATAGGTCGTAAATTAATAATACAATGTAATTATGTCTTCCGCGTGATTTGAGTTATTACTGTTTACTGTTATTTTATGTAAAACTGTTTTGTATATCAGTCAAACTTATTTTCCATGAAACTAAATTACCACTTGTCAACTTTAAAGACCACTTTTTAAATAATTACATAGTTGCTAATTAGAATCAGCAGTAAGCATTCTAATATACCTACAATCGACATCGACCGCATCGTTGCTTTCATTCCCCCTAGCCAAGTTACGATCCTTTCGTTTGCGTCGAACGGCTCGAGTAGGCCACGACTACGATTCCTTTGTTCTGACGTCATCTCAACGCTCAGTCACGTGGTCTGAACAAAGGAATCGAAGGCGTGGCCTACTCGAGGCGTTCGGCGTGAACGAAACGATTGTAACTTAGTTAGGGGGGCAGGTGAGAAAGCGGTCAAGCACAAACCTATCAACAATAATAAAAAAAAAAAACAAATAGACCAGAGTATTTTAAATACGAGATTAACTTGTCCTGATTTAAATTGTATATTTAAGGATTATTTTTTTTTTTACATAACCTGTTAATCACTAGAAATCTCGAAAAAGTCTAAAATTTTGTGAATCCATAAAATTACCTGACTTATGATCTCAACTCTTATATTTATGAATAGCTTCTGCCAGTGACTTTCTCCATACAAACTTTGGATCCCCGTTTCATCCCTTTAGGGTAATTTTGCAAAATCCTCTCTTAATCGCCTACGTCATAAAAGGAAACCTTGTGCAAAATTTCACATTCCTAATCCCAGTAGTTTCGGCTGTTTGTTGGTATCTTAGTCAGTCAGTTTCCTTATATAGATCAGTTACCAATTACACGTTCGATTCAGTCAATCAGCTTCCACTTTTTTTTATTCTTGATAGGTTTGCTCTTGACCGCTATCTCACCTGATGGAAAGCGACGATGCGGTCGACGATGGAGCGCGCTTACCTAGAAGTAACCTATTCACTCTTGACTTAAAGATTCCCGGGTTGTAGCCATCAGGAAACACAGATTCTGGCAAGGAATTCCACTCCTTAGCTGTACGCACAATGAATGTGTTCCCAAAACGTTAAACGTAACGTTATTTATTGGTAAAAGTTAGTAATGCTTGGTAAGATACGTATAGTAAACGGTCATAATTAAAGTGACGAATTCCAAGCATAACATAATACATTTGGAACGATACCACGCGACCGGATTCCGCTTATGCAAATATTAAGTGAATTATACAAGAGTCAAGCATCACGCTACCGTTAGGCGGACTCGGCTGTCACTGCTAATATATTTATGATGTACAAAACTATAGGAATGCACTTAATTAGGCTGAGTTTTGAATGTTTATACATCAACTTATGATATTAAGCTGTTTTAGACGGTGGGAAATGTAAAAAAAAAAACAAAATTACTTATAAAGCACGCCATTTTGCTCTTTTCACTGTTATAATGCGATAATATAGATTTATTTATTTAAGTATTTAAAATTTATTTACAACAGTAGTACATGATCATCATCACCTTTCAAACGAAAGTCGTATACTGCTGGAAAGGTATAGGCCTCTCCCAAGTGTCGCAATGACCGGTCCAGTGCGTCACGCATCCATCGGATTTCTCGGTACACCTTGTGGGAGACTTTCCAACGCTGTATTTTCCGGTACATGGTCACCACTTCAGTGAATTAAAAAAAAAAAAACTACAGTACTGTAGTAAGTATGCAACAACAAATAAATTATTCTAAAATCGAATTAAGATAAGGTACATATTAACACTGAGAAAACTTCATTATGACTTATAATTAATATTTGAAAGAAGAAGAGGAGTTAGAAGAATTTCTATCAGAAACCAAGAATATTTATCAATATATACAACAACATTTTGAGCAAAACTTAAGACTACTTTGTAACTCAAGTACTTAGAAACTTCCATCACACCATTTTTATTAAAATACTCATAAAACACTAAGGCTCGTGAGGTTATCTGGAAACTATTGATCGTTGATAGATTTACTAATACGAAGGTGAAAAATAAACCGTTCTTAGAGGCCAGTATTATTTTATGATTCGTTCTTGTTCAACATAAGGTGACCTATGACTCTTACGGATTAAACAAAACTATAAACTTGCACACACATTTAAAACTTCTATAAGTTAGGGTGTCATTAAAACTAAAATGGCCGCTAGATGTCTGATCGATACCAAATTTCCGATACGAATATATCAATAGACACAATTTCCATAGATTAAAGAAGATTCAGAAGTGTCTTAAAATCACTAGAAAAATAACCTGATGGTCACGAGACGTTGACATTAATTAGTAGAAACATGTTCTTTTTTATACGACAGATACAAATCCAACATTTTATGTATTTTAAATTGATTTTACACAGCAAACATTAATATTTCTACGGCACATATTTATCTTGATTCCAGTTGATATTGGCGTGAAGCTTTAAAGTCAATTTTATTTTGATTGAAATAAGTTTATAGAGCTGTTATTGTGTATCTTTATTTTCTAGTAGCTCTTGAATATTTTGTGACTCATATGTCCTGTGAGTCATTAGATCGAAAATATATTACCTAGTTTAGTTGACGGCTTGAGAAGCGTATTGACTTAAACTTGTCTTTGCGAAAGATCTCCTTATAAGTCTTTTTATGACTTATTAACTATTTCTAGTTTAAATGCAGCTGTCAATCTTGTTTCTACATCAATATTTAGGACATATTCAATATATTTCACCTTTAGAGACGCGTTTACAAAATTTAGTGAAAATCATCAGAACTGTTCTAAGCAATTGCTAGGTTTTCAAAAAGAAAAGTCCCTTTGATTGTTACATATATATATATATATATATATATATATATATATATGTCGGAGAAGTCAATAGTACGGAAGCTTAAGAACGAATGAACGAGCTAAGTGAAAAGTGACACATGTCACTTTGACAGAATCCGCACTGACGTTTGCACGAACCGAACAGATAAAAGCGCCGACCGCAGAGGGGCGGGGCTCTTTCCTGTATTGGCAGCCGTGCTAACAACATCGTCTTTCGGAGACTGTTTCACGGCTCGTTGTGTGAAGTGAATACCGAAAGCTTGCATTATAATAAATCAGTTGTATGATCTGGAATAGTTTGTTTATTGCTCGATACCCAGCCAGCGCCCACAAAACAGAGTCCCTCGACAGAGCTTCAACGATGATCGGCATCCTTCCGCCGACATCAGAATTGGGATTCCGAGCAAATAAACAAGCGTAGCACGAAGGTTACGTAACGTCGGTCATGAAGAAAATGGCAAGAGCGAAGACAAGTGGCGGTTATTATTTGAAATGGAAAATTAGAAAGTGAAGACCTGGAATGAAGTACTGGACCGAATAAGATTCGAAGTTCCGTTTATCAATGTCATTATCAGTTTTGGTCTGATTAGGTTTTTTCTGGGGTTTTTCCCTAATCCCGAGCAACGAATGTTGGACCATGATGACATTGTTTCCCCAGAGAGAAATAGGAACTGAGTAAATCACCGTGTACTACCCAGATTGTGACTGGGACAAGACCGACGCAAAAGCACGTTCACGATGTACCACTTTCCGATACGTGTTTTGCTGATAATCTGAAGTCACCAGTGATTACAGCAAGAATTACAAACTTTTACTTACCTAAAGTGTAAAATGTAAAGTGCAGTGCGTGTGTGTGCATGCCTGCTACCAGATCTGAAAACATTTGACACAAAACGTATGAAGACATCTCAAACGTCACCTGTCAAATGTTTCCACTGTGGAAAAATTGGACGAAGCAGGCTGTGTTTTCATAAGCAAGAAACAGTAGGAAACCGACAGAATAACGTGATATTCAAGCTTCAATATTCAATCCCATGGCCAGCCATATCGTATCCTGCAAATGTGGCAATATGCAAGGTCACATCTCCTTCCGGTGTCCTGATGAAAGTGACTCAGCGGTGACGGTGACGCCAAGGCATCACGTAGCGAGCGAGAGGTTGACTGACGTGTGATGTCGATTCTCCACCAGGAACAAGGTCAGGTATTCACATTCCATTTTAATTCTGGTGCTGAGTGTTGTCTCTTTCACTTTAAAGTCTGTCATCACTATTTCACGGCAAATGTAAACACAGTGTTGTTACATTGAAGGGTTAGTTTAGTGTGTTCAGATTACTTGCATAGTTTAATTGAGATTTTGTTTCATGCTTTGCCCAACATCAGATTTATTTGCGAAGTGATATTTTGGCCGTGACATATTGTTGCAAGGGTTCAGTTCAAATAGTATGAACACGACACATTTTTTTGAAAAATCGCTAAAGTTCACGACGTAAACAATTGTAATTACAACTACCCTCATGAGATCCAGTACCGTTTCGATTTTTTTATGACAGTTATAATTCCTCCATAGATAATTTTGACGTTATTGACACTGACGTGTGCCTAGAATATAAATCTGCGATTGTTTCTACGTTGATTGGATAATTAGACTATTTTATTATCGGTATACTACAAACGCGTGTTACAAAAAGCGAACGTATCCGTTTAATTGACTCATCTTTGACTGTATAAAGACGACCATAGCGGTCTAGCGTGGAAAAATTTAAAAAAATGCGTGAGCGTGTGCAAATATTATTCGTCAGAGTAATTTGGTGTTTGTTAGTTTAGCTCTTTTAACTTAAAAACCCGACCGGTCAGATATAATATGCAAAGATTGCGTGAACTAAATAACAATGTGCCCAATCGGTATTCGTTAGAACTTGTCTTAGACAAAATAACCCGTTTACATAGTGCGCGTTATTTTACAAAATTAGATTGCGTATCAGGTTTTCAGTAGTGTTTATGACAGCGGACAGTCGGTAGTTTCGAAATGCAATCTGATTTTTTCAACGTAAGATTGATAATGTTCTCAAGCGAATAGGTAAATACCTACTTACAACGTAGTTTGAGTTGTCGATATTTTGATTATTTTGAAAACTATTGAGATCGCGATCATGTCGGGAGATTTGAAGTAGTTTTGAGAACGTCGACTAAAACCGGATTAACGTTAAATTTGAAATAGTAGTCGTTTTTGATAATGCAATTCAAGTTGCGAGGCTTAATCCGTGGCGGATGCCATTCGGTATGGTTAGATCCTAGGCGGGTGATGCCAAGTTGCGAGGCTAGATCCTAGGCGGGTGATGCCATAGAGTGTGGCTAGATCCTAGGCGGGTGATGCCAAGTGAGGAGGCTAGATCCAAGGCGGGTGAGACCATGGGATATGGTTGGATCCAAAGCGGATGATGCCCTATAATAGTGCCGCGTGTGACCTCTGGTCACGAAATCATTTCTTATCGATTTTAGTCGCGCGTTCTCAATCGTTAAAGAACAGTTGATGACGCGTTGCGCAACATAGTGTAGGTTTGATCTGACGAAGGAAAGACTCGATAAATTTGCGGTAGGAGACTTTGTTTCGATTATGAACGAGGAGCATAACTAAACTAAGTTAGACTCAACATTTAGTAGTTGAGACAATGATCAGATTTGATTTGTAGCCTGTACCTTAATTGGAATCGGTATCTAGCGGTCACAGTGGTCCGTAAGTACGCGGTATCCAATTCAATTCAAATTGCGATCAAACGTGGGACGTAATGTAAGAAACCTTTAAGTCGTGAGAGACTTGGCATTCCTGGAGGGATGCGCAGGAATGGTTGAGTAACTTGAGGTTACTGGGCTATTAGTAGCCAGAGAAAGATCACACGTAGAGCTTAATGATTAGTGTTTTGGATTAGTTTAATTAGTTGTGTGTATAGTTAAGAAAGATGCCTGAAAGTCATGTACCAGTCGAAGTAGATGAGTAGTGATCACAGTAGTGATGAACAAGCCTGAGTTGTGGGGAGCACGCGAGTAAGGTTCTTTATCAGCCGTAGTAAAGTTGACGGTTCCAGTAGCTAGCGCGTTTAGCTCTGACGGAAGTCATGGTGGGTAGTCAATGAGTGATACCCAATGTGATCCACGGGTGGTGGATGCACATGTGAGAGAGCAATTGTGATTGCTGTTCGGCAATGAGTGCCGTGGCGTTAGAGTGGTTTACTCGTGGGGGGCTCCTAAGGCTTTAAGATGAGAACAAGGAACGTTGGTACATGACTGGATGACGGTTTCTATTACCCATTTTTTAAATTATTTGGCTTATTGAGTAAAGTTTTGTTATGACATTGAACGTTAGAGAATATTAGTTTTCTTATGAGAAAGGTTTGAAGTCATGATGGTCAGAAATGGCCGAGTGGAACAAGTACTGTGCTAGATTTGTTGTTTCAGAGTAACACACAGAGGCGGACGTCTTTTGGAAGTCTCGTCATTGGACGTCTTCCGGCTGAACTGGTGATAATGAACACAGTGCGACGGATGGCTTGTTGGGACATTTCGTCAATGGACATCTTCCAGCTAATGTGGCGATGAAGACTAACACACAGGGACGTGTGTTCCGCAGGATGGCCGTGTCGGAGAAGTCAATAGTACGGAAGCTTAAGAACGAATGAACGAGCTAAGTGAAAAGTGACACATGTCACTTTGACAGAATCCGCACTGACGTTTGCACGAACCGAACAGATAAAAGCGCCGACCGCAGAGGGGCGGTGCTCTTTCCTGTGTCGGCAGCCGTGCGAACCACAACGTCTATTTTCGGGGACTGTCTCACGGCTCGTTGTGTGAAGTGAATACCTAAAGCTTGCATTATAATAAATCAGTTGTATGATCTGGAATAGTTTGTTTATTGCTCGATACCCAGCCAGCGCCCACAAAACAGAGTCCCTGGACAGAGCTTCAACGATGATCGGCATCCTTGCGCCGACATATATATATATATATATATATATATTTCTACATATTTTAAACACATTGCTTTTGCAATATTTTTTTAAATTATATAGACTTCAATGTCCTTAAATTCGTTCGTAATTTATTTTGTTAACATCTCATTTATTGATAGTTGTAATTATTTTTATTTTTCTTGCTTTTTTTTTGTATAGCCTCTTTTTTATAATGTGAGAACATTGTAGAATCCACGAATTCTTAGATTACTTCCTATTATGACTCACTTTTATATAATATGATTATTTTGATTGTGCTTTTGGGAACAATATTGACTAATCTACATTGTTCTTACATAATATCTATAAATACTGTATCATGAAAATATTGTAACATCAACCACTGTTTTTAAAACAGTAACCATGGAGTTTCTTGCCGGTTCTTCTCCATAGGAAACGACCAATTTGGAACCGTGCACTAGCTTCAGACGTTTTATAAGTACCCATGTAGGCCTTCGTGAATTTTTTTTTTTTTTTTTTGATGACTTGACCAAATCCGTATAGTCTAATAAAAACATTGTGAAATTTCGGTTCCGCATGTCAATCATCATTTTTTGCTTTTCGATGATTGTTATCGCTTATTAAATGTAATTGAATCATATCAATCAAGAGTGTAGCAAAATGTTGGACATTTAGACTCGCTAGCCAATAAAACTGAAATTCACTTTGTCTTAGCGCTTTTACCTTAAACACTAACAAAACCACCACCAAGCCTGTCTTTCCAATATATCATAATCTGTCACCCCTCCAGCACATAATTACACAAAGCAAGCTACATGACACAAACGCAATGCATTATTGCGCCACCCTGACCTATAAGGTCGCGTATCATTGACCCAATGTGCCTAAATCTACGAGATACATGCGTTATCGTCACTTTGAACTTATGTTTACCCGTTACCTACTATTGTATTATAATTTATGACAAACATCGTTTATCACTCATATTCAAGTTAGTTATAATGGTTAGGTATATTCCTTAATTTTGTTTTTGTCAATTCACCTTTCTGTTACTACCTCTCGTAGATTGTCTGTTAAATTTTTACATAGAATATTAAAAGATCAATCTACAAAGCCTGGAGAATCGACGTAGGGTAGACTTGATTCCGTCATCGCCTTTCTACCATCGAACAACCCGACGTACAGCGAGTGTCCAATATTACATTGTTGATACCTCTACGTCTACGATCTGGATTAAGCGTTTTGCCTCGTCGTATAAGCTGCGTACATCGAAAGACTAGAACAATATGCCTGCTGCGGTCTTCCCGTTCGATGACAATTAAACTATCTTCAAGGCTGTGTGTGAGTAAAGCACTAGTTATATCAATTTAAAAAAACATTTCTTTCGTATTTCATATATTCTCATAGTCAACTAAAGGCTTTCTCATATATGTCTAATTCTTTTCATTCTGTACCTTCTCCAACCGCTCTGGTACACCATCTTTTTACCAGAACTTTATTTTCATATTGAACATTGTTTTAAGTTTTGCTTTTCCAAGCGACTGCACTAATAAAAACAAGAGTTATAAAAACGCAACACTGGTTTGCAACACTGCTGAAGCTAAACAGTCAATATTGACTCATTTATAGAAAACAACAATACCCTTAAGTTTAATTACCTACACAAGATAAAATTTGCTTCCACACGAGCTTGCAGAAACTCCATACGCTATAGACTAAAATCTCAAAATATCTCTTCCCATAGCTATCTAATTTCTAGAGGAGATTAGCTATTTATAGGCTATATTTATTTGACAGATACCTGTAATATATGTATTCAGGCGCCTCCCTAACATATCTGGCGACACATACATATAGACAGGGATGTTAAATTTATATGTTGACGATAATTTTGTAAATACATGCTATAATAAATTTTGATGATTGAAATTACTATGTAAGTGGAATTAATTTTGTTACCATCTGTTTTCAGTTTTATGTGTGTGTCTCCAAGGTGAGGGGAGTAATTTGATGTGAGTTTATTTGGCTCAAAATTGTAACTAATTAGATTAGGTAATTCATTTTCAGAGCACTTTAAAAGCAACCTCGACGGCACAGATGGTATAATGGTGGCTTAGCGATTGACTGCTGCTCTGCGTGTCTTAGAACAAATATTATTGTGAACTCAAATTGGTAAATTCCATAAATTGTCTTTAAATTCTGTGACGAGTTTACAATGATCCATTTGTATGGCCTACAGATAAGTGTTCTTGGTCTGGATGTCTTGTGTATGTGAGTATGTTTGTAAACGCACGCACGATACAGGAGTCATTCCTAGGTTTAAAACAAAACAAGAGCTGCAGAAAACATACTGGATAACGAAAGAGTATCCAGTATTTACTAAAGGTGCAATAAACGGAAGTGGTAAAAAAAGCTATAGGAAAATATTAAAGCATGTTGAGTATTTTTTTTAAAAGTGACTACGAGTGTTTGTGTCAAGGCACCGGATGTCAAAGCCTTAACTCACATTGCTGCTATTCATGATACTCTGAACTAACCAGCTGAAGAGCTTTGGCTTATTACACTAGAGTCGGTTGAGAAACCAATCAAAAAGATGCACTCATCAAGTCAAAACTCCAAAGTATTTAAAATTGATACCGACTAGATTGCTAGCCTATCGGCTTTCTATCGGTAAAATTTTGGGGAGTGTGCATTGGAATTCCACAATTTAATTCTATCAAGCCCGTTTCACAAGACGTCCGGTGGTGTGCTACCGGTACTTACATAGTGGACATTCATGGTGAGTTTTAGGGAAACTTTTATTATGCGTGCAGCTAAGGAGCCAAATTCCTATAAGAGCCTTTGTTTTCTGATAGTTACAACCTAGAAATCTTGAATCCAAAAATGAATAGGTTATCTCTAGGCAAGCGTGCTCCATCGATGACCACATCATCGCTTATGCACATGAGATGATTTTTTTTTTATATTGATGTAAACCATTGCTTGACTACGATCCCACCTGATGGTAAGCAGTGATACAATCATTGATGGTGAGGCGCACTAGTTTATTAAGAGCCTATTCACACTAGCTTTGTAGACACCTAAATTATAGTTGGACAGGAAGACCGCAGCAAGCAAATTTTGTTCAAACAACTTGACAACCTTTTGCCAAGTTCCGTATGATTAAAAGCATGGTAATACCGTATTGAAGTGTAAAAAACTGATGGGCTGACGTCGGTCACCGACGGGCTGAACGTAATCAGCCGTGAGCGTAATCCACTACTCGTGTTACAGAGGAAGGGTCTGTTCACAGAGGAGCCAAGGAGGTAATGTATTGTGGGTTTTAAACTGTGACTTCTTGAGATCGAAGTATTATTTTTTGTTGATCTACAAATTCCCCGTAGCCCTAGCAGGCAACGGCCCTGCCCTTGTGGGGACGACGAGCTCCCATTGCTCGTCGTCATCAAACCCGCGCCGATGGTCGATGGGGCCGAAATGTTCTGGAGTGGCGACCACGTACTGGAAGACGCAGCATTGGAAGGCCTCCCACAAGGTGAACCGATGACCTGGTGAGTGTCGCAGGAATCTGATAGAAGCGACACGCACAGAACCGCTCTGAACGGTGACACTTGGGGGAGGCCTATGTCCAGCAGTCTTATAGCATAGTTATAGGAATAAATCTAAAAACCGTAATTTTGTTGTTACGTCACATAAAAAAATACTTCTTTTTGCGATTCGGAAAAATCTTGTAGAGATACGGGAATTGAACTATTTTCATAAGTGAGTTTATATGGACCCCTCAGAGCGCGAGTCCAACTCGCACTTGCCCAGTTTTTTGATGCCATTATGCTTTAAGTCCACCTATGTACCACTAGTGTACATGAAGTTTAAATAAATAATGAATTTCCCACCTAAAAGAAGTAGAATTTCCTAATAACTTTTCGAACAAATCGTCACCAGTGTAACCGCGCCTTTACCGCCTGCGCTTGCGCGTTCTCCAGTTTCATTCATAAAGTGGCGTACAGCAGGATGTCGGAGATGGCGGCTCGCATTACGAGGTCGAGCGACAAGCGACGCTACTTACGATATGCTTACTGTAGGTTACAGCATCGAATTATTGGCTAAATTTAATCGTTTTAATTGTAGGGATATTGCTGTTAAGTTTTGCTCTTTTGTTCGAAACGCAGAACGCTGCGGTATGAGGTGCCGGACACATAATTCTTCTCACCGTTGATGCATACTGCGACTAACAATATAGATAACGGCACCAATCTTGAGCGCTCGGCGAAAGAGCGGGGATCGCTTTGCGCATCGTACACGTCGGCGAGTCAATCACTGTACAAAAGGATTGCACTCCCCGCCCTCGCATATCTTTTCATACCACTAAAGAGACCCGATATTTCACTTCTGCGTGCTTCTGAGCAAGTAGAACTGTAGAAGTCAACGCTCAAGATCCGTGCCGGTATCTGTACTATTCTAGACTTTTTTTATATGATTATGTGTCCGAAGCGATGTGCTTTCCGATCATAACATTTATTTGTTTACCCTCACATCGGAACAACCTGCACCAATGGAGATCAAATTAGTTCAAAATCTGCTCCTTTCCAACATCATGGCCACGGTGGAGTCGTAGATATTCAAAGAAAAGGTTCAGCTTGTACAGTATCAGGCCAGATCACTTCTTTTATGAGTACATATAATATATAGACTGGTAGAACTAGTAGGTGTACAAATTATTTAACATAAACTAGACACCAAAGCTTAAAGCTGCAAAAATTAGAGCATTGAAAAAGGAGTTATTTTCAAAATATTATAGTAGAACAGCTATTATATAAGGTTTTGTAAATTCCTCTGAACGTACATACCGTATCTCTCCATAGCTAACATAACCGATGAAGCTAGGGGAGGAAAGTATTTTCTTCGATTTGACTCAAACTCAAGTCTAAAAGTCAAGTGTTATAAACTTTTTCGAGTTGAGGAGAAACGACGGCAAAAAACGGTTTCTAGACCTATGAAATTATCCGTATCTGCACTCTAAGGTTCAGTTGAAAACCAGCGTCAAGCAACTGCTGCGTAGTTGTCTGGCATTATGCTGAACTGGACCTATTTAGCGTAGCCGTGAGACATACTTTTATTGTTAATTTTATTAAGGGAGGATCCTCCGACCAGACGGGTGTTATGTCTGGTGGGCTACAACTGCCCGATAGATGATTTCGGGCTGTTCTATATGTTCTAATCGCGCGGAGAACTTTGATTGCGCGATTCAGGATTTTCTTATGTGACGCGATAGATGTCGCTACATCTCCTTATTTTTTTTAAGTTTAATTTTAGTTTGTAAATCAATTAATTGTGGTGGTAAATAAACATGGTGTACCAAATAAACATATTTTCTTTCTTTCTTTATTTTCTTCTTTCTTATATGCAGTATCTAATAACATAACAATCTGTGCAATACGAGGCTCCAATAATTCTCTGCTCTCCCACCAGAGATCGTAAACATGTTGCTATAAACACATAAATGGCTCGCTGGCTAGGTAAACAGCTACATTAGTAACACATCAACCTCCACTAAAATCCCTAATTACCAAAATATTTAACAATGTGCAACAAATTGCAGCATTCATAACCCGCGTAGCTTCGTGTGGGGCCACGCAGCCGGCGATTACGCAGTTAACGATCTAACGCCAAGCCGACAACTGTTTACGCGCGTTTATTGACAACTAAACTCACTTTACGGCCTCAGGGAAGGCCCTAAATCTATTCACCTAATGATTTATACGTAATCGTCACTTTTTATGGCCCTATCCAATAATTGGACGAAGTTTACTGGAACCTGTTCAAACAACGGATGTGTTTTGACACGATTATATTTTTATTACGAGTTTTAGTATTTTACGGAAATCGTTCATCAGAAGTTTATTGCGAATGCTATAGGTTTTTTATAGTTCATAAATATTTGACTGTGGAAATAAGTTATTAAGGCGGTAAAAAAATCTATAATTATGTTAGCAGAAATGTCATAATCGTTGCGTCAATCGATATTTTCGTAGGCTTTAGTGGCTATGAGATGAGTCATATATTCTGCCGGGTCCCACGCCAGCTACTCTATCGTCGAGACTATAATCCAGCGCGTCTGCACATCAGCGCCCTTAATGAATAGCGACCAAATCGGCTTGTAAAAGTTTACGACTGATAAAATCTGTTATAAAACTCTATGAAGCCGTAAATTCAGCGGGCATCGGGCCGATCGTTTAAAAGACGGGAGCTATTCCGAAGTCTATAAATCAGGCGATCGGGTGTATTCGGGCCTATTCGGGCCCGATCGTAAAGATTAACCGCGCTCACTGTTTGTAAACACTACTTTTATGCGGATTCGACAGATTTTTTTTTACGATTTTTATGATGGCGGTTTATGAATGTATATGCTTGTGGTGTGATTGATTCCGCTTTATATTGTTCATATTTTATTTGCGTAAATCAATGTTGCGTTTTGGGATATAGTTTTATGGGGAGCAGTCAATTCTGTGAGCATCATCCTGATTTCATAATACCGATGAAAAACGGAGGACCTATATAGAGAAAAATAATTGACAGTATTTCAAAAGCGATTACTAACAACAAAAGGAACTCTTTTAATTTACATAACAAAAACCGTCTACTGCCATTACAATTCCAACCGCAAATCTTCACACAATTCATCAATAGGCTCCCGGACAAAGACGAGTCCATCTTCCAACTCTTCCGTCAAAACCAATAAAGGGTTCCCAATAAAAACTTAAAGACTGGAAGTCAAAGTTAAAGTCATAAAAACAAGGAAAGTGCTGTGCCAAGGTTTATTGTGCCTCGACATTTTGTGGCCTAACAATTGTTTTCTCACATACATAAAAACGGGTAATAAAACTTCTGTCGGTCAAATGATTACAAAAAGCGTAAAAAATGCGTAAAGGACCGAAGTACCGAACAACTGTTGGAGTTGTTCGGGGGTATAAGTTATTCATTAGCTTTACGGTAAATCAATAATTGGAAATCTACCTGAGGTTTTGTATACCTGGGAGTGAATGTTTTTTTTTTTACAAAGAGTTATTGGCTGGGTACAGAGTGTGACGTAATCTTGATAAAAATGGGAGAGTATTTTTTAGAGATTTTTTATGTGAATAGTATTTAGTTATAGATTGCATCTATATGATCTAACATAGTAAACGCATACACTGAAAGTTATATGTTCAGAATCGGCAACGGAATCGATTTTAGCTATTTTAATATTGGTATATTTTATTCTGAAATAATTTTTAGTTATATGAAAAATTCTTGATTTTTAATTGTGCTCTAGGGTGTCTGTGTGTGCGTGCGTAGATACTAATACCGATGCGCTACCAGTCTATTTATTTATTTATTTAAATCTTCGTGCAACATAAAGTACAAAGGCGGACTTAATGCCTTAGGCATTCTCTACCAGTCAACCTAGGGTGGTGAAGAGACAATATGGTAGGTGCATAAAAAGAAAATTTTACACGAAAAACAAGATTAAGAATAAAAAAGTATACATATAATTAAAATGCACATATATATATATTTAGTATAGTGCGTCGATTCCCATAATTACAGCACCTAAAGTGCATTTAAGTACAATTTCAGCGCTAGAATTTGACTGGCCTGTTGGTCTAGTGGTTAGTGGCCCTGACTGCTATGCCGGAGGTTGTGTGTTCGATTCCCATCCAGAACAAATGTTTGTGTGGTGAGCACCATCATTTGTTCTGTCTGGGTGTAATTTATCTATAATATATATGTATTAAGAAATATTTAAGTATGTTTATCAGTTTTCTAGTACTCATAACGCAAGCTCTGCTTAGCTTGGGACTGGACGGCGTTGTGTGATAGTTGTGCGAAAAAAGAAAAGTTATGATTGTAACTTAATTTTCTATTTGGGTGTATAAGGGTGTGTATTTTACATATAATTAAGTTTTTTTTTTGTTGTACATCCAGGTGACCTTGGTGGTGAACTTGCCCGACATCCCATTTGGTACGTATCCATGCACAACCTTGAAATTTCATCGGTGTGATCAGATAAGTTTTGTCTTATTTAGCTTTTCGCTATTGCTACGAATTTTACTGTTATCACTATATAATTTATTGTGATTTCCTTCAACTCTTTCCTAACCTACACCGGTATCCATATCTCTACTTACATGCCCAAAACTACAAGGGGCCCACAAGATACCCCGCACAGTCATCACCACCATTATATTTATGCTAACTGGTCCACAAATTGCCAACAATGGCCCATAGAGAAAGCCTGTAAATCAAGGCTTGAACGAGCCATAAATTCTCCTAAACTATGGACAGTTTTTATTATTTTATTGTATTGTTGCAGTGATTGCGTTACGCTGATTTTGGGCAGCTGGTGTAGTTGTGTGGTCACTTGCTGGCTTCATGAGGGGAGGAACAGGTACGTTGTACAGAGGTGAAAGTTGGTTTGTATATTTATTACTCCTTTACGCTCAAATGTCTGAATGGATTTGAATGAAATTTGGCAAACAGGTAGACCTTGTCCTGGAATAGTATATATGGATACGCAACAGCAGGTCATACATATTATACAGGTGAACATTTGTATGTCTGTGTAAGTTTTTTAGTCCTTCACACTCAAGTGGCTGGACGTATTTGGAGGAAATTGGGCACACTGGTAGATCATGACCTGAAATAGCTCATTCTTAAGGTTCCGTACCTCAAAAGGAAAAACGGAACCCTTATAGGATCAGTATGATTTTCGTCCGTCTGTCTGTCTCTCTGTCAAGACCTTTTACCTCGAGAACGAGTGGATGTTTCGAGTTGAAATTAAAACCATATACTTAAATCTGCGGTCCCTTGAAGCTGCAAAAAAATCAAACTTCTAAGTTAACGAATAAAAAAGTTACGGCTGTTCATGTCGCAAAAAACTTATATTTCGATACTCTCAAAGGAATCAAAATTCATAGGGTACTTCCCGATGAACAAGAATCCTAAAATTTTACATAAAGCAAGGTCTTACAGCACAAGTATAATAATAAATCTAAATACAGTAAATTTGTAGTTACCTACGTCAAAAATAAAATACTTTTTTGCAATTCGGAAAAATCTTCGAGACTCAAAGGGAAAAAGGGAAAAACGTTCGGGAATTGTAGTTTGTACGAAACCCTCAGGGCGTGAGTCCGACTCGCACTTGCCCAATTTTTTTATCACCAAATTATGTCTTTAGTCTAAAACCAATCAACGCTTGCAGACTTGCATAAATGAATACTGAATTGAATAAAATTGTGTCAAAGTTTTTTACGTCAGTGTGACATAATAACCTTGTTGACAGTTATATTTCCAAGCCGTTTGGCGTTGGAGCTCTCGGATTATGGAGCCCAAGTGCTCGCAAATTGTTTAAGGACTCTCTAAACGCCTTATTGACACTTCGCTTTACCCAAGGGCTGACTTTTTCCTGGGACAGAGGATAACCCATACAGTGTGGCAATACCAGAAGTCTTTTAGGCACATTACCAGTTGACAGTGATGTGGAGGAGTTTTTCGACGCCATATTTTAATTTTTTTTTAAGTTAAGTATTTCTGTTTACCAATTATATTTAGTTAAGTATATAAATATTAAAAGTAGTTAAGGATTGTGTCCTCCGAAACAAACTACGATGTCTAAGACTATTAGGGTTTTAAACTACCTTCTTGAACATAAACCCACGATTCGGGAGTAATTCCTAGTGTGAGTTGCCCCATATTTATAATTGCTTCTGCCCCCTAGCCGAGTTACGACCGTTTCGTTTCGATTCTCTTGCGTCGAACGCCTTGAGTAGGCCACGCCTCCGATTCCTTTATTCTGATTACGTGACTGAGCATTGAGATGACGTCAGAACAATGAAATCGGAGGTGTGGCCTACTCGAGGCATTCGACGTAAGAGAATCGAAACAAAACGGTCGTAACTTGACTAGGAGGGCTGAATCGTCGTCTGAATCGGGTGCGTTGCCAACATATAATTTATTAAAATACCAAAAGCACCCAGACCCCAGAAAAACTATCTGTAGGCCACACAAATATTTGTTCTGTGCGAGAATCGAACCTACGACACGCAGCGCGATAGCGGCTTACTGAATCACGGCGTTAACCATAATCTTCTATACATATAAAAGCAAAATATCACTCACTGATTAATCACGAAATCTCAGAAACGACAAACTTAAAACTCCACCCCTATTTTTTTTCGGATGGAAAAATAATCTAATGACATCCCCCGCTCTTGGGTGGTGCGGGAGATAGTGTCAAACTTTTACTGTTAAAAACCCACTCCTTCTTTGTCATTTTTCCAAGGCCCCGGGGATCTCTTTCGCATCCATGGCCCCAAAAACTCCACCCCTAAGGGGGTATAACGGGGGTTGGAACTTGGAGCTACCAACTATTACCGGGTGAAACCGCAGGCAGAAGCTAGTGTTATATAAAATTTAACACAGACATAATTTGATATCAAATTATGTCAGATACAGAAAGAAATACTTCGTCACGTCAACTTCAAGATCTAATCCAAATTATTCCACTCCAATAAACAATGATTTAATTTAAATATAAAAGCAAAACTATTGTAAGTTGTAGATGAAACTCGGCAAACTATTATAATTGATCAATCAGAACAATCTTGATAAGTTTGGCTAAATCTAGCTATTAATCTTTTGCTCAAGGTGATCTGACATTGTTATCTAGCGCACCTGCCCCCCTATCCAAGTTACGATCGTTTCGTTTGCGTCGAACGCCTCGAGTAGGCCACGTTCACGTTCTGACGTCATTTCAACGCTCAGTCTCGTGATCAGAACAAAGGAATCGGAGGCGTGGCCTACTCGAGGCGTTCGACGCAAACGAAACGATCGTAACTTGGATAGGGGAAATGATGTTTCTTTTTACTTGAAGGCAATTGAATAAAGCAAATTATGTTTTTTTTACTTGAAGGCAATTGACGCGCCTTGTTTTGGCAGACATTGCCGGCAAATGATAATATAAAAGCGAAATACCATCCACTGAATAATCACGAAATCTACTAAACTATATCACCTACAAACTTAAATTTTAGTAGGTAGGTTCCTTATAGGGTGTAAACATCCGCTAAGCACGGATTTTCCGAAATTCAACCCCTAAGGGGATAAAACAGGGTTCCAAAAGTTGTATGAAGAAACCTATCATCACGCGGGCGAAACCACTGGCAGACTGGAAGATAGTAAATTATAAATGTTGATGATTGAACCAATATAGACTGTTTGTATCGTTGCTTAAAACAACATCTTCTTTTTTTTTAAATATAGTCGGGATGTTATAGCGACACTTGTGGGAGGCCCTAAGCCCAACAATGGAAGTCTTTCGACTGAAATGATGGTGATGATGATGATGATGATGTTAGACAGGAAAAGTGATTACTAAACACACCATGTCTGCATTTAAAACCATTCTCACATGCCTAAACCTACACGACCATTGCATTCCCGTTTAGTAGGAACTGAAGCGTACGCGAATGTCGCGCCTTTAATCGAAGCGTCATTCGCCCGTCATCGCCATTTGAAATGATCATTCACGTAAACATTGTCATTCGCATGCCCTGGCCTTCTGGGCTAAGAAACAAATGTGTTGTTGTAACTCTGTTATGTATTATTGAAGGGCAATAAAATCACCAAAAGAAAAAGCTTAGAAACAACCTGTCATAAATCCTATCACAAACTTAAATCTTAGCAATATTTATGGAACACTAGCTTTTGCCAGCGGCTTCGCCTGTGTTTGTAGTAGCAAATATTATCCCAAGAAAACGTAATCAAAACTAACGTAAAATGTAATTAATAGTATACTTTTTTCTAAGGTATTTTTATCTAATTCCGTTCAGCCATTTGAGCATGAAGAAGTAACAAACATACACACACCCACATACATACAAAGTTTCACCTTTAGAATTGTATGTAAATCTTGAAACTTAACTTTCAGGAAATACATTTTACTAATCTCAAAGTTCCGACAAGCGGACAGATTTTTTCAATCTCAATTAGAAATTACGCAAAAAGCCATAACTAGAGCATGTTACTTAGTGTGTTTATAAATATTAATATCGATAATATAAGTACATGATTGCGGCGCCGGCGCATATGTCGAGGGAGCTGCGGTGCAAGGACGAATGCATTGCATGGTGGGCCAGAGAAACAGCGAGTGCGGGCTGTAAAAGCGATGAATGTGAAACATTTTAGACATATACCTGGTGGATTACTTGATTTTCCCAACCTTGAAGGGTTTTTTGAATGGAAAATCGGAAGGGCATGCCAGACTTATTCACTGACTAAAACAACACCTGTGTCCTGCAGTTGCCCTTGGCGTTCTATGACCAAGGTTTCCCTTTTCAGAAATTGCAGCCTTGCTGTGCCCCTACAGTTTGCTGACAGTGGAGTTTGTATTAGTATCTACCTACATTCTAAAAACTTCATTAACAACAACATTCAATTCATTCATTTATTTCAACATTCTTAAATAAAAAATAAAGAAAAAAAGTTTATTCTACATTAACAAAACGCACGATAGAATAAAATAATATATGATACCAATGACACAGAAAATTTTTAAAAGCCATCTAATATTCAAACCAAGGATTTAAGCTTTGAGGTAAAGAATGTCAAAGACAATAGTGAGAGTTCAAATTGAAGACGTTGACGTCACCGGCTCACCACAGACAAAAGTGACGTCACTATGGTAATCTATGACGTGGTCGCGACTCTCGCGGCCCCGCACCGCCCAACCCGCTCAGCTTTACACCCATTACAACTGACAAAAACCCGTATAATAGCGAAAATAAATATTATTTATCGCTTCACGGTGGCTTAGTTTCATACAAAAAGACCTATGAATTATTACTTAGTACATTTGCGTTTTGTATGCCACTTTTTTTTCTATGGTCATAACTTAATATTTATTGCGAGTGTTAGTTGGATATTCAGAATCGTCACGTCACGGTCCCGGTTTCAATTGTTCGCTGCGACAAATTATTCTGGTAGAAGAATGCATAGCAAGCGAATTTCAACTTTATAACAATAAAGCATAACGCACTTTCTATATAGACTCGAAGCATGTATAACTTTGCGACATAGTGTAAATAAGTTGCACTGTTGAGAACAGTAAGTCAACGTATCTCTTTGCAGTTGAATATGATTTAATAGGCGTGGATTTACTGATTGTGTTGGCCTGTGGCGTCAGTGGCGTGCAGTGGTGAGAAACAGTGAGATCTTTAGTCATAATTGAGACTTCAAAACGTTTGGCTGACGTGTCCTTGATTTGCATCAAATTGATCGAGGTAATTGATATGCAGTTTTAATATGTAAATCCCAACAATGAGTAATCGAGCTGTTTAAGCTTTTATCTCAGTTATTATAATTTAAATTTATTGCATTCCTGTGTTATCTTAGGTAATACTGTTTATTATTTGATATATGTAAATATTGAAATTTATGTAAGTAACAGACATTCAGCGGGTGTCAATCTTGGAGACAAAGTTGAAGTATGTACAAAACGAAAAACTGAGAGCGTTTCAAGTGCTTAAATTCTAAGTCCTTGTACCAATTTAAGTACAGTGGGTCACACTTCAGTGGTAATAGCACCAGTATAAGTTGGACTTTTATTCGTATTGGAACTCCACAAATGTGCTATCGACTGTATTGATAAGGTATGAAGGACTCGAAGCCTAGTCTGACTCTAGTGTCGACGAAAGCGATTTTCAAAATGCTAACATTTTTTGGATTGAGTACTTGACACAATTTTTTTTGTGGTTTATATCAAATACAAAGAAATTTTCAAATTCGTTTAATATTAATCAAGTTTCCTTCCACCAGACTTGAAAGGTTTGTAACCTTTCAAGTCTGGTGGAAGGAAACTGTCAAATAAGGATGCACATACTGAAATATGACGTCATCGCCATTAAGTTACGTGTGCTAAGCAGAGATAACGATATATTTCCACCACGCTCCCACAACCACTCTGCCTCAAACCAGTATTTGAAATGCTGATTGATTTTTTTTTTCTGTTTATAACCAATTTTGATGCTGTTTTCAAAAATCTATTCTTTTTAGTGTTTTTTTGTTGTTTACTATAAAATATTGTACAAAAATTAGCACATGTAAATACCAAATTGTATACTATTATATATTATTAAATTGAGCAGTGGTGGCCGAGTGTTAACTGCCCCGACTTACGAGTTGCAAGTCGCGGGATCAAACTAGTCAGGCGCATTATTTTGTGTAATTTATGTCATCACCCAGTGGTCTCAAAACGGTGAAGGAAAACATTTTGAGGAAACCGGCATGTCCTTGAACCAAAAATTCGAAGACATGTGACATTCACCAATCCGTACTGGGCCCGCGAGCTGAATTACGGCCCATTCCCTCTCCTAGAGAGGAGGCCTTAGTCCCAGCAGTGGGAACATTAAAAAGCTGATTATTAGCATTATAAGCTATGGTTATATTAATAATATATATCACTATCGTAGGAAGTCTCTGTATTCTTGTATTACTGTAAAAATTAGATTTTGGACTGGCGAACCTTAATGCAGGTTACTGTGTAACCTAGCTAGGACAGGACACTCTTCATTTACTTTGTAATTTTTTCTATTGTAACTGTTTAGACTGCACCGCACTTTGTGTCTGTGTGTAATTTATCTATAATCTGTATGTATTTAGAAATATATAAGTATGTTTATCAGTTATCTAGTACTCTTAGGACAAACTCTGCTTAGTTTGGGGACTAGATGGCGTTGTGTGAAAGTTGTAGAATATTATTATTATATTCCGTTCATTCATTCATATACATATATTTTTAAATATTTAAATAAAAAAAATAAAAGAAAAACTTTAAAAAAATAAAAAATAGTAGCCCACCGGTATCGGGAACAGAGTCCAAGCTACCGGCAGTCAGGGCTCCAGAGAGAGGAACCTCCTAACTATACGCGCCGTGTCCAGAAGTACCGCTTTCTGAATCAAGCCCTTGATCCAATCGCCTAACGAGAGCTTTCTAAGGTGTTGGTCGTGGCTCCTGGCATTATTAGGCTCATTATTATTATTATCTCAAACAAACTATGATACAAGAGATGTAGAAAGGAAAGCTCACCGTTTTCGTTCGTGTTGAGCCAGCGGTAGGACGGGCGCGGCTGCTGCTTGGAGCGCATTTCTACTGCTCGCTCCACGTTCCCGGGAGGTCACTCTCTGTCATCTGGAAAGGAAGAAATGAATTCATTAATCATCTGTTTTCATAACTAGAAATAAGAAAGAGATTACGGATTACTTTTAGAAATACCTTTTTTGAAAATTTCCAAGACAAAGAACATTCCAGTTTAATATATACAGAAAAAAGTCTAAAAAAACCACCCTAATAAAATTAAATAAATCCACTTCTTATTCTCATCAAAATACTAAGTGATGTGAACTAACCCATTGGTTTCACATCGGACATTTTTGGACAAAAATGTTTAGTATCGTATTTAATTGACTTTTATAAGATTATCTCGATCGCCGCGGAACACTTCTTAAAACCGATGAGTAACATCAAAAAATCCAATGGCTCAAGTCACTAAACACATTCGAAAATATGCACGATAAATTAAAAAAAGAACCGTCATTAATATGAGGCAAGACACGACAAGATATCAAGAGCAAAATTGTGTTTGCTGCTGTCAAAAATTAAATTAAACCTTAATCCTTCATTATTAGGGTTGTCTGTTGGCTTATCGAACGCATAACATCGTCGACAGTTTTATACAGAAAAATCTCGGAACTCAAACGATATGTCACACAATTTATGAGAACCGGGCGATGCCGGCTGACGTGTTCCGAGTGATTCGAATAAGCCCCTCGTAATAAATTCGATATCAAACAGACAATGTCGTAATGCGATACAGTGATGTGCGATGCAGTGATAGGAACCCTGGATTTATGACGGACACTGTCTCTCGATTACCATTGTTGGGCGTTTTTGATTAATTTTGTTTTGTTTAACAAGATACGTACACGGGCACAGATATAATAACTTGTGATGTGTCCCAAATATCGTGTAGGTGTGACCACTGTGGGCACACTCGGTGATTTGTGATGGGCGACTTTCAAAATGTTTTTTTTTTGGTACTCAAACTTTCATGTCCAAAAATGTTTAAAATATGGATTCGTGTGCTGTGAAGTAACATAAAACGGTTCGTGTTAATGTGATTCAAGAGACCGGAAATGTGAATGCATACTAATAAAACTCTTCCCTCTAATGTGTATGAACTTATTTATGTTTATACCGAGACGTTCAATAAATTGCACACATACTCACACAAACACTCGCCAGGTCTCATGCCGACTGTGTTTATGATAATCATAGTAATACGATGAAGAGGAAAGTTTTGTTTGTTGGTCAGAGATGTGTGGAAAACGAATATCTTATTCATATGACACATTGGTATTTTTCCAACTGGTTTTCTTCGATATACATGACTTTGAGGAAAATAATAACTTTAATTCGCACTATAACCATTTTAACTATAAGTATAACTAAAAATGCTAGCAGTTTTTAAGTCTAGAATTAATAAATATGAGGTGTTAAAAAATTAACTTTAAGAATTTCGAGGGAACATTGTACTCCTCATTATAAACAACTTTTACTATGGGACCAAACCTGAAATAGCGAAAAAAAAAATCACCTGCTCTATACATTTTGACAAGTTATGCGAACATAAACGTAGGGAACAGCTGATTTTTTTTCGCGATTTTATATTTGGTCCCATAGTAAAAGTTGTTCATAATGAGGAGTACAATGTCCCCTCGAAATTCTTAAAGTAAATTTTTTAACACCTTATATAATAATATTAATTCTTGACTCACCTCGAGTACCTCGTTGACCATTATAATATCACTGTGTGATCAAGTGCACCCTTATCAATAAAAACACAAAAACATTACCAACAAATAAGTATTTTTTTCAATAACAACCATACTAGAAATAAGTAGCTTAATCCCAACTTCCTCAAATCCCACTTAATTTTTTTACAACAAACATCAAACTACCCGCCTGGCGACATCACCTCACCATATCATAAACCAATTGTACAGCCATCAATATATGGAGTATATATTTTTTTATCTTCAAGGTATTAACGCTGCCTTGTCTTAACGATTATTGCGCCGGTGGCTGGGGCGGCAGTGGACAGGGCGACGGACATATTCCGCTAAAGCCCTGTAAATCAGTCAGGGTAATGACGGAAATATACGGGAGGTGATAAGGAGCGGGCAAGAGGCGGTCAGTTGGAAGTTTTGAAGATGTAGATATTGAAAGTCATAAAATCTTTATCGAGTGTTTTTTTTTTTGGGGTTTTGGATTATTTTTGGTAATTAGAATGTTAATCATCATTTACAGACAAAGTGAAAAAAAACCTACAAAAAATCGACACACATTTTACAGATCTTTGTACCAATTTTTGTATTTGTGCATATATAATCTAAGAATTGTAATTTATTACTCTATTAAATAAATGCTAATCAAAAAGTTTCATTACCCATAGATACTTTTTATCGAACTCTTCACTTCAACAGAAGGCACAAGATTTGTCCTCACATGTCACTGTCATGCCGCGTACATTGTACCCGAGCTATGCGCCGGGCTGGCCGTAAAACCTCCCCGTATGTTTCCCACATTTATAGTGTCAATAAAGAATCGTCGCCCGATAACACACTTCAAGGGCAGTGCCATAAACTCCATACTATAGTGTTATTGGTGACTCGATTTATACACTTTTTTTTTTCTCCATACAAGTTCCAGACAATTTATTAAGTGGTTCCACTGTGATCGCATTTTTTCTGTTTCTTTGATTAAACTTATTTGATTTGAGTAGGTATTAATTGGTCATAAACACTTATGTGGCTTCAAAGGCCAGTTAATAAAACTAGCAACTATTTACTTTATAATTTTCCTTTGCTTGAATATTAACTTGTCTCGTTAATGTGTCTTTTGTCCTTGCAAAGTCAAATATCGAGTTATTTGTTAAAAAGAGATAAATTCGCGCATCAAGCTCTAGGCTATATTTTATTACAGTAATAAAACAGTTGGAGCCATTACTTGCCGTTTATTTTGCTAGAAGCCTAGCGCCATCTAGTTTCCAAGGCGAAACTATATGAAGGACGTTGAACAAAACTTTGAAGATTTAATGAACATTAATTGTGATTTACGTGAAGACATGCTGAGAAACTATCTAACTTTATATAAATAATAAAACGGTTATAGAATAAAATTAATTATGCGTCAACACGGGTTTTTATGTGGCAAGAAAGAGCGCCATATCACATGCTCAACTATTACTTTTTTATGGTCATTTAATGGTGTGCGCATGTATAGAATGACATTTCTGAAGGAATCACATTTATAAAATAAAAGTTAAAAATAGATTATTAATAAAAATAATACATTTCATTTACTGCAGCACTTATTTTAGATTAACCTAAAATAGAAAATAAAATACTTCAAACGTGACTGTGTTAATTAACCAAAAACCAACTTTTTTCAGGCTAAAAGTATTGGCGATCGGCCATCAGCACACAGTGGGCAGGTGCCGTTTAGGAAAGCCATATCGGCTGTCAAAAACTTGTAAAATATCGCCGTTCCTCGTCGGAGAGCCGCGGGCGTCGCGCGTCCCTCACAAAGATATCTGTAAGATTTATTCAGCCGTCTACAATAGGGAACGTTTTAATTCTTTTCATATGCGACAGATTTATGTACGGACAGATGCGGTGGGACCACTGTGCCGACTCGAGATAACGTGTTGCCACCCTTTACGTTAAAAGTGAACGAATGTTTGCGATAGTTCGGTTGGGTTTGGTTTCGCACTTTATTGCTGCTTTGGTTACGTTTTGTGAGATGTTTTCAAGTGAAGTTGTGACGGTATGTGACAATGTATGGTATTATAGAATAGCTGTCATTTAATCCTTGAATTAATGACCAAGTTTCACAAGCAACTACTAATCGGACTTCAATTAGCCGAGTTCTGTTTACAAAATGATCTAGCAATATAAACATATTATTTTACAAAATAAAAACTGCATGACATTTCTATTTTAGGATCTAAAACCAAAATGAACAATCTGTAGGCATCTCGACGTGAAGTTCGTCTCAAACACGCCTTTACAATGTCAATATTTTAATACAGAATAAAGTATTCTTGCTTTACAATGAAAGTTTTGAGTAAAAGTGTTCGCATATTTTGCTCTATTATTCTCTTCTACGTCGTTCTAAATTATTGTTACACATTGTCCCAAGTGACAATAGCATAATTTATAGCGGTCTTTGTCTAAAACTGTGCAAATTGTGCACGTTGCGTAAACAAAATCTGTTTAATTTTTTGTTTGGCTTTTGCAAATTTTGCACCACAGTGTTCTGTCTTGTGAATGGGCAGAATAAAGCTGTTCTTCCTTGCTTTTTCTTTAGTTTAATTTGTGCTTTTAAATTAATTTGTATTAATTTATTTCTAGTAATAAAACTAAATTACGATAATGCTTGTTTGATAAACGATCAAAAATTCAAATGTCAAGCGACCGATCAATTTCAAAATGGCGCTTGAGTGAAATTCTAATACCGATGCTAATATCTGATCATTGGTATTTTATCGCAGGCTCTATCAGGCTGTCATTAAATATATGGGTAATAAAACTGGAACCGTGGGCGACGTCTGTGGTCAAAACATATCGAACGTAGTTAAAAATACATAAATACTGAGTGTACCCGGGAGCGGGGTCTAGTCGTAAACGCGATGTTTTAGTTCTGTGGCAATACATCTGATTGGATGAGAACACTTGCTCTAACACCGATCAATGGTAATTAAATAATTGTAGACAACAATTACGCTGTTGGAGTCATTTATCAACTGTTTCAATAGATATACCACATGGTTTTTGATATATGGCTGAGACGTGATATCTTTTTATATTATAATTTGCAATATTTTAATACAATAATAATGATATTCCACAACTATTACACAAAGCCGTCTACTCCCAAACTAAGCAGAGCTTGTGCTATGTGTACTAGTTAACTTATAAACGTATTTATATATTTCTAGATACATACATATTATAGATGTCGTAGGCAGATCTTAGATTTTGATCACTTCATAATATGGCCAAGTAAAACTGGCCAGATCGTTTTAAACATTAAAGTTTAATGATATGTCAATCCTCGTCTGGCCTACTTTCTTTAAACCTTTTATTGTCATAGAAATCCTTCATCAATGTTATGGTCAAACGAGGATCCACATATCATCAAATGTTAACGTTTAAACGATCTAGTCACTTTTAGTTGGCCATATCAAGCAGTGATCAATTCTAAAATCTGGCCACGACATACATATGTTGTAATTTATCTATAACATGTATGAATTGGTCTAGATGTACCCAGACACAGAATAAATGACCGTGCTGTGCGTCTATGAACAAAAAAAAAAACGACCAATGAATGACTTAAAAAAACTGAATAACACATACTAACCACTATCGAATTCACGTATATCGATTGAAGGCACAAATTAGTCCAAAATATCATCAAACGAAATCCAAGCTATATCAAAATATTCCTTCACACATACCCACGATAGAACAAAAGAACCAGAGAGTATTTCCCGAATCGGTCTACATGAGCTAAAGACTTACGGCCAGTACCTAAGACCTGCGTGACTGACATATTTATAAGGTCATAAATCTGTTGGAGGAGCCGACTGGAGTCTTAGACTAACCTATCACGATCGAATAACATGCAGCTGGTATGTGATGTGTGCTACTCATTTATTATGATGGTCTAGTTGATAGGGATCGGGCTGTTTGTTAGCTGTGACGAAAGCTGCAACTGAGGCCAAACTCTTGGGTTTATATCCCGTAAACCTTTTTAGAACTTACAAATAGCTGCAGGATATATGACAGCTCGGCTCTTTCCGAATGAGAATCTTTGAGTTAATCGATTAATTGCACCTTATCTTCTACTTTTGACTATCAATATCAACACCCTATGAGGACAAATAATCAAAATGCATTCTTTAGTACACACGTACGTTTTTGTGACTAAACAAGACTAGACTTAAAATTACCAAAAGGAGAGGTTCGGATACGCCTGCGTGATCTCATCAGAAATGAAGATAACCACAGGAGAACCAAGGTTACCGACATAGCCTGAAGAATCGCCAAACTTAAGTAGCAGTGGGCAGGGCAATGTGCCTGCAATGTGCTCGCAGAACAGATGGGTGATGGCGCCGAAAGGTTCTGGAGTAGCGGCCACGCAACAGAAGATGCAGCGTTGGAAGTCTTGCCACAAGGTGGACCGATGACCTGGTGAGGGTAGCGGGAATCCGATGGATGCGAGACGCACTGAACCGGTCATTATGGCGACACTTGGGAGAAGCCTATGTCCAAAATTCCATGGTTTGCAAAAGTAAGACGGGCTATAACATTTACCGTAGCTATGAATATATGTATGTATCTGTAACAAGAGACTAAATATAAGAACAAACACGGTCCATCATACGTTTAATTATTGTATACTATTTTGACTTGATTTACGAGTCTCCGGACCGACCCCCCGAGTCTCAGCCTGACGTTTTTGTTAATTAAACGGTTACTACGTTCGGCCATTTTATGGAGTCAAGAAAAATACATAAATTCGTTACTCGGGATTACTTAGAACGTTACGTTAACGTTTTCCTTTTTTGTGTAAATTTTTGTAAAGAGGAAAGTTTTTAGTGAAACACTTTTTTTTTGTTTTAGAAGGGGTTAAGTGAAAAATTTATTTGTATACTTTTTGTTTTTGTCTGGAATATTTTTTGTTTGACTCAGTGTGCACTTGACATAATATTATTTTTTAACATTGTACTTTTCTTTTTTAAGTGTATATTATTAATAATTTCAAATACAAAAATGACATTGCATCGACTCAAGTCTAAAATTATTCTTACTAAATCCAGCTCTACACCCCCAGCCACAATCCAACAAACCATGTACCCATCAACATATTCCAGTTATTTCAGTGGCATTATTTTTTGCCAAGCTGTGGCAATGGCAACAAATCACTCAAGATCACATTCATAATTTAAGTCGCCGCGTCACGCCTGATAGATTTATGACGTTTCTTTCAGACCGTCTAGCGGGTAGCGACGTCCATGGACGTAACACGACACTCGCTGGAGCCGCCTCGTGACGTACGGGACGTGAGTTTTACTGTGCTGCATTATTGGGAACGCTTGCGTTGTAGAAATGTAGAACCTTTCAGTACCTGTATACGTCTACCTGGTGCGTTACTTTTATATTGACACATTGTGCAATCAAAAACATAACAATTTAAGTAATTTAATATATTTCTACCTGCTTAAGAGAAATATGCTCAGTTTCTCCGCTCGAGCATGGTTTAAAAGCTTGTTACTTCATCTAACGCAATCCAATGTGATGTTTGACGATAAGGCAACGCGAAAAAGAGAGATAACGCCTGAAAACTCTGTTAGCATTCGGTAATTCCGTGATTTACTCGAATGTTTTACAAAACTTGTTCCAGGAAATACGTGATTTTTTAAACCCCTAAATATTTTTGCAAAAAATTGTCATCATTTAGAATCTTGATTAAATTTGCAAGGCTTCTATTGTTATACTTTTTTGACTTTTTTGATTTAATTATGAAGTGTCAAATTTCATGGAAAATAGCAGGTTTTCAGAGGTCTTTACTGGATTAATTTTACACAAATTTATAAATTGATATTAATAGAAGCCTAGATAATATCCACAAGATACTGTGTTCCTAAAATATCTAATGAAAAATGTGTGATAACGTCATAATTGCGTAAGATTGGTTGCATGAAGAACAGTGAAAATGTATGTTAAGCTTAGCCAACTGTCAAAGTGCACACTGCTTACCTCGTTGGTGAAAGCATGTATAACGTTTATACAAAAAACCACCCAAAACAAACTCCATAAAAAGAATAAATTAATTAAAATCATTTCATTTTAAAGTCCGAAAGTCAACATCGAGCGTACGTCAACTATTCGCCAGATAAAAGTAAATCCTTCATATTTAACGGCCGGCTGACGTCACGGCCGCCATTTTGATTATACATAATTTGACGTGGCGACGGGTTTGACAGAGGACATTTAATTACCGTCCCCTCATTACCTTGATATCGGATATTGATATGGTGACGTTTTCTGTTCACGATACGGGTGCGATACGTAATGTTATCAATATTGTGTATTGAAGTTGGATGCCTTTTGTGAACAAATATTAGTCCAGTAAATATGATATTAGATGATAAATTATTTAAAAAAATTAAGATACACTTTCTGCAAACTTTAGGATGAAGATGGTGTTACAACAGATCCAGCCAAAAGATGTAAGCACTATTTTAGTTCTAATGCATATGAGAAGAAGCATGTTATTTCTTTCTCTTGCGATAAACACTAAACAAAAACATTACCTAAGTGAATTTTGGAGATCAGATATTTCTTTTACACGAAACCAACTAGAACGAAGCGATGCGGCAGTATTTGTACATAGGGATTCACAAATACTGCCGCATCCAGTGAGATTGGTAGCCAATGTCAACACATTATATATTTGAAAAATGGCTGATAGATTTTTATTTAATTTATTAAGCATGTAGCTTAATAAGTTGCAACACAAACGATCGATGGACAAGAAGAGGGGCCAAAGAAAAGATGTATCAGATATGATATGAAAGCATAGGAGTTAGTGATAGCGTGACGGGTGACAGGACAGAACGAAAGACAAAAAACGTGTTGCGCCGACCCCAAGTAACACTGAAGGGCAGGAAGATTATATTGACATGCAACAAAAACGTACAAGAACGGACTTAATGCCTTAGGTATTTTCTACAAGTCAACCAAGAGTACCTACCTACTGGACAACGGACTTCTTCTTCTTCGTCACGTCGTATCGTTCTCGTTTCAAAATCGTACTCATTAAAACTGACACGTACGAAATTTTTGTTAAAAACGTACAGTTTATTTGGACCAATGGAGTTTATTAATAAAGTTTTAATTAAGATATCGGCGTGACGTCACTGATTAATTTGAATGATCAGCAGATAAACAGGTCATTAAAATTATGTCAAACGTGTAATGAAATGACGTTGATTGTATATTGGATGACAAAATTCACTGTTTTCGTTGCTATTTGGGGATGAAACAAGTAAATGAAAAAAAAAGTGGTAGGCTTTTTTAGGTTGGAAAACCATCTAATGACAAAGCGCGGAGCGAGAGATGGTGTCAGACTTTCTGAATTTAGATGCAGACGGGGCTTGCTTTGATCAAATAGTGCCTAAATGAAATGGCTAAAAAGTTTATGTAAATGAATTAGTTGTACTTTATCTATTTTACAGGATGATGATGATCGACGCAAAAACGAACACTACGGATCCAGTATATGATTCTGGACCCCTCGGTGGTGCCATTTTTAGTCGGCATTTTCCTATTTCTTTTTTATCTAAACCTTTTTAAATTTAAACTGTGTAAAATCGTTAGTCTAACCAACCCCGATGATATTTTTAATAAAAAAAAAGAAAATTATAAATAAAAAATAATTAACTAAAAAGTCATCGGGGTAGATAAAATCGTTATTCATCAATCCAGATGACATTTTTAATTTTAAACTTATTAATTCATTTTTTTAACTATAGATGCGAGAATAACGATTTTATACAGTTTAAATTAAAACACATAAAGATTTTTTTTTAATTAGAAAAGAGCTGACAAAAAATTCTACCACTGGGGGATCCAAAATCATGTACTGGATCCATGGTATCCTCCTGCGTCGACGTCAAAGACACCCTGTATATAGATAGTGGCACGAACCTTGAGCTCTCGGCGAAAGAGCGGTGATCGCTTTGCGCATCGTACACATCAGCGAGCCAATCACTGTACAAGGATTGCACTCCCCGCCCCCGCGTCTCTTTTCATACCACAAAAGAGACCCGATATTTCACTTCTGCGTGCTTCTGCGCAAGTAGAACTGTAGAAGTCAGCGCCAAAGATCCGTGCCGATATCTATACCTAGGTGCAAGGTTTCATTGAAATGATACCTATTGACTACCGGTGAAATCACATTCTCTGACTGGGATCCCACCTGATGGTTGGTTGCAATCGTCGATTATGAACCGCACTAGTTTATTAAGAGCCTATTCACTCTAGCCTTGAAAACACCTAAATTATAATCGGACGGGAAGACCGCAGCAGGCCAATTGTTCCAGTTCTTCGATGAAATATAAACGACTAGGCTAAACGTTTAGTTCATGTACCTCTTTTTTTTCTTTCTGCTCTTTTTTTTCTTTCTTCACACATGTTTACTCATAACTCATTTAGTATCATGCGTATACCTACGTGTATACCTTTGATCTACAATAAATAAGTACTATAATAGTTATTTTTCAAAAAGGAGTGACGTTCGTCGAAGAGTATCGGCCATCGCTCACTAATCATAAAAGACAATCAAGACGAGTGCACTCGTGAGTATTGACATTATGAAGGTGACGCAGCTGTGTGTACATAAACAGGTGTAAAGACAATTGATAATATTGTCTAGTTTCTCACACTTTATAGACATAATTATTACAGACGTTGTGCCTACGACAGTAATGCGTGCTATGTTAAGATGGAGACATACCTTACAGTTACACCTTTGAAGAATGCCTTTTTCAAATCATCAATTAATTTCTCACGCTCTATGTAGAGAGGAAGTGTTAGACTTTTACTGGCAAAAATTCACAGTGTTCCTTCAGTTGCCCTTTTTTTGCGAGAGCTACGGTAAGTTTTTGGAACAATTCTCTGCCATGACAAGCGTCGGTCCTGTATGTAACCCTAACCCTAACTCTAAAAACTTCATCATCATCATCATCATTTCGGCCGAAAGACGTCCTCGGTTGGACATAGGCCTCTCGTAAGTGTTGCCAAAATGAACGGTCCTGCGCATCTCGCATACATCGGATTCACGCAACCTTTACCAGGTCATCGGTCCACCTTTTAGGAAGCCTTCCATCGCTGCATCTTCCGGTACGCAATCACCACTCCGGAACCTTTCGACCCCAACGGTCACCGATCTGTTCTACAAGCAATGTGCCCTGCCCAATGCCACTTAAGTTGGCGATTCTTCGTGCTATGTCGGCAAACTTGGTTCTTCTGCGGATATCTTCATTCCTGATTCGATTACGCAAGGAAACTCCAAACATAGCCCTTTCCATTACCCTTTGAGTGACTTTAAGCCTTCTGATGAGGCTCATTGTGAGCAACCATGTTTCGGAGCCATATGTCATTACTGGCAACACGCACTGGTCATAGACTATCGTCTTGAGACACTGTGGTATTTTGGACGAGGAGATACAGCGCAGTTTCCCGTTCGCTAACCAGCCGAGTCGAATTCGATGGTAAACTCTAAATACCTGTTTAGCACGATTGTAAAAAAAATACTACCTAACAAACCCCTAAAATACCAACCGCACCACATTAAATTAGTTCAAAATAAAATGACAATGGTGCACCACCAACGAGTGAGTACTCAACGCACTAGGCGTCAATGACAGGCCGTCATCAAGCAGGTACAATTGAGCTGTCATCACGCGATGACACTTGAATGGCTGACGCAAATGATGACACTTTCATAAATAGGTAAGAGTTAGGTAAAACAATTGATGTTGTGTTTATTTTATGTTTGGTTTTCATGTAATTTTGGATTCACATTTGGAAATCATTAGCACCGATAAAGGCCACCTATAGCTATGAAACAAAACATATTCATAACAGACAGTATTGTCTCTATTGAAATAAGGCTGTATTATTATTAATGTATGTAGTGGTGGCCGAGTGATAACGGCCCCGACTTACGAATTGTTGGTCACGGGTTCAACCCCAGCCAGGCGCATTACTTTGTGTAATTTATTTCATCACCACTGCTCTCAAAACGGTGAAGGTAAACATCGTGAGGAAACTGTCATGTCCAAGAATCAAAAATTTGAAGACATATGACATTCACCAACCCGTACTGGGCCCGTGTGGTGGATTACAGCCCATTCCCTCTCCTAGAGAGGAGGCCTGAGTCCCAGCAGTGGGAACATTAAAAGGCTGATTATGCTATGCTATGCTAAGGCTATATTCGTGTCCTGTCCTCAGGATAAAAATACAAATCAGGTAAGCCTGCATACCGGCTGTGGAGAGTTTGAGATAATATCCTTCCTAATTCAAATGTTACAGAATTTGAGTTTTTTATTAGAATTGTTAGACAAGCACAAGCATTGTAGATATATGCCATATTATCTTCGTGTATGTAGTCTCTTAATAGATAATTATGCCATATTTGAACTAAACAAGTAAAAATCATGGCTTTACAAGTCTTGTGCTTGGCTCTTGACATAGCCGTTGGGGCCGATGCTTGCGAGGGCTGCGGAGTGGTTTGAAAGAGGTACCTTACCGCCTCGGACCTCAACTGAAAAAACACAGGTGGGGTTTAATCAGCAAAATTCTAATACTCGCTCTCGCTCTACCCAGAGCGGGATGACGTTCTACATAAAAAATAAAGTATACTGGATATGCCGTAAAGTATCATACAGGTAATTCACTTAAACAAAAGCATATTATTTATTGATTTAACTTTTTGGGAACACATTCATTGTGCGTACAGCTAAGGAGTGGCGTTCCCTACCGGAGTCTGTGTCAACAATGTTGGGGGTTCTGTCAAGAGTGAATAGGTTAGTTCTAGGCAAACTTGCTCCGTCGACCACATCACCACTTACCACCAGGTGAGATTAATGGTTAAGCGCAATGCTATCAATAAAAAAAAAAAGTTATGTACACACATATAAATAAACAAACATACAGTTACATTCACAGCTAAATATGAAAATCACACAGATTTATGGTATGTCTAACACAATACTTGTTGAATCAGGCAACAAATTAATACAAAGTAGCCTGCCATAAACATCTCAAACTAATTCACCCAAACAATAAAATCAGTGATATTAACAAGCAGAGACAGTTGCCCGTAGAAGGCGAACGTATCTGATATGAAGACAGAATGGTGGAGAAACCAACGGATTAGCGAGACGAAACCCTTAGTGCGTCTAACATCAGCCGCTTTCACATCAACAGCCTGCGGAACTGGTATCGTCGAGGACAGAAGTGGACGCATAAGGATTTTAGCATTATAAAAATTTTGCGATGTGAAAAAATCTGAAGTGGCAACTGCGCACTGCAAGACGCAGCGTTGGTAAGCCTCCCACAAGGTGAATGACCTGGTGAGGTTCGCGGAAATCCGATGGATGAGAGATGCACAGGACCGATTGTGACGACACTTGGAGGAGGCCAATGTCTAACAGAGACGTCTTTCGGCTGAAATGATGATGAAGAAAAATTTTGCGAAGGAAAGAAATCTAGATTCATATTTTCTAATATGTTAACTTAAATCAGTAATAAAGATTGTTGAAAACTCGTATATTACAAAGCAATGACCACAACGTAAAGCATGAACTTTGCAACAATCATTGTAGAGCCTGTTTTAATATCACTTTAACTTAGCGTCATAAATTCTCAATTTTCAGACTCCCCGATCTTTGCCCAGTATAGTGCTTAGTAAATTAGCTTTGTCTCTATGATATTTGCGAGTGGAACTCTGAATCTATCATATCTCCAGAAATAGCAGTTCAAACTTTAGTAACACCTGTCCAATTCGCTGACTTAGAATTTGATTACACAACGACATTATGTTCACAGTCATAAGCAATCAACGATGACGTTAATAAATTGCATATTCAATAGTTTCAAGCCAAAAATTTGGAAGTGTCAGAAACAAATGTTAAGATCTTCTCATCTCACACAAACAAGGAAAGGTGTAAAACCAAAACCGCAAATCTACCACCATAAATGACAAGCGTTTCCTAATCGATAGTTAGTTATATTTGCCCGTTCGTTTTATACGATACACACTAAAATTTGCATCATCAGGTTATATTCCCACTTCTCCATCTAACTGTACAGCCTACGCACTTAAAAAACAAATTTAACACACCGTAAATCAACCAGCAAATTGTATCTTAAGTCCAAAGTAATAAAAGTGATGTTGCCTGCACACATAAAGTTGCTTTGAATATGAAAATATCGCATCGCGCGGCTGCATTACAAAATGAGGCGAAATTATGATGGATACTGATGCCTCGTTGTTCGGTTAATAAGACCTGATTCTATTCGCGATACATTCGATTGTAAACTGTAGTATTGTTGGAATAAAGATGAGAATGGAGTGTTTATCGATCAGGAATCAATCGCGACGAGTGACGCGATGCAAGTGCACAACGTGACAAGTCTAAGGCTATTTGCATACAAAGCTACCTAGAACAAACTCATAACTACTGATCTATATGCAGTTAAATATTATTCCAGTTTAAAATTGCACAAGTTCCACGCCTGATTGACAAGTCTGCAACATGTCAATAATAATTAGCTAGCTCAGCGAAGCATATTATGCTGTTTTGACTTAGAAATTGTGAATAAATTTACATTCCGACCTCGTAAGGCTTATTTTATTAACATATCAAGTTGTGTGTGACATTTACGCAAAGCATAGCAAAAAGCAAATTTTATCTACAGACTATTTATGCGCATGTTACAACTTTCACAATATTTATACCATATTGTATCGTCCGCCAATACCATTTAATGCGACAGCCAGGTAAATATCCGTGTATATTTATGTGTATAATACCCACATAACAGCATGCATCAACAGAAAACCCAATCAAGCACTGTCGATAAATTTTAACGATGCCAAAACACACATTCGAAACTTAATTGTTATTGGGTGTATACCTAAACACTAATCAGTATCTTCTCTGTAGCGTCGTGTGCAAACAGCCTTAGTCTCAAGTTGCAATTTTAATTCTATAGGTAGATGTCAGTCGTTGGGTTCACCGCAGGACACCTAATAACATTGGAATTCATTAACATGCGAGCAAATTGAAGGAGTTTGATCTCCATAAGATGCGCATACGCAGCCATGATGCGGCGATCAAACAGACTAGCATAAATATTACATGTAATGATCGGTCAGAAAGTTATGTGGAATTGTGTGACGGCTGAGTGAAGGTGGGATAATTTGATGAGAAAGATACAGGTAGGTGTGATGTGATTGGTGTTAGTCATAGTTTTAAAGTGAAATACTCTCTGATTTCGATTTACAGGTTAACGGAGTAACAAATGACGCATTAAAGAGTACATTGAAAAAATAAAGACAGGACGACAGGTCAGGACAGGTTGACTGGTAGAGAAGGCCTTGTTGCACCACTACTGTGTAAGTTAAAACAAATAAAAAATCATTTGTGGTAACATTTTTACGTATTTGCTTTGAAATAAAAAAAAAACTACTACATTTACAAAAACTAAGGGACTTTTTTGTTTTCAGTGTGTAACCTTCAAAAGGCATCTGGTCTTTCGAAAAACCAGGGACTATGAGATTCTAACTCATTAAAATGGCCCTGGTCACCATCACTACGTAGAAAGAGACCCATTTCCTCTGTAAAAGATAAATCTGAAACCCCTTCTGTGCAACGCGTGTTAGAGCACATCACTAAGGAGACTGTAAAAAGGTCGTCCATGTACTTAACTGTGTACGACAGCACGTGATCACTGTGCAATCAAGAAACCTATGGAAAGCTATCTAATTATCGACGACATAGAGAGACAACACAACCAAGGGAATTTTTTAAAGAGTTACCGTGGCCCTAGAACGCAAAGGGCAACTGAAGGACCCAGGCTTCACCTTAGAACAAGATAAGTCATTTGATGATTTCCCAAATCAAACTTGAGAGACAACTCGAAATCCCAATCACCATCATCACCTATCCCAATAACACTAACGGTACACTCACAAACAAATGCGCCGGTCACGATCGCCTCCATACAATTCAGGTCCCTAATCGACACTTAGTGCGTTCAACATGAAATATTAACGCAGTGAAAGGCTTCAAATATATAGCGAGCCATACTTTATCTATAGCCTGAACCCTCTGCTCTCAATACCATAACTTTCACGATAAGATACATATCTGACATTATAGTTTCCTTGCCTTCTCAGATAGGATGGAAAGTAGGTAAAATCGTGTTTAATTTAATATATTACAAGATGACCAACGCCTCTGCCAATGCTGGCTAATCGAGAAAGCTACTGTCTAGATTCTGTAGTGATTGTTTGCGTTACATTTTAATTGTATATGAACAATCCTGTTACTGGGACTTCAATATTTCACAGCAGCAGTCTTCCATGTCACAGTTTCTCCCATGTCTTTGACCACTGCTCCGCTTCGGTGGGTCGTAACTTGATACCTTGCCCATTCTATTTCTTCTTCCTGCCCTTGTCCCATCTTATTTGTCGGTCATACTACTTCTATCACTAACTTCCTTTTCTTTCATATCACTGTTCACACAATCCATAATATAGCTTATATTATTTATCATGAATCTGGTTATATTATACAGAAAGATTTTTCCAATCCAAGTTCGACGGTAGTACCAGAGATTTACTGCGTTTAAACAAAAAACAACTCTCTATTCTTCATGGCATATCTCACCAATCACTTACTTTTTTTTCTAATCATTACTGTCCCTCTGCCAGTCAAAAGCCTCCTCCAATTCCTTCCAAACATTCTTCTCCTGCTCCGTCCTGAATCAGTCCTCGTGGTAAACGTGTAAATTACTTCGTCATCTCTTTTTGAGCCTTCTACGACGGTGCTTGCCATCTGCAGGAACCAACTACGTAGACTCTCTTGCCCAGCAGTCATTATGCATACAACTGCTGACGTGACCTGCCCAATCCTATTTGAGCAGTTTTACCCACTTCACTTATTATTATGGTCAAATCTCCCATCTATCCAGCATTTGTATAAACTGCATCTAATCTAACAACTAAATGATACTAGACAGTTTCAAGTGTTCCTAATTCAGGAGGCGTGGATACAATTTGAAATCCAGTTCACTTAAATTAACCTTAAAATACAAGAACTATACAAATACCTTCCTATCCATAGTATCAACAATCCTATTCACCCATCTGATGTAGTCTCCTGCGCATCTTGACATCGATCGTCTCCAATTATATACCTACGCAGTTACGACACAAATCACACAGACAGACAGACAAATTGGCCAGCCCGTTGGCATTTGGCAACGCCGAGATCCGTCCGTCTAGAATTATGAGATATTTATGATATACTGATTTATTTCAGCGTCGATTAGCTTATTATAATGTATTATGGATGGTCCTCTTAATGGCTGGTTGAAGACTTGATTGGTTTTTTTGGGAACATTAGTCATAGACGAGTTTTGGATTGTACACTCTATCATTGGTTGTGGGTGTCGTGAAAGGTGAAGTCAGGATTAAGCAAGAGTAATTAATTTTGAAGATGCTACTAAAGAAGCAGTTGAATTGATTTAACAGTAACCAACTCTAACTCAAGGTGGCTAGACCCAATTTACTATTTCAAAGATGCTTCTATCTTCTCCTTGTTATAGCGAGGCTTATGGTGAATTTTCGCTCTCTTGTACTTGTCTCTAATTATAGTGCTTAAGTGTACTTTATCACGACTCTAACATGAACAGTCAGAATGAGGTGGACTTTGAGGTAATAATTTGACTAAGTTTAATAATAAATAGTTAGTTTAGTGCTTGACTGTGAACCCATCTGATGGTAAGGAGTGATGGTGTGTGATTTAAGCAAATACCATTTCCTTGACTTAATAATGCTCCTATACACTAAAAATGTTTTGTTCAGCGCTCTATTTAGCCAAAACATGGAACCGTTACAAAGAAAGTATTTAATGGTCTGAAAGAAACATTTGTTTCAGACATCTCTTATAATGTGAATAATATGATTGACATATTAATGATAATAATGTAATTTAATTTAAGATTTATTTTGAAATTGATAATTATGTGATTTTAATTTAATTTATTGTAATTGAGGAAATTGGTTTTTAATCTCTATTTTCGTACCTGTTTTAAATGTTTATTATTTATCGTTTTTAATATATTTAATTAATTAGACCTACTGTTAATGTTGTGTATACCAATAAGTGACTTTTTTTACACAGTGCCTTCTCGTATATATTATTATTATATTGTAAATAAGTCGTTGGTGTCCCTATGCAAATAAATAACTAATTCTCTCAAGACAAAGACTTTATCATTAAGTGAATTAACAAAACCATTGACAAGTTTAAACATCACCACCAATTCAGACCATGACACAATCGTAACCGCGGCCAATCTAGCTTGACAAGCACCCTGTCAATAGCAACTATGACAAACTGACGGACTGTTGGCCGTTTATTAGCGAGCTCATGAATCACGAGCCCTTGGCTGGACATGAATCTCAATTGTCCACAACTGATCGTGACGGCAGGACACTCAACTTGCTGGACATTTTTAGTCTTGTTGCTGTTTGTTTGTTTGTTTATGAGAGTTTGTATTGATTTGTGGATAGGGTGGCTCGTGTTTTGTTCTCCAGAAAAGTCGTAAGTTGGTTTTTTGCTCCCCATGCTAATTCATTGACGATTTTCATGGGTGAGAGTACTCATAAAGTCAAAAAAAAAGTCAAAGTTTTTTATTTCACATAGGCCTACATGGGCACTTAAAACGTCAGAAGCTAGTGCACGGTTCCAAATTGGTCGTTTCCTATGGAGAAGAACCGGCAAGAAACTCCATGGTTGCTCTTTTAAAAAATAATTTGTTGTTACAATATTTTCAAAGATTGAGTAATTGTAAGAGGTAACTAAAAGCGAACAGAAGTGGTGTTCAGTTACTTTTTACAGCAGTGTTTTTTTTAATCTTACCTACTAAGAGATACATGTGGATGGATGGCGAGGGAGGCCAAAAAAAAATGAATGGATTATGAGAAAAATGATATGAAAGAAAAAGGAGTTAGTGATAGCGTGTCGGGTGACCGGGCAGAATGGAAGAAAAACATATGTTGCACTGACATCAAATAAAACGGGGTAAAGGCAGGAAGATGATGGTGTTATTTTTCTATAATTCCTTATTGAAAGATTCTAGCTTTGTATTAATTCCGATAATAAAACTCGATCAGACGCAAAAGTCTAAAAGGTTTTCTCTAGGTAATTTAATAATTCGAAACCGAATCCCCAATAAGTTGGATACCCACCCGTCAACCAACCGTCATTAAAACGCAATGCATAACATAACTTATATACTTATCTCCGATACATACCTAACAAATCAGTAATAAAAGAAACGAATCTCCTCGCAATAAACACCAAACGATTTTATCTCACTTTAAAATATCGGCGAATGCGAAAAATGCCCAGCCTCAATCATATATTACCCGGCTAATGTCAACCGCTGACGGACGAACGTGATTGGCTGGGCGGTACGCACACACTCGCCTTCAGCCAAGCTTACACACACATACAAAAGTTATGGGTCTATAAAAGTTTTATAGTTATCGTATGATGGTTGTACACTTAATGCAGATGCGCTTTATTCAGATGGTTACAAAAATGTGATCAGGATCGATGTGAGGCTTTTATAGCCCACCGGTGGCTTTTTAGGTCAATGAACCCAGTATTACTTACGTATCCTTCCTTGAAATGTTATGTGGTTATGACACGTAGCGCAAATAGCTGTCTTCGGCGCAAATCAAAGAGCTTAAGTACGTTTAATTACGTTATAATAATAAAGCCGTAAATGGAGATTAAGCAACTGATTAAAGCTAACATGTTTAATTTAATAAGAAATCATAGGATAAGCAGACGGTATTAGTGTTTTCATCATCATCTCATCATCTTCCTGCCCTTGTCCCATCTTATTTGGGGTCGGCGCAACACGTTTTTTTCTTCCATTCTATCCTGTCAACCGTCATACTATCACTAACTTCCTTTTCTTTCATATCACTGTTCACACAATCCATTATATAGTCTATATTATTTATCATGAATCTGGTTATATCATACAGAAAGATTTTTCCAATTCGACTTCGACAGTAGTTCCAGAGATTTACTGTGTTTAAACACAAAACAACTCTCTATTCTTCATGGCATATCTCACCAATCACTTACTTTTTTTTTCTAATCATTACTGTTCCTCTGCCAGGCAAAAGCGTTCACACAATCCATCCATCTTTTCTTTGGCCTTCCTCTCCCTCTCCACCCATCCACAAGTACACTCATAACTCTTTTAGTAACATGTGTTTCATCTCTCTTCTTTACACGGTATTAGTGTTTTATTTTCTACAAAAAATAAGCAAAGAAAACTAGAAAGAAAAGAGTATGAAGTCAACATTCTCAAGCATTTACACTCAATCGCAAAAAGACCACCATACCATAAATATTGTCAGGTATTATAAATATCTGAAATAACAAAATAGCTTTGCTCAAAAACCTGTGTATTCTTGTGATTTTTATGCAAAAACTATACATTTGAGAACCCCAACCTGCCTAAAAAAGTTCAAATTCTCGATAAACTTGTAAAAAATGTCACTACATATTACATCCTAAGTGAACACTTGGGAAACAACAGAATAAAGAACTTATTTCTCTAATAAATATGACAATCAGTCGTCGTTAAAGGTGAGGGTAATAATGCCCAGGGCGGTATTACATGCCTGTTGGGTTCAACAGTAATCGACTGGACTTGTCCACGTCTGTACCATCGATTTTATAGTCCGTCATTACTTGTAAATGAATTTTTATATTTAATATAAGTAAACCTGTTTATAGGACGAAGATAGCTATGCTTTTTCCACGGATGGTTTTTCTTTGAAGTCTGAACCAATTCACATTCCTGGAGGATCATGGAATGGATCAGGCAATGATGCACTTGTCGCGCCGAGTCGAGTTGCTAGCTTGGAAGTTTTCTATCGGTTGCATTTTGGGAAGTCAGAAACAGAAAGAAATTTTAGATTATATAGATTACAAAATCTAATTTCACCAAGTCCGTTCCATCATCGGACCGCTAGACGCACGGCGTTGCGCCACCGGTACATGGTGGAAATCCCACCCATACGCACAAAGCGTTTTGAGAACACATTTATTATGCGTACAGCCAAGGAGTGGAATTCCTTGCCGGAGTCTGTGTTTCCTACTTAGGGGTCTTTAAGTCAAGAGTGAATATGTTACTTCTAGGCAAGCGTGCTCCATCATCGACCACAGCATCGCTTACTATCAGGTGAGATGGTGGTCAAACGCGAGCCTATCATTAATAAAAAATAAAAAAAATGAAATTATCAGACCTCTAGACGTACAAAAGGCGATACGCCGCCGGTACATGGTGGACAACCTCTTTGAGAACACATTAATTGTGCGTACAAGTAAGAATTGGAATTCTCCGCCAGAGTCTGTGTTCTCTGATAGCTTGTAGCCTAGGGATCTTTAAGTCAAAAATATATAAGTTACGAATTCGTTAAATGATATTTATTTTGTAAGTGGGTTTAAAAAAAAAAACACTTTTACACGTCCATTTTTTTTTTCATCATTTTAAACTACATGGGGCCGGTGTTTCCTAGCTGACTACCCTGAGAAGAAACACAGAAACAAGCTCAAGGGTCAGTCTCTTTAAGAGTCCATACAGTTAATATGTCGTTACTTCCAAGGTAGCGTGTTCCATCGTCGCCCACGTCATCGCTAGGTGAGATAATTCTCACCGCGGCCCTATCAACGATAAAAAATACATGAATTTCAGTTTTTTTGTCGGTTGGCAAAATGTTGAACAAAATGTTAATATGAACTCCTTCTATGTATAATGCATACCGTAGTAACCTTTAATTAAGACTACATTATAAAATGTAAGAATAGGGAATCTTTAGCATATATTATAGAATATACTTTGTTAGGCTATGGGCTAAGGGCTATGCTCGGAGTTTCCTTGCGTGATCGAATCAGAAATGAAGATATCCGCAGGAGAACCAAGGTTGCCGACATAGCACGAAGAATCGCCAAACTTAAGTGGCAATGGGCAGGGCACATTGCTCGCAGAACTGATGGCCGTTGGGGCCGAAAGGTTCTGGAGTGGCGACCGCGTACCGGAAGACGCAGTGTTGGAAGGCCCTCTACAAGGTGGACCGATGACCTGGTGAAGGTTGCGGGAATCCGATGGATGCAAGACGCACAGGACCGTTCTTTGTGGCGACATTTGGGGGAGGCCTATGTCCAACAGTGGACGTCTATCGGCTGAAATGATGATGATGATACTTTGTTAGTTGTCTTTAAATAAATAAATGAATTTGCTTGATTTGAAAGCAAATAAATGTTTACCTCTAAATATTTCTTGTTGTGTTGTATTATCAATACTATTTGTTACTGGTGGGAAGTTTGAAAGTAGCGCCAGTGACTGAAAAGTTGAAGGAGAATCGTTTGTCTTGGTATGGTCATGTGAAGAGGAGGGATGAGACGCATGTTACCAAAAGAGTTATGAGTTTACATGTGGATGGATGGAGAGGGAGAGGGAGACCAAAGAAAAGATGGATGGATTGTGTGATGAGTGATATGAAAGAGAAGGAAGTTAGTGATAGCATGACGAGTGACAGGGCAGAGTGGAAGAATAAAACGTGTTGCCGACCCCAAATAACACAGAACAAGGGCAGGAAGATGATGATTTGTTACTGGTGGGAAAGGATTGTCTAAGGGATTTAGATGTAAAACTATCTCTCTTTACTAAAAATGTAGTTTCAATAAAAACCCTTAACAATTAGTCTACGTCATTATTATAATAAATTTTGAACTATATACTTTGTAAGTTTGTAACTTAAACATAATAAGCCCATTTTAACTGTAGTTTAACCAAAATGAATGCACAAACTGTAAATAAATTGACAATAGATAAACGCACTTTATCTCCGAAACTATGTAGATAAATCAGTGTAATTTAAATTTGAATTGATTTAGTTGCAGAGTAACAATAAATTCTAGTCCATTATACAGTCAGAAAATGACAAAAGTGTCGCGAAATTAGACGAAAACTTGATAAAATATGTTCTACTAATAATTAAGGTAGTAAACCTGCTGTATACTAAATAATATCATGTTATGATTACGGTTCATTATGTGCTAAATAATGGCCACCTTATAAAATGGCTTTTAGAGATACAAGTAGTCTTTGATTGTCGAGATTCGTGCATTCTTCTAAATTCCTATGGAACTCAAAACTCGTCATCGTCATCATCATCATCATTTCAGCCGAAAGACGTCCACTGTTACATTTCGGGGAGTGTGCATTAGAATTGCACAATTTAATACCAATCTTCCTCTTCGTTTTATTTTACGCGATAAAGTTGTTCCTACACCTGATGGGAAAATGGTAATCGCAACCTACGAATATCTGTAATACCAGAGGGGGGCAAAGTCCCCCCAGAGGTACTTTGCTGAACTTTTTTGTTTCCACTTTACAACCTACCATTTAAGACCTTTAGCACTTACGAAAATTTCTTACAATGCCTTCACATATTTCTCAAATTTAATAATACTCCTTTACATTATTATCATTACACTAAAAAAAATCCCCAACACATTTCTATGCATCACCTTCTCACAGTCTCAAGCACAACACCCAGCAAATCGATACAGCGTACAAAAGACGACAAAAAAACGCGGCTGCGACAAAACGTAGAAACAAAAAAAAAGTCGCAAGAACAACGTACAACTGAGTGAGTGTACGCTTTCGTTTTTCCGAATGCTATCTTCATATCCGGACGTGTGCAACTCGGCGTCTGTAGCGACTAGTCGAGGAGTCAGGGAGGCGAAGTATGTATGCGGTTAAATTGGAAATTTTTGATGTGATGTGAAAAGGTTCGGCTGGGATTGGATACCGTGTTGTTTGAGAATGTTTTGTGTTGTAAGAGTAGCTGGAAGATGCTTTATTCGGGTTGGGTTTTCACACTTTTCATTATGATAAGAGTATGAAATAACAGGCATGAAATGACCTATGGGACTGATAATGGGAAACCGAAACAGCTTTACCATGCACTACCGAAATGTCATGTTCTCAATTCCAAACATTTTGGACTCTTGACTTTACTTATCGCTAGAAACTAGTAATTGGAAAGCCACTTTATCTAGAGTCAAATTACTAAAATCTTTTTTTTTCCGTAATGTAAACTCCTAGTCTATCTTCAAACAATACACCCTAGTGTGTCCTTATCCGAGTCGTCTTGACAGTTGCGTCTACGCCTCACGAAAACTCACGAAGCGCGACGGAAAAAAACGAAGGATGACGGAACAAAACGAAGGGCGATGCCGTTAAGGTGTTCTGATTTTGAACTTTTATGGTGGAACAATAGTGAATGGTGTAAAGAGAATCAAGGAGGTTGTTATGAAACACAGTATTATGACACTAAGTTTTGGCAGCGGTCCGGACACATTTTACAATATTAGATAATGAGTAGTTGGATTTTATTAGGATAAAAGTACATCATATATAATTTATTGTCCCTATTAGCAATTTAGTACGTACACTGCAAATTAAACACAATGATATCTACTGACAGCTACTTGATTACCATCCCGCATGTCATAAAAATTAAATGATGATAAATACGGTGATGCTTTTACTGTTTTAGTGTCGCCGCACATGAGCCACATGCCACAGCCACACACGCCGCCACGAGAAGCTAGAAGCGGCCACAATGGAAGCTGCAGTGCGCGACAGCCACTTGTGGCCGATATCAGCTACTTTTTTAAGTCCATACGCGCAATATCATAATAGACTCTGACGAAGAAGGTTTAAATGCGCGAATAGCGTATGTGCGGGCCACATGAGGCGAGCAGTGGCAATTTGTAGCGTGTGGTGGCCACCGGCGTCAACCGTGTGATACGAATCCGTATAAAATGTATGAAACCTACAGGAAAAATGCCGGTGGCGGCGTTTTGTGGTTGTGGCCGGTGGCCCGTGTGCGGTGACCCTTCGGCCCAGTTTTGAAAATATCTGTGTCACTCCTGACGTAAACTAGGTCTTTCATATCCCTCACACTACAAAAAGTAATCGTTGACGCAGATTGTTCAGCTTCAGTGACTGTTTTTCGAGTCTGTGTAGCTGTGAAATTTGATTGGATTGTAACAAGAGGAACAGTTCAAAATCAGAACACCTTATCGGCATCGCCTTTCGTTTTGTTCCGTCACCTTTCGTTTTTTCCATCGCGTTTCGTGAGTTTTCGTGAGACGTAGACACAACTGTCAAGTCGACTCGCATAAGAACACACTAGGGTGTAGAGGGAGGCCAAAGAAAAGATGGATGGATTGTGTGAAGAGTGATATGAAAGATAAGGAAGTTAGTGATAGCATGACGAGTGACAAGGCAGAATGAAAGAAAAAAACGTGATTGCCCGACCCCAAATAACACGAGATAAGGATAGGAATATGATGTAATAAGAGTAAAACTAATCTATAAGAGTACACTGTTGCCCTTATCCCAATTTTATTTAGGGTGGCTACAACATGCCTGCTTCTGAAACACTTCTCGATCAGCCATCACATTAATCCCCACCTAACTACCTCCATAACTAACTCGTTGGTCTCATATTTGCAAGTACGACAATTGAATGTAAAGCCATCGCTTCGACTTCCGAGTCAAACAACAAGTGCATGTGAACTCACTCTGTAGTAGCCCAGAGTTTGGAAGTTGGTGATGTGACACCTACACCCGTGCTTCGGAAAGTGCTTAAGCCTTTATTTCTGCGAATGAGCTCTCCCCGGACGTGTAAGATTGCCGTCAATAAAACTATGAGAGCAGTGATGACCGAGTGGTAACGGCCCCGACTTACGAGTTGTACGTCGCGGGTTCAAACCCAGCCAGGGCATTACTTTATGCAATTTATTTCATCACCACTGCTCTCAAAACGATGAAGGAAAACACCGTGAGAAAACCGGCATGTCCTAGAACCAAAAATTCACCAACCCGCATTTGACCCGCGTGGTGGATTACGGCCCATTCCCTCTCCTGCAGAGGAGGCCTGAGTCCCAGCAGTGAGTACATTAAAAGACTGATTATTTATTTGTTTATTTATTTAACAATTTATGTACACAGAAAAATAAAAGAAAAGAAGAAGGAAACAGAAGAATACTACAAAGGTGATGCTTATTTCTAAAGAAATCTCTTCCAACATACCTATATTATGTATGTATGTATGTAAAACTTTGAGTGTAAAGTAACAAGTGCTGTGTTTGCGCAGACGTTGGTGTACTATAATACCTCCTCCGTACTTGACTAATCTCCATTGAAATTGAAGCACTGGTGGCCCAGTCATAACGCCCCCGACTTACAAGTAGTTATCATGGGTTCAAACCCAGACAGGTGCTTTACTTTGGCAGGCGCTTTACATCATCACCCCCAAAACGATGAAGGAAAACATCATGAGCAAACCAGTTTGTCCTACAATAAAAAATTCGAAGACATGTGTCATCCACCAACCCGTACTGGGCCCCCGTGGTGGTGGACCTGTGTCCCAGCAGTTCCAAAATCATGATTCCAAAACTATATTTTCCTAACCAAAATCAAACATGCCATCTAACCCGTCCCCACCATCACAACAGACAGGTTTATCTAGAAAATTTGGAATTGCATTGGAGATCTGCGCAAGACGTCCCTATCTGATCACTCTGATCAGCCGTGCACCTGCTATCGGTTTGAACGACAATCGATATTCGGACGTTACCGATTCGGTCCAAGTGATTGTAACCGATCCACTTGATCTACCCCTTTAGTGACGAGGACGAAGAAGTAGGTATTGAAAGTCTAAGATAAGATTGGTCTTTGGCGAAGGCTACGTTGGCAGTCTGTAATGACAATGGGAAGAATGAAGAAAAGATTACGTTTTTACCAAAATTTACACTTGAATAAGGTTAGAGGGGATATGAGCTGATTTCTGAATTGAGTATTGTATAGGCAGAGACCAGGACTCTTTAGATAATTTGGAACACCTGGCATATTATAAATATACACTAATTCCAGTTTTACAATAAATAGTAGTATTGTCAGAGAGAATTAGGACTACTGTCAGTCCGAAAGGCGCGAGTGATTTTTTATTATAATAAAAAATAAAGAAAAACGATTAATTGTCACTCACATAGGACAGTAAAAAAATAAAATATTAATTAACCATTATTAACATATAAAATTTACTAAATTAATAAATAAATATTCATTAAAAATATTGAAATACATGACGATAAAAACGGAATCGTTTTATTTTTATTACAAGTACTACAATAAATTGATGGGTGAGATGTTATATTCTTAGTTAGGTTAAACCTATGTTATGGAGTACATAATAAAACATTTAAAAAAAGAACTTGATTTACTGTGCAACATTAAAAAAAATACTCGCTGGAATTCCAGATAGGGCCTGTGATGCCACGGACACACAGAATAATTCCATAGGAATAAATCCTACAGTAACTAGTAGAGTTAAAAACATGTCAAATTCACTAATTACAAATGTCAGGCTTAGTGTTCAAATACTTCACATGAAATTCTTGACTCAGAAAGCGTAGGGAAGACTGGATTGAAGCATAGCATAGCATAGTCGGCCTTATAATGTTCCCACTGTTGGGACTCAGGCCTCCTCTCTAGGAGAGAGAAAGGGCCGTAATCCACCACGCGGGCCCAGTGCGGGTTGATGGATGTCACATGTCTTCGAATTTTTGGTTCTAAGACATGCCGGTTTCCTCACGATGTTTTCCTTCACCGTTTTGAGAGCAGTGGTGATGAAATAAATTACACAAAGTAATACGCCTGGCTGGGTTTGAACCTGCGACCGACAAGTCGTAAGTCGGGCCCGTTACCACTCGGCCACCACTGCTCAAAACACTGGATTGAAGACAAAGTCTCAAATAGTGAATAAAGGATAAAGTCAGTGACCATTAATACGATAGATCGAATTGATGCCGATCCAAGAATTCATAATGTACTCCAGCTGCTTACTTAAAACACTCTGATAATTTCCTACCAATGTCGCCCGAGAAAAATGGCGCCATACAAAGCAGGTTGGCGACATGACATGTGGTATCGTAGGGCATACGCCTGCACCTGGTGTTCAAACCGCTCGCCGTTTATATCAGTCGACATAAATAAAGAAATACATCTTAGGCAAGTTTATATCAGATAAAAGATATTTCAAACATCGAGCCTCCTGTCGGCCCAATTAAACTAAATCACATCAAAATCGATTACAATCGGGACAATACCGGAGCGAACCGGTTAAGATCGGTAGCGCGGCCGTCAGCGGCGTTTCAAACGCAAGTCGCGTGGGCGCACACAATTTGCATAGCTTCATTAGGGCCGCCCTGGACGCGATAGGCGCGTTATCGACGCCGCCTCTGAATCGCGCCTTACCTCCTTTTTTTAATCGGCAGTCGTTAATTAAGCGTGTGTGAGGTCTTACGCCTTAATTATAATTGCGCACAGATACTGAATTAGCCCGCTTTTAACGAAGCTAAAATAAAACGGATAAGTAAAAACCTATTTATTTGTAGCCTTTTTAAAGATAAGCATTACTGTCGTGACTAGTTTTAATTGTAGATAGCAATATCTGTTGATTGCTTGAGGTGGTTACTGACCGATAGTTTTATTGTCAATAAAGTGATGTCGAATCGCGCAATTAATGTGAAACACTTGTAATATTACTGTTGAAATATTGCGACGTTAATATCAAGTGCTTACTCGTATTGTAAGGCTTACGTTTACGATTATAGTTTTGATAATTATGTCTGCGATAATCTTAGATGTTTCACAACAATCAGTCACTGAAATCGTGTAGAATAATAATTTTAGACAATACATAATATCCTAGTGAGATTCTATCGATAATCGCGTGTCATCTTCGGAACATCACTAGCTAAAACAATAAACAATTGCTATGTCAGTGCACAGCAGCGCATTTGTGCGACGTCTTACAAGTCAGATGAATTAATTTGAAATCATTCATTAATATTGTTTATTCATAACTTACTAGATAATGGTTAAAACAAATGATAAGAATATAAAGTTAATCAATGTAAACAAGGTGATTATTGTTTTCTTGTATCTGGTGGAAGCTACACGAACTAATCTTATCTTACATACTACAAAATACATGTCTTGGAAATAATTAAAATTATGACCTAAAATACTACATGATGTTCAGCACGAACCTACCAGGATAGAAGTAGATAAACTTGCAATAATGACTCATCAACCCACCTCACCAACTTTACGACTTTCCAGAAAAGATAACCGCCACACGCATTCACGTTTTCCTTATCACCACATACATGGTCTTTCCAACATTTAAAACAAACTAAAAACTCCTTTAGCAAACCTAATTTTGTACTCGAAGAGTCCTCCATATTAAAAAGCAAATAAATCGTATCCACGGTTGACGAAACATCGAAATAAGGCCCAGTACATGAATGCGCAACGTTTCGCGACATCGCGTGAGGTGTCATGCAAATACGCCAGACCACCGGCGTTCCACCGACACTTTTATTCACCAGTTGAAGAAACCTCCTTTATCGATAACTTATTCAAAATTGCAATGAAAAATATATTCGTTCAATTATGTTAATATTTTATTTTATTCATATAAAATGTAATTCGTGCAACCTTTCCCAAGTTGCGAGTTAACGTGTGCACATTGAAGTAATTGCTCTAAAGTAATTACAGCAATTAATTTAATTTTTTATATTTTTATTTGATCTACAGATCTAAATGGAGTAATTAAAAGCAGAACATGAGTATGTTTTAAATTATATTTATAGAGGACACATTGAATTTTATTTCGTACAGAAGCTATCAGATAAAGCTTCAGTACAAGGGCCCTTTGCCAAACAATCGTAAATAGTCGTTCGCAAATTTCGTCCGTTTCCCATTGAAACTACATCCTAAAACTGTATTGGTCTGGTCTCAGGCGTTAGTGGCCCGAGTGGCCGTAAACGCCTACGTTTCGGTAAGTTCGCCGCACTCGGATGAAGACATTTAAATACGTCGAATATGTTAATATTGCGATCGGATCGTGTACACTGCCCTTAACAACGGGGACTGTGCGTTGGCGGACAGCGGTCTATTAGTGAGGTAGTGCGAGTTATAGGAAGGAGCGGGAGCGATTTCCTTTAATTCTTAGGTCCGAATAATCTGTACAAATTCGATGTGTTTTATGGATTACCTACGTTAAATAGTCATAGTGCTTGCGATCGATTAAGACCAAAAATTTGAAGGCTGTAACGCTATGACACAAGTACTTTACTGTCATCATTTCTCAGATACTGAACAACCTTTGTTGATTTATATAGAGAAGAGGGAGCTGCATATACAATTATCGTATATAAAATACTGACAAAGTTCTCATATGATTTGACCATTACATGTTTACTGTATGGACTTTAAAAGAGACTGACGTCTGAATTTTATTTCTATGTCTCTTCTCAGGGAGTCAGCTAGGGAACGCCAGCCTCACTAGTTTAAATTGAAGAAAAAATTGACGCGTAAAAGTGTTTTATAGAAACCTTTTTGCTAAATAAATATAATTTATCATTCGTCACTGATATGTCATTCATCTAATGGCTAATCTCGGATTCTGTTACTGTTGCTTGCAACTAGAGCGCCTCACAAACAACGATTGTATCACTGATTACCGTCAGGTGGGATCGCAGTCAAGCACTAGTTTATATCGATAAGAACTGCCCCATAGCTAAGTTACAATCGTATCGTTCGCGCCGAACGCCTCGAGTAGGCCACGCTTCCGATTAGGAGTTCGGCGCGAACGATACGATTGTAACATGGCTAGGGGGCTGCACTTTCAAGATCGCTGTCGCTCATCCCCCACACCGCGTCACCCTGCGCGCTACTCATAAGCACACACAGGCGTATACATACATAACGCAGTTTATGCTGCAGCCACACTGACCCGCGCACCATTCACGTCTCCTCCGCTAATACCATGTTACTTTAAATTGTAAGAGTTACATACCTGTAATATTGCATTATTGATTTCTTTACTGTGAGTTTCTGGAGAAGAATACGCTGCTTCATATAATCTTGTCAAATAAGACCTTGAAAATAGTGAGAAAGAGGAATTTCTGCCAGTGGCTTCGCCTGCGTGACAATTTAAAATGATATATGCTTATGTCACTCAGTAATAAAGTAGCATACTATTGGTGAATGATTTTTATAAATCGGTTTGAGTTTATTCGTTACAGTAGCTTGTTCCAACGGTTTGACCCGCGTGGAAATATATATTATAGCCCATGTCACTATTTATTTTAGTGGGAAAATTATCCAATGACATCCCCCGCTATTGGGCGGAGAGGGAGATAGTGTCAGACTTTTACTGACTAAAAACCCACTCCTGTTCCTCCGTTGCCTTTCGTACCAAGGCCTAGTCTTCCTTTCAGAAGCAGACCCTTGACCCCAGTAGGCTTCGACCCTGCTGAGCCCCTGCCGTTTGCTGACACCTTGAGGCGCGTGTGGAACAGTGCGCGCCATCGACGACTTGGGCTCAGTCCGGACGGTTACCGGACGTTCGGACGGCCAGCTACTCATTGCTTGCCGTCCGCAAGCCCGCGCCTACGGTGGCCGGAAATCGGGATCGGAATAAAAAACCGCGGCTGGGGCGTGAGGACGGTTGCCTCACACGTGCGGCCTCCACCTTTGCTAGCAATACTTCTTCACAAAAGAGGAGGCCAGTCCTCCTCGCTCCGGACCATAGCCTGTACACAAAAGAGGAGGCCAGTCCTCCTCGCTCCGGACCATAGCCTGTACCGAGGACCGGCGCGAGAGTTCGCTGCCCCCACGAATACACGGCGATGCTTTGCCCAAGCGGGGCACACCTCTACCGACTCCACCGTGTCCTCCGGGTGGTCCACACAGTGGTAACACCCGGGCGTCGCTTCCGCACGAATCCGGTGCAGGAAGCTCCCGAACTTACTATGTCCGGTGAGGACCTGCGTCATGCGGAAGGTGAGGACGCCGTAAGGTCTTAGTGATAAAGTAAAATTATACAGATGAAGGAATTTAATTAGAAATTTTTGAGTTTATTAATTATTACAAATAAAAGTTAAAATCAAAAATTTATATCCTTTTTTTATCTTTGACTAGTATAGATATCTGCAAAACTACTAGTTAACTAGAATAACCATTGAAAGCCACCTTCGATGAAGGGGAGCATTGATCATATACCTAGATAGTAATAAAATTACTCTCCAATACCCAATCTCCATGCTCTAGAGGTGATTAAAGACCCCAGCTCTATGGAATATAATTGACGATTTATTGTTAAAAAAAAACTTCAAGCACATAATAATTGCACATGGTTAAATAAGCTCAACAAGTAACAGCCTAGTGATAAGCACAAAAAGTAGATAAACACATAATAGCTACTTTAAACCGATCACGAAGATCGATGATGCGTATTTTACGACTGTTCATTACACGTGAGTTGATTGAAATTAAGTACTGTGTACATTCGACTGCACAATTTGGCACTGGCAACATCTTCATGTCCTAGCAATAAGGGCGGTATTCGCACTTCAAGCATTACCTCTGACGTGTTTTGACGGTACCGGTCAATGTTTTATGGGGGGAGGAAAAGTGCTGGCTGTAACATAAAACTACTCAGATAGAAGCGACAAGAAATATGTATCTAAGATATTTGTAACATATGACATGATTTAAAAGAGTCTGGAAGTGATGGAATGTCTTGCACATTCTTCGCCATAGAGACAATAGGCTTGTGAATCAAATCTAAGCATATAGATTTGACTCACAAGCCTATTGTAAGGTGTTGACAACTGTGGTACTGTTTTGTCTAGACGTACACGGCTGCCTTTTTTCCCGCGCTTAAAAAAGGGTAATACTTTATTTCTGACTAAACAATAAAGAACAAACAAAAACATCTAAATAACAATCTCGGCAACCAAAGAATCGAACTTGTCGACCAAGCTAACTAAACTATAATATAAATATTTAATTTCGGTAAAACCTATTCTGATATTCTCTATATCTTCAATCAAGTAATAATTCGGCTATAGAGCCCAAAGATTCTATGTCTAAAATCGAAACAAAACATGAATAAAACCTTCAATCACAAGACCCAAAGGACCAGAAAACCGATCTGAACTAAATTAATACTAAACCAAACAAACAACACTCAAAAATTCATAACACTTCCTACAAAACCAACATGAAAGGAAAAAAGAAAATAAGTCAGTTCCCTACAGATCTTAAACTGCATACAGTACATTGTCACAATATCTCAAGTTAGTACGAGTGCATCCGCGACACGGACGTTATTAGACGTGCGACGGAGTGACGTCTGCGTCGTCGACGTCGCGGGCCCGACGACGGAACGTGACGCGACGTCGCCGCGTCGCCGTCACACCGAGATATTAGATCTCGTTGTTTGTAGGTTTTCAAATGAAAAATGTTTGCAGATTATTTCCAAGGCGGTGTTTGTTGTACTGATTATTATAATGTTGTGTGTTATCTAGGGAAATCATATGTTGCCTTCATGTCTCGAGTCTAAATTATGGTTATTGAATTGTCAAAATCACACTAGCTAGACTGGATCGCAGTGATCAGAACGATTGTAGAGTTCTGATTTTCTGTAAAATTCTTAAATCGTTTTTTTTTTTTCACTTAAAAATGTATTCAGGTGAAAATAGTTGTCAGTTTTACCAAAAGTCAGGCATGATTTTTACCAAGAATTTCGTTGAGCACTTGACGTGGATTTGGAATAGATAACAAAACCATTAACTAACTCAATATTTCAATTATTTTAAAAGAATGACATGCAAATCCAATTGATGATTCAAGAATATAACCGTTAACAGGGATCAAATATAACGAATGCAATAGCTAAGTTCCTACAAGTTAATAATCTTTTCGTCCAAAGCTTCACTGAATAAAACTTTGCCCAAATTGACAAATAACTGACAACAGCTGACACCCAAACCAAATCTCCAATCTCTAAAGTCCCGCTATCTCAAAAAATTACTAATGACGTCATCTCACGAAATCAAACGGAATATAAAGAAAAAGTCACGAAAAAACAACAAATCATTACTATCATCAGATCGGTGGGATTTCAATAGGTCCGTCAAATACACAGACAATGGCACAATGCTGATACCCAAGTCATTATCAGATCAACTTAGGTAACACTTCATGAGACAGACGAACGCACTCGGTCGGAAATGTGGTGCGGGCGGTTAAACGCTAGTGGGAGCGGTTGGAACGCTAACACTTATACATCAGGTCTAAAAAGTATAGATGATCAGATGTTCTGTTCGACTTAGCTGTGACAACGAATTATGGAACTCAAATGGAGTTATGCAAGGCACCACATACAAGGAAAAATATTAGTCATCCATCAGTTACCCATGTATAAAATTTTGATAAGTTTGGCACTGTAGCATGATGACTGAGGATTGGCACAAGAATAGACAGGCCAGCAGATGTGCATGCGCAAAGTGGAAAAAGATGTGAATGATAATGATGATCATAGCGGAGAAAACATAAAAGATAAAACTACAAAAGACTTTTGTTGATACTAAATTTAGAAAGATTAAACCCTTAATTGAGATATTTTGTAAAACTATTGAACCTTATAAATTTTGAAAAGAACCGTAGAAAAACGAAGCGTTTCTCCTACCAAGTGCGTAACACAATCAAAAATCCAGAGTGGATCTTCCAATAATGAGTTGGTTGCGTTTCGCGGGCCACAATAGTCGGGGACAATGGACGGATTCAAATCAACGTGTACCTATCCTTGGACGATTAACGCTCTCTTTGTCATCCCTACAATGGGGGGTCAACGGTTTTTTACGTTTTTCCAATTACGTTTATTGAAATTTTGTTATGATACCAGATTTTTTTTTTTCGTTGTACCGTTGTTTGCGCATTTCTGTAATTGCTTTTTGAAAGATTGAATAGGAGAAGAAAAAAGAATTTCGGTTCTATGAAAATTTTCACATTTAAGTTTTAGACTTATATTTCTAGCTTTAATTCTGGTTCTAGAAGAGAAGAACAGTTATGAACTGGAATTAAGATAAAGTATTAAGACAGAACGATGACATCCTAGTAGGTATTTTGTGTAGTAGGTCCCTGGAAATTCTGTTTTATTTAGGATTTGTAAGAACTTATGAAACAGGTTTCCTACAAGTAAATAAAATGCAGTGTTAACTAATAGTGCCAATTTATACGATTAATGTTAAAAAGAGGTAAGATTTTATTTTTGTATTTTTATTTATAATGGATAAACTCAAAAGTTATTGGAACGATTTTAAAAATTATTTCTCCAGTAGAATGCCATTTCATCACTGAGTAATATTGGCTACATGTATATTTCCTACTTTCACTTGGGCAAAGTCGCTGACAGAAGCTGGTTAAAAATATAAATCAAACGCAAAAAAAGGATAACTCAACAGCAGATGAAGAAACAGAAAAGTATGAACATTCATTTTAAGCAATAGATATCGAAAAAATACTTCCTGCCATCATTCAGAAATAACAGAATTCCATTTCGCCCTTTAAAGATTGAAGAGCACAAAAGTATGGCCACTCCGATATTCTCAGCGTATAGTTATTATAGATTTGTCCCAAAAAGCTAAAATATCGAAATCGATTAACCTAGACATGGCTATATCGCTCTAATTCTGTACAAAGTGGCAGCACCAGCCGCCACTAAAATATACCGGCCGTCATTCTCCATTATATCGATACTAATTTTGAAGAATGCTATTTTGCAATCACCTTTGTAAGATTGGAAGATGACCTGAATAAAGGAAAGTAGACTGTTAATTAATTAATGCGGAATTTGTGTTTATAGAAATTTAGTCTCATAGAAGACATGAGAAACATAGTATACAAATCATCATCATCTTTCTGCCTTTGTTTCATGTTACTCGGTACAATACGTCTTTTTCTTCCATTCTGTCCTTTTACCCATCACGCTGCTAACACTCCCTTTTTTCATTTCACTCCTCACACAATCCATCCATCTTTTCTTTGGCCTCCCTCTCTTCCTCATCCACATCAAACTCGTAACTAGTTTAGTTATGTGGTATACAATATTGCTTATTATTAGGATCTTTGTCGTTCATATTCTTATTATTTTTTTTACCAATTATTAACTTCTATAATGCATTCAATAATAGTAGTTGCTTGTAGATTATTATAATTGGACTAAATATCGAGCAAGTTGTAGCAAAAACTTAACATCTTACTGCTCAGTATCATCATGTTGATAGATTTTATGTTGATCTTAAATCAATGTAACTTATAAAAAACTTAATAGCGTAGCTCAGCTTAGAAAGAGGATACGTACATAATCAGTCTTAATATTATAATGTTCCCACTGCTGGGACTCAGGCCTCCTCTCTAGGAGAGGGAACGCGGGTACATTGCGGATTGGTGGATGTCACATGTCTTCGAATTTTTGGTTCTACGACATGGCGTTTTCTTCACGATGTTTTCCTATATTACACAAAACAGTGCGCCCGGCTGGGTTTGAACCTGCGACGTGGGCCACTACTGCTCTCAAAAGGGGATGATGTCCAATAAATACTAAAAGAGAGCCTGACTAATAATATGTAGAAGCACAAGCATAAATCGAATTAGTAAATCTTTAGAATTATGACAGGTTAGTCCTAATTTGTCCGCCAGCACTTACTATATTTATGTCTCCAGATAAGCCATTCCATGTCCCTTCCCAAATAAGGTTCAGCATCAATACATACTCCTACAAGACAACAAATAACCGTCGCAGCGACCTATTTGTACAATTATGTACCTTTTGATTTACCGCCGAGATATTAGCCATACAACTATAAAAGTCATACAACGATTACACGCCTTTGTACAGCATTAGGCATTAATTCAACTCTGGCGTTCGAAACGCGACGTCCGACTTGATTCATGCGCAAGCGACGATTGGAAAAGCGACGTAAGTGACGAAAAATTTGCAATGTAATTTAAACTTTACGTGAAGAATTTTTGGGTTGGCTCTTCAATGGGAGACTGGTTATCATAATGAGTAGTGCACCAATTGTCTTTGCTGAGGAGATTAAATTGATTTATAAGACGCCGTTTCGTCCGTCATTCGTTCTTGGTATCTGCTCGTAAAGTTTGGTGCGGGTCGCGATCGTTTCGCGTGTTTTATGCCGCTACCCTTTTGATGTGATGCAATATTACTAATGATTTATTTGTTGTTAATCTAGAATTATTTCCTGGTTTTGGACGTATGTCTTGTTCATCTTGAATCATGAGAGCGAATTATACTTTCAGTTCTTGTTAACTCAATTCTTTCCGTCTGCATTTTTATTGAGTCCTAAACGTTGTCTATTTTAAAACCAATAAATTGTACCAATTGGTTGCAATCCATTGAGATGCGTTAGTCACAGACTGACACAGCATTTGTTGTCAATTAACTTGTTGTTATTACTGCTACAGACGTCCTTAAGCAGTGCCAATACACATTACTGTCCATATAGATTTCAGGGCTCAAAGGACCAATGTCCTACAATTTGATCCTTCGAAACCAATACAACATTATAGTTCAAGCTGAACTGTAGACAGACATCGACACGTTCGTATTCGTAAGCTAGAATTATCTCATTAAAGGGAAGAGACAAGACGTGTACCATGCATAGTTCAGTGCTTCTGTCCGTCTGTACGTAAGTGTCGGAGACATAATTGGTTCAATGACTGGACACACGTTACACTAGCCACTACTTGAACCCTGCGCCGTTGTGGGGTATACAGACATGTGTACTGTCTTATAGAAACTCAAAATAGCTACAGACGCAATTTGCTGAAAGTCATAATGATGAGTCAAAGTAATTTGTTCTGTTTGACTCAATGTCTTTTGTAATGATGCGATGTTATTTAATATTGCAAAAATACTTTACACTGCACACACTTTACCAACATGCGATATTACAGGACAGTTATTGCTATCAGCAGTAATATACGTCATACCTTTGGACTGGACAGGAGTAGGTAATTAATTTTTGTCACTATAAATGTCCTATTTCAAGACATACGATCATATATTATACGATATGTGCATTCTTCCTTATCGCAAACACAAAGAAAAACATTCCGAAACATCGGCGACATTCTCAGGCTTGGCCCAACAGCTCTCAAATGTGTAAGTCTCGACCGTCACAGTGCACACTTGACATCGCAACACGAGCCATCAGCGCATAAATCATAGGGCTACAAGGCTACAAGGACCGAAGGCGCGGTGCACACTGGAATAGGCCGATTTTAGGGACCTTGTCGCCTGAATAATTGAGGATTGCCTAATGTTGGATGGTGACATTAATAGTTGGATCGTCGAGCAGATAGATGGACTACGAATTGATATGAGGTAGGTGATTTGGTCGTTTGTTACCGTTTTTGGTTCAGACTTTGAAAAGATCATGTTCATATTGCCTAGTAAGTGTTTTTTTTCTCCTGCAGTGAGGCTGAAACCAATAAAAACAATCAAGAAAAAGATAAAGGTCAAAGTTTGTATTTATGTGTGTGTGTCTATTTTTGTTACTACTGTAACCAGAAACGACTAAACGGATTTTAATAACATTTGGTACACAAGTAGGTCATGATCTACGGAATTACTGTAGTAAGTATCCTAAATCCTGTAATAGGATTTAGGATACTTTTAATCCTGGGAGTATGTTAATTTAGGATATCCTCCGCATACACGCGGGCGAAGCCACTGGAGGAAACTAGTGGTAAATAAGTTTATTCTTAATTAACTGAATGGTAACAAAATCTAGCTTTATAGTAAAATTAAAAAAGACATGGAAAGCAACAGTCTAATATTAAGAACGAACCTAGACATTGAATCAAATATAACAGAAGAAAGAAACGCAATAATTATGAGTAAATATAAATGTGAAATACCAGTCACTGAATAATCACGAAATCTCAGAAACTATAATACCTACAAACTTAAAATTTGGCAGGTAGGTTCCTTATACGGTGTAGACATCCGCTAATAACGAATTTTACGAAACTCCTCCCCCATGGGGATGAAACGGGGGTCCAAAGTTTTTAAGAAAAAACCTATTATCACGCGGGCGAAGCCGCTGGCAGAAGCTAGTAAAAATATAAAGTACAGTTACAATAACAGCCAATTACACCAACAGATGAACTACCTGAAAGCAGTCAAACAAAACAATGACATTAACACAACTAGGATCCAATTCCGAGTAGGTATATATTAAATTATAATTTCTCCGAGCTGAAATGCCTCGCAGACCACCAGAGTCGCCAAGCTATGCGACAACCAAAAGGTCAGACAGCGACTTGGACGCAACATTTAACGTTAATATGAAGCCATAGATCAGCCGCACATCTGTCGGCGCGCGCGCAGTGCTGTCGATCAACGGGACGCTAATAGATCATTAGTATTTACGCATGAGAGGAAGAAGTATTCAGGATTGTTTTAGCTCTGAATGTGAAGCAGGGAAGGATTGACATCATGATCACAATATGGCTAGTTTATATCAGATGAACTACAGCAGTCAATCCAAAAATCTGAGATAGTGGAGAAATTAAACCCATCACTAGCACAACTAAGGTTGCAACCACACCCATATATATGTCGTGGCCAGATCTTAGAATTGATCACTTCATGATATGGCTAACTAAAACTGGCCCGATCGTTTAAACGTTACCATTTGATGATATGTCAATCCTCGTTTGGCCATATCATGAAGATAATAAAACGTATAAAGAAAATGGGCGGAACGAAGATAGAAATATCATCAAACTTTAACATTTAAAATTATCTGGCCAGTTTATTTGGCCATTTCATGAAGTGATCAATTTCTAAGATCTAGCCACGACATATACATAGCATCATCAGGCCCTCTCTAGGAAAGGAACGGAACGGACTGTTAATTACCACGCGGGCCACGTGCAAGTTGGTGGATATCAATTGCCTTCAATTTCTTTTTATTCTAGTTCACGATGATTTCTTTCACCATTTTGAGACACGAGCACATCCGAAAATTACCCCATGTTACAAAAATATAACATTTATTGAAACTGCTTTACAATGTATACACTGGCAGTTATTAATAATTTAATATATTTGAAACTAATGTCAGCCTGTATAAAAATTATTTACGTCATTTCTTTTTCTGTGCATTATTACACATTACTGTTAAATAAAATAGACTAATAAATCCATTGTTTATCCTTTGAGCGCCTCTTATTAGTATGATCAACGCAGTAGGTACGATGCAAAGATTCCAACACATTTAGAAACATGAGACCATCATTTGTTCTAGCTAATCATATTCCAAATGGTGATTTCACTAAAGCGTGCCTGACACCCGATATTCGCACAAGCCAAACGCTTAAAGAAGAATGCCAAAATCATGTTTATAAATTCAGACTGATAGTAACATTAAGACGTCTCTAATACCAGTCCACAATGAATCAAATGTAATCCACTTTCCTCATAAATACCACGGAAAGCTATGCAACAGATGACAAGTACATCACAGTATTCGTCGCCTGCGCGTACGCACCGCGCTGTCGATCAACGAACCAGTTAGGGTCAGTTCACACCGAGACGCTGCACGACCTACTCAAATATAACTATAACTTTATTTACTACTGGTATACACATTTCAGATCGAGATACTGCGTGGTTTAACGTATTTTGAATTCTCACAATAAAATGAGTATCTTTTTGTGTTATAAATAAAGTTCAATTTTGAGTAGCTCTTCGCGCAGCGTTGCGTCGCGTTGCATCTTGGTGTGAACTGACCCTTATAAATCTTTTACATTCGCAGATGTCATCACGCATTTTGGTAATGATGTAACATCACGCTTGTTTTTATCGAAAGGTTAAGCAGAAATGTACCTGGTGAAAGCTATGAGCTATGATAAAAGCTCACATTATCTTGATGTATGCTAAACTGTACCGACCATGCATGGACCTAATATATATATTTGCACGACTTAAAAGTCGAATACAGTAAAACCATCTGAAATTGTTACCACCAAAATGTGGTATTGTGACAAATATATCATTCATTCATGCATTCGTCGGGCCCATAGTGTAGCCATTTTCTCCCTAGAAGACGCTGAAATCACCATTTTTACTTTAATTTGTTTCTAGTGTATAGGAACATTATTAAGTCAAGGAAATGGTATTTGTTAAAATCAGACATCTCATTTTATTTAACTTAGTCAAATTATTACCTCAAAATCCACATAATTAGCCTAAATACCTTTTTATTTAGGTGGAAAATTATCTAATGACATCAGACGCCCCTTCGTGTCAGACTTTTACTGACTAAAACCCACTCGTTTGTTCCTTCTTTGCAATGACTTTACTTCTTTGCCTTGCGATCCAGGGCCCCGGGGTTCATTTTCACTTAACCCATGCCCCAAACCTAAATGCCTAAACCAACATCTGACTCTAACTATACACGGAAGTTTACTTTAGATATTTTGGCAACGTAACCACGCCAGAGCCGTACCATTCACCTTCGATTCTGTGGAATTGGAGCATTAGAGTGTGCCTACGTGAAAGGAGTAAGACAAGACTCTAAATAAGTACAGGTCCTGAGTATAATTGAGATGAGGTGCTAGATCTTATCAAATAAACTAAGTTCTCCCGCTGAGAATTATAAAATGGTAATATACAATGTTTATTAGAAGCTAGGGCTGCGCGCCTTACAACGAACATAATTCGCTGTAAATTTTCAAAATGTCGTAACGTACGTACTGTAATTAATCGTATTAGACCATGTTAAGGTAATGACAGGGTTCAGTTTTGATAATTCTTTTTAATAACTTACGTTGTTCCACCTTCCTACGCCATAACTATCACAGCATTAAAATCTGAAAAAAAAAGGAATTACATATTAATGACATGCATTTCAAAAAATAGATTGGTATAATAAGAGCTTAGATTTAGTGATTTATTGCTTTTCAATACTCAATAACAGCCCCGACTTACGAGTTGTAGGTCGCGAGTGGTTCAAACCCAGCCAGGCATATTACTTTGTGTAATTTATTTCATCACCACTGCTCAAAACGGTGAAGAAAAACATCGTAAGGAAACTGACAAGTCCTTGGGCCCGCGTGGTGGATTACAGCCCATTCCCTCTCCTAGAGTCCTCTCTATAATGTTCCCACTGCTGGCACTCAGGCCAGCAGTGGGAAAGACCGACTATGCTATGCTATGTAATACTCAATTATTTATTGCATGCCACAACACATGCCTATGTAGTAAGTGAAGCATTTCTTAGACACAATCTTAGAACTTGTGAGCACAGCAAAAACAAAAGAAAAGGTGAAGAGGAAGTTAGATTGTAAAATCTAACTTATTCTAAGTTATTTTTTTTTACATTTTTATATTTTTCTTATTTAACATTACGAGTATGCTCTAATCCATTCCTAACTAGTGTGTCCTCGGTCAGGAAGTGTTTGAGCCGATTTTTTTCATTAAGTTTTTTTTTTGGGTTCCGTAACCCTAAAGGATAAAACGAAACCCTTATAGGGTCACTTTATTGTCCGTCCATCTGTCTGTCAAAACTATTTATCTTAGGAAATCGTGAAGGTATTGACTTGAAATTAAAAACATATACTCAGGTTGGCGGTTCCATAAAGCGGTCAAAAAATGAAACTTGTAAATTATTATAAAACGAAAAAAAAAGATACGGCCGTTTATGTCACAAAAAACTACGTTAAGACACTTTCAGAGAATCTAAATTCATAGGGTACTTTCCATTGATCCAGAATCCTGAAATTTAGCATAAAGCAAGGTCTTATTACACAGATATAGGAACAAATCTGAAAACTGTAAATTTGTCGTTATGTCACGAGAGTCCATTCGGGAATTGAACTATTTACATAGGTAAGTTTGTATGGAACCCTCGGTGCGCGAGACCGACTCGCACTTGCCCAGTTTTTAATATTATTGATATGCAAGGCGAGCAAAATTGTAACTGGTACAGTATTAGTTATTTAGCATCTATTTGTTTTTATCACTATGCCTAGTATCCATAGAAATGTCAAATGTCGATTTATTCCATTTTAATACCAACGACTAATACCACTTTTATTTGTTTCGATTCATATTTCAAATACGTCCAAAGATAATATAAGGTACTTTTAATCAGTAAAAATACTTTGTGTGTAATCATAAGACCTTTTACTGAATTTAAAAAAAAACAGTTCAAACCGAAAAAAAAAAACAAAATTTACGTATAAATATTAGAAATCTATCTCTTTCTTATTCTTTATTTTTATTTATCTCTTTATTTGTATAGTCATAGTGGGATCTTAAATATTTATTTTAATTACGTTTGACTAAGCTGACTGTACCAAATTCAAGTTGGTGTTCATTAGGAATGGAAAATAAATAGCATTTCAATCAAATACAAGTGGTATTAGTTTTGGTATTAGAACGGAATAAGTCCTAGTGTCCATAAAATTTTGTATCAATTGTTCAGTACTTTATAAGTGAGAACTTGTTATTGGCTGTCAGTCTAACTTACTGTTCCTTAACATTTAAATAAATAAATAATGAAGATTCAAACAGAAGGATACTTCTCAAATATTTTTGACATAAACAAAACCGTCTAACCGCTAAAGAATATTGTCAACCACAAATAACGCTTATAACATTACTACATCGAAACACGAATATCATAAACAAGACATCGAAACGTACGTTAGTTCGTCACTCATATTCAAATTAATACAGTAATCCTACTGAAGTTGTAAAGAAGCCGTTTATGAACCGCCATCACGCGAATGTTCTCTAAATCTCCGCGCAGATCATAAACAGATCTAGATGTTATAAACTACCATTATAAACATTGTTAGATTCCTCATATATTTGATGGCATATATATTAATAATGAGTAATTTAAAGCCGCCATTTTAATTAAGTAATAGGAGTTCTATTTCGTTTTATTGCTCAATTTGTATTTTATGTATGTATATCTTTGTGATGGAATGGTTATTGTGTTAAAAATTGGTGCTTGATTATCGTTTATGGTTTTGTGGATTGTTTTCTTTATAAATATATAGTTCGACCTCAAGTTTGAATTTTTTGCAAGCGATAATGCATTTTACTGTGTCTGATTTACAAGTTCTACGAATCGGCATTTTGCTATTAAGATTTTTGGTTTCTGCTTTCTATGTGTGAATAAAACTGGCTGATCTAAAAACAATTTGGGATTAGGCTCTTAATAAACTAGTGCGCCTGACCATCAATGATTGCATCTCCGCTTACCATCAGGTGGGATCGCAGTCAAGCACTGGTTTATATCAATTAAAAAAAAAATTGAGTCAAATTTTACTACATAGTGAATATTATTTAAGTATAGTCACATACTATACTTAAATAATATTCACTATTTATAAATGATGAATAAATTGTCTTTTTTTTTGTTGACAATTCAATTTACTCTCGAGGAAACAGAACAATTATCTACAATATACGTAAAACTAAAACTTATTATATCATATTAAAATATAATTCAGATACCAAAATATAGTTAAAATAATTGCAAACATGCAACGTCCTATAAAGAAAACGAAAATGACATTAATGCATTAAAACCATTATAAATTACAATAAAACAATATAGAGGACCGGCTGGCTTTCATTCCGTTTAGTGAGGCTAAACCGTGAGATGACGATGAACGTATAAACGTCAGGAGTTTGAATATAACGGCTGTTAACGTCAGAGTAAATATAAGTGTAATTGACAATAATTATCGTGACCTGGTTGAAAGAGTAACAGCGTCAGTTGTGACAATAGAGAACGGGTGAAATATTGATGGCACCAATGTTTTTGAGGATGAAATTAAACTAGGTTAAAATTAGAAGAGCTTAGTGTCTTGTGAGAGTGAGGGAATGATACATTCATCAATGTTTACTATTGATATACGTGAGTGGTGGATTACGGCCCACTACCTCTCCTAGATAGGAGGCTTGAGTCCTAGCGGTGGAAATATTAAAATGCTGATTATGCCAAGCTATACTATTGATATACATATGCAGACAGGAGAAGACAGAAGGAAGAAAGACCGACAGCTGCATCTGATAGGGCTAGGAGCTGATCCGAAGAAAGTAGAGTAAATGCTATGATTGAATGATTTCATCAGTACTTCGAATATTGACAAATTTCTTACAATGCAGATACAATTTAAAATAAGAATTTATTGCCAAAAAAAATGAAACATAAGGCTGTTACTGTAAGTCCCTTAGCTGCTTCCAAACCCTTGCATAACACACTTAAGGCCAATCGGCACAGCCAAAGAAATTCCAATATTTGCTCAAAGAATATTTACGATCCCTGCTATCGGTACACATCCAATATGCCATAAGTCATCCCCGTGACGGGAACACATTACTAATTAAAGCCCAAAGTTGATTGCAAACGATACTGGCTATTTAATTAATATTTTGAAAGAAAGCCGCTCGTAAAACGCATGTAAGTGTGATGGATTTATGATTGGAACCATGTAACTTCTAATTTATTTTGTTGTCTATTGTTAATTAATAAAATATTTTTCTTCAATATAATGGGGAATAATTGTAACATGCATGGTTCTTGTTTGAAGTTTGCATCTTTTATAATAAACTGTTATACCACCCACACTATGTTATATTGTTGTTGACAATTTTGAGAAATTATGTCAGCTATCAAATGTGAAAATTTATATTCCACCGCATAAAATTTATTATTTTTCACAACGAACACACAATACCATAAAAGAGTATTCAGTCATAAATATGGTTGAATGACCGATGACTTGACAAATAAGACCATATTCAGACTAGAACCATCTAAATCGAATAAGAGTGATAGAAGGAAGAATGTTCGAAATAATACAAACTATTCGCATAACAGTAATTATAATTATCACAAAAAAAAAACAATTCATCTCAACGCATTCTCGATCTCTAAGCTTTTTGGCATCAAAACTTCGTTCCGCATCGTTCTATTTAATTAGAGCCAATGAAAATCGTGAAGACGGCCACAAAAGATAAATTTGTTGTGTATAGATAACGATAGAGATTTCCGTGAGGGTTAACAAAGCGTTTTGGTATCAAATCACACAATTAGACGATCGGCTGTATGAATCGGCGGCTGCTTTGTCGGTGTCTGTCATTGGAAGGTTGGCGCCGCTTGGTACCGGAGAATCGGTGCCAAATTTTAAATTTTTGTTGTTGTTTTTTTTTAATTTGGAGTCAGTCTTCTTGAGCGAAATATTTGCATGATATTAAAATAATATGTGAATAAATTACAATTATTTTCTTTACCTTAAATATATATTTTTTAAATGATTATAATATAACAATAAAACTCTTGTTGTATCCTAATAAAATAGACGGTAACGGTTACGGCTTCATTAAAACGACGTACCGGTTATAATTTTTATCAAGATTGTCGTTGTTTTTGGTTAATTAATTGTTTTTATAGGTTTATATAATACTTATAGGAATATTTTCGCTCAAAGAACATAAGAAATAAGAACTGTTAAAAAAATACACATATATTTTATTTTATTATAGCATAAGTTTTAGTTTTTATTGTAAAGATATGCTCACATTTACACGCTCAAATATCTACGCATCAAATTCTCATGAATATGATTATTCATATGATCATCATACGGCGTTTTATGCATTGTTTATTAAACCCTAACTTTTCACCGCAGCATACAAGCTTGATGTTACAGATAGCTTATTACTTATTTTATCTATAACTTCTAAATAAATTTTGCCTTCCAAAAACTATTCCAAATCTTTTACAAATCCCAACTACACCATAGGACCAGAGTGGAACGGTACAACGCTGTTTGCCGTCACCCGGCTCGGACAAGCGCTGTCGTCTCACAGAGTCACAATGATCGACGTCATGACATGGCAGTTTTGTCTGCCGTCCCTGCTGCCCCGGCGGGGTAGCCTGCTGATACCTGCCTAATGAAGTGCTGGATGTAATTTACAGGACTTGCCAGTCAAGACCGATTTAGCTTGTGAACATGCAGCTACATGCTACTGTCAGTTGGTAGGGCATGGGGGACCAGATTGAGATTGTAGAACTAGGAAGCACGTATCGAGACGAGCACCATCTATTGATAGAAGACGAAGTACCAGCGAATGTAACATCTATTAGCATCCATAGAGTTATTAACGTCGACAAACAAACGAGTCTCCAAACAAATGTATATTTTTTTAAGTTTAGAAATCATTCAGTGACTTATAGAGGGTCAGACTTTTACTGATTAAAACCACACCTGTATTTTTCAGTTGCCTTTTGCGTTCTAGAGTCACGGTATTTCCTTTTCAGAAATTCCCCGTGGCTGACATATGACTCAATGGATTAGGAATTTCCTCTCAATGTCATTACATAGCATAGTCGGCCTTGTAATGTTCCCACTGTTGGGACTCAGGCCTTCTCTCTAGGAGAGGGAATAAATCTCAATGTCATAGAAAGTCAAAATGAAAAGGTTCACCGCGAGCCTATTAATTTCCCTAGCTGCAGCAAAGATTTATTTGTGTTTTTAATTAGTTCACAATTCTACAATCTATCGAGTACTAGATATCTCAATGCAGAAACAAGGACATACTAGGTTCATAGTAGCCTTTTTACGCATTTTAAAGTAGATGCACTTAGCTGCCTAATTTTATTCACTTCAAAGTAATCGAACATAGCTGATGCAAATTCTTCTAGAGATGAATTCTTCAAGAGTTTTTTATTAGATCATATTTTCTAAAGACAATAATTTTACATGGTTATCAATTTCGAAAACTGAACAAAACAAATAATTAAGCTGGTACTCAAAGTTTTAATAACAAAAAAGGCTCGAAGCATCTCTTTGCTCTTAATCACCATACAGTCACAACTCACAATGATTCCATCATTTTTTACGCGTCGTCAATCACCATTGGACACTCTTGATTCACCATTGATGATTTTTAATTGCTATTCATACAGTTCGGTATTTTTTTTACTATTAAAACTTTTGTGTGGGCCCCTACCTACAATGAGTTGCAAAATTGTCGATCGATAATTTCTATCGACAAACGTTTCATTCGATGCTTTTCGTTGTTTTGGTCGAACGGTTTTCGATTTTGGAACTGAAGTAGGATTGTTATTGTTGTCGTGTGTTGTGGGAATAATATGATTGTGTCCGTTGCGTTTGAGGAAGCCATTTGAAAGAAGCTAGAGTCACTGTCGCTCTAGAACACAAAAGGCAACTGGAAAATACGGTTTTTTTTTAGGTGGGAAAATCATCTAATGACAAATTGCTCTCCTGGGCGGAGCAAGAGATAGTGTCAGACTTTTACTAACTAAAAACCCACTCCTGTTCCTTCTTTGCCTTCGTCCCAGGGCCCCGGGTTTTACTTTCACACTACACAGGCCCCAGTAAGCTTCGACCCTGCTGGGCCCCTACGATTTGCTGACATCTCCCTGAGGTGCGCGTGGAACAGTGCCCAAGCGGGGCACACCTCCACCGTGTGCTCTACCGTGTCCTCCGGGCGGTCCACACGGTGGCGACACCCGGGCGTCGCTTCCGCATGATTCTGGTGCAAGGAACTTCCCGAACTTACCGAGACCGAGAACCTGCATCATGCGGAGGACGCCGTTAAATCTTTCAACCACGCCTTAATTGTGGAGTTCCCAAAGGAAAATACGGGTGAGATTTACTTAGTAAAAGTCTAGCACTCCCTCTCGGTGAACCCAGAGCGAGAGAATTTAGTTAATGATTTCTTACCTTAAAAAAAGGAAAGAAGTGAGTGTTGAGCTTAAACCTGATGCAGCTTTAAACAACAGAGACAGGTTTCTACCAAAAATAGTACATTTTAATACAAATGGAGAAAAGAGATTGCCCTAATTTGTATGTGGATCCGTACCAACTTGCGTCAAACCAAATTTACTCTCAAGAGTAAGTATAGTTATTGTTTCAATTTTCACTATCTAAATTTTTTTGTTAATATTTAACCACATTTTTGAGATATTAAAAATAGTTCGAAAACGCATGTTGATCGTTTAATATCATTTTAACGATATTTTTTAATGTGGTTAAAAAAAGCGGTGAAACATCAGTATATTGTACATATAAATAAAACATTATTTTTGGTATCAATATACTTGTGACGCAATATGGTACGGGGTATGAACATTCTTCTTTTAACATTGCGAACGAGGCGTAATTCGCGAGCTAGCGCATTTTTCCTTACTGCGAGTGCGAGTTTGACCAAACAATTCATATTTTAGAACTAGCATTTCTATCTTATTACCAAACTAGAAAAACTCGAGAAAAAAGAAATATGAATAAATTAGCCTCCTTCAGGTAGGAGGTATCATTTTTCTACTTACTCTACTACTGAAAGAATAATAGCTTATTCTATTTGGAAACAGATGTTTACAACAATAACGCACTCTAATGCTCACCAGATATGTAAAGTCATTGATCTAATCGATTTTAAGACAGCCACGTATTCTGTTCAAAGGTATGGCGAAATTAACAAATGATAGTTTTATACAAAAAAAAACATAGAATTGCATTGTGAGGTGCTTGCAGTTGTGTCGCTTGAGAGGCGTTGACATTTGATTCTGATCCTGATTAATTGCAGTTGAGAGGAGATTTTTTTTTAGTGGGAAAATCATCCAATAATATCCCCCGCTCTTGGGCAGAGCGGGAGATAGTGTCAGACTTTTACTGACTAAAAACCCACTCCTGTTCCTTCGTTGACTTTCGTACCAGGGCCGAGTCTTCCTTTCAGAAGCAGACCCTTGGCCTCAGTAGGCTTCACAATGCTGGGCCCCTACGGTTTGCTGACATCTCCTTGATGCGCGCGTGGTACAGTACGCGCCATCGACGACTTGAGCTCGGTGCGGACGGTTACCGTACGGTCAATCCTGCGCCTACGGTGATCGGAATCCCGGCGAAGGCTGGGGTGTGAGGACCGTTGCATCACGCGTGCAGCCTCCTCCTTTGCTAGCATTACTGCTTCGCAGAAGGAGGCGTCCGCCTGCTACTCCTCCTCACTTCATACCTCTACCGTGTGCTCCACCGTGTCCTCCGGGCGGCCCACACAGTGGTGACACCCTGCACCCGGGCGTCGCTTCCGCACGAATCCTGTGCAGGAAACTCCCGAACTTACCATGTCCGGTGAGGACCTGCGTCATGCGGAAGGTGAGGACGCCGTGAGGCCTTTCAAGCCACTCTACAAAGAGGGGACTCACTGCCAAAATTATGGCGTACCCAGTTGAGAGGAAATGCGTCTCCCTGCAATCTGACTGTGAAAAAAACTATCACCATTTGAAATCTCAAATCGACTTCCTTAATTAAAATAAATAAGTATATGAGATAACTATTGGTTGCCGTATTTACATCACAGACTAAGGCAGTCAATCACACGAGTCGCAGGACTATTTCGAGCCACCGTAGACGAAGGCTTGCGGGCGGCGAGTAACGGGTTGCTCGCTGTCCGGTAATGTTTGTCGTTACGATGGCGCGCTGTGTACCACGTGCGCCTCAAACAGATGTCAGCAAAATTGACACGGCTAGTAAATGTCTGACACTCCCTTGCGCTCCAGGGAGAAGTCATTCGATAATTTCTCACGTAAATTCAAAAAAAAAACTCCCTTATTGACAACAAGTTAACAGCCCTCTCTTTAAAAATCAACATTCGTTTAACCAATTACAGCTAGCTCCAACACATAAGCAATTGCTAACATCATTACCCGATAGCATCTACACGAGCTAATCTTCTAAGCAGCTGACTCAACTCTTAGCGTCAGGTGTGAGCTGCGCCGTCAACATGAACTCAACCCGAGCGGCACTACCGCCCGGCGTGACTCGACGACTCAACCCTGTTGAGCGCTAGGGTGTGTGCGTTGGCGGTGACGGGTGGGACAGTCTTGTAAAAATAATGTTTTTTTTTTTTACTGGAGTATAAAAAGAATAACCATGGAGTTCCTTGCCGTTTTTTTCCACAGAAAACGACCTATTGGTATCTTGCCCTAGTTTCTCAAGATTTATAAGTGATGGGCACTACTTGGCGTGAGCCAATGTAAAATAAATATTTTTTTATTTAAATCGAATTAATTAAAACTTGCAAAAAACAAGTAACAAAAGCGAATTATTATGCACAGTGGAAATGTAACTTTATTATAAAACTAAACTGAACCTATATCCAACACAATAATAACACACAGCAAGTTAGTGGAATTGTTCGAAAGATTTATCGTAGCCCTATAGGAACCCAAATTACAACTAAATAGGTAACGAGTTTTTAAGCTTTAGTAGTGTCTATAATTTTCTCTCTAATTAATACAGTACAATTCATAACACCTTTAGTGAATTTCCTTTAGTGTTATAGTTTTCAACAAAGCCAATGACTATACAGGTTACTGAATACTGATTTGACAAAATTAATGGGTAGGTAAGTAGTGCCTAAATTAACATAAAATCAAGAAGTATTATGTGTCAAACCTCGTCAACATCAAACTACAGACAGTCAAATCCTTCAACAACTAAATATGCTCACCTAAGAAATCCTCGATCCCTCAACCTCACAGCCACCCTACTGTTAAGTGACGATGATCCACAAAAACGAATGAAGTGCGATTTTATTAACACTACGCTTCCAATTCGTATAGAAAAAATATAACACTGACTATAACAAATGATGTTGTTTGCCAGAAAAGGGCCAGAAGAAAGGCCCCAGAAAGGCCTGGAGTGATGTATTATGGCCTGGAGTGATGTATTATGGCCCAGGCCATTGATGAGACGTGACGTCATCGGTTTTGGATCAGATGGTGAAAGATGGTCGCTGAGATTTGACTTGAGTGCTCCTTTTGAGTTGAAAGCAGACTTTGAATGGTAGTGTCAAGTTGGATGTGACATACAAAGGTGTAACTGAGTTTCGATTTTAGTGTTAATTTTTAAGGTCGTATTTGCAGTTGTTATTGCTGAAGAAATACACAACTGTGACAATAAATGGACAACTCAACGACAGATAAACGCCAACCAATTTAGGTTTGATAGAAAATTCTATGTTACTATTTATGTATTCAATCTTCGTTATCATGACTGACTGACTGACAGACCGGACAGGTCCACTCAGATCTGTGTGGATTTTTCCACATAAGACCATCTCTGCTTGACAATAATCTACATGGTTTGACAATTACATGTTTGCTTTATGGACTTTAAAAAAAGACTTTGAATTCTGAGTTTGTTTTGGGTGTTTCTTCTCAGAATCGTCAACTAGGAAATAACGACATCAGTTAGTTAAAATAAAAGAAAAAAATTGACGTGTAAAAGTGGTATTTGTAACCTTTTTTAAATATATTTGCAGAATAAACATCATTTATTATGACTAGACCAATTTAACAGTCCATAATCAATTTAATTTTAAATTTAATTTCACCCAGAACTAAAACTTCAATCGTTGATCGTAAGTGAATTTGTCACAACACTAGACGCCATGTGATCGGGTACAGACGGCGGCGGAATGTGCTGAGTCACACCGCTTAGGGGAACACCCCTGCTCAAGTGGCGTTTAGGGGTCGGGGCTCCGGGGTGATTTCTATACTGTTGATGTTGATCGAGCCACTAAATTGATTGTCGACTTGATGAAATATTCGTTTGATATTAATTTCAAGAAAGTTTATTATGGATGGGAATGAAGAGTTGAAAAATAAACAAATCACCGGTTTGTCAATGCAGACGAAATGAAAATGAGTATCGCTAATATTAAAAATAAATTATTTGCATGGAATGAAATCTTGGACATGTAACTTGAGTCATCATATTCAGTAACATTCTGCATATTATATATTTATGTCGTCAATATTTTAAAATATATTCTTATTTTAAAAAATAGCTAATGATTTTAAATATTCGGTAGTCATTGGAATGTTGATTCTATAAAATAACCGGTAGGAACAGCAGTAATTTTATTTTAAAAATATTATTACATTCATAAACCAGTGGCCCGCGGCAGACTTCAAGATAAAATAAATGTCAAATGTAACTTATTCATAATAAAATTGCAAAATGACAACAGCAAACATTCAATAAATTCATTTTGCAAAATAAATACATAAAAGAAGTAATAACCCCCTTGGTGTATAAGCCAATATTGGTAATAAAAGACAAATAATAATAGCGAAGAATTTACCGAACTTAATTATTAAAACCACAATTTTCATTTTTATTGCTATAAATCAGTGATCGAGCAGCTATTTGTCAATTATTAATTATTGAATTATCATAACTTCTCGTTAATATGGCAGACGGCAGCAAAAATACTTTAGAGCCATTCTGGTTATTAATTTTATAAGACTGTTATAAATATTAAAATAAATATACATAAAATAACAGTCGTATAATAAAATAAAGTTATTAAGACACTAAAAAAATTAAAAAATCCTAAGAAATAACCTCGTTAAGACAATAGGTACTGAGATGAAAAAAGTTACGGGTAAAGATCAGGATGATTCCCTCTGTATCGCTATTTTATTTGTTAAAATAAAAATTTCTTACTCTTGAACCGCCATTAGCCCAACGCCATCTATAATAATTGTCTAAGCTGCTTTGAGTGAGAGCATATTTTTATTTGGTACACCAGTGTACAAGAACATCAATATTTTCTTGTACACTGCTGTTTTATTTGTTAAAACCTTAAAACTAGTAAAAAGATCACTAATAAGTAAATACTTGAAATAATTAAGATTATTTATCAATACCCGAAATAATGCTTCTAAATTTAGACACAATTGTCATTTCAACTTTTTGAGTAGCGTAATTAGAGACACAATAGAAATACAATGACTGAGCGAACGCCGGCGTTCGCTCAGGGTTTAATTAACTAAATCTAACACACGTTGTCTAAATCTGTTTTTCGTCTCTCGTCGCAGCTGTACGTTGGATTGCATAAGTATTTTATTCTTAATTACTCCGTACTCTCGTACCCATAGTCCGAAGAATCGTCAAACGTAAAAGACAGTGAGCAAGTCCCATTACGCGCAGAACCGATGGTCGATGCGGCATGTTCTAGAGTGACGACCGCGACAAGGTAAACCAATGGATGCAAAACGTACAGGACTGTTTATTTTGGTGACACCTGAAGAAGGCCTATGTCCAAAGTGGACGTCTTTCGGTTGAAATATTGATGATGAATCCGTAATTTCAGTTGATTTCGTATTATCTAACGACTGTTGTGTGTACAATATGAACACAAATCCTAGACAGGTTCTATAGACTTGTATTTTTTTTAGTATATTCCTTCGCCTTTCTTTATATTCTATACATATTGTGTTACGTTACTTAGTAAATTGATTAAAAGTGTCATTTCCTTACAAAAGCGTATTACACATCACTAATTACCGTAATGACACTTAGCAGTGACCTTTACACAGTACATCGCTACTGTTGGTGTATGCATGTGGTAGCATGTTGCTTGACGACTTAGACAACGTTAACTGTAAGATATATTATGACTGTCTTTCTAATAAATAAGTAAAAAGTTAAGGAATAAGAAAGTAATGCAACAAAAACAACTCATTTTTAACTTTACTATAAATTACTACTATAATTAGATACAAAGTTTCCAACGACCACCACGACAACCAGGAAGCAAAGTTGAAAAAAACAGGGCACGGTTTCGTACAAACTTACCTATTTATGACAACAGTTCGTTTCCCGAATTGAGTTACGAAGATTTTTCCGAATCGCAAAAAAAGATTTTTTTTGTAACGTAACTACAAATTTACAGTTTTCAGATTTTTTCCTATACTTGTGCTATAAGGCCTTGCTCCATGCCAAATTTTAGGATTCTAAGAATTTCGATTCCCTTGTAAGTTCCGAATACGTTTTTTACGACATAATGGCCATATCTTTTTCTTTCATTAACCCAAAAGTTTGATTTTTTTCACAGCTTCAAGCTCAGCTTCAGCTGCTTTTGTACATTGCAGAATATGGTTTTAATTTCCACTCGATACCTCGATGCGTTCCCAAGAAAAAGGGTCTTGACAGACAGATGGAAAACAAAGTGATCCTATAAGGGATCCGTACTTTTTTCCTTTTGAAATACGAAACCCTAAAAAGCAACAGCAAAGTAATAAAATACTAATAATATATATTTATTCTATGTAATTCCATATTTGCTCTAAGTTGAACCCTATTTTTTGTCCAAACAATCTCTGTTTATTCCAGGTTGCTTAATGAAAACAGTATTAAATACTTATTATTTATTTATTTATATATTATTTAGTTTTATAAGTCTGGCCATAAATACTGTTACAATTGAAAAGTAAAAACATAATTTATAAACATTTGAATTTAGAATCTATCATTTGTAAAGGAATATTTATGCCATTGTGTATTCTCATTATCACGATATTTTTTGTGATAATTATTAAAATGGAGTGGGGCAATAAAGAGAACCGAATTGTAGGTGTATGTTTTAAACAATAAACTACAGTTTACTACCAACAACAAAGAATTTAAACAAAAAATCAACCCAAAACTCATCTTCCAGTTGCATCCCACCCCAAGCGGCATAAGGGCTAGAGGTCACCGCGGTGCTTCCGTCAACCTGTTGAACGTGAGACAGGACGCGACGCTACGATTAATGCGTCCCCACTCCATGATGTATCGATACTATTCGCGGCACTTCACTATTACTTAGGTACCGGTTTTTTAGCGATCTTAGATTGTGACTTGTGTCTCTGTGTTCGATTTATTGTTAATGCGAAATTGTTCAAAAGAATCACCGTGGCAAACGCAAAGGGGAGTTGGAGAAGTACCGTGAGTTTTAATCAATAAAAGACTCTTCTGGCTTGCGCGAGGCCGTGGGCGAGGGCCACATCGCTCACATCTAGCTACGCTACTGGAATCAGTTTCAACAACACAGCGTCCTTACCTTCCGCATGACGCCGGTCCTCACAGGACGTGGTAAGACACCATGGCACCACCCAAGAGCTGGAGATATCATTGGATAATTTCCACACCGAAAAAAAAAGACATTATAGCGTGTTATGGAAGCTTTCTGCAACATTACAGCTCTGCCTTGATCTCATTTACTTAGCCCATGTTTCGCATAAATTACTATGTATAAGTAGAAACCTATTGTAATCTAACGCCTAATAACATACTAAACAAGAAGCCATCTCTGAGTAATGGATATCCTTGCTACCTCTGACTATATTCTATACATTAGGTATGGTAATTAATTACTTACAATGATCAATGACCAATGACCATCTTATACAACATATAACTGAAATAAATTTAATGGAATAAAGCCAATAATAAAATAAACCAATCCTAATTCAAGCACTGCAATTTTACGTAAATGCACTTAGGATGAGTTTTTTTTTAAGAAATTAGTTATCCTAATTATAGGAAAATAATAGGTATGGCCAGGAATCGCCGCACTACAATGGTAGCACCTCGATGTTGGTGTCCACGCACGCACAAACAAACACGCTAGTGACGCAATCAAGACTTATCAAGAATTTTTCAAAATAGGTAGGTTAGGGTATATGTATGTTATATGCTAACTGATCCCGTAGTTTAAACTTTTTGAGTGATGTGCCGTACCACCAATCATATCGATATTTTAAAATCAGTTTTTTACTACGTAAGATTAACATGATAGGAGAATAAAAAGTTCTCAATACTAGGCTTGTGGAATACAATTTGCAGTTTTATCCAAAACAGAGAAGTAAAGCCAAGAAAAATACTTGACCAAACTAAGATTATAGTGGGCGAGCATATCAGTATAATAAGTAGCATAATAAAGAATGAATACAATTTTATTCAAATCTAAATTGGTGTCAAAAATCAAAGCATGCAAATAACTAGCAGTGGTAATACATTAGCTGATCACGTTGACGATTTGAATTGCGTGCAATGATTGACGGCGCAATATTTGGTCAGAAATGACAGTAGCCGCGGCGTACATGTAATGACTGAAATCATTTAAACGAATACTTTGACATGCATCTACAGAAGGTTCACATGAAAACAACTTTTTGAGAAGCAAAAAACAAAATTTTGACATGGATGTGAGGTGTAACGAGAATGGGTAAACTGACAAATGAGCATATTAGAGGAAAAAACTGACTGAGAGTGACTGAAAAATTGAAAGGGAATCGTTTGTCTTGGTATGGCCATGTGAGGAGGAGGGATAAAACGCATGTGACTAAAAGAGTTATGAATAATATGTGGATGGATGGAGATACCAAAGAAAAGAGGGATGGATTGTATGAGAAATATTATAATAATTATATAAAAGAAAAGGTGATGGCGGAAGAAAAAAGCGGGACAAGGGCACGATAGTGATAATGATGATTCAGATTCAGATATTTTTATTTGTAGAACATAGTTAGGTAAACAAAAAGCACAGATGTGATGTCAATATAAAATGAACACTATGTCTTGCCGTCGACGGTGTACATATATTCATATTACAATTATAATTAAGAATTGGAAAAATTATATTAAAAAAACAATCATAATTAAACAAACAAATTCAAAAATAATAATTAAAAACAAAATAAAATACAATACAAAAGCATCATTAATAAAATCTATTATAAATTCAGCCAAATTATAATAGAAATTAAAATTCAATAAAATTATTATGTCCTTATATTAATTTGTCTTCAAAGTACCATTGACTGTATAGTAAGGTTTCTCGCACAGTAGTTGTTAATGATTGGATGCAAGTTGATAGAGTTCACCTTCTATCTTTTTGCTATAGCATGACCGACAGTATTGTCTTGCTCGTGTTAAATTATTCAATTTGTATATGAATAGAAAATGTCATCAAAATCATTGCTTCATTTGTCTAAGCACAACGAACCTAAACATTAGAATTAAGTAGATTTTATTATAATTAAATAGATTTATTGTATACAGAAAAAAAAAAAAAAGTGTTATGAGTTTACATGTGGATGGATGGAGAGGGAGAGGGAGACCAAAGAAAAGATGGATGGATTGTGTGAAGAGAGATATGAAAGAAAAGGAAGTTAGTGATAGCATGACGAGTAACAGGGCAGAGTGGAAGAAAAAAAACGTGTTGCGCCGACCCCAAATAACACGGGACAAGGGCAGGAAGATGATGATGAGATTTATTGTATACAGAGTTAAGTAAATATAAATTTATAAATGTTACCTATATATTAAATCGTAAACTAAGATCTTGAAGAAGTGGGAAATCGTCGAAAGACTTGTTCTTCTCTGTGTAGAGTAAGAGGGAGTGTCAGAATTTTACTGACTAAAACCTACCAGTGTTGTTTCAGTTGCCCTTTGCGGACGGACCACGATGGCCCTTTCAAATAATGCCGCAAAAACTAACAAAGCATTTAGGAGTCATTTCACTTTTCCGTTAACCATAGCCATTTCACCTTGAAAGCCAAATATGGTGGCTGCCAACAAAGTTACTTATCAAGCCATTCAGTCCGTAGGGAACAAGTTTTGTAGGTACATGTCATATTTAGTAATTTATTGAAGAAGCCTTCCTACCATCGCAAGCCATGGCTAAAAACCCAATCAGCGTAGGTAAAAAAATAATTCAACCAATCAAAAAGCCGAATAATAACAATAATTGTCATCATGCCATATTACAAGCAGACTTTATGTTAGTGTTTTGATAGCAATTCATTGCTTCGATACATAATAGTGACGCAGCGATCGGCAATTAACATAAAATATAATTTATGGCCGATATATCGACGCTTCGGAACTATTACCGATTATGATGCAAATTTTAATGACCTCTATTACAGTTTTGTTTAATTAATAAAAAACGTATCGAAACGAATTTTTAATAGAGGTTTGAATCACGTGTGGCTTTTTTTCTTGTGAGGAAATAACAATGTTGGGAGATTTCCGTTTCTGACCATTTATTGGATAAAAAACATGTGAATATTTGTCCGCTAACAAGAAACGAAGAGATACTCAGGTGGCGGAGCGGATGGCCACAGGATTTTTGAAAGAGTTGACGTGGCCCTGAAACGCAAAGGGCTCTCTCGCTCTACCTTAGAGGTATCTTATCTAACCTAATCTTAGATTTTCTACCTCAAAAAAAGGGTAGTGAAGGAGATAGAAATATTGAGAACAAAACTTCCATTTTCATTGGTTTCCAACGAATTGGTATATCTTAACAAACTATTAACCTAGTGTTCTAACACTGAAAGAGACCTTAACAAAGACTTATTGCCAAAATCGACCACCCAGAACAGACTGTCCTGGCGCAGAATTATGAGAAGACTTGACCCCAGACAATGTACGCAAGGATGGACAAAAAAGAAAGAAAAAACGGTGCCTAAGTCTGTACCTATTCAAAATGCTAAATGCAAAAAGGTGAAGTTTACGAAGGTATAATGCCACTACTTTCACATTTTTTGTTACTACACAAATTCTTCACATTAAAATTGAAATACCTAAAGTCCTTACTACTTTTCTTTTACAAAAAATATTACAAACTATTAACAATCAATTACATTCAATTAAAATATTTAACTAGATTATCGATAATTAGTTCAAACTAGGTAACCTGTTACACAGGTCAGGTGTGGAAGTCACTACCTAACATTTATTTTTTATTTAGTCAGTATCTTTAGGTCCAAAGTTTCAAGCATTAGTATGCGATGTAGGGCCGCCGTTATTTGCATATCGATAAAGGTTAACAATGCAATTACGCGTGTCGATACTCGATAAACAATAAAACAAAATCGACAGCACTAAGTTTCTGCGGTTTTAGTGGGGACGACTTTTTTGGGTCGGGTCGGAGTCGTGTCGTTGAGTCACTGGTGGTAACTTTTATAATACTTTGAGGCGAAAAAATTATTATAATGGGTAAAGCTTAATCTTTTTTCTCCCAATAATAAATATCCAGAAAAAAAAATCTTAAGTTATGGAAACTAAACCAATCTAGACTTAGTTTTTACACTAATTAGATATTAAAAAACCATCCCTCCATGAATACTATGAAATAGGGATCTTTAAGTCAAGAGTGGACAGGTTACTTCTTGACAAGCGTGCACCATCGTCGGCTACATCATCGATTACAATTATGTGAGATAGAGGTCAAACACGAGCTCACACATAATTAAAAAAAAAATCGTATCACACACGCATCGTGAATCCTAAAAGACATTATTCATGAGCCATCCGCAGTGGACATGCAATAATTACAACTAAACACCAACAATATTCACGATACGCAAATAATAATACTTCAGCAACCACCATTATTGCAATAATGTTCCTATTAAATTATGTTAAAAACTTACACATAATCTGTATATTTCTCATTATAATTTAATACAGTATAATGTAATTTAATTATGTTCAAAATAATGTTGGTACATTTTTCTACTTACCCAACAAATTATATAATTTGTGAGATAAGTTTAATTATATTTTCCAAGAGAAAGGCGACGATGCGTCGCTAAGAAATGCATGTAAACGTCAAAAAATTGGGTTTTATAATTTTAAGAATGAATTACCTATATTGTTTTATAATTTTATTTTAGTATGTGAACATTAATTAAGTGATAACCACTTGTGATTATATTTCGAATGTTATGTAGTTATTAGTAGATATTAAATAGTTTTTTTTTATTAAAATTTAACTTTGCTGCACTTTTCAAGATTTTGTTCTGAATTTGATCTTTTTTAGCGTTTCGTACCTCAAAAGGAAAAAACGGATCCCTTGGAGGATCACTTTGTTGTCCGTCTGTTTGTCTGTCAACTGTGAAAAATACAACTTCTAAGTTAACGAATAAAAAAGATACGGCCAAAAAAACGTATATTTTGATACTCCCAAATGATTTAAAATTCATAAGGTACTTCCCGTTGATCCAGAATCCTGAAATTTGGTATAAAGTATGATTTTATAGCTCAAGTATAGAAAAAAAACTGTAAATTTGTTGTAACAAAAAAAAAACTTTTTTGCAATTTGGAAAAATCTTCGAGACTGACTTCGGAAATTGTAATTTGTACGGAATCCTCAGTGCGCAAGACCGACTCGCACTTACCCATTTTTTAAAATTCTTAATAGGCTCAGGGGATGAGTTTTGGAAAATTCTTTCGTATTATTAGTTTACATTTCAAAATTTCAGAGTCCTAGGTCCAAGGATTTGGACTGGGTCTTGATGATTCAGGATTTTACCTTTTATTTTAGTACTAGCTTTTGTTCGCGACTTCGTCCGCGTAGAAGTCGAAAATGGTTTTATTAGGTTTTTTGAGATACGAAAATATGAAATATTATTTATTATTTTTGTCGTGTGTGATAGTCCATTGAATTGTATGGCGAGCGATATTGTATCTTAAGATAAAATATTATAGTATCTTAGTCATGTGCAGCGCCCCTTAGTGAACTCCACTGCCAGTGACGTAACCTACGATAAACTTATTATTTGCGGTTGGTACAGTAATCGGGTCTAGGGATCGAACCGCAAAATTAAGTTTGTTTTTATTGTTTATACTTTTCTGGGATAAAAAGTACCCAGTGTGGTGCCCAGGATATTAAAGAATAATTATACCAAGTTTCATCGTAATCGAACCAGTAATTTTTACGTGATGCCTAAACAAACAGACAGACAGACAAACATTTTTTTAATAACATTTTTGGGTTTGATGTCGGTCTTGTAACACCCCTTGCCATTTATTTTTTTGATATTTTCAATGTACAGAATTTTCACTTCTACAGATTTATTATAAGTATAGATATACAGATATTGATCATAAGAAATCCAAAGACTGAGATTGACCACGAGAAATATAAGTGACGCATATCAATCACTTAATAATATTGAACTTACGATAACCGTTATCACTGATTTTGATAATAATCGTTATCGCTAATAGAATGTAACTTTGTGAGTTGTCTAGGCTGTCTGGTCAATGTCACTTCTCATTGTTTAGTGTTTAAATAATCGAATTGATATTTTGCCTAACACTTTATTACTATGATAAATAAGGTGCATTACTAGGTTTACTTTTTATTTATTTTAAGGGTGGGAAATCATCAAATCATTCCTTTGGATAAAGCGAGAGAGAGTAACTTATGCTGATTAAAACCCACCCATATTCCTTCCACGGGTAGTGTGAAAACGAAACCCGGGCCCCTGGGACGAAGGCAACGAAGGAAAAGAAGTGGGTTTTTAGTCAGTAAAAGTTTGACACTATCTCCCGCTCCGCCCAAGAGCGCGATTTGTCATAAGATGATTTTTCCAACCAATAAAAAAAAACCCATATTCCTTAAATTCCCTTTGCGTTCAGGATCGTGTGGGCACTTTCAAACAATCCTGCAGCCTTGGATGGCGACCGGCTTGCGAACGACACGAGCAATGAGTAGCTCGCCCTCTCGGTATTCTGTCCTATTCCGCTCGACTGGAATAAGACAGAATACCGTTTACCCAGTGGCAAAAGCAAGTTAAAGATGTATTGCAATTTTGATAATATATGTCACTAATGTCACTTTGTCTAGTAATAGACTACTCATTAATCTGTGCTCAACTCTCAAGGCAATTTGAATATCTCTCGCAACTGCATCCACCTGCACCCACAGACACTGATAACCTACGACTGCAATCACCAATCCCGTCTCTGACCTCGACGCTTGCAGGGCAGGCCCGTATTCTCTCACAGTCGCTTAACCCTTAAATGTCAACGGTGTCAATAACGTCAATTCGATGTCACATGAAACATTACTGACATTTATTATTCGATACTGTATTGTGGTCTAATGTAGCGGAGTTAGAGGTTCCGGGTTCGAGACCTAGGTTAGGCAATTTTTGTGGGTAGTCACCCAAACATACAGACACACTCACTCACACACTTTGGCCTATATAATAAGTATTGGTGTGCAGTGTGACGTTTGATTGATTTATTTATTTATTCAAAAACAATCAATCACATTGTGTGCGAATATTTAAGCTTAGGATATGAACATAAGTGGTAAATACTAATAATAATATTAAATATTTTAAAAAAGAATGAGATGTATGTTAATGTGTGTGTATGTGTGAATAAATGTATTTTCTTTCTTTCTTTCTTTTCTTTTGGTACTAACACCTCTATAAAATCTTCGGAAAATACATAAGCGTGATGTTTTCTTGTGTAATTAAATTTAAAAAAAAACCGTCTGACCCATTTTTTGAAGCAAAAAATGGGTCAGACGGTTCTATATCGGGTTCTATATCGGATATCGATCTATTCGTATCGCCCGATCACTGATCCAGATCTCCTCAATGCCAGACATGACGTTTGATTGACAGATTGACGGACAAACATGCTGATTGGATATAATTACGATGCATATTTTGTTAATAAACAATTGTCTGTCAGTTTGCTGTTCCAAGCAATCTTATTGAACTCTAATAGGGTTGAATTTTGTTTAGATAGAGCGTTAAAGTAAGTTGGTAAAATATCCTTAGAAATTAGATTCTTGGCGGTAGGTTTGGTATTTGAAATCATTGTGTTGTGATGAGATCAAACAAGATCCTTATTCAACTCAGTTTGCGGTTAATCGTGGATGGTATTAGAAGAAAAGGTTATGACTACACGGCAAAGTTGATGGTCCAGTCAGCTTGTTACTAAATTGACTGGTATAATGAGCTATTAGCGGGTTGCCTTGCGTTTTATTTTCATTGTCAGTTTTATTTTTGTTTCAGTAAGAAAAACTGACCAATGATGACATATGGTTCTGAAACGTGGTCGCTCACAATGGGCCTCATTGGAAGGCTTAAAGTCACCCAAAGGGCAATGGAAAGGGCTGTGCTCGTAGTTTCCTTGCGTGATTGAATCAGAAATGAAGATATCCGCAGGAGAACCAAGGTTGCAGATATAGCACGAAGAATCGCCAAACTTATGTGGCAATGGGCAGGGCGCATTGCTCGCAGAACAAATGGCCGTTGGGGCCAAAAGGTTCTGGAGTCGCGACCGCGTTCCGGAACTACAAGACAAGACGCACAGGACCGTTCATTGTGGCGACACTTGCACGTGGACGTTTATCGGCTGAAATGATAATGATGAAGAAAAAAAACACAATTGAGAAAAAGACAGCATCTGCCACATGGTCAGTATCAATAGCATGACATAACAGGTATGTCGCAGAAAGGTATACTTGATTACGCATGTTAAAACTTACTTCCTTATTCTCAAGCTGGCTTCGGCGTGATAATAGAAGATTAATAATATTTTTTAATTTTTTATCAAAGCCATACAAAATAGTTTAAAATTGTATGTACAAAGTAAGGTTAAAGTAAAATAAAAAACACTAAACTTCTGAACTAGGCAGATAAATTTATTCTTGGAGGGACACTGATTTCTTAGATATACATTAGAAATCAGTGATTCAAGAATAAATTTAATACAATTTAAAAATTAAGAGTGTGTATATTCCACTTACTAAAAATAAATATAAGTTAAAAATAAAACAAGGTAACGTACTTCGGAGATAAAAAGTTTCCTATGTCCTACTCTATTGAGCCGTTTGGGCGTGAAGGAATAACAATACACACTTTCGCCTTTATAAAATTAGCGTGATATCACAAAATAAACAGAACAAACGGTCAATGGGGCCGAAAGGTTCTGGAGTGGCGATCACGCACCGGAAGACGCAGCGTTGGATGGCCTCCCACAAGCTGGACCGATGGCCTGGAGGGGGTAACGTGAATCCGATGGATGTGAGACTCTCTAGAGCAGTCATTGTGGTAAGACTTGAGGAACGCCTATATCCAGTTGTGGACGTCTTTCGGCTGTAATGATGATTACAATGGTAGTGGATGGACAATCGGTGAAAAACTGAATCCGATCCATGTAAAATAGAGGATCGAGGAGGAGTCACATGCGGTCGCCTCCTTCTGCGAAGCAGAAATGTTAGCAAAAGAGGAGGCCGCACGTACACGCGTAAGGGCGCGGCCCTCACACCTCAGCCCCCGGAATCCCGATCCCGATTTCTGGCCACCGTAGGTGCGGACTAGCGAACGGCGAGCAATGGGCAGCTAGCCGTCCAATCGCCCGGTAACTGTCCGGACCAGCGCGTACTGGTCCACACGCGCCTCAAGGAAATGTCAGTAAATTGTAGGGGCCTAGCAGGGTCGAATCCTACTGGAGTCAAGGCTCTACTTCTGAAAGGAAGACTCGGCCCTGGTATGAAAGGCAACGAAGGAACAGAACCTCTCGCTCCACCCAAGAGCGCGGGATGTCATTTGATGATTTTACCACCTAAAAAAAAAATTAAATGCAGGATTCAGCTGTATCCAAAGGACTCAAACATAGAAGGGAAAAGTCTTGGCCAATGAGAATTAGATACCAATGCTGATTTAGCTGAAGATGATCCATAACTTTAGCGAACGCATACTGGAAGATGCAGCATTGTAAAGCCTCCCACAAGTTGAACTAAAGACCTAGTGAGAAGTCACGGGAATCCGATGGATGAGAGAACAGTCATTGTGGTGACACTTGGGGCACAGAATAAGTAATAGTACAAGTCTTAGGGGAGGCCTACGTAGAATTGTGGACGTCTTTCGTCTGAATTGATGATGATGATCCACAACCTAAAGATTATTAGGAATCAGGACCTTAAGGAAACTATTTTCTTCTGCAGTAAGTACACTATCATCATGTTCCTGCCCTTGTCCCGTGTTAATTGGGGTCGGCGCAACACGTTTTTTTCTTCCACTCTGCCCTGTCACTCGTCATGCTATCACTAACTTCCTTTTCTTTCATATCACTCTTCACACAATCCATCCATCTTTTCTTTCGTCTCCCTCTCCCTCTCCATCCATCCACATGTAAATTCATAACTTCTTTAGTAACATGCGTCTCATCTCTCTTCTTCACATGACCATACCAAGACAAACGATTCCGTTTCAACTTTTCAGTCACTAAGTAAGTACACTATGTGCACCACAAAATGGATCCATCTTTTTAGATCCAATGTAAGATAAATGGTAGCTCACCCAGTACCGAAATTTACGCTCGTATATTTATCTGTAAGTACGTAATCAGCAGGTGTATTATCTTATCCAACTTTATGGAAAGCTTACAAAACTATTCATTAGATTGAAAACTAAACTCATCGGTTTTGCGTCGGCGGCCGTCCATCTTGCGATGTACGATGGATGTTCAATCGAACTAATAAACAGAAGTGTAGCTAAACAGCATTGCATGCCTTCAATAAAAATAAAATTGGGGAAATTAAAATTCAGTTATTCGTTTAGTAGAAAACTAAGCAAGGTGTAGACGAGATTTTCTTGGATATTTTTGACCAGGGCCCTTCATAAAGTAAAATATATTTAACTGCTTAATAGGCTGTCAAATGAGTAGGTAAGCATAAGAGAAGCAGATTCCTAAGAGGATGAAATTATCCCAAAACGTTTTAAAATTTTCAATACCAAAGGTCCTCTGTCCATGACAAAGGGACACGTAGAATGGCAGGAATTTGATTTTAGTCAATAAGAGTCTGACACTGCCCAGACAGTTTTGTACTCGAGACAGACTGGACGTCCACAATAAAAACTACCATTTAGTAGAACTATAAAAAACAACTAGTAATACTAGAAACAAACAAAGACGTCATTCTCATTAGGGTCATAAAATTTAAAAATCATTCCAATTTCAAAATACAAAAAACATAAAACGACCAGTACAGTGACGACCAAAAATATCTGCAGCGCAATATTATTTGATATAGAACATGGAGTTAACAGTCGGCTGCATTCATTCCGGCCTGATTGATAGAGTGATTGATTGGCACGTGACGCGAACACTCCCGATGTAATAGCCCAGTAAACAGGTTCACGATCGCGACCGAATTCAAACCTCTAAATTGAAATTAATATTTTTTGTGTAATCTGTGGTGATTTTTGTTTAGATTATATTTTTTGGTGGTATTTGTTCGTTTGAGAGTTGTATTGATTTATTGTGTAATTAATCAATTTTATTAGGGACTTTTCTGACTGATACAATCAGCTTTTAATTGCAGGATATCATAAACAAAATACTTCACACACATCACCCCATTAAAAACTTTCCCTTTCGAAATAAGCAGTAAGATTTCTGGCGTAGATACGCCCCAATGATACACACACACACACAAAACAATTGAGCCCTCAGTCCTAACTTCCGTGCGAAACACACAAACAATCACACATCTATACTCAATAACGCTTCGCAACAGCATCTTTACAAGTCATTAGACGTGCCACCCCCCCCCCCTACACGCTTCACCCCCACCCCGCGGGCCCCGCACCCGTTTGTAATTAACTGAGGGCCATAAATTGACCGTAACTGTCATATCATATTGATTTAGTCCCGTGAGCGTACCTACGCCTTGCTCCGAGTTTTCAGCCTCGCCGGGGTAGGGGAAAAATTAAAATTGTTTGGATTGACGCTATCGGGGTGCGCTGTATCGGGGCTGATGCTTATGTTAGAGCTACCTTCCTGTTCAGTGTAGACGACTCTGTGACTGGACCATTCTGAAGTAGAACAAGAGGACGTTTTATTCTTACTGTGTGCACGTCACACTGTCTTGTACAATGGCAACTACTACTACTACATTTTACGTCTCAATAAACGAATTGTCTCTGGTGTCAAAAGAAAAGTTTTACAGAAAATTCTCTAATCCTTGAGTCAGTTACTGATGGCCAGTAGAATTACTAAGTGTTGAAAAAATTACAATCACCCAATTTTATTTTCGTTCATCTATTGAAACAGATTCATTCATTCTTTCATTAGCTTCATTCATAACAACTAATTTATCACATTGCACGTTTCAATTGCATATCAGAATTCCGTAATAAAACAAACATTGGGCGAATCGAAAATAGTTGGAAATCAAACATAATACGAATCATTTAAATCATATTCATATACAAAAAAATCGTTCCGTATGCATGTACATACGTACGTCTATGCTCACACATAGCCGTGAATGAAGTGAAGACAGCATTATTACCACTTTGCAACGATTGAGACTGTCAAAACAACGCTAACTAGCGAAATCGAACAACATTTGGCCGGCGGATGATAGAAAACAAACATTTACTTGCCATTCTTAAACAGATGATCCGATTCAACAAACATTATTGAACGAATTTACGAGCCATCGAGATCAAAGTCGTAATACAAAAATATCTGTAGCAATCAGCCAAGGGGCACTAGTTTCTTAAGAGCTGTGCTTAAGGAGCAATTTTGTGCGTGAGATGACTTTGATGAGTGCGGATGCAAATTGGGCGCCACGTTTTTTTCCCGCGCCAACAATCCGCGCTGCTGCCGCATCGAAGCTTCTTTTTTCTACTGTAAGTTCCTGATCGCGCTAATTCTGATTGAGAAGCATTTTTTGTTCCGATTGTGTAACATTTTAGACGCGTTCGTTCGATATTTCGATGATTGCTACGGTGATGCTTGATCAAAGACGGCCTGGATCTCATTCAGCCTTGATGTGTGAAAGATTCATACGTTTTTACAAATACCGGGAGCAGTTGTTTGGACAATAATATCATAGCTGATAGGAAACTTTGCAACTGGACCGATGGCATGATTCAATCTTTATCGATTGATCCTTAGATTTGATGCTATTTTAATTTTTTTAATGAGAATTTCATATAATTCTTCACTTCTTGTTCAGAATATAACTTCTATAAGGGTTTAAATAAAGTTATCGCAAGTTTACTGCCATAACCTATGAAAGTCTTTATTCACCAACGATTTCCATTTATTTCAATGCATATACACATTAGCTTGACTGTATGTTCTGCCATCTTCTTCAATGCCTCAGAACATATCTGAATGTGTTAGGACTCTAGAAAATAATTATTGTAAAGACTGAGGGCGTGGGCAGGTGTAAACTTCTGAGATCAGGTGTATATGAAGAAAAGGTCTGGACTGCAATTTTTAATACATATATTTTTGTTTATGTGGACACCCAAACGAGTTAGTTTAGAGTAATTCGGGGGGTCTGTTTAAATCTTGTAAGAGATCTTTTTAACAAATCAGGATTACTTAACCCTCACTAGTTTGTTTCTCAATTGGATTATATTATTTCTTAAAAAGTACTCTGAGCTGTACACTAAATCTCAAGAAAATAAATAAAAAAAAAACTTCAAGATGAACTTTTTTTAAATAATCTTGTAATAATTGTGATTATCAAAATCTAGACCAAAATTGTGATTATCAAAATCTAGAAATAATTAGAGAGCTATGACTAATATATTTTAACAATAAACCGAAGGGATGGCTCTGCAAATAATATTTTCTAACCTTGAAATTATTTTTTAAATTATAAGCAAAATCGGAAAAATATATCATTCTAAGATTAAGTATTATCTAGTAACGTAATACCAGAAATTATTAACTTCTAGATTTTTTTAAACTTTTGTATGTGTCACGCATGATCTCAGTAATAATAAATCATAAGACTATTTTAATGTGTCTATTAGTATGAAAAGATCTCAGTAGTAATTGTAATCTATAATGCTATATACACAAGTATTGACCACTGATTCATCAATGCCCAGTCTAAATCCTTGTACATTGAAAGCTGAATAGTTAAAACTATGTTTTTGTTTTTTTTAAGACAGACGAGGAATTTAAAAAGGGAAAAGGGGTTGAAAGTTTGTCCATCATTTTTGAAGAAAAGTAGATCTTTGTGTTCCCAAATTTAACGCTGGCAAAGCCGCAGACAAAAGCTAGTTCTCACATGACACTTCTGTAAGTTTATTAAAATTTTACTTATTTTGCTTTGCACAAACCTTTAAAACTCTGTTCGGTGGACCAGCCTGCATGCTCACAAGGTAAGCTTTTTATGCAGCCTCCTCAGATATCACACTATTTAAATCCACAGCTCATGCGGCAGTCAAGGCCACTTGTCCAGCTCATTTCCACTCAAATCAATCAAAGCATGTTTTTCTTATAATTACTCTGGGCTCTTTTGAATTGTTAAGAAGTGAGTCAGTCAGAAAATTTATGCTGATTGCATTGCAAGGCATAGATCTTTTTAAAGAAATTATGCAAGAAACTCCAAAAACATTCTTTTAAATCGTGTTTTTTTTTATATTACAAATAGTAACCGAGGTTACTTCTTGTCGCTTTAATTATGTGAGAACAATGTCAATAAATAAGATTTAAAAAAATCAAAATATATACATTAATAAGCCACTGGCAGTTAAGAGATGACCAGTCTCGACTGCCAGCGTCCGTTCACCGACATGACGCGTAAGTATATTAGCACCACTCAGCTCAACCATTTTGAAGGGAACCGAATGATCCAACATACGCGCCACCATCAGTGATACAGATTGCAATTTTAACCAATCCAAAAGAACTAGTTTGAAATATCTTCGTGCAGATATTTGCGTCCAACATCATTTTTGACCCATATCAATTTTTCAACAACATTTTATCTCATCTCTGTTTATTTTAACTCATCATCGTTTTTATCGCTGTCAGTCACATTTTCACTTGTCAGTTGTCAGTCAAGCCCATGATCTTCAGTGATTTGAGATAATGTGATTTACAAGATAAACCAAAAAACATGCGATGAACCAAATATGTAAATCCATTGTAATCTTTTGTATTTCGTTACTTTAATAGGAGTTTTCATGTTAATTTTTAGAAGATTTCATCTGATCTTTCTATGAGTCCAAATTGGATACTCAGAGCTTCTATAGAAAATATATATTCACAGTAATGTCTCTTTTACATAAACTAACATGCATCTCCCCGACTCCAATCGAGTCACGATATCAATATATCAGTTAGAGAGCACAGACTACTGTAACTCCTTGCCTACACCCAATTTGACAGCGGCCATTAGAAAAAAAACGGGTTTATTTATCGCCCCACTAAAATTCCTAGTGATTTCACATCTAGGTAACTTATCTTATAAATCGTGAAATGTGTCAATTAACTCCAGTTTAATGTCGTATTTATGTTAATAGACGTCTGACGGACATTTTTGGGCATACACAAAAAGAGACGCGGCAGGATGCGACCGGCACCACGGCATCACTACACTCGGGTATTTTTAAATGTCAAATGACTTAAATAAGTGTTGCGGCCTGAGTTGTGTGACGCCTGATTGATTGGCTGATTGACTTTTCGCATTCAAGGAAAATGTTTCTCATTTTTTGCTTCACCAAAGCAAAAATACCATTGGTTTATTTAAAACCTTATCAATCAGATGAATAAACATTTTTATTTTACTACTTATAAAGTTTGATTGCCAAAAACAACGACCTACTAATCGATTTTCGATCACGTTAATTAGTTAATGTTACATAAAAATCTTTTACTGTATTATTACTACAATAATCATTAAACAAATTTAAAAACGGCTAAAAAGCTGTCAAAATTTATGTATATTAAGATCATTTAGGAAATAAGAAAGAATTAGTAAGAGCTTAGCAACAAAACTGATTATTAATAAAAATTCTAATTTCAATCACTACTTTAGTAGATGGATGTCATAAAAATAATATAAATAACGTAATATAAATTATTGGGGTATCGAGAAACCTCGTCTCGATGTTAATAATCGTAGAGGGATACATAAAACGTATCTGGTAATACATTCTTGATTATGAAGCCGTGGGACTGTTTGTATGTTATTTATGTATCTTGCTTTAGTTAACGCATTGATCGGACACACAGCCGACGTAAATTTTAATGACGGAATCCGAAAAAAACTATTTTTATAAATAATGGTACATCAATACATAAATAATGGGACCAGTCTGAGGAACTAGTACCAATAACGCGAATAAAAATAAACATTACTTAACCATTCGAAATAAATATGGCGGATGATTTATGGCGTTATTGACATTGTGTGCGCGGGCGCAGGCGGCCATCTTGCCAGCTAATTGCCAGTCTGTCATTAAATCAGTCACGCATCGACTATAGACGGATGTTCGAATATTTGTTTTGTGGCGACACCTAGGCAAATTAACATTTTTTATTATATAAATGACTTTCAAGTCGTCAGGCCAATCGGTTCGATGACGCGGTGGTCTATGCTAATATATCTAGGATAGGAGTAACGCCTCTTTAATTATCAATTTGTTTTAGCATATGTTTTTTCCAGAACGAGGTTGTTTTAGGCGTTTTATTAATTAGCAGATATAATTAAGCGTGCCTTGGATCATGTTCTCGCCTTTTAGCAAATGTCAACCGTCAAAATCTTTTTCAAATGGCATTACCCATTTGAATAAGATTTCGTATCGTTTTATCATTTCGCAAAATTTTCTTTGTTCATTACAAAAAGAAAAAAGATTTTCATTTAGAGTAACTACTTATATCAAATACTCAAAATCAATATGAAAATGTTACATCGATGACGTTTTTAATATTTATATTTACTTTCAACATTATTATTTTCTAAAAGAAAAAAAATCACACACTAGGACTATTGTCTACAACTAAAATCTTATACTTCATAGGATGAACCGTTGCTTAACTGGGTACAATGTACTTGATACCAGTACCGCGTGAAGCTATAGTCTATAGTAACTTGTTGCACATAAAGTTGAATATAACTACATACGAGTACATAATATACCTTTATGTAGCACTTAGGGATCCAATAAATTTCATATTAGGCTAGCATTACTAAGAATTATGTTCTACATAATATCACTGAAGAGTTTTGCAGATCAACTCATTAAAAGTGGATATACAAATATTAAAGGAGATTATGGAATTCCCTACCGGAGTTGGTTTCGCGATAGCTGCAACGTGAATAGGTTACTTCTAGGCAAGCTTGTTCCATCCTCGACCAGATCATCACTTAGTTGTCAGTGATTTAATTTCTATATTTAGATTTTTTTACTTAATTTAGTTTGTTCTCACATACTAGCACCGACAAAAAATATAACCGAGATATTTGTCATACATGATACGATTTAAAAGAGTACCCATGAAGTTTCTTGCACATTCTTTTCAATAAAGATCTACTCCTTGGAAAACGCAATTAGCATAATTTTTCTGGCTGACTAATTTCTTGACAATTAAAAAGTGCCTACAAATGTTTTATTTGCAACAAATTTTTGATTCTTATCAAACGCGAGGATATCAATTATACAAAAAAAAAAGTGACTTTAAAGCTTGATTATTGGAAATGAACAGAAGAAAGACAAAATTATAAGAAATGTTACTCCTTACTTAAGAGCTGTTACCAAACAAGAAAATGTGAACACAAACCAACAGTTGGGATCTGAACCTCTAGACCTTGGCAAAGTATTAACTTAACTTTTTAAGCAGGTTATTGGAAATTCAGCTGCCTCTTTTATTGTTTCCCTTATGTTTTTTTTTTTTTTTTACAATTTAACCTGTGTAAGTACTCACAAACAGTAGATTAAGAAACAGAAAGTATTATTGGTTAAAACTCAAATACCGTTTATTTCATTTAAAAAATCTTCAGGGTGATATGTGAGTTTTGATAAATATAAAAGCAAGATACAAACAACATTCTCATACAAAAACAATGTTTCTAATTTCTATAAGGTCACTAAAATCAATCTATTTATATATGGAGCTTTTGAAATGGAGTCTGAACCAGTGATTTTAGGATCAACTAAACATTTTAAATTTAAAATAGTTACACCATTAATTTGTCATTGTGAAACTTATTAATTATAGAATTACATTTTCTATAAACTAGATAAACAATACAAAATCAAACCAATAAAAATATCGGTTTTATGATCAGCTTCCTCTTTTATAAAAATATGGTTTTGCAAGTTACAAAAAAAACGAAAGACAACTGAAAATAGTATAGGACATAATTCATCATCATCATTTCAGCCGAAAGACGTCCACTGTTAGACATAGGCCTCCTCCAAGCGTCTCCACAACGAACGATTCTGTGCGTCTCGCATCCACCGTTTTCCCGCGACTCTCACCAGGTCGTTGGTCCACCTTATGCCAGGCCTTCTAACGCTGCTTTTTCCGGTGCACGGTCGCCACTCCAGAACCTTTCGGCCCCATCGACCATCCGTTCTACGAGCAATGTGCCCTGCCCACTGCCACTTTAGTTTGGCGATTCTTCGGGCTATGTCGGCGACCTTGGTTCTCCTGCGGATATCTTCATTCTTTATGCGAAGGACAGGAAGTTTAGGACATAATTAAATAAGAAAAATATACTAATACAGATTAAATCGTATTTAGTTCGTAATGTTGATGTAAATATAACCAGTCTTAGTGTAATGACTCATATGTAAAAAAACTCTGAATAAAACTAAAAATGTCAAAAAGCTATGATTTTTAGCATCATCTTCTATAAATCTTATCCATAGTATGTAAGGATATTAATTTGTCTATTGTGTTGTTGTCGGTTGCTCGTTGAGATCATCTGAAGCTGTGGGTGTGGGAGTACCTACTGGGTGTAGTAACACTCGGGACAAGTGTTGAATGTCACACCTAAGATGATACGGAATTGGTTCTATTAAAAATTGATACTCAGAGGACGATGTATCTCATTGTGATGGGAACTGACAAAAAACTGCTACTGCTAATGTTTCATATTTTTATTTATCCTTTTCATATCTTACTTTTAAGACCATAATTCACAGTAACTTTGAGACATGTGTATGCTTTATTTACTGAGTGTATTTTTTCTATTATTGTAGTAATAGAATCAGTATTTTTTTACAAATACCGACCACAATTAAGCAACCAACTGTCTTAATAATTATATTCTTGAAAAATTTAACAATAATTATATTTTGTCGTCAGGAATCACAAAGACAGATCAGCAAAAAGGATGACTACAAAAATTCTCAAAGAAAGCAGAAGGTTATCTTATATAAATTGCACAAATGGTCAATTGAAATAGCAGTAAGAATTAATCAGTCTGCCGGCTGAATAATACAAAGATTTGAGCGATTGCCTTTCTGACCTCTACTGCCAAGTAACTGAGTAACAGTCGATTTCCTGTCTTCTAACTATCTATTACAAGTCTGAGATCTACAAATGACAGCCGGCACTAACGGCTTAACATACTTGTTGAAGTACGGAGGAATCTTGGTATATCTATATTACAACCTAGGGGTTTTTAAGTCAAGAGTGAAAATGTTACTTCTAGGCAAGCGTGCTTTATCGTCGACCAGGTGTGAGAGAGTGGTCAAACGCGAGCCTATCTATCTATAAAAATAAATGTTAAGATGGTCACCAATCTACACATCCATAAAAAGATCTCAGCATACAGTGGTGGTAGAAATAATTAATTTAATTGATATAAACTAGTGCTTGACTGCAATCCCACCTGATGGCAAGCAGTGGTGCAATCGTTGATGGTGAGGCACACTAGTTTATTAAGAGCCTATTCACTCTAGCCTTGAAGACACCTAAATTATAATCGGACGAGAAGACCGCAGTAGGTAAATTGTTCCAGTCCTTCGATGTACGCGGTGTAAATAACGAGGCGAAACACTTAGTCCGGACAGTAGAGGAATCAACAACGTAAGGGTAATAAGGATAGAAAAGACAACTAGAGACAAAGAAATACCTACAAATAACTTATTTGTTCATGACAGTACAAAGAATGAAGACTGTTTAACAAATTACATTTACAAAATGTAGTTACTTATTGATGAAATTTTTAATATTCCGTATATAGAATGAGCGATGGTTCCGGTAAATAAAATTGAAGTTAAAAATATACTTGCGACAGATGTCCAGCTATAATTATATAAAATTGGTTATATTTCTCAAGTTATACGGGTTATAACCAATACATTAAGTTAATTGAGACAAAATAAGTTCGACTGCAATAGTAGCTTGTCTTATTAAATATTACGTGAAGGTCTTTAATGACAAATAACATGATTGAAGCAAAAAGTAATGTTTGCATTCCCTGAAATATTTTTTTAGTAACTTTATTTTATTTTTTATTATTGGTATATAGACTTGCATTTGACCATTATTATAAGTTCCTATTCACTCTACTCCGGCAGTGAATTGTACTCCTTAGCTGTACGTACAATAAATGTGTTCCCAAAACGTTTCATAAAAACTTTGGTATTTAATACAATCTAACTTTAGTAAAACAAAAAAAAATCTTTTAGCATTTCAATTCTTTTGATTGTTGTTTTTATAAATAATATTCTGTTACTATTAAAATTATCAAAACAAAAAAAAAACATATTATTATTTTAATCCCTAAAAATGAAGCTAAATATAATATATAGAGGAACATAAACAAGTCAACGTTATGGAAGATCTAGCAGATGCCGCGTCACATGGCGTCGATAAATTTCAACTTGTCATATTCAAAATGTCGGGTTCAAATTGTTTAATATTATATCCATAACTGATAGGTTTCGTGGCAGGAATATTTAAGATAGGAATCAATATGTAGTTTTGTTTGGAAATTAATTGAGAATCCTTATACATCGGTCTAACATAGGTAAAGTAAACATAGAATGAGAGGCGTGTTTCGCTTGGTTCTAACCAAACCAAAGATTCCGTATTTCAAAGTATTTCAGTAACTAAATAATTTTTAGTTTCTGTGTAATTCAAGTGGGTTGTAAATATTCAGAAAACATTAATAATACTATGTTATACATCATTTTAAAAGCGGTTACCGTTATAAGAAAATAACATGAATCAAAATATTCCTATAAGAACTATGTTTTTGTCTGAACTCGAAGGATCAAATAAAATAAATAAATAATTTTATTATTTTAATCAACAAAACGAGTAATAGAAATCAAAATCAATAGTTTAATAACACAATTATATCTTTACATTATCATTAAATAATAGAGTAATATATATAATGCCAACTTTAAAATATTGTTCAGAACATAAAATGTTTGCTTAACTGCTCATGAATCAATAATAAAAGATTATTTATCAATAAAAATAATAAAAACTAACAAAGCTAATGCAATTTGCCTATAAATTTTCCATTTTGCATATCGTAATTAAAAATTGCTTCGTATTCAATCAGTTATTAATCAATGTCATTCGTGATTGCGACATTAGCAATAAAGCTTTATTATTGACTTCTATTGTATTATTATTTATGACATTTGATTGTCAGGTAATACTTACAGTCCCAACACTTGCGTCAATCGTTGCGTTGTTACGTCTATCTTTTTGTTATTTAAATATTTATAGTTATTTATTTTATCTTCTGTGAAAAATATAATTAAGTAACACAATATAATTATGTTGTTTAATTATTTTGAAATAATTATTTCTCTTACGTTTCGCGTTACGCAGTGGTAAGTGTTACCATAATAACAGATATGACAGGTTTTTCTAATGCGCCACAAAGGACCACTTTTACATTTTTCTTAAAAACTTTTAAACACTTTTAATGAACAGATATGCTACTGTGAAATTACAGAATTAGGAACTTACTCTTTTTTTTACATTTTAGAGTAAATCAGAAGATTTCACCTAGTTCATTTTTCTTCTAGAACTAGGTATGAATAATAGGATCATGAATTTACTAGCCATACCAACTTGATTTTATTATTATTTACAACTAATTAAAATTTGTGCAAGGAAAAAAATTTTACTTCTAGCATAAAAATAAAGAATGATTTCTCAATGATAAAGACATTTTTGATACTGTCTACACTAAATTGTAATTACTTAAGGGTTACTTCAGTTGAATTGTATAATCAATGGAATGTTTAAATACCCGCATGTCAGGCTCTTAGTGGTTATTCTAATTAAGGTACTCAAATATGAAGAGTAATTAAAACATGCGCCACAACAAAACTAATAAGTGATGCATTTTTTTATTTATTTAATAATATTAATCTCAATTACACTAAGATATAAAAACAAACATAGAACAATTCAAAATTAGAAAAAAAAATGCATTAAAATCTACAAAAAGAATCTTAGGTCAAGACTTTTCTTGACATTCCTTCCAAACAAATTTTGCACTAGGCATATTGCGTTTTCCAAAACGTCTTTATGTACACAATGTTTATGATGCGGCGTCCCGCTCTAGCGCCCCGCCCCTGCCCCGCACGCTTGCCCCCCTCCCCCCTCGCTCCCAGCATAGACGCGTTGCAGACGCTTGGGGCGCGCGCCACTCGACTATTTAAAATGACGACTGTGTGCATTGCTTTACAAAAATAAAGATGGCGGACTGGGGAAAAGGACGCCAATGGATGCAAAAATATTGGACGTTTCTTTTGTGGTTTGCTACTTTATCTGTTCTTTGAGGGCTTGATAGATGCAAAAGTAATGCAAAAGTTTTCATCAAGTTATGTAACTTGTATGGTATACTTGACAAAGCTTGCATATAATATTGATGGAGCTTTCAGTGCTCCATGCAGCTTTTTATAGGTAATAAAAAGCTGCATGTGCCATAAAGTTCTCAAGAAATTTTTGGTATAATTTTGTTAATTAGTTTAATCTTGGATAGCTGTTAAATTTATTTCCAATTCCAATCTGAACAAGAATACAGATCAACCTTTTTCACCATTTTTATCAAATGCTATAGCATCAAAAATTTTCTAGATACAGTACCTACATATCTATAAAATGTTTTAGTGCAAACCATATTTAAATAAAAATATATAGGAAGGGTCCTTAAAATTGATTTTCCAATTAAATTTAATTCTGATGCATTATTTTTCGCGAATGTAAACAGTATTGTTATGAAGTCCAAGCCTGAATTTCCTCAATAACTTTTTGCGAACTTTGTCCGAAACATTTCGGTCATTTGAAACTCTATTCATAACTATTCAACAATACTCTAAGCTAGTTCACATAATGAAAAACAAGATAATTCACCGAGAAAAGTATTTATGTAACACTTTACAGTGTTTTCATCAAGTTATTCCTTTGTTACAGCATACATTTTATCAGCAAACACCCGGCACAGTACCGTCGCGGGCCGTCGCCGCATCCTCACTGAATTCAGCAGCCGTCACAAAGTTTTCAGTGCTCACCACGCATTGTGAAACTTAATAGTACCAGACTAAACTATCTACTCTGTCTAAATATACAAAATTCCATACATGTTTTTCAAAGAAACAGTTTGAAATGCGTGAATTATTGTTAAAAAGCGATAAAATATTTAAATGTAGTGTTAGCATTTGTTTGTCGTGTATACTTATAGTATGCTCACCTTCGTTTTCCAATGAATATTCTTATTTGACAGACAATAAGAACACCGCTCCACCTGTCACAACGAGCACCTAAGCAAGCAATGCCACTCGAGACCCTCTCATATAACCATTGTTTTCTAAACTTCTATTTGTTTTCGAAATACGTAAAACGAATTCCTCAGCACATCAAACACTAAGTACGATGTCGTTGAACCTCTTTCCAATCCATCAATAGTAAACTTAAACAAATCAGCCGTATTTGAACAGATGGGCCGCGACGGTGTGTCGGTCGAGCAAATACGTTGACAATGCTTACTGGAATCGCACAGCGTGGGTCACTTCACTCAAATAACTGGCACTAAGTTAACTGGTCACAATATTTGGCACAGCACGTGAACATGTCATTGGATCGTTTGCGCGTGTATCGTGGCGTGTTTACGCGGGCGAGAACGAGCGCGGGTGGCGATGCGGTTGCGTCGCGCGCCGCGGCCGGAATGACGCGCGGAGCGGCCGCCCGCCGCCGACAGCGCCACGCGGCGCCGCACGGAACTAGCGCACTCAATCAAACGTCCAGCCGTGATAAGATGCAACTGCTTTTTTGCAACATACTGCATTCTTATTGTGATTGATCTTGTAAATTAAAATGGTTGCTTATTGTAGATATTATTTCGGTATTGAGTTAAGTTTTTCTTTCACTTTAAACTGTTTTATTGTTGAAATCTTAAATAGATTTAAAAGTCTATTATTTTCGTTTAATTTAACCAAACTCGATGAGAATTCCTCTTCATATAAATTTTGTTTTGTAAAAATAAAACATTTTCACAAAACAAAAATTATTCAAACAAATATCTTATTTAAATTATCTATTTATTTTAATTAAGTTTACGAAACAAAATAAACTTAAAACAATTTTTAAGTAAAAAAAAAATCTTAAGAAAACCAAAAAGAAAATCGAAAATAACCTGAAAAAAAATATACAAACTTGAACATGTCAAAACATTGCAAAAAGTCAGTGGGCCTGACGTGACCTTGCGCGGTGCAGGCGGGCGCGCGTGCATGTCGCCGTCCCGCTCGCGGGGCGCGGCACTAGGCCCCGCCCCCCGCCCCCCGCCCACCTCACCGCGCCGCCTTTTTACCTTTTTGCCCGAATGCCCGCTGCTAACTCACTTTCGTTACGATTGTACCTACGTTACTTATGCTAAATAATTATGTTTTTAATTATTATATTTTTGATTAATTATTTTTTTATTTATTGACGATTTAGTTTTGTAAATTCTATTGATATTTGCATGATTACTTATGATTCAACGTTGTGCAATAAATGATTGACATAATATTAGATTGGTATGGTTAATATTAAATTCTGTTTGTAATTTTATTTGCAATAATTGGACGTGGATATTATTATGTAGGCAAGTAAAACTTACATAATGTTTTTAATTTTAGTTGCCACCTTATTATTTACACACGTTATAATTTTAATAATAACTTTTAAATTACATTTTATACAAGACTTAAAATGATTTTAAAACCATAATTGAAACTGATAGTAAAAAAATGCCTAAGTAGTTTTTTTGTAAACTCCATAAGTTTCATTAAATTTTCAGTTTAGAAATATTAATAAAATAAATATTTTTAATAGTGAGTTCTTTTAAAATTCTTATAAACTACAATTACCACAGTAAAGAGTTTAAGTTCAAAAGTTTAGATAAAAATAAATTACAAAGGAGTAAAAATTATTGCCGTTAAACGTCCTCAATATATTTAGGTACGCAAAAGATTCATTAGATGCACGTAATAATAATAAAAAAAGTTTGCACCTTCAATGTTCCTTCCTAAAACACGTTACTCCATAAAAATCTTATATTTCCATTATGTTCTCACATAACATTACCGGCTACTTTTACATACCACTATATACCTTCACATAGCACTTTACCCACATAGAAATAAAGCCTAAAATCGAAAAAATCACGACATTTCAATAATAACCCGAAACACGCGTAATTTTACGATCGGAATCGTAAAAATCCGATTTTTTTTTCTTCAATATAATTTTATTTGCGTTTAAGTTCGCTTATTAAGCAGAGATGTGGCTATTTTCGGGGTTTACGAACGATTTTGACGAAGTTCAGATAAAGTTAAGGAGTCAAGTGTGAGGATTTTATTGAGTCGCTTTTAACTTGATGTGAGGTTGGTCCTTCGGTCCGAGGGAACAGGTACTTACCTACCTGCTCTCTCCGGCTCTCACCTGCTCCCTATACAAATCTTCTTTTATCTTTAAGCTTTTTGTGACAGCATCTTAGCTCATTCAAGGCAAGGAAAGAACAGGAGTGGGTTTTTACTCAGTAAAAGTCTGACACTATCTCCTGCTCCGACTCAGAACGGAGGATGTCAATGGATGATTTTCCAACCGAAAATAAAAAATTGACATAAAACAGGAACAAAATAAAAAATATTTTTACAAAATTATTAAAAAGTAGTTATAGGACATTTTATATAAAATATTTTTGCCTGCTGCGGTATTTCCGTCCAAATATAATTTAGGTGTCTTCAAAGCTAGAGTGAATAGGCTCTTAATAAACTAGTGCGCCTCACCAACAACGATTGCATCACTGCTTACCATCAGGTGGGACCACAGTCAAGCCCTAGATTAACTATAATTTAAAAAAAAATATTGCATATAATTACGAAACAATGTAAACTGCCAAAAGAGAAGGAAAAACAATATAATTTTAAAAACTCAAAAACAATAAAAAAATTATTTACAATAGGCATTTGCAACTTTGTATCTCCTTCCATACAAAGTAATATTTAAATAGTAAACTTTTGATAAACATGCATTCATAAAAGCATACATTTAAAATACCTCATGCTTACATGCATTCAACCATAATTTTAAAATATATCAACTCTTTATTTACTTATCAACTACTAAGTATTTACATTCCTACACTACTATTTATGTAAATCGAACACAAGCTACTAAATATAAATACAATTATTTATTGACATTTTTAAGCGACTTTACAGAAACTGTCATAATTTCATAAACTACTAAAATTATATCTACGTCTGAATAGAAACATAAATATAAATGTTTTTATGAATCATAAATCACAAGATTGAAGTTTAACAAATCAACTAAATGCTGCAATTAATTTTAATAAAAATATTAAGTTACGATGAGTTATTTTGAAGATTTGTAGTCTAAATTATTCTATATGGGTATCTTTAAAATTTTTTCAAATTCAACTTTAATAAAACCGAGTTACATGGTATTTTTTTTTAATTGATATAAACCAGTGCTTGACTGCGATCCCACCTGATGGTAAGCGGAGATGCAATAATTGATGGTCAGGCGCACTAGTTTATTAAGAGCCTATTCACTCTAGCCTTGAAGACACCTAAATTATAGTTGGACGGGAAGACCGCAGCAGGCAAATTGTTCCAGTCCTTCGATGTACGCGGTATAAACGACGAAGCGGTTACAGACCTACTTTTTCCAGTCTTTTATAAACTTATTTGGCCGTTTTTCGATTTTAGTTGCTTAAATATTTTTTTAAAAAAGGGAAAAGAATAAAGTCAATATTATTTTTTAAAAATAGAAAAGAATGTAGCATAATATAGCATAATTAGCCTTTTAATGTTCCCTCTGTTGGGACTCAGGCCTCCTCTCTAGGAAAGGGAATGGGCCGTAATCCACCACGCGGGCCCAATGCGGGTTGGTGGAAAAGAATAAAGTCAATATAATTTTTAAAAATAGAAAAGAATATAGCATAATCAGCCTTTTAATGTTCCCACTGCTGGGACTCAGGCCTCCTCTCTAGGAGAGGGAATGGGTCGTAATCCACCACGCAGGCCCAGTGCGGGTTGGTGGAAAAGAATAAAGTCAATATTATTTTAACCAATTGTAACACATTTTGTTTTAAATCATTCTATGAAGTTAAGTCTGTAGCCACAATGTAGATCCCACAAGCTATTTAAATACTCGTAAAACACGAAAAAAAATAATTTCCAAAGCAATCCACATAGTGTTGCCATCATCATCATCACAGGCTCACCCTACCGTCCAGCCCTACAATAAACCGTCATCTTTATCCGTCCCCCGCTGAGTAGCTCCACACAGCTAAATATACACACGATTATTATCAACATAAATTTTAATACATATGATAAGTTTTAAAAAATCGGATCTCGCCATAACTAACACAGTTTATGTTGATTCTTGACGTGTTGGCAACATTTTGATTGCGACTTAATCGCCCCGCGTTTGAGGGTTAGAGGTTAATGAACTCGCGTAAATCTCTTTTTTTTTTGCTGTGGGTCCTTTGTTTGTGAAAGGGAATAGAATGTTTGGTTATATAGATACTTGAATTGTTATTCGAATATTATAAGATGCATTTGTTAGATCGATACAAAACAACAAGAACAAAAAATAATAAAATTAGACACAACAAGCTAAGTGTGTTCCTTCCACTTAGTAAGTACAAAAGGACCAAAAGTAAGGGCCGAGGTATTTCTGCCAAACAATTAGTACCTAAGCCACTAAGAAAAACAGTAGTAACCTGTGTTTCTTCAGTTGCCCTTTGTGTTCCAAGACCGCGGTAACTCTTTCGCACCATACCATAAAAGAAAAAAAAACCAAATTTAATAAAAAAATAGTTTTAAATTAATCTTCTGCTAACTTCGATAAGGGTTCCCATGGACACAGTCTTCTTTAGCATTAAACTTAACTACTGGGTAAACATACAATCTCAGGGACCAAAATGGTACGTCAGTACCCACCTACATCGTACAGTGACCTTATGAAATCCCAACCGTAAATTATTAACTCTCTTCACTGACTTAAAATCTTTCAATATAGTTCTGTACTTACCATCTATTTTGGAAGTGATTTTATTTGAGTAAAAAAAGTCCAATGGTACAAAATGCCTAAGGCCTTGAATTCGCCTTTGTACAGTGTTTTTATTAGTGCATAAAGTTTTATTAAATAAATAATTAAACAAATATATTTGATATGACAACAAAGACCTTTCACTCAATGGATTGCTGGAAGAAAACTCAACTTTGAGTTAACCTCGCCTATGTAAGTATAGGTACCCACATAAGCGAACTTAACTCAAAGTTGAGTACATGCACACTTTTATCTACGTATATAACAAGTTGTTATTTTGTACATAAAGAATTAAAGAATCGAAAGTAGCTGCCATCTCTCAACATACTTGAAAAACTTTTTCACATGACGAAGTCAACAAGAAGAGACAAATATCCATCTATGATGGCATCAGTTGGTTACACCTTGGAAACTTGAATACGCTTGAGAATCAAAATACAGCCTTGGAACGGCCAGAGTAACTGCAAAAATGGGTCGGTTTTATTCAGTAAAAGTCTGACACTCCCACTCGCTCCACGTAGAGCGGGAGAAGTTATTAAATTACTTCCCGTCATAAAAAAAGGATTAAGTTCTAGACATGGTCGTACAAGCTCCAATAATCCATCAAATTCGAGATTGATGACTTTACGTCCACCTTGAGCTACGCTACTTTATTTATTATTGTTTTAGTGCAAGCAGCCTCATAAGTTCATTGTCCTTTTAATTATTTGAAAAAGAATAATCTGAGTAGGTATTTAGGTAAAACAATAGCTGCTCAACCACTTGGCTGTCTGAATGACAAGTGAGAGGTCAAAGGATCGAGAGGTTAGTCGCACTGTTTGTGTAGTCTAGCTATTAGATACATATATGTTATGAGCTTCAAGAATACATATAGTACCTACAGCCATCGCTTAAAACCAATCACCAAACAATACACAATACAAAACAATAGAGTCGACAGGTTCTGGAGTGTCGACCGCGTATCGAAAGACAGCGTTGGTGCGCTGGTGAGGGTCGCGAGCATTCCGAAGAATGTGAAACTAAGGGAAGCCTATGATGAATACAAATGTGTTTCCAGACAAAAGTTTGTTGTTTTAAAGTCAGTAAAAGTCTGATGTCCAAAATAAAAGAAGATGAATGTTTAACTTGTCAAGGCCCTTACTTTTGTAGACGATGATAGGTACCCAAAATACAAAGCCGGTACTAAAAACATATACAATGTGTCAGTTCATTCATAATTCACAAGTTTGCCTACCGAAGCCTACTTTGATACACCACTGCTGACACATTTTTCGTCAACAGTCGTAATAGTTAGCAAAACTAAATCTATACAGATATACCATAAATACAGAAGCGATTAAATAGCCTATCCAAAAACAAAAACATGACGAAACGCAAGACTCCTTTCAAATCTAGTTAGTAAATTTTCCCTTAATCAGCTCATCAAACAAATAAGAGTTCATTTACCCACAAAACACAATTTATATTCTCAGCTCAGATCAACATTATTAGGATAAGATACTCAAACTATTGTCGTCTTATTTCGCCAATAAATAAACACAACACCCACAAAACCAATAAAATATAAATAAAACCTCGTAGGTTGTGTTTTACAACCTCGTAAACTCACTTCCCTGGTTCAAATCTTAATGGTCACCCTTACACCTACACTTTCAACCAATTTAAAATGATCCAATAAAATATGTAAGGGCATAAAGGTTGTTGTAATCGATATAGTAATCTGACACCAGACGGACAAACAGACGAACAAGAGTGGCCGTCAATCATAAGCAATCAGTCAACGGTTTCATGACACGAACGCAGTCTGACAAATCTTTATACAACCGCTATAGAACTTCTTTAGTCTTATTACAGTCATATAAGGACCAGATTCGGAGCGAAGGACCAATTTCTAGCTGTACCACACAAAGGTCTATATGTAATTTCGGATCATAAAATTGGTAATTTTCGCGGATCGCCATGTCTGCGCTGTCATCACGCGGATCCTTTATGGCGCTAAATTATACATGCTGCGCCGGCGCACCGTTTTTCTTGCATTGAACCAGTTGCACGCAAATTGGGTAAGGTTTCTGAGCTGCGCGGTTAAAGACAATAATGAGTGTCAATCGTGTCGGGTTTCTTTGGGGTTTCGTTAGTTTTGCTCTGTTTTTATTTGCGCGCGTCTGTTGGCGGATTGACGAAGCTTTTTTAATGGAATAAAAAATGAAAATTGGACGGAAAATAAACAAACAAGACGCCTTTACGACCACAATAGTTTTGACTCGTGCCATTGTGACCGAAGGTAAACGGAATAAATGGCCTTGTTATTTTCTTTAATTATTAAAATGATCTGATTGCTGGCTGAAAAGGAAGAATTCATAATCACAATATTTTAAAGGTGAAAGGTTGTGTGTAATTGTGTATGTTTGTTACTTTTTACACTCGAACGGCTGAACGGTTTTGAATAAAATTTGGCACACGGGTGTCCTAAAATAGCATACATAATACATTTTATGCCGGGAGTATGTTCCTTTGGAACAACTGTCTACTTTCATGTGGGTGTCATAAGACTAAAATGATGAAATGACGCTGATGCTGAAAAGATTATGGTGACGTGGACGAAGAGAAGCAGTAGCTAGTAATAAAAAGGGTCAGTACCAGAATAACGTCAAAATTAGCTCAACTTATGTGGCTTTTTTATGTGACAATGAACTTGATTCCTTAGAGACTACCTACCGCCATCACATGCCTGAAAAAACTCACTCCCTAGAAGAAGTAAAAAAACCGTCAAGCTTCATTTACAAACGCCAAGTCAAGCGCGTTTCCTCCATATGATAAATAGAAATAAAAGCATATTTCCAATGGAACAGTTACCCGCGGCTGTCCGAACTTCTCACAGAGGAAGCCATGTCGGAAGGGTGAGCTAGCTGCATGCAACCTTGTTTTAATTACCCCTGCTTACCCCTCCCCCCCGCAGCGACGTAATAAATATGGCCTACGCACGCACTCATACTAGTAACGTCAGTTGATGAATGTGCACCAAAGGTTATGCATATCTGCCTTTGAAAAGTTATTGACAATTTTTATTAGGCTAGCGGACTGTGTAATGGAGAATTGTTTTATCGCGTTATGTATTGAGCCTATAAATTAGTAATGTCGTCATGCCGCAAATAATTAATAAGATCAAGCGCGAACTTATCAACAATAAAAAAAATGTAACGTTGACCACTTTACCTTGGACCCTAGAACCACTATGTCTTGCATTATATAAAATCTGAAACAAAAACCAAACTTATGTTGCCACAAGGACCACAAGGGGTCTAGGCAATGCGATAATAATTAGCGATTGGTATTAGCGATAATAATTGTCCAAAAACTTTTTTACACAACACTTTATCGATTTCCAAAAATGAAATATAAGTAATGAGACGACTAAAGAGTTATAACTTAAGCCAAACAAAAAGAATCATCAAGGTCAGTCAATAAACAAAAAAAGCATAGCATAAGCATAGTCTGCCTTATAATGTTCCCACTGCTGGAACTCAGGCCTCCTCTCTAAGAGAGTAAATGGGTCGTAATCTACGCGAGTCCAGTGCGGATTGATGGTTGTCACATTTCTTCGAAATTTTGGTACCAGGACATGCCGGTTTCATCACGATGTTTTCATTCACCGTTTTGAGATCAGCGGTTATGAAATAAATTAATCAAAGTAATGCACCTGGCCGGGGTTAAACCCACGACCTACGTAAGTCCGTTTCTACTGGGCCACCACACCTCCAAAACAAAAAAAGGCCCGAATTGAAAACCACAATAACATGGAATGGTGAAATGAAGGTACCTATATCAGGGTGAATTTTACACATCTGCAATATCCCTTCAGAGCGTACTGGCGTGATGTTTTGTTATAAAATGGTGTTAACAAGAAACAGTCATACGATTGCAGCTATCGCGAAAGATTCATCATCATCATCATAATTTCAGCCGAAAGACGTCCACTGTTGGACATAGGCCTCCCCCAAATGCCGCCACAATGACCGGTCCTGTGCGTCTCGCATCCATCGAATTCCCGCGACCCTCACCAGGTCATCGGTCCACCTTGTGGGAGGCCTTCCAACGCTGCGTTTTCCGGTACGTGGTCGCCATTCCAGAACCTTTCGTCCCCATCGACCATCTGTTCTGCGAGCAATGTGCCCTGCCCACTGCCACTTAAGTTTGGCGAAAGATTAGCTATCACTTATTAAAGAGTTCCACCGTCTATCTCCAAACTACTTTGTCAGATCCTTACCAAATTCAAAAGGAACCTAGGGGATTTTTTTTTCTGTTTGAATTATCTGTTATTTGTTTATTGTGCAAGCCTACCACAGTGTTTTGTGTTTAACCTAAAGGTTGACTGTTAGAGAATGCCTTGTTGAATTAAGTCCGCCTATGTACATGAAGTTTAAATAAATAAATAAAATAGCTGTTCTTTCAAACAAAAAAAAAGAATTATCACAATCGTTTAACATTTGACAAAGATATTACTGAACAAGGCACAAAAAACATTCAGTCGAATTGAGAACCTCTTCCTTTTTTGAAGTCGGTTAAAAAAAAATCAAACAAAAAAAATAATGTCACAAACAGAATCATACAATTTTTAGACTTAACTTTTTATAGTTATCACTGATAGTATGATACCTTATCTAGAGCCCAAAGAAGCTATCTCAAGTTTTCAAAAACTTTCCAAATCCATTGTATCATAAGTAAATAATTAAAAAATGCTGAGCATCAAACAAAGCAGTATAATATCGACGGACGGTGATGGACGACGTAAGCGCGTTGCGCATAACTAGTTAACGCTCCATGCGTCGCCCGCTGTAATGATTGCACGGAATTAGGGTCACCAGATATATGGAAGATAAAGCGGGATATTGCTTTTTTTTGGGTGGGATAATCATCCAATGACATCCCTCGCTCTTGGGTGGAGCGCGAGGGTGTGTCAAACTTTTACTGATTAAAAACTTACTCCTGTTCCTTCGTTGCCTTTCATACCAGGGCCGAGTCTTCCTTTCAGGAGCAGACTCTTGGCCCCAGTAGGCTTTGACCCTGTCCATACGGCGGCGAGCTACCCTTTGCGGTGGGGGATATTGCTTAAGTATACTATATACTATACTATATACTATGGTTAAGTTTCAAACCCACAATCATACTAGTACCATAAAAGTGAAAGTTTGTGACTGTGCATGTTTGTTACTTCTTCACGCTCGAACTACTGAAAAGATTTCGGTGAAACTTTTTACACAGGTAGACTAGACAGAAATAGCACATAGGATGTTCCTTTAGGACAATTTTCTACTATGACGCAGGCGAAGCCGATAGCAGCAGCTCGTCGCTTACCTACTTATAATGTTTTTTAGTGAATTATCGTCATTATTGGTTTTAGAGGAAGATTGGTACCAAGCTGCTTCAAGGCTATGGGACTCTTCAAAAGAGTTACGATCCTGAAACACAAAAGATAATTGAAGGAACACAGGTGGGTTGTCAAAAAAGTTTTGAAAAAATTCCTCTCGCTTCACCGAGGATGGGAGAAGCTATTTGATTATTTCCAATTCTCAAAAAATAAACCGTTACTGCAAGCTACATTTATAAATTCAGCTGCTATGATGGCTCCTTTTTTATAATAGCAGTGCGTCTCTGGAACTCTCTCCCGTAATCCCTTTGCGACAGCTTTTCTCTGGAGATCTTCAAGAGGAAAATCGAAGAGAACTGCTCTTCGATTTTCCTCTCACAACTGGCATAATATTCGTATATATTACTAGTATGTACGTATATTTTTATATATTAGACTTATTTGTGTAGGTTTATATTGTACACTGGATCCTACCCTCGATTGTGATCTCTCTCTGTCACTCAAAGGTTTGCAGAAAAAGTCATCGTTTGAGTTAAGCTCGCCTTTGTACATAAATTGAAATTCAAATCACTGTGTACTATATTATGTGCAGGGACCATTTTGGTTACCCATTGAAAGGGTTTTTGATAGGGTTTTGACAAAGCGTTGTTTTAAAACCCATTTCATATTGGTTACACTTATTTACGAAAACCCTCATCAATGGATAACCTCTTCCAAACCCTTTCGATTTGTTTACATGTATATTCAAAAACCCATTCTTGGTGGTTTATACTTTTTAACGGTAACACGTTTTGAACGGGTTACCCCTTCAACGACTGTAACAGAGTTACCCATTCGGACTACAAATATTATAATTTTATCTCTCGTGCCTTGCTTTAAAGTACTAAACTGCATGCATTCGGCAGGTACGCATCAAGCCGCAACACGCAATCTAGGACCTAGCGACTCCACAGTCCATACACATTCGATTATTTTATGGTTATTATTGCAGTGATTTTAAAGTTAAATGTTTTTTTTTTCTGGAATAGTCGGGATTGTTTCATGTATAATCTTGTCTTTTTTACGGAATCATAAATGTCATTCGATCGTCTCACTCATCATTTAGTGCCCGAAGATCAAAATCTATTCTTCCACTCCAACGTAATTTAAAATGATTTTATTTAAAACCCTTTGATTACCCCGACAAACCCTTTCAAAGGGTTATTTGCTTCAATTGGAACCGGTAACATCTTGAACTAGTTAACTTATTGATAGGGTTACCCTAACGTTAGTGTTATGAAAGGGCTAACACTACGAAGAGGTAACATTTTCCATTACTGTAGGCATACAATCTGTAACCCTTTTGAAAGAATTAACTTATATTCGGGGTTGTACGGTCCCTGATTATGTGGTTTTTTTCTTAATAGTATAATCTAGTGCGATCCCTCTTGACGGTAAGCAGAGATGTAATCGTTGATGGTGAGGTACTCTAGTTTATTAAAAGCCTTGAAGACACCCAAATTATATTCGGACCGGAAGACCGCAGCAGGCAAATTGTTCCCGTACTTTTAGTGCATAATAAAGAATTAACTCCTAGAACACGGATTTTAAAACCTGTCCTTCCCACCACAACACGCATAGTCCCCCTACTAATACCCCACAGTACAGCTAATCAAGCTCGCATATTCATTAATGCCTGTCGAAAAACCACTAAGCTAGTAATAACGCGATCAGTCCGAACTGAGATTTATATCAGTCGTAATTAAGAAATTATTTACATACGCAACCACGAGTGACTCCGGGTGAATGATGATCGGGAAACTGATGGAGATTTTTTAATTAGTATTTTTAAGGAGCATGAGAGGTCAATTAAGTGAGACTAGACACTCTAAATCATTTGTGTGTTTTATGATTATGACCTTACCTATATAATCTTTTTGCGCCGGTCCTTGGTAAAGGTCATGGTCCGGAGCGAGGAGTGGCAGACGGTCGCCTCCTTCTGCGTAGCAGTAATGCTAGCAAAGGAGACGGCCGCACGCGTGAAAGAACGGCACTCATCCTCTAGCCGCCGGGATCCCGATCCGCTGGCTTGCCAACAGCGAGCAATGGGTAGCTCGCCGCCCGACTGTCCGGTAACCGTCCGGACCGAGCCCAAGTTGTCGACGGCGTGTAGTTTTCCACGCGCGCCTCAAGGAGAAATCAGCAAAACCGTAGGGGCCCAGCAGGGTCAAAGCCTACTGGGGCCATGGGTGATGCGAAAGAGAACCCCGGGGCCCTGGAACGAAGGCAAAGAAGAAACAGGAGTGGGTTTTTAGTCAGTAAAAGTCTGACACTATCTCGCGCTCCGTCCAAGAGCGGGATTTCTCATGAGATGTTTTTCACACCTAAAAAAAAAACAGTAAAAATTTTAAAAATAAAAAGATGAATATTAAAAGAAGATAATAAACTTAGAAAAGCAACGTATTATAGCATTAATATTAATGAATCTTTGGAGGGATGCGGTACAGAGTGTAAAGTCCCGCAAATCTCCGTTGAAAAGGAAGGACCCTCTGACCAGACGGATGTTATGTCTGGTGGGCAACTGCCCAATAGATAATTCCTGGCTGTTCTATATGTTCAAATCGCGTGGAGAACTTTAATTGCGCGATACAGGATTAATTCTTATGTGACGGTATAGATGGCACTACTAATCAACATCCAACGTTGGTTCCAACATACAATAAAAACAAACATGTCAACAAAGAAGTGACTCACGAACGCTTTCGCTCTACCATAACCCCATTAAATAAAGAAGGCTGTTCAACTCTGACTGTGTCTAATGTTGAAAACGAGAGTTTCATTTGATAGCGTTATAATTCTCATGATTAGTATTTGTAACGTCAAAAGAAGCCGATGGGATTTCGACGAGCACTTCCGACGTCTGGCTCCAAACTAAATCGGACTGGGGCTGCCCTCGGGTGGCTCCTGCCTAACCTGGGGGGTCCAGACGCCTCCTGCCGGAGGCTCTACTCAGGCATCGTTCGGTCCATAGCCCTTTATGGGGCACCGGTGTGGGCGCCGGCGCTGCTTGGTTTGGGAAGTTCCTGCACCGGATTCGTGCGGAAGCGACGCCCGGGTGTCGCCACTGTGTGAATTGCCCTGAAGACACGGTGGAGCACACGGTGGAGGTGTGCCTCACTTAGGCAGAGCAACGCCGTGTCCTCGTGGGAGCGATCGGCGGCGGCGATCTTTCGCGCCGGGCCATGGTACAGGCCATGGTCCGGAGCGAAGAGGAGTGGCAGGCGGTCGCCTCTTTCTGCAAAGCAGTAATGCTAGCAAAGGAGGCTGCCGATCACGTGAGGCAACAGTCCTCATGCCGCAACCGCCGCTGGGATTCCGATCCCGATTTCCGGCCACCGTAGGCGCGGGCTTGCGGACGGCGAACAATGAGTATAGCTCGCCGTCCAACCATCCGGTAACCGTCCGGATCGATCCCAAGTCTTGTGGACCCCCCACAAGTCTAGAGTGACTGTTCACTCTAGACTTGTGAGGGCTCTTACTATGTCAAGCATGCCAGCGAGAAAGAAAGATGGCGCCATACACTGTATAATATATAGCTCCATCTCTTTAACAGGCCAGTTTAGGTCATCAGGATCGTGTTAAAAGCTCGCGAAAGGGCCTTAGGTTACTTTTAGGCAAGCGTGGTCCATCGTCTTTCACATAATCGCTTACCATCAGGTAAGGATGGTGAGATAAATAACGTGTGAGAGATTTAAAGAAAAAATCTTAGTAAAATTCCTTATTAAGCTTATTAAAAGCTTAAGAAGGTCCTTTTCCATTCGCCTATCGTCAACATCGAGCATGGTTTAAAAGCTTGTTGCTTCATGTAACGCAATCCAACGCGATGTTTGACGAAAAGGCAACGCGAAAATAGAGAGATAACGCCTCAAAACTCTGTTAGCATTCGGTAATTCCATGTTTCACTTGAGTATTTTACAAAACTTGTTCCAGGATGTTTTTTAAACTCTTAAAAGTTTTAGAAAAAATATTTTCGTCATTTAGAATTGTGATTAACTTTCATCATCATCATCATCATTTCAGCCAAAAGACGTCCACTGCTGGACATAGGCCTCCCCCAAGTGCCGCCACAATTAACGGTCCTGTGCGTCTCGCATCCATCGTACGTCGTTAACTTTGCAAGGCTTCTATTATTATACTTTTTGACTTTTTTGACTTTTAAAGTGTCAAAGTTCATGTTAAATAGCAGATTTTCAGAGGTCTTTACTGAATTAGTTTTACACAAATTTATAAATTGATTTCATTAGAAACCTAGGTAATATCCACAAGATACTGTGTTTCCAAAATATCTAATGAAAAATGTGTAATAACGCCATAATCACGTAAGAGCGGTTGTATGAAAAACAGTGAAAATGTATGTCGAGTTGCATCCCCTTAGGGAAAACAAAAACAAAGAAAAATTGGTCACATTATCCAAAGTCTGATTCACCTTAAGTTCTCAACCAATAGATGATTCATATAAGTCAAGTTGTCGAAGTTTCCGCCAGGGCTTAACCTTCCGGCGGTCAAGGCTAAGAGGTTCGCGAGAGGTTTCACTAACAAAGACTTGTTTACCTTATTTGGTTCATAAATATTTACCCATTGTGAGGTAAGGCACGCGTGTAATAAGTATTGGCATTTACCTACAGTTGAATAAAAAAGTGATTTAAATACAGTGAAAGAAAGAAAGAAAGAAAAAACGTTTATTCGTACCTCACACATACAGTAAAATTAAAAATACAGTAGAATACATTGGAATTAAAATATAGTAGAATTAAGTATAAAAAACAGTGAAATGCTGTTATAGAAAATCTTAGGTAAATGCTTTAGCGTAGAACAGATAGTCGATGGGCACGAAAGGTTTTAGAGTGATGACCAAATACCGGAAGACGCAGCGTTACAAGTTTGAAGGTTTGCGGAACAGAGAGTCAGTTAAAAAGTGAGGATCCTCCGACCAGACGGGTGTTATGTCTGGTGGGCAACTGCCCGGTAGATGATTTCTAGCTGTTTTACATGTTCAAATCGCGCGAAGAACTTTAATTGCGCGATGCAGGATTAGTTCTTATGTGACGTCAAAGATGTCGCTACAAAAGGCCTCCCATAAAGTTGACTAAAGGCCTGATAAATGTCGCGGGAATCCGATGGATGCGAGACGCACAGGACCGGTCGTTATGGCGACAGGCCTATAACCAAAAGTAGACTTATTTTGGCTGAAATGATGATGATGAAGTGCTTTATGAATACTAACTTATCAATATTATTTCCAACATAACATAAGTATTTTACATGAAGCAACTGATTGCTAGTTAACTTCCTGGGTAACACACCTCCCTTTATTGTCACGACTGGTTTTCAAATATTTTAGGCTAAAATGACTAAAGGGACCAAATGCTTAATTTGATACAATTTATTTAGGAGCTCTTCCAAAAGAAATAAATCTATAATAGGCCAAGCAACATTAAACGTAAAACATATGTTGTATCATTTTTGCAAGATGAATAATACAATGAAACTTTTCCAAACCCGCTCCAAAAATATCGTCCACAATTTGGTCCTTTCGGTCCGCGACCCGTGCGCTGCCGCGGCGCGTAGGTGCGTCCCATTCACTCAATTTATGAATGAGTTCACGCCGTTCAGTCATTCACTCGCGAGCTAATGTCAAGGCCGAGGCGACACCTACGTTACGAGTTACAATACGGACATTATGATTTTTTACAGACATTGTTTTGTGACAAAGTGTTTACTATTTAGTGTGGGGTACCCTGTATAATTTAATTAACATATTAGGGCAGGTATTAATCGATACCTCCTACGCATAAGGTTGTAAGGTAAAAAGTGTAGTACCATTGTGCAATTGTTAATATTATAAGCAATTTGTATAACAGCTTTATTTTAATTGATATAAACTAGTGCTTGACTGCGGTCCCACCTGATGGTAAGCAGCGATGCAATCGTTGATGGTGAGGCGCACTAGTTTAATACGAGCCTATTAACTCTAGCTTTGAAGGCAGCTTTTTAATTCGCTGCTTTTATCCGATGTTTTTACATGATGTAGTCAATAATCAGTTAAAGAACACAGCACCCAACGCATAAAAATGTTTTAAAAAAAAATTGTTTTTTATTACAATTTTATTCAAAAATGTGTTACTTATGAGGTATCGATTTTCCTTGTCATGAAAATATTGGTTAATTTGTAATTAAATAAACCAATCTACATACCTAGAAATATCCAAATTATTTTCCGAAGTATTAATTTTATGGAGATATGTGTGATTCTAATTTCTAATTAAATAATTGAAAGTGTTGACTACGAAAAACAGTTCCAATTTAGTTTACATAGCCAATTACTCCATGTTTTAGGTATGTTTTAATTATTTTACACACGTTAAAGTTCAAATTCGTTTACATGTTAATGAATGTCCAGTGTCGACACTAAAAATATTTATTGAATTTTTATTTCCCTACTCGCGGAATAATTGAGAATGTCACCATATTAATGAATACCTGTTTTTTTTTTATTTGCACGTAATATGGCTTGGGATACACTGCTTACGCCGAGTGGTAAGGGCCCCGACTTACGAGTTATAGGTTGCGGGTTCAAACCCAGCCAGGCGCATTACTTTGTGTAATTTATTTCATCACCACTGCTCTCAAAACGGTGAAGGAAAACATCGTGAGGAAACCGGCATGTCCTAGAACCAAAAATTCAAAGACATGTGACATCCACCAACTCGCACTGGGCCCGCGTGGTGGATTACGGCCCATTCCCTCTCCTAGAGAGGAGGGCTGAGTCCCAACAGTGGGAACATGATAAGGCCGACTATGCTATGCTATACACTGCGGCCCACGCAACTTCTACAAGTCTGTAAACTGTATGGCGGTGTGACGTATTGAATCTGAGTCTGTAAGTCGTCAGTCTGTACTTCTCCTTAAACAGTGAGGGTACCACGAACTTTTCACACGATCATTTGACGACCTAAACTGAACTGCTAAAGGGATGGAGCTATATCGAGTGTATAACACATTTTGACAAGTCATGGTATGGCCGCAGTGCTGTTTTGATAGTGAACGACATATACATATATGTACACAAGAGTATTTTATTTTAATATTTTGTAGAGGTTTGTTGAATTTTTGGTTCTAGAACAAGCCGGTTTCCTCACGATGTTCTCCTTCACCTTTGTGAGAGCGGTGGTAATGAAATAAATTACACAAAGTAATGCGCCTGGCTGGGTTTCAACCAGCGGCCGACAACTCGTAAGTCGGGCCCGTAACCACTCAGCCACCACTGGTCTCATCTGCGTGATGATTAATCATCTCGATATTTTATGAAATTTGATACCAGACTAGTTTATATCCTAGACGTACACAAAGCCTATCCATACATAGATATAATAAAATTTATAGAAAAGTCGTTTTTACGTCATCGAACATCGAAAAAAATAGCTAGGGTGTTAAAAGATAACCAACAGAAATAATTTCCAGCATATTTGGAATTTTTGTCTGTTTGTCTGGTTAGTTGTACACGGATCATGTAAAATGTAAGAAACCAATTTAAATAACTTTGATAAGAAGTACTAATTTCAAGTTTGCAGAATAAAAGAAAAATGTAGCTGTAGGCAGTGTGCTAACTTTCATCGTAAAAAACTATTAACGTGAACCTTCAAAGATACACTCACTATACCTTCACATTAAAACCTGATCTAATTTGCTGTCAACGACCTACGACAAGACTCAACCTAATTGACACAAAAAGATTTAATTCTAAAAAAAATACAGATAAAAAAGGAAACAATTCAAATAAATAAAGATCAAATCGCACCCAATATTAACCCTTAAACGCGTTGTACGGTCTAATGGAGGCCCATAAGTTGGCGCAAGTTAGCACCTTACGCCGGCTTGGTCCGCGCGTCGTAATGTAGATAAATTGATCGCTTCAATCCCTTATTGGATTAATATATGGTAATATGTTCAGATCGCGATAGCCAGAGCCGAGTTACGATTAAACAGTTTTTATGTGAGGCAGCCATCTTTGTTCGCAGCAGTCGATATGTTGGAGGGTGGTGCAAGACAGAAGAGAAGCGAATTTTAAATGGGAGCTCTTGTTATGCCAGTCTCTTTTGACAAAAGACATAAGTACTTTTAAACAGCCATGATATTTAAGTATAATTTAGTCGGCAAGATGTTGAAAAATTTGTAAGAAATTGTTATTTTCTCAGCACAAAAACCCCTATCTAGGCTTAGATTTTACTTAACTACTTAAGAGGCTGGCTGCCAATATAACCGAGTTCTGCTGATTAGATGCCAAATTTTTTCATAGAATGAATCTACACAACCCTGACATTGTAACACGATACCTTTTGGCAAGACTTAACAAAATAACATATTACTTATTTTTGTATTAAAAAAAATTACAAATGGCATGAGTTATCCTCATGTATAAAATTTCTTTATATATCGGTCATACTTAAGGTTTGATGTAAGAAAACCCAATTGTGTGTTAGGCTCGCCTTTGTACATCACCTGTTCTATTTTTTATTAACTGTAAAATTTGTTTACAATAAAGAATATAAGAATAAAGCATATATGCGTGGTTGTGCTTTTTTTTTGTTACATACATTACTCCATTTTATTTGTCACGTTCACGCTTGCCTCCTAGAGTAGCTGGCTACCCGCTGCCACCTGTCACTTATCCCATACCACACGTGTTAATCATACCACTATGGTATTCGTGATTTTATGACAGGCCACGAGGCTGCATAATGCGATAGGTTTTGTTTCTGAACGTTCGTGAGGCGAAACTATTTGAACGTGATAGATGGATGCTTCAGTGAATGTCAGGTTTTGACTCGATGCCGGAATCATTAAGGAAACAGGAAGAATTGAGGAGTGTGTTGTGATTGTGATAAAGATTTAGTTGCAAATATTGGCATTTCTCTGCGTATTTAGTAGATATTTATAGGTTGCAGTGTAACTATTCTGTGTACCATGTGGAAAAAGAAAATGAGGACAACTATTATTTCCGGACAGTTGACAATGCGCGACAGCTTGTGATTTAACAGTTTTAGTTCGATACATTATAATTTTCCTAAAACCTAATACGTTAAATTGTAAGCAGTATGTTATAAAAGTTCACAATCTAACGATACATACAATTTTACGGTGACACATATATTGTAATTCTAAGCATGTACAATAAGTAAGCATCTCTTGGGTAAAACAAACTGCTTTTTCAATCTTTACACTACTACTATTGTTAGGCTCGCGCTTGACCACTATTTCACCTCATGGACAATGACATGATCAAGTGACAATGTGGTCGACGATGGTGCAAGCTTGCCTAGAAGTAACCTATACACGCTGGACTTAAAGATCCCCAGGTTGTAGCAATCACGAAACTAAAAAAAATTGACAAAAACTTTCCATGTAACTTTTTCGCTTCAAGTAAAAAGCCCCACGCTGGGTTCAGTGATTAAAGTATATCTTTTTACTAAGAAAGGTACTCTGACAAAATATTTAGGAAGAAAGTCCGAGGTCTGAAAGCTAAACGCTATAAAACCAAAAATAGAAAAGATTGATGGCACTTTATCTAACAGGCATGGCAATAGAAAGTGTGCTGGGTGTCAAAGGTGACTTAATGTCACTTTATGAATACTAGAGACAATGCGTGTCTGTCTGTCCAGGGGGCACACAAAACACACAGACAATATTAATATAAAACAATATTATCATGTTCTTTCTAGTTTTAATGGGCGGAATTGAAATTTATGTGTTATTTTTAGACCCCCGATAGTGTTTAAAATTGCTTATTTAATGTTAAGGTGTCAAAGAAAGTTGTTAAGAAATAGCTGAGTATGTAGGTCATTGAAGATAATTCGTTTATTATTGTTTTATTCTTATTTCGAATGGCATAATAACACCCACTGTCATTGTAGGATTAGATTATTTTATTGCGTCAAGATTTAGACGACCATCTTGTGATTTGTTCAATTTATTAAATACCCTTTGTCTGTAAAGACATTTTTTTTATAAATGCGATGTTTTTAATCTACTTACTATTTATTTGTAAGTGATCCAGTAAAATTAATCAGTAAAGCAAGTAGAAAAGAAAATTCATACCGAGTAAGTGATGCGCCCAACAAACATTTCCCCAAAAAAATACAGGTAACAAACTGATAAACGACTTGATACACTTTGTTCCGAATTCATGAATCCAATAAGAGAAGCCGAAATAACCTCAAGAAGAAAAGAGGAAAAACGAAGAAATATCCTTAAAGTTTGTTCAATAAACAAAGAGAGGCGAGATCGCAGGAAAAACGGTTTCGAGCCACATTGCAGTACATTTTATACAAACGATGACATAAATACTCATTTTCGGCAACAATATCCGATATTGAGTGAGGCCTGTCTTCCGAGGAATGAGCTGATACAATGTTGGCCAAAAATTGGGGTATAGCTTAATTTTTTTGTTCGGTGAACGTATCCGATATTTTCCTTTTCGATATCGTAAATTTTTTGGCGATTGCGCCATGAATATGTGATGGAGGCTTCTGTGTTCTATTTTTGAATTTATTTACTCATGTGGTAAAAATGTAATAAGGTGGTTATTTTTCAATTTTTACTAAAATGCACTTAAATTTCGCTACTGTCTTAAGCAATAAATAATAATAATCTAGAATGGAAAAAAATATAGAAAAGCTATCACATTTTCTCGTAAAATTTTGTTTTTTCTGCTGAGTTTGAACTACACTTTAGCATAAAGCATAATCAGCCTTTTAATGTTCCCACTGCTGGGACTCAGGCCTCCTCTCTAGGAGAGGGAATGGGCCGTAATTCACCACGCGGGCCCAGTGCGGATTGGTGAATGTCACATGTCTTCGAATTTTTGGTTCTAGGATATGCCGGTTTCCTCACGATGTTTTCCTTCACCGTTTTGAGAGCAGTGGTGATGAAATAAATTACACAAAGTAATGCGCCTGGCTGGGTTTGACCCCGCTACACTACACTTTAAGTTTATTAAATTTCTTTCGTTCCTCAGTATTTTTTTTACTAACATAAAAACCCAAGTAACTGAATTTTTTTCACCACGGACATCAAAATTTTTACCGAAAATATTCCAAACAATTGAGTCGGGAGTAAATTTTCGTTCCGCCAGTGTACTCATTCATGTTTATTCACTGGCGCACCCCATCCTATACATTTATCGGTTTGCATCCCAACGCTACGTGGAATACTGGCCGAGCAATGAGTCTTATTCATCTTGCATTTAACTTCACACTCAAGCGATAACTTAGAAAACTTAGTGGTTGAAGGAGGAAATATGAGTGATGGAGTGAATGGGAGTGTTGGGAATTATTTAGCGGTTACTATGTTGGTTGATGCAGGAAAGAAAATTATATCGATCTTTTTTTTACTGTTGTTAGGCTTGCGCTCGACCTCTATCTACTCGTAGAAAAGTGACAATGTGGTCGACGATGGAGCTCGCTTACCTTTGAGGCAAGGGTGAAGGAAACACAGACTCCAGCTGGGAAGTCCTCTCCTTAGCTGTAGACACAACTGAATCATAAAGAAAGATTCGTTACGTTATCCCATTCTTATTTTTCTGAAATAACTAAGCTGATATTCTCCAAACGCCACTGAAGCGTGACCCACTATACTCTAGTAAGTCCATCAGGCACCTTGGACTGGCTTAGCGAAGTACGGGCCTTCAATAGAAGGAGAGGCCAGCTTATATTAGTGGCCAACGAGGTGCGGTTTCGTATAAATTGCATAAGAGTCATAATTGGCCACTTTTGAGTGCTCCAGTTTTTGAACAATTGTTGACTGTTTTTTAAACTTAAACAAAAACAAAACCCTGCAAAATATGTAAGGCAATGTAAACATAAATAAACCCACAAGCTTGCAACCCCTCACAGCGCCATCAAGCAGCGACCTACATGCCCCACACACTCGAACAACGCGCCCCGTCCAAAGTATCGCCATCGGGGTGGTATCGGAAAACAATAGTAGACGACCGGTATCTTACTTATTGCTGGCTACGTTTCCACCGCACTTGCTGCAGCGACCGACTATTTATGTATTTAGGTGAATATGAATATCTGTAACAGGACCAGAAAATGAATAGTCCAAATGCAAGATCTCAAAAAGAAGTTATTTTATTGGTCCTTCGAGCCGGATAGGATAATTCTTTAGTTTAATCAATGCTCCTGAAATTCTGGATTTTTGTTAATTGTAACTTGACCTTTTTAAGACTTCAAGATCCTAAATTATGAACATTAAAGTAAGTTGATGTCTTTATTTTTACGGCCAAACCTAAAAACCGATTTTATAAATTTTTCACTTAGAAATTAAATTCAATTTTAATCTCAGATAATCAGAACCATATCACGTGAATCTGTCATTCTTGGACTAACCTAGTAATTATTAATTCAATTACTCGGAGCCAAGCCAGCGTAGGAACGGGAAGCGCACGACACATATGATTTACTTGCAGTTTTTACATCAGTGAGAAGCAACGTGCTATGATTGACAGCAAAATGATCGTACGGTCCCACAGTTGCGCTTGAGTGGCGTTATACGTCAAAGTCAGGCGCATCCGGGCGGCGAGACTATCTCACGGTGTGCCGTTGTTGCTGCGAATGATGGATTTAAGATATTTTTGTAATAAATGTGAGTTTGTTTATTAAGTTATGTTATTATGTTGTAGAATAACTAGACGGTCTAATAATATCTACATATTTATAACACACTAGAGTTAACCTAATTTTTTTCGAATCAAAGTTGATTAAATTACAAAAAAAAAAGTTAAAACCCTAAAAAAAATATTTAAAAAATCCCTTTAAAACTTTTACTATTCACTTTTAACGTCATTACACAATTAATATGATATTTAAGCTTGTTGTGAGATTCACCTGTATAAATAAACTAAATAACTTAATGCGATTTTCAAACTTAGTAAATATAAGTTAGATTTAAGTTTTACTTAAAATAAAATAAGCTTGTAATAATGAGTATGTTCCGATGGATTATACATTTTATACCAATAAATTTGAAGAAAGATCGTATCCATCAAAAAAAAATACAGATGCGTTTCACACAAATGATCACCAATCAGAACTTTGGCACGTATTTTCATAATTACGTAAATCGCCTTTGTTTTTCTCCGTGTGAAAAATAATCAAATAACTTCTCGCGCTCTGGGAGCAGCGAAAGTAAGTGTCAGACTTTTACTGACTAAAAACCGTGTTCTTTCAGTTACCCTTTACTTATGTACCTACTAGAGCCCCTGTTGCCTCACATAGTCTTGTTTGGGTATAATCAATTTTCTAATAATCGAAATTTAGGAAACAAGGACCAACAGGTCTATTAATTCACACAAGCTGTTATGTTAATTCAACATCAATAAAGAATGCAAAAAAATACAACTCAGTTGTTCAAATATTGCATAATATTATTAATTCACTTACACGTAGACACACTGAATAAAACACACTAGTCAACATTTAAAAGGCCATTACGTAAATATAAACTAAATTCGCTGAAGTCTTGTCACAGGAGTTAGCTCTTATTTTCATAATTACCACCTGTTGTTACAGTGTCGTGCATTTTGAGCACTTGTACATAAATCCATAATAAAATACTACAGCTCGTCCGTATAAGAAGTGCGCTTCAATTGTGGGCTATCGATCATGCGGCGCGCATACAATCATTCGCTTTTTATTCGCGCTCCAGTCAATCATAAATCAAGCCGATGATTGAACCCTTTGGACGGGCAACTTCACGCTATATCCTTATCAGGGTAGGTAGGCTGTTGAGTGACAGTAATTGTGGTGTCGGACGGTGGATAACCTTGCTTAGCTGCAGGTACTACGAACAAAAACTTTAATGAAATTATGTGTGTTGGCAATGATAAGGCGGTTCAACGGTCTAAGTATCACTTGCCTTTTTTTTTGTTACTTTTCTTCAACATACTGTTTTGCCCACCTACTGTACATCGAAATATTACTAAGGGCCGATTTCATTAATCGCTATAAAACTAAGTTCAACAAAACTAAGCTCAGCGTAATCTAGTTTATAGATCGGCTTTGATCTAGGCTTACGTCAAACCGTTTTCACCAGCATCATTTTAATCGCGTTTACCAAAACTTAAGATAAAATGGGTAAGGACCTAAAATGCCGTATTCGCGTTTTGTATCTACAATATGTATCAGCGAATTCAGCGACCTGCTACTGCTTTCAAATATATTTTTTTTAGGATCAATATATTTTTAATGAAATATTGTTATTTCATTAAAAATATCGTAATAATAAAAAAATATTTACAATGTTAGTGACACTAGTGACAGCGGCTAAACGCGATTATGCGAGCCAAACGTCGAAAACATGGGCGTTTAGAATTATAACTGAGTTTAGTGTAAACTAGATTAAATTCATAGTGGTGAAACGCAAACTGAAGCTATAATCTCGATTAGACGCTCAAACTGAGTTTTGTTTGAAATAAACGCGATTAGTTTTATTGGTGAATCCCGCCCTAAGTGTTTCTTCAGAAATATATTTTTGTCCTGCCCTTTAAGTTATTTTACAACTAGCAGCTACACGTAGCTTCGCTCGTCTAAAAGCAGAAAATTATTCCAAAGGAACATACTTCCGGGATAAAAGTAACCTGTGTGTTACTCCAGGATATAGTCCCCCTGTACCAAGGTTCATCGAAATCCGTTGAGCTGTTCGAGCATGAAGAAGTAACAGGTATAAATACTCACATACTATCGCCTTTATAATATAAGTGCGACTGCTACGCACTATTTACATACTTATTAAAAAAAAACACATTACCACCCGAGTGGATTACGGCTCATTCCCTCTCCTAGAAGCCTCCTTGGCTTGAGTCCCAGCAGTGGGAACATTAAAAGGCTGATTATGCTACATTACCAGTCGACAGCGATACCGAAGAGTTTTCCACGCCATATTTTATATTGTTTTTAGTTACCTAGTTCGAATTAGTTAAGTTATTATTAGTTGTTTTTTCAAAAAAATTTTTTAATAAATAATTAAATTTATTATTGTGATGCTTAAAAGCTCATACATGCGATCATAGATCTAATCTACGTGACTTTTCAGATAAATTAATTTTATTATTATTGATAAAGTGAAACCTTTAAGATAGAGTTATAAGAACAATCGAATCTTTAGTAGGCGTCAGATATACAATAAAGTGTATTGACATTGTTTTATAAGTGCCCATGTAGGCCTACGTGAAATAAAAAACATTTGACTTTTGACCCTTGCCTAATTTCATCGTGAGTACTCAAATAATAAATCTTTAAAAAAAATCTAATCTTAAAAATGTAAAACACCACGATAGATATATAATCAAAGGCTTCTTGACTTCTTGTCATCATCGTCATTATCATTTCAGCCGAAAAACATCCACTGTGGGACATAGGCGTCCCCCAAGGGTCGCCATAGCGACCGGCTTTATTTATTTATTTAACAATTTATGTACTCACAATAATAAAAGAAGAAGAAGAAGAAGGAAACAGAAGAATAGTACAAAGGTGATGCTTTGGTTTTGTGTTGGTGGTGCTGTTTATGTATATGTTCCCATTTTAAAAAATTAATAAAATGTACGAGGTTTATGACCGGTATTGCAAATTTATCAGGTGCTAAAATCAAAATTTTCCACTATGCACTAGGTAAGCATAGCAACAAGTCGCAAAGAAAGGATTCGTGGTTCACTAGATTCTGCACGCAAGAATTTCTTGAAGAAACACTTCGAACTCATAAAATCGCGTAACAGAAGCTAATCACAAAGTTACGACACACAGCTGGGTATGGATAGATCTTATACTTGTATGTTTCAGATACTCCTTATCTTAATTAACCAAAATTACATTACAAATTGAGAGCAGTGATGGCCGAGTGGTAACGGCCCCGACTGAGAGGAGTGGTGGCTGAGTGGTAACGGTCCCGACTTACGAGTTGTAGGCCATGGGTTCAAACCCAGCCAAGCTCATTACTTTGTGTAATTTATTTCATCACCACTGGTCTCAAAACGGTGAAGGAAAACATCGTGAGGAAACCGGCATGTCCTAGAACCAAAAATTCAAAGACATGTGACATCCACCACACACATGTGTCATCTTAATTAACCAAAATTACATTACAAATGTTTATTTCTAGGTTTCCTTACCTACAAAAAACAAATAATTAAGGTTTTTTTATTGATATAAACTAGTGCTTGACCGCGGCGCGTTAGTTTATTAAAAGCCGATTCACTCTAGCCTTAAAGACACCTAAATTGTAATCGAACGGGAAGACCGCAGCAGGCAAATTGTTCCAGTCCTTCGACGTACGCGATATAAACGTCGAGGCAAAGCGCACTTTCTTTTTTCATTATTGATAGGCTCACGCATGACCACTATTCCACCTAATAGTACCTAAGTGATGATGTGGTCGACGATGGAGCACGCTTGCCTAGAAGTAACCCATTCAGTCTTGACTTTAAGAGGGTCCTTTTCATTCGCCTATCGTCAACATAGAGCATGGTTTAAAAGCTTGTTACTTCATCTAACACAATCCAACGTTATGTTTCACGAAAAGGCAACGCGAAGAAAGAGAGATAACGCCTAAAAACTCTGTTAGCATTCGGTAATTCCGTGATTTACCCAAATATTTTAAAAAAATAATTCCTTGAAAGTTTTGCTTCAATTTTATACTTTTTGACTTTTTTAATTTATGAGTAAATTATGAAGTATCAAGGTTCATGCAAAATAGAGGTCTTTACTGGATTAGTTTTACACAAATTTATAAATTGATTTTAATAGAAGCCTAGATAATATCCACAAGATATTGTGTTTCCAAAATATCAAATGAAAAATGTGTAATAACGTCATAATTGCGTAAGAGTGGCTGTGTGAAAAATAGTGAAAATATATGTCGAGTTGCATCCCCTTAAGACCACTACGACAGTCAAGTGATAGGTACAACACTTGACTATCCGTATTATGTCTGTATGTCAACTTCTTTTTATCAAGTTGAAATTATTATAAGCAAGGAGATATTGATCGTTTGTGAGTTGCTAGCCTGTCGATTTTCTACAACCTAGAAGTCTTTAAGTCAAGACAAGAGTGAATAGGTTACTTCGAGGCAAGCGTGCTCCATTGTTGGCCACATCATCGCTTTCCATCAGGTGAGATACTGGTCAAACGCGAGCCTATCCATACGTAAAAAAAATAAGTATAAGCAATATTTTGTTGCGATTACAAATTAACATTTACAATTGAAACATCAAAAACCGAGCAAGTGCGATTCGGACTCGCGCAATGAGGGTTCCGTACAATCTCACCCATGAAAACAGTTTAATTCCCGAATTGAGTTGCAAAGATTTTCCGAACAGCAAAAAAATTTTTTTTTGTGACATAACTACAAATTTACAGTTTTCAGATTTTTTCCTATACTTGTACTATAAGAGCTTGCTTCATGCCAAACTTCAGGATTCTAGGTCAATGGGAAGTACCCTATGAATTTTGATTCCCTTGAGAGTGTCGAAATATATTTTTTTTGCGACATAAACTGCCGTATGTTTATTTTTCGTTAATTCAGTAGTTTTTTTTTTTTCATAGCTTCAAGGGACCGCTGACCTGAGTATATGGTTTTAATTTCAAAACGACAACTCTAAGAGTTTCCGAGATAAATGGATAACAGACATACAGGACAACAAAGTGATCCTTTAAGGGTTCCGTTTTTGTCCTTTTGAGGTAAGTCCATAGCTCATGTCCCATGTACAACACAGCCATGACACGGAACCCTCACGGTTCGATGTAGTCCTACTCGTTCTTAGTGAATTTTTTTCGTCGTTATATCTGCAATCGTTTGAAACTAATGTTGTTTGGAGCTGCGCATGCGACTGTGTGGTCTGACAGGTGTGTTCTAAAGGTCACAGGTATTAGCGGCTCTTTGATCCCTGTAAGTACGTCGGAAATAATTCTGGATGGCGGCTTTTGAATGTGGAAGTTGATTGTGGATGGGTTTTTTAGTATTCATATGATTGGATACCCATGTGGGTGATTCAAAACCCAGCCGTTGAACGTATAGTAAGGTTATCGTTTAATATAGTTAAGCATAGTTTAGCATAATCAAGCTTATATTGTTCCCACTGTTAGGACTCATGCCTCCTCTCTGGGAAAGGGTATGGCCCGCCACGCGCGTAATCCGCCACGCAGGCTTGGGGCGGGTTGATGGATGTTACATGTCTTCGAATTTTTGGTTCTAGTACAAGCCGGTTTCCCCACGATGTTTAACTTCACCATTTTGAGAGAAAGAAAGAAACCAAACCAGGTGCATTACTTTGTGTAATTTATTTTATCACCACTGCTTTCAACGTAGTTTGTATCATTAAAAAAAAGAAAACAAAGACAGTAGGCCATGCTTTACTGGCTACAAAACCAATATAAGCAGGTATTTTATTCAATTGAAACTGAGCTGACTGGAGTGGGAAAAGTCTTAGACTTTTACTGATTAAAAACCCACTCCTGTTCCTTCTTTGCCATTGTTCCAGGGTCCCGGGGATCTCTTTCGCATCACCCATGGCCCCAGTACGCTTCGACCCTGCTGGGCCCCTACGGTTCTACCGGTGCGGTACGCCGTCGACGACTTGGGCTCGGTCCGGACGGTTACACGACGATCGGACGGCAAGCTACCCATTGCTCGCCGTCTGCAAGCCCGCTCCTACAGTGGCCGGAAGTCGGGATCGGAATCCCGCCGGCTCACGAGGGCCATTGTATCGCGCGTGCGGCCGTCTCCTTTGCTAGCATTACTGCTTCGCAAAAGGAGGCGACCGCCTGCCACTCCCCCTTGCTCCGGACCATGGCCTGTACCAAGGCTCAGCGCGAGAGATCGCTGCCGCTGAGGACACGGCGGTTCTCTGCCCAGGCGGGGCACACCTCTACCGTATGCTCCACCGTGTCCTCCAGGCAATTGGTAAAGTTTTCGCAACGATATGTGACTGCAGGAACAATGAGTCTATTCGCCATGAAATTTATTTGATAAAAATTCATCTCAAGTAAATGACAAGATTTTAGTAAATGGGAACAGCAGTTGCTACATGACGGAGCCCAAGACTGACTGAAATACGCAGGAAGAAACGATTCCGAATCAATTGACAATCAATCCAGAACTAACGCGACTAAAAAAGAAACCAGCCAAGCGCGAGTTGGACTCGCGCACGAAGGGTTGCGTACCGTCCGTAACAAAACAGCGAAAAAAGTACCTCTTTTGCTGTACGGGAGCCCTACCTAAATATTTATTGTATTCTTTTTTAGTACCTATTAGTTGTTACAGCGGCAACAGAAATAAAACATCTGTGAAAATTTTAACTGTCTAGCTATCACGGTTCATAAGATACAGCCTGGTGACAGACAGACGAACAGTGGCGTCATAGCAAGGTCCCGTTTTTACCCTTTTGGGTACGGAACCCTAAAAACAACCACCCATGTAAATTCAATACACACACGAGAATCAATCAAACAATTTGTTCAGCGCACAAACCTGCGCACTAAATCGATCAGAGAGACACCATCTATTACAGCAGGCTGCGCCGGCGCAATTATAACGCGCGTAATTGGATCCCCTGGTAATACGAGACATTGTAATACAGTTCTGATTGCTTTTCAACTTGTTTCTGATGTCGATCTTTCCTGAGGTGAGAATAGGCATGGACCATCATGCTTGTTGTTTCTGAAGGGGAAGATAGAGAAGCAATAATACACACTAGCTTTTACCCATACATAAAATATAGCCTATGACATTAAGGAATAAAGCAGCTTTTCTATCAATGAAAAAATGTTTGCAATCGGACCAGTACTTGAGATTGCCTCCTACAAACAAAAAAATAAACTTTATCTCTTTAAAATATTAAGTGTAGATCGATGTCAATGGGAAAAGTGCCCTGAACTCTGGCAGCATTTCCACGCTGGATGGCAATGCTAATTCGTTGGACGAATTTTTTGATCCCCTATGAGTTCTTTTTCTACCCGTTCGTACATATTTTTATTTTCAGTTTGTTTAATTATTTATTAAGTTATAATATTTAATAGTTAAGATGTATATATAACTTGAATAAAAATCACTTACTTCCACAAATTTAATAATTATGTTATGTCCTAGTGTAGATAAGCTTTGCTAGTTATGTTTAACGCAGCTTTGCACGGGTGTTACAAATCTTTGAGATTTTTGTTTTTTTTTTCTACTATTATATATGCATGTATTGTGTATCTTAACCTTATTTATGAATAACTCTGTCAGTTGGTGAAAACTGAATGAAAATCTTTTTAGTAATTTTTAATTTTAACGCGAACAAACAGACAGACGTGGTGATGACAAATTATTATTTGTTTTAATTTATGTGTTAATTAATGCAATTAAATTGGTTTCTACGCCACTGGACTAAACCTGTTTTTTTTTATAGTGTTTTTTTACGCAGTCGGGTTATTTTTAGTTTTTTTAATTTATTTTTTATTTTAGAAGTCTATTTTGTGTGGGACGATTTTTCGAATGAATTACCAGACTCTGGAACTTAAAGAGCAACTGAAGGAACACAAGTGAGTTTCAGTCAGTAATAGTTTGACACTTCGTCCCGCACCCAGAGCGAGAGGAGTTATATGATGATCTTTACTTAAAAAAAACTATTCCCATGGTTGTCTTGGACGTGAAGAAATGACAATTTATACATACTAAGTTACAAAGGTATGTGATGATGATGATAAAGTTACAAAGACCTGTACCACGATATCTTAAAATCATAATAATTCCGGTATGAGAGAGAGATGGAGCTATACAAGCCGGGTAAGTCTATCCTTTTCTTACACCTGATTCGTGATGATTATACAACGTCATAGTACCTCTGGCCATGCTTCATCATTGCTTTCTTAATACAGATGACAGCAAGTCTCCTACATCAAACAAAAATTAGCGCGCCTTAATTAAAAACTTGTAGATCCGTAAAAGGAATGCAGTTCTTAAAACTTAGTCATTACATTTTATGATAGACAATGTAAAAAAAGATAATCAATTAACTAGGCGGTTAAAGATCCAAGGAACGAGTGAGTGTTGCCAGAACAAAAAACGGAAGTACTAAATATGTTGCCTATCGTAATTAATGCCTGTTCTACAAGCATTTATTTTGTATCATTCGTTGTATAGTTATCATACGACATTTGATAGTTGTAGGTTATTTCCCATGTCAACTGTGTTTCTATGCGTGCGGATATAAAAACCACAAAAACAGGTCAAGTGTGAGTCGAACTCTTGCACCGAGGGTTCCGTATATACTTTCCTATGAAAATAGTTCGATTCCCGAATCGATTCTCGAAGATTTCTCAGAAACTCAAACAAGTAAGAACCTAACTAAAAATTTTCAGTTTTTTTTTTAATTTTTCTTTCACTTGTGCTATGATACTTTGCTCCTTTCCAAATTTCAGGATTCTAAGTCAACGGGAAGTTCCTCAATTTCATTGCAAGTGTCAAAATATGTACCTAAACAGGGCATAAACTGCCTTATTTTAGAAGTTTAAATTGTTCAGTGATCTAATGGGTAGCAGACTTGAGATATTGATATTAATTTCAGCTTGATACCTTTACACGTTCCTAAAAAAAGTGAGTGAGTGATCCTGTAAGCGTTCCGTTTTTGCCGAATGAGGTTAAGGAATCCTAAAAATAGTTAAATAACTCTCGTAAAGTGTAGTCATAAACTAAAAGATAGCCTTAATACAATTTGTAAATGTTCTAAGCCATTTAGATAATGAATTACGCGCGTATTTCTAAGGTAGAGGACCACATCATCGCTTACCATCAGGTGAGATAGTGTTTAAACGCGGGCCTACCTAGATAAAAAAAATAAAAATCAACACAGTTTTCGGCTCTTAAGTTATAGAGTTTAATTTAGAATTTTCTTCTTGTTTCGTTTGTGTAATGTTATCTAATGATTTTATATGGAAACTAGACTTGTAGAGCTACACTAGATCCACGCCACGCGATGTTATTCTACCTACAACTCAGGCGTGGCCACGTGTGCGTCAGTCAAATGTAGTTCTAGCTTAACATATTTCTCCCGCTCTGGGTAAAGCAGAAGGTAGTGTCAGACATTTACTGACTAAAACCTATTCTTCGGCCCTGCTGGGCTTCTATAGTTTTTCTGACATCTCTTTGAGGCGCGCGTGGAACGCGCTTTCGAAGACTTGGGCTTGGTCCAGTCGGTTACCGGACAGCCGGATGGCGAGCTACCCTTGCTCGTCGTCCAAGCTCATGCCTACGGTGATTGGATATTGGAGTCGGAATTCCGACGGCTGGAGCGTGAGGACGTCCGTTCCTCCACGCATGCGGCCGCCTTCCATTCCTCCTCGTTACAGACCATGGTCTGTACCAGGGTCCAGTGCAAAAGGACCCCTACGAGCACACGGCGGTGCCCTGCCCAAGCGCGGCACACCTCCATCGTATGTTCTACCGTGTGCTCCGGAGGGTACCACATCACGAATTAGGTGCACGAACTTCCCGAACTTACCATGTCCAGTGAGGACCTGCGTCATGCAGAAGGTGAGGACGCCGTGACGTCTTTCTAGCTACTCTTCAAAGAGGATACTTACCGCCATGATTATGGCGTGCCCAAAAGACCCTTAGGTTGTAGGTATCAGCAAACACAGACCAGCAGCCCTGGGTTCAAAAATAACCAGAGTAGAGTCGCTACTCCAACCGTTCAAAAATAACCAGAATAGAGTCGCTACTCCAACCGTTCAAAAATAACCAGAGTAGAATAGAGTCGCTACTCCGACCAACCGTTCAAAACTCTACTTGCAACCCAGAGTCGTTCTTTTATAACTTGAGTAGCTACCCTAGAGTTAACCCAACTAACTCTAACTCCGAGCAGGGTAGGTTGGTGTAAGCGGCCATAAATGACACTTGCTTGACATTGACAGTTGTACTCTACGTTTGTGTTCAAAAATGCGAGTGCAAATTATCACCCTGATGACGTCATTAGAGTGAACTCTAACCTCATTTTTGAACGCAGCAGGGCTGCGAATTCGAACAATGCCGCAGCCCTAACAATAATTCTGAAACATGACGTGTATATTAACCGCCTCTAAAACCAAGCTCTGGCTAGTCGATATCACGAGCAGAACACGTATCAGTCATAGTAAGCACGCCATAACTTATCGCCTATCATCTTATAACGTCTATAAATTAAATCAGCTACCATCATGATTTTCATTGCCATAACTCGCGGAGTCGCGAATCATAATTATTAATTATGGCCGGGGCATCGAAGCTGCTGCCTGGTTCAGTGACCGGCCCGGCCGCCGCTGATCCGCTATAGATCAATGTCGACAGTTTGGCATCTCATCCTACACGAACAGAGGCTGCTACTAGCTGCCGACTGTCGGGACGTGTGAAGCTCCATTATATCACGGCAGGATAAATTTGCCATGTGGCAAAGAGCTTGTAGTATGTAAAATAGAATAGTCATAGTCATAGTAATTTATTGGTAAGGGATCATTACAAGTCATATACAGAATGTTAAATTATACGTAGTCACCAAATCATTACATAACAATGTCAAATAATAAAAAAATGTCCAACAAATAAAATAAAATACAAGAAAAAACAAATAAATCGAAGTCAAATCACAAATTAAAATAATACAAAAAAAAATCCTATCAAAAGTCACAATAATTTTCAGTCCAATAATAATATTAATATTCGTATTTGAATATACTTCATTGTACACCAAAATAGTAACAACTTAAATCTTTTTTCTATTGTCATAAACTAGTGCTTGACTGCGATCCCACCTGATGGTAAGTAGTGATGCAATCGTTGATGGTGAGGCGCACTAGTTTATTAAGAGCCTATTCACTCTAGCCTTGAAGACACCTAAATTATAATCGGACGGGAAGACCGCAGCAGGCAAGTTGTTACAGTCCCTCGATGTACGCGGTATAAACGATGAGGCGAAACGCTTGGTCCGGACCATAGAAGTTTCAACAACGTAAGAGTGGATAGTCGCCGTTCGTTGGGTTGTCTGATGGTAGAAATGAGATGGTGGAATCAAGTCATACAATTCCCGCGCACAATCTCCAAAATGCATCCTGTAAAACACCGAAAGGCTGACTACCTCAAGATTTGTAGCGTCCGCCTGCAGTTTTGTATGTATGTGTGTACATTTGTTACTCCTTCCCGCTTAGACCTTTGAACATATTTATTAAATTTGGCACGTGGATAGGTAGGCCATGGCCTGGAATAGCAGATAAGATACATTTTATCCCAGGAGTTTGTTCATTTGGGACAACTTTCTACATTCAAGCAGACGAAGCCACCAGCAACAAAGAATTAATATTTTAAAGACAACATTTTGTATGAGTTTGAATATTATTTCTTAACGGTCAAAAGTCCGAACGGATTTGAATGCAATTTGGCACACGGATAGACCATATCCTAGAATAGTACATGGAATACTTCTATCCCGGGAGTATGTTTCTTTAGGTTAATTTTCTACTTTTAAACAGGCGAAGCTGCTGGCAGAAGCTAGTTGTTCCCTATAAGCAAGTAACATGTATCGTTAACAGGCTTATAAAATCATCCCACAAAGCAATAAAAACAACTTGTCCAGAATTCTTCTCATATCCAAGTCACACACTGAATTTCCTCTACCTTCTAACACGGCTGCAAAGCACATAGCAGTAGACTACAGCAGCCATTACCATGCTCTCTATAGATCAAAGTCGCGGAGTATCTCATCATGCCATAAACAGGGGCAGCGCGATCAGACGCCTGCGTTAATATTGAGCACCTTAATACTCCGCTATCGACTGAACACTATCAGCCGCCTATGGGTACCTCAGGAGTTGGTGTCCATTGTAGCACGGTAGAGAAATGACGTGGGAAGTTTTTAAATGGTTTCTTGAGTTTTGGGCACGCCACAATTATGCCGGTAATCGTAATAGTGCCCTCTTTGAGGAGTGATTGGAAAGACAACATGGCGTCCTTAACTTCCGCATGACGCAAGTCCTCACTGGACATGGTAAGTTCGAGAGGTTCCTGCACCGGATTCGTGCGGAAGAAACACCTGGGTGCCACCATTGCGTGGACCGCCTGGAGGACACGGTGGAGCATACGGTAGAGATGTGCCCCGCTTGGGCAGAACACCGTCGTGTCCACGTGGGGGCGATCGGCGGCGGCGATCTCTCGCGTCGGGCCTTGATACAGGCCATCGTCCGGAGCGAGGGGGAGTTACAGGCGGCCTTCTGTGAAGCAGTAATTCTAGCAAAAGAGGCGGCCGCACGCGCGAGACAACGGCCCTCACGCCTCAGCCGCCAGGATCCCGATCCTGATTTCCAGTCACCAGGCTGGACGGCGAGCAATGGGTAGCTCGCCGTCCAACCGCCTGGTAACCGTCCTGACCGAGCCCAAGTTGGCGCGTAGTGTTACACGTGTGCCTAAAGATATCAGCATATCCGTAGGGGCCCAGCAGGGTCGGAAGCCTACTGGGTCCATCCATGGGTGATGCAAAAGAGAACTCCGAGGACCTGGAACGATGGCAAAGAAGGAACAGGAGTGGGTTTTTAGTCAGTAAACGTCTGTCACTATCTCACTCTCGGCCCAAGAGCGGGGTCATGGAGGATTTCTGAAAATGAAACCCATAGTCCTAGAACGCAAAGGGCAACTAAAGGTGTCCTTCAGTGAGATTTCAGATGTGGTTTTAGTCAGTAAATATCTGACACGATTTCCCTAGAGTAGGAGAAGTCAATGGATGATTCAGCACCTCAAAAAAAGTAATGCAATTCGCGGTTAATATTTTTTATTCAGCCAGTCACAGTTTACTCGCCTTCAACTATCTGTCTCATTAATTTTGCGGTGATTTTCGTTCATATTATTCCATAAATCCGTCCAAGAAAGTCCATGGATATGACCTTCCTACCATCACACTTTCTTTCCTTGAATCTTCCCTCTTCAAATATAATTCCGCCGTTAATACGGCCACTGTTCCCAGAAGCAGAGCAATCAGTCTGAGAGGACTTCAGAGGCTGTTGGCTCCATGATCACACTTCATTACAACAAGCTCCTTTAGATATCGGCACCTTCAGACGCCAGCCATTACTAGCAGCCGTTTGCCGATGGAGCTGTGCGTCTCCATTGTCGTACGATATTTGATTAAGGAGACGATACGATTATTCGGTTAGGAAACACCGATCCCGTCTGATAGTTTGGCAAAGAAGGAACAGGAATGGGTTTTTAGTCAGTAAAAGTCTAACACTATCTCTCGCTCCGCCCAAGAGCAGGGGATGTCATAAGATGATTTTGCAACTTAAAAAAAATCTCGTCTACTATTTTTTTCTGTTTATCGTAATAAAGTTTTTTGTTGAACTAATTTTCAGAAATAATTGTCATTTATCATTGAACTTTGTACCAGATTTTTCACACAAAAATGCTTCGACAGTTGTTATGGGTTTTTGCGAATATCTCAAAATCGATGTTCGGATGCTTTGTTGGTATATCGTTATATCTAGCATAATCTTGTATAGTTAATTCGAGTTTGAATCCTTCAAAATCATTGACGTAACTAGGGTTATTTTTCTGTGTGGGCGTGGCGACTGACATGCCTGATTAAGGTGTGAAGTTATCAATATTTTGGCGTCCACCATAGACTTTCGAATCCCCATGCTAAGGTGGGCTCGGGTACCCTCTTCGTTTCCGCCGAATACATCTGAATACAATACAATAATGGAGCAAGATTATCAAAAACTTCAGTGGACTAAGATTCGATCTGTAAAAAGCCCACGTTTAACAGACTTTTCCAAAGCTTCAGCACGAGTTTTAGAATACAAAACCCCTCATATCTCAGTTACCAGTACTCATGATGTCTAATCTTAGCCTCATAAATTCATTTTAACTCAAATTTTAGGCCACCAAGTCATCGCATCGTAACATCTTCGGCAAAACCGTGCCTCCTAACAGTGGACACGTACCAAACAATGTCCGCGGTATCAGATGACGAGGTTAGCCCGACGCCGCATGTTTATGGACACAATCTAATTTATTAGACGCCGGGCGCAGATTACGGCCTGCCTCCTTGCCTGCTTACCATCGTTTTGTTGTAGCCCTGTTTTATCTGCGATCGGATTCGCCGGTACAGTGTTCAAGGACCTTTTTTTGCGCGAATGTGATTTCAGTTGCACGCGAAAGGGAAAATTGTGTGTATCTATTAGTTGTCGTAGTGGCGGGTAGTTGGACCAGGTAGGAGACGACGGGGCAGTTGTTTAATGGGTTTGAAGTAGATGCTGTGAGGGAACGTAAATCGGCTACATCGAAAATGGGGAAGAATGATAATTACAAGGCTGCGTAGTATTTTTGAGGATCAGTAGTGGCTAAGTGTAGGTCGTTGGTTCAAATCCACATTACTTTGTGTAATTTATTTCATCACCACCGCTCTCTCAGAATTCCAAGATATGTGATATCCACCAACCCAAACTGGACCTGCGTGGTGGATTAGACCTAATTCCCTCTACTAGAGAGAAGGCCTTAGTCTCAGTAGTGGGAACATTAAAAGACTGATGCTTATTAGTAGTTTATGGGAAGACGAGAAACCTCTTAATTTAAAAGAAAGTTTCAGTTATTCTTAGCCTTTTTCAGTTGATCTTACAGCCTTACTACATATATTTTGGACAAAAAGTTGCAGTTTTCGCAAATTGATTTTGCAGCCTTAATAGAGGAAATCAACTAGTAATATTTAATTTGATTGGCCTGTTGGTCTAGTAGTTAGTGGCCCTGACTGCTACACCGGCGGTCGTGGGTTCCATTCCCACCCAGGACAAATGTTTGTGTGACGAGCACGATCATTTGTTCTGTGTCTGGGTGTAATTTAACTATAATATGTATGCATTTTAAAATATATAAGTATGTTTATCAGTTGTATAGTCCTCATAACTCAAGCTCTGCTTAGCTTGAGACTAGACGGCGTTGTGTGATAGTTGGAGAATATTACTATTACTGTATTACTAATTAGGACAAACCATCAACCTGGAGTAAATTGACAAACGTGAAGAGATTTAAATCAAATCAACAGGCAAATTGAATCCGACTTCCTCTATTGATCAATCCTACACAACCAATAACTTACAAATATAAATTCACAGCCAAATCGACATCCAATCATAACATAGCTATAAATAACGACAACAGTACAGTCTCAATTCTAAACTTAATACCACAGACTTAATTCTAGCAAACAGTTAGAACAAACCGGTACTGAGTACCAGGAGTCCATGACTATCGAGGATTCGATAATTAATATGCTAATGGCACAGCTTTACCCACCCTTGCGTACGTGAGAAGCATGATGGTGGAGGCAAAGAATATGAGATGGTTTTGAGGAGGCGGCAATAATTTGATGGGCAGAACTTCAAGAACATTCTGCTATGATTAATTTGTTAGCAGTACACTACAGACTAACCCCCGTATAATTGTAAGTTCTTAGGATTAACCCAAAGTTGGTTTGGTAGATATCGCTGTCAGCGATAAGACCGCCTTTGTACCCATAGATTTAAGTTTTTTATAAGTTGTATTACTTTTTTGGTGTACAATTTCTTCTATTCTATGTGGTCCTTACTCAAAACACTAATTTGTATCCCTATTTCCTTATAACAATTATAATTTTAGCATTTTTTCTTATGCTTGAGATGTAGTTAAGTCTTCAGTAGGAAGATCCAAGATTTCATGTTTAGAAACAGTTTTCTTACAGCATTTTTAGAGCAACTTTTTCATCCCATCATCAGATTTATCAAATCCATAATGTTTCACGCTACAGATCTCTCATTTATTTGAAAACCAAAAAATTGTCCTCCGTTACAGATTTAAACTTGATCAATGATTACATAACCTGGAATATATAATGTTAAATTACTAATTCAAAATACAATTAATGTTAGTTGACCAAATTCTGTAAGTGCTGTGCACACCTTTAAGTGAAGAATTTGTTGCGATAATTGTATATCAATAAGATTAATTTTTTGTAAACGTTTCGCAGTATTCGTTGGAAGACAGTAATAAATAAATAAATAACCCTTTCTTAAAATGTTATTGAACCTTGCATCTCTGCGACATCAACCCGTTAGGCACACAAGTTCCTGACTGCACACCACCGATCATATTATTACAGATCTATGCACACTGATTTGCGTGCGCGCGCGCAGAAAAAACGTCATAATTTACGAGCAGCACGCTGACGTCTGACTGACAGACGATGTGTAGTGAGCCATGAGAAACGAACACACAGACACACAGAGCGATGTTTTCCAACCATGGTGCATAATTGAAATCTAATAACAAGTGAGGAAACACGGAAATCGGTAATGACTGCTTTATGATTGTGAGATTATGATTTATAAATCTGTTTTCATCCGGAAATGAATTTAGATTACTTGGCGCGCCTTTGATTGCTTGGCTGCATGTTGGACCAGTTGTTCTAGATATTACAATAATAATTAGAGGCCCTCTAGGGCCCTATGTTATGAATATGACTGACATCAGAATATGTTTTAAATTTTATTAGACTTTGATCGCAATCAAAGATTTTATAATCAAGTGTAGAAAGTTACCATCATCTACATATTTTGCATTGTTCAGCTGTAATGGCTTGAAAAGGGATTGTTAAAAAAAGTTACGGTGACCATGAAACACAAAAGACAACTGAAGGAGCACGAGTAGACTTTAGTCAGTAAAAGTCGAACACTCCCTCTCGCTCCATCCGGAGCGGGACGAGTTATTTGAAGATTTCATTAGCAAAAAAATTGAGATTTGCGACCACTGTAGGCGCGGGCTTGCGGACGGCGAGCTAGAGAATAGCTAGCTCGCCGTCCGGTAACCTTCCGGACCAAGCCCAAGTCGGCGACGGCGCGTACTGAGATGTCAGCAAACCGTAGGGGCCCAGCAGGGTCGAAGCCTACAGGGGCCAAGGGTCTACTTCTGAAAGGAATACACGGCCCCGGTATGAAAGGCAACGAAGGAACAGTAGTGAGGTTTTATTCAGTAAAAGTCTGACACACCCTCACACTCTGCCCAAGGGCGGGGGACGTCATTGAGTTTTTAGATATAGATATATACTCTTTATTGTACACCATAGAAAATTACAGTAGAAACTTAAATTTAATAAGGTGTAACAATGGGCGGTCCTATCGCTAAAAGCGTTACAGACAATCTTCTGACAAGGACAGGAAGATAGTGGTAATGAGCATAAGTAATTTAACAACGCAGACTAAGGGTTGCAGGCTTTTCGAAAGAGTTATCACGGCCCTGGATCGCAAGGCCAACAACGTCCTCTCCATCCACCCAAGAGCGAGAGAAGTCAATAGATGATTTCCGGTTAGGTTAGAAGTCGATCCCAAACTAGTTGAGACCGCGACAAGTCGCGGCATGGCGAACAGAGTTCCAGCGGGATCTCTCCTTTAAAAAAAATGGGCATCAAAAAGCAATAACCACGCATAACCGCGGAATAACACGGCATTTTGATACAACCGGCAACTTCACACCAATCAGTTTTCTAACAATTATCAGTTATATATTATATATGTGTGTTATGTATCTTCAGCAACAAAATGGATAGTTGTCATGTTTCATGAAACCGTAACACGAGCCTTATCTTGTATCGACTGATCATCGACATTGATACAAGTAATCCTATTTACATAGTATTTATAAATAGCCAGGCTTATGTAGAGCAACGAAGCAAGGTATTTAAGGCCTTAGCTCCCGAGTGGTACCATAAAACAGTGTCTTTCCGAAGCCTCGGTAACGGCAGGATTAATAGATTTTAAAATATATAAGGTGTCAAAAAATTAACTTTAAGACTTTCGAGGGGACATTGTACTCCTCATTATGAACAACTTTTAATATGGGACCAAACCTAAATTCGCGAAAAAAAATCAGCTGTTCCCTACATTTCTGTTCGCATAACTCGTCAAAATGTATGGAGCAGCTGATTTTTTAACACCTTATATATATATATATTATAGAATCATAATATAACATTATCAATATATGTTTTTACTCGTCTGACTAATAGATTTACCAAAAAAAAAATAACATCTTAATATTTTTTCACTTGTTTTCCCTACTCCTTTCAAACGGCTTAGATCTTTAGAAATATGTTTACACTTAAAAATTGCTGGTTAAATGTTCGTCAAAATGTACATAACATATGTAAATCAATCAATATTTTGCAAAGCCAAGTTGATAATCTGCAATCGTTAACGATAGTAGAAAACTTCAAATGTATGGGAATGACATCATCTCTTAACTGACTTAAGTCACGTGGTCAGAACACAGGAATTGGAGGAGTTACCGACTGTAGAAAGAGATTCGAAACTAAACGGTCGTAACTTGTCTAGGCCTGCTGATGTTCAAAGATCTATACAACTTAAGTTATTTTATGGGAACTGCCTCGTCTGGTTTGTGGAGTTCTGGTTAGGGAATTATGTAAAGATCTACTGATGAATGGAATTGATAATAGTGATTTGTCATTATTTCATAACGTAATATCACGCAAGTGTTACAAGAAAAGATGCAGGCAGAGGTTTGTAGTGACATCTATTACGCCACGTGGGAACTATTCAAATTCAAAACTGATGCAAAATCCTATTAGAATATTTGAGTTCTCCAAATTAAATCAAATCGTTTATAAACTTAGAATGTAGATATTGCACAATAAAGATGTTATAAAAATATAGTGAGCAAGGTACATTCTACCTGAGTTTTGGCATAGAAATTTAAAAAATATTATATCAAGTAGATCGAGTAAAATATAGAAATAATAATTACAAAGAAAATTATTACAATTTTTTTTAGACAACAGTCCGAAATCAACTTATCGATCAGTTACCCTGACAAGAGCCAACACCTGTCTGGTCAGATCCCTTGTTTTCAACGGAGGTTTGCAGGACTTTACACTCTTTTCCGCACACCTTTTAAGGTTTAACCAATAGTAAAAAAAGTGTCAGTACTCAGACAGTTATGACAATTAGACACCACCTTTGTACCACTGATAAGGTAGGCGTTTAACTCGATTGAAGTGATAACAGATAATAAAATATAATAAGTAATGATAACGACTAACCAATTAATTCATTAATCAATGTTGTAATTATTAAAATTAATCATATTAGCGTAGCGTAGCGTAGTCGGTCATAGAATGTTCCCACTATTGGGACTCAGGCCTCCTCTCTAGGAGAGGGATTTAATCATATTACTTTTAATTAACTGCAGTAATAGTTTACGCATTTAGGTAGGTCCTTACTTATTTAATTGAAAGATATTGTCACTTGTAAATGTAATTTTTAACAATAAATATATTTATCTATAGATACCTACACTAACTTGGCTCTAATTTCTATATACTAACATTCAGAATTATCGTATTGATAAACAGTACCTACCTTTCTATGGGCAGTTACCAAAAAACTTCACCCGCTCTGTATGGAGCGAGAGGGAGTGTCAACTTTTACTGACTACAACCCAGCTGTTCCTTCAGTCGCTGTTTGCGTTACAGAACCGCGGAGACTCTCACAGCCCAACCCTGCTCTATCTGGCAACAGAACTGACCACACTCATAACCCACCCTAAGCTTAAACTAACTACTAACCAAGAATGCAACTTCTTCACGCCCGAGTCGACGCCAGCGCGTAGTGTTATACGTGAGCCTCAAAGAGAAGTCAGCAAAATCGTGAGGGCCCAGCAGGGCCGAAGCCTACTTGAGCGATGGGTTGGCTTCCGAAAAAGAAACCCGGGGTCCTAGAACGCCAGCCAAAAAGGGAACATAAGAGTGAGTTTTAGTCAGTTAAAGTCTAGCACGCTCGCTAGAGCGAGAGAGGTCATTGGATGATATACCCACTTTAAAAAAAGTAATCCAAGAATGCAACTAACATGTTATTTCTAAGCTGATATCTGAAGCTAGTTTAATCTTTAACACTTCAATATGTATGCTAATTATTTCGCAGAATTATCAACACTTCGAGTTTTAAAGAAATAATACCCACAATAATCCAATCGATTTAATTGAAATCTAAACTGTTTATTATACGCAAATTATACGCATAAGAACTTTCTATATATTTCCAATTAATAGATAAAGATGCGAAGGTAACTATTAAATGCCTTCATTACTTTTTAATAACTGCGTAAGTATACGATTATAGTTGTTGCGTTTTAGCATGACACTAGCGGTCATTCACGCATACATCGGGATGGGTAGCTGGGAAGCTACCTGGGAGTCTTTCAAGATTTAATGAGTGACATTTAAGTAAGCTTGCTCTACTTTACCGCATTATCTCTTATTATCAGGTAAGATAATGGTTAAATGTGAGCTTAAAAATATTTATTTTTAAATACATCATCGTCGGTCCAACTTGTGGACTTTAAAACGCTGTTTCTTCCCGCACGTGGTCACCATTCGGCCTCATCGACCATTTGTTCTACGAGCAATGTGCCCTGCCTACTGCCACTAAAGACTGGCGAATCTTTAGACTATATCAGCAACCTAGGTTCTCCTGCGGATATCCCATTCCCATTTCTAATGCAGTCACGCATGTAAACTCCGAGTATAGCCTTTTCCATTGCTCTTTTGGTGACTCATCAATGGGCCTCATCAGAAGACTTACCTCATCTTAAGCCTTCTGATGAGGTCCATTGTCCTTTCAGAGCCCTAGGTCTTCACAGGTAACATGCACTGGTCATAAACTTTCATCTTGCGACACTGATATGTCGGACAAAAAAAATCACGCAGCTTCCCGAACGCTGCCCAGCCGAGTCGCGTTCGACGATTGACCTTTCTCAAAGTTAGAACTACCCAACTAAACCATCGGTCTCAGGTAAGCGTAATCGTCCACAACTTCAAGTCTCCGATCTTGATAGGTATAGGTGCTACATGGTAATGACCGACCGGTGTTGCCATGCTAAAAAGAAACTACTATAGTGAGTCAAATGTCCGATGGCGGTGACAAAGAGAAGTCGACCTGTAATTTTTATATTCAAAGTTTCTGCTAAACAGTGTTGCTGCTTGCACCTGTCATCATTATCCTATTTCACGATGTAGTTAGTTTTATTATTCCTAGCAGCTAAGGGCCCGGTAATAGAGTACTGCTTACACCTTTTGCGAATAAAATAAAAATCTTTTAATGTTGACGTGCAAATTAAAAGTGAAGGAATACATTGTTTTATAACGACACGTCGTGTAGTTGACTAAAGCATTTTGCTATGGTTTTTGAATAACAATTTTATTATGAATGAATTTCGCTCGTTTTAAAGAGTTGCGTTTCGAAAAAGATGTTAAGGGATCGTAGTGCTAAGTTTAAATATTTACCTCTGAAAGCTGAAACAATACCTAATTCAAAAAGTGTTTGTTGCTTTGTAAACGTTTGCAAAAGGAAATCCTATTTCGATTACGAAATCACTTTTTCTTCACACACGAAACTAATAACTAAAGCTTCTTAAAAGTAACAGAATATTTAGAAAGGGCTAATAAATCTTTTTTCCTACGTCTTGGTAGGGGTTTTCTGGATCGCAGGGTTGGCTGCCGCACTTTTCTACACTAGTATGGGCAAATACATTACACGGCGAGTACGAGCAAACGAACGAAAAAAGAATCTCCACAAATGACGATGAAATCGGTAAATTCTATATAACCGAACTCCTCCTTTTTGAAATTGGTTAAAAATGCTGCGGATTTGTTGAGAAATTACTGAATGCTTGTCAGCTCTGAAAAAACCATGGTTTCTGCAGAATAGGAGCGATGCCGCCAGGAAAAACTAGTTGTCGATAACCGATAAAAGTGCAGCGTTCCTCTCAGATACACGAACTGTTGTAAAAAGAATGAAATATGAACATTACGCACTACCGATCAAAAGTAAACCTGGCCTACTGGATCACGTTCATTGCGGGAATTTTCATTTTTATTTTCACTTTTCCATGTTGGGCACTTGCGATGGCGGTTATGGAGGGCGATTTATTTTAATGGATAGCGACGTAAAGCGTGTAAGTTGAATACTTTTATGAATGTCAGTTATTGTCAGATATTGTCGTGTGAAACAACTATTGTATTTTTTAAATTTTATATACCTCGACATGGAGCTCCGAGTAGGGATGGTGATTCTTCCTATATAAGATCGATTTTTTAATCGAGTCTAATCAAATCCTAAAAAATCGATTCAGTAATAAATTTAATTCTAAAAGATTAATTTTCTAAAGATGGTTACTGTGCAGGTACTGAGCCCTAAAACCTACAGTACCTACAGATGATCCTACAGTCGATATGTGTCTCATGACTACAGATAATAATCGGATGTACAATATCCACATAAATATTAACTTGAAGTAAACAGGTGCTTGGAACATTTTAAAATAATATTATGGTTGCATGCTCGATTTAAAATTTCTGATATCGATTTACAGAATCGATACTTTTATTAATATCGATTTAAAATACCAAGAATTTGACCTGTAAAATTGATTCTTCAATTAATTGATCTCAGATTGCTTTCATCTCTGTTTCTGAGTTCGATTCCCAGGTCGTGCAGCCTTGAGTTTGAATTTTTACCCAACTCATGCCAGTAGGCTCGCACCTTATTACACGGTACTTAAAATATCACTGGCGAAAACTCCTCTTCCTGTCAAAACCGTCGAGTAACACAGGCGAGATACAATGTTACGTTTTCTTAAAGGCACTCGTGTCTAGAAATAATCTTTTCACACAGAAAATTCTAAAATTACAGAAGGAAAGTAAAAACGCGATTGCCTTTGTGAGTGTACACATTCAGGAGCAGCTTTCAAACAACTTTACAACAAAAAGACCAAACTTTCATATCTCATAATCTTCTAGTTTCAAAAAGAACATAATATTTAAAGTTCAAAGTATTAAAAGTCCTGCACAGTGTAGCCAACATTGCAATAAAATAATAAAACACGCTGCCGCGGTTCTTCCATTATGTAAACTACGCTAACTGACGATATGACCTTTTAGACTTCCATAATTAGTAACTGCTGTAAAATTAATGTCATTTCAGATGTCTTGATAGAACACATTCCTTAGTTTATTTAATTATCAAAAGCTCATTAAATGAGGACTAAGTACGACATACGTAACACAAAATTATGTTTAAATTAATTAAAATGAAAAATAATAATCTGAAACTATAAAGATGGAAGATAGTGGGTTTATGATATGAGTCTTTAGTTTGATTTATGTTTGTAAATGTACTAATTGCTACCGTTAGTGGCTACTACACAGAAGTCAATATCTTAGTCAACAGCGGAAACTTAAACTAATGAAAACCATTCGTTTTTTGAAAGAGTTGTGTGGTTTCTTAAAGCCGGTGACATTTTAGTATTGGTTTTTTAGATTATTCAGCAAGGTGTATGATATTCCTTATCATTGTTCGATCATATTACTTACTTTAACTTGTTACTATAAAATTGTAATACGTACCTAGGACATCACGGTTTTGTTAAATATCAATTTTATATAAACACTATAGAAAATTGTATAGTCAAGTCAGCGCGTTACCGAATTTCCGCACTGGAACATAAAAGGCAACTGAAAGAACCCGGATGGGTTTTAGTCAGTAAAAGTCTGACACTCCTTCTCGCTCTACTTAGAGCGGGAGGACTTATTTGATTAGTTTCCCACCCCAATATAGAAAAGGTAACAGGCCCAATTAATATTGACTCCAAATCAACTCAAAATGTATTATCGCTACAAAACCGACAAAAAATTAAACAGGGAATTAAATTGTCGTAAGCGTAAAAGAACTAAATAAGATATCATGCTTTAATAGCATTTATTCAGCCACAGCTTGTTAGACTGCAAGTCGACCTAAACTAAGTTAGGAAAACGCAACGAAGAAAGACAGACAACCACATTTTACGTCGAAACGAATTTCTTCATTACTGTTAACCAACGTTTAACTTCAACTTACAAACAATTAACTTCTCAAAGTCATCACACCTAGGTAGCTATGTATGAATAGCTCCGCTTGCAACTAACTGCGACATTTAATACAAACGACGCGCACCATTTTATTCCGCAAAATTAAACCAAACAAAACACTATCAGCATTTTAGAACTCGCGATGGACGTTATCGGCAGGCGTCAATTCGGGGAGCCGTCAGCTTGACAGTGCGACGTCATAACATATCGGGGCAGAAGGGACACTCCATATACTCGAACACTGTGCAATGAAGCCGAAATATTGAGGAAAATCGTTATTTAAAAAAAATGTGCTTTGTATCCTCTGGATGCAAGAAGCATAGGTTAGGTCGGTGAAGCGACGCTTTGGGGAGGTCTATGTCATAGTGGACGTTTATCTGAATTAAAATAATGATGATGCTTCTATCGATACATTCAACCAAGGTTACCGACATAGCCCGAAGAATCGCCGAACTTAAGTGGCAGTGAACAGGGCACATTGCTTGCAGAACAGATGGCCGTTGGGACCGAAAAGATCTGAAGTGGCGACTGCGTACTATAAGGCTCAGCGTTTGTAGGCCTCCCTTAAGGTAGACCAATGACCTGGTGAGGGTCGCCGAAAACCGATGGATGCGAGACGCACAGGACCCATTCGTTGTGGTGACACTTGGGGGAGGCCTATGTCCAACAGTGGAAGTCTTTTAGCTGAAATTGAAATGATGATGATTATGAATCAACGGTGATGGTATCAACTGTCTTGTGCAATTAACTTAGACCTGACCAAGAATACTGTAATTATCGAAAAAAGACTCGTTAACTTTGGCACACTAATAGTGGTGAATTGTAACAACCTGTTGTATTACGATAATAAGGTATCATACTGTAGTCCAGTGGCGGTCTCCCCTACAGTCTATCACTATATGATAGGCAAACCTTTTATAATAAAGAAATGATCAAACAATTCTTCTAACCCTAGAGGATTTGTTTCTTCTTAAATATCTCAGCAGATCGCGTCAGTGTCCATTTAAACGTGAATTTAATTTCAAATTAAATCTAGATCTAGCCTTAACCTGGCTAAATTCCCAGCTTTTATTTTGGTCCTTCTAACCCATTCATCACAAATAGTGGTCCTTCTGCACACAATTTAATAGTTAACCCGTCAAAATCATCTGACGGGCGCCAGTCAAGCGCCGTTCGTTCTAAATTTATATAAAGCGATCGACAGTGACGCGATATGGCAACGTGACGACTGCGTGACGGCTGCGGGGCGGGTGCGTGACGGACCGGTTGTGACGCTAACGACTGTATGGGACGTGAACGTGACGAGATTTGTCTGCAATTACGTTATGATTTGTTTGGAAATTTTCAGGATGAGTATCGTAAAAACGACGAATAGATTGAAGTATTGAAGTAGAAGTGTGCGTTCTTTTTTCTTTAAGGTAGAAAGCCATCAAATAACTTCTCGCTTCGAGGGAGTAACTGACTGTTAACCACTTGTGTGCCTTTAATTACTCTTTGCTTTCGAAGGCCTCGGTTATTCTTCCGAATCCCACAACTCAAGCATTGGGTTCTGTAGTGGCAGTTTATGTATTGGTATTTTTGGCAACCTACTGAACAAAGATTATACTGCCGCTACAAAACACAAAAAGGTTCAATGAGGATTTCAAAGTCCCTGTAAGGTTTCAAATACAGATATGAGTGATAGGGTTCTTCCTGATATGTATTGTCAATGTCATACTTGCACGTTACTACGAACTTCGGGCCTATGTACTAAATAACAGTACTGAAAATAAAGTAGTTTAGAAACGCTCTTTGAATTAGTCGTTTTTACTTTTACATAGTAGACGTTGGAGCACGCTTGACTTAAAGTAACCTATTCACTCTTACCTCCTAGGTTGTAGCTGTCAGGAAACACACGACTCCAGCAGGGAATTCCACTCCTTAGCTGTACGCACCAAGAATGTGTTCCCAAAACGTCTTGTGCTTATGCTTAAGATGTACACCATTTACCACCGCTGTACCTACGCCTGGTGGTCCTATGATGGAACTTCTCCCCTAGCCAAGTTAAAACCGTTTCGTTTGCATCGAACGCCTCGAGTGGGCCACGCCTCCGATTCCTTTGTTCTGTCCACGTGACTGAGCATTGAGATGACGTCAGAACAAAGCAATCGGAGGCGTGGCCTACTCGAGACGTCCGACGCAAACGAAATGGTCGTAACTTGGCTAGGGGGGCAGGCTGGGCAGAATTAAATTGAGAAATTTCGATGCACACTCTCCGATACTTAAAGGACAGAAAACCGAGTTTCGAATTAGAGAAGTTTCTGTGTGGATGAAAGGTTGGATCAGATAAAGTCTTGAATTAGAAAATATTGTCACATTCAATCCTATGATGTTCTACAGACCATTAGCCCTTCTTCATTGATTACCATTACCATCTCAAACAGTAATTAATGTAGCTGTTCGCCTGCAAACGGGTTCGTATGTTATTGAAGACGGAGCCTCTCACCGTACGTTTGCACAATAGTAGTTATTCATGACATTTACATACAATGCTTTGTGCTACTGGTTGATTTGCAGGGGTATCTGATGCCATGATGGAAAAAGTTGTAGGATTCGAGAATTGGAAGTCACAGACGCAGTTCTTAGGTACTTCTTGCAAGTTCTTCTCCATTGTTTGGAATAGGGAGTAAAGTCCCGCAAACTTTCGTTGAAAAGGGAGGATCCTCCGACCAGATGATTTTTGTGTCTAGTCCGAACAAATACCAGATAGTTTCGAGCTGTTGACTGAGTTCTAATCGTGCGGAGAACTTTAATGTCGCGATGCAGGATTTTTGGAAACATAATTGTTTTAAACAAGATTATCTCTTAAACTACCGATCCTATTAAGAAAATGCTTTACAACATACACTTAGAGTGATGTGTGAGTGCTAAAGGCTACTTTCTCCCAAAAACATGCTCGGTTCCTATGGGCTAGACCGTGGGTGGCTTTGTTCGCTGGAAAAAGCTAGTTTTCAATATAATAGCAATCCAATTAGCCTATCTATATATATGAATAGCTGTTCAACGCGATTTTACTTGCTTCTTTAGTTACTGCTGCGCTCCTATGGGTCGTAGCATAATGTTATACAGCCATAACCTTGCCCAATAAATGGGCTATCCAACACCAAAAGAATGTTTGAATTCGAACTCGTAGTTCCAGAGATTAGCGCGGTTAAACAAACAAACTTTTCAGTTTTATAATATTAAATAAATTATGATTGTTGCTATTGCGCCGACCCCAAATAAGATGGGACAAGGGCAGGAAGATGATGATGATGATTGTTGCTATTGTTAATGAAAGAAATATGAAAGAAAAGGAAGTTAGTGATAGTATGACGGATGGCAGGATAGAATGTGAATGGAAGAAAAAAACGTGTTGCACCGACCCCAAATAAGATGGGACAAGGGCAGGAAGATGATGATGATGACTTTTGCTATTGTTAAAATCAACGAATCAACAGCTAACATTAGACTTAGCAACAAGTTTACTGATAAGATTGAATACTTGGTCAAATGCGCTACCACGAGCTTAACGTGATCTATTTGTCGACCTAAACTGAACTGTTAAAGAGATGGAACTATATAGGGTGTATAGATCATCCCTCTTTCTCGCTTGCACATTTGGCATTTTATCGTCATGGTAAGGCCCCAGGTCTCTGAAACCAGGCTTGCTTTTCAAACATTGCGTTAGAACACTCTTTAGTTTAGTTAGTTAAGTTTTTTGTTTCCTTTTTTTCGAAGCACGAAAAATCTTTTAAATTTAATTTGGTATCAATCAGTGTTAAAATAACCATTTCTCGAGTCACCTATCCGAGGACTCTCCGATAAAGGATCCCCTTCGAAAGCCACCTTACCATAAAGACAGGTACTTACTAAACAATGTCATCAGAAACGCCATTGATACCGCATCATGGTGTTCGCATGGCGTCCCCGGGGGTGCAGAGGTGAGGCCAGGGCGGGAGCGGTGAGGCTGCGAGCCTTAAGTGAATGCGAGCAAAACGAGGGGGCGACACTGTGTTGATGCTGATTTACGCGCTGCCCCGCGTGCTCTACTGGCCCGACTGACCGCTCAACAACAATGGAGTGGAGTTGCTACTTGAATTTTTTACTAACTATATTTTTTCTTGGAATAGTTTGGTATTTTGGGTCAGTCATGTACTGACTTAAACTTTCGTAACAAGGAATGTTCTAATAATGTTGATTAATGAAATAATAACAATTTTTTTATAAAAAAAAAATATTGACTTCAAAACCTTATTTTTTTAGGGGATAAGAAAAATATAGCATAAACTTAACTGTAAAAGACCTTATTGTATACTAAGTTCTCTCAAAGTTCCTTTAATTCGTAGATTTTATTATACACAACCATCTCGAGTTAATTTATATAAAATTGTCAGATCTCTACGGTACTCAATAGTGTGACTAGTCTGTAGTAGCCAGAAATTGTTCTTGCAATATTACGAACTGCCAGTGTATCATCACTTTATGAGTAAGATGCTGCCGTGTGTCAAAATTCCCTTGATCCTAAATATTATGGAACAACTCTTTTGATGATAAAATGTTTCCTGTTCTGTATAAATATAAACAATAAAGCAATTGCTTTTTTTAAAATTCTTGATAGGTTCGCGCTTGACCGCTATCTCACCTGATGGAAAGCGACGATGTGGCCGACGATGGAGCGCGCTTACCTAGAAGTAACCTATTCTCTCTTGACTTAAAGATTCCCGGGTTGTAGCTATCATGAAACACAGATTCCGGCAAAGAATTCCACTCCTTAGCTGTACGCACAATGAATATGTTCCCAAAACGTTTCGTGCGTATAGGTGGGATGTCCACCATATACCGGTGGCGCGTTGCCGTACGCCTGGTGGTCCGATAATGGAACGGGCTAGGCGGAATTAGGTTATGTAATTTCGACGCACACTCCCCGAAATGCAACCGGTAGAAAACCGACAGGCTAGCAACTCGGCGTCGATGCTCAAGACTTTGGAGCGTCGACTCAACGAGTGCATCATTGCCAATGATCCTCCTGGCACGCCTCTCAATTAGATATTACATGCCAATTCAGATTCGCACAACTTGTTAAGAAACTGGTAATACAATCAAACACATAACTGATGTAGTATAACGACGAGTCAGAGGAATGTCGTCTACTTTAAAACTGCAAATTACCTATTAAAGCTATTTACATCTTTATTATAAGTTTACTAAGAAAAATAGCATTGTAAATAGCTATTAACTTTATAGAACTAATTACATGGTAAGGTACATTAATTATCTCATTAAATCTGAGAGCACAACTTAACTGATACTTAAGGTCGACTAGATTTGCTGTACCTATAGTTTTGCTATTATTGCTGTACAAAATATATTTCAGTATTCAAGTATTTTTATTATGTTTTAAGTAAGTACCAAATCTCTCCATATAACTTTTTTCACAAGTTACTGCAAGATAATATATAACAAGACATAAAAATATCTACACTTCATCGACTCCTTAGTTTTCCCAGTGCCATTATTTGAGACAGGATCGCGAGCTGCAGATAGCGCGGCGGCAGACATTTTTTGCATCTTTTTTCGTCTGTCTGTTTTTGTTTTGTGTCCACATGCGCTAATACTGAGACGATCGGCTGCCTCGCCCATACAACTGCTATGTTTACGTTTTATCCCTTAATTAACAAGAAAATAGCACAAAATGATAGCAGAATGTATGCTTTATTAGTCTTCGTAGCGAAATCTGACACCGTTGATTATTTTACTTGAAGCATCTGCTGCTAGCAGGTGCTCGCTCGTCCATCTGTTTAGATACCACTATTTTATACGTCAACGTGCAGTTGATGCTCACCGATAAACCCTTTCACAAAACGAGCAATAATTCAGTATGCCAATACAAAATTATATACTTGCGTTATAGGAGAATACAGAACCGAATAAAGTCATCGCGCACAATCGAGCCTGACACACAAATAATTCTTAAAGGATTATTAACTAAAGGAGCAACAAAATTGAACGCGTTAATAGCATCGAGTTGTAATTTACATAAACAATTTTGTACAAACGGCTCCCTGTTGAGTGAACTAACAAATATTACTGGCTAATTATTTTGCTCAACATTACCTCTCGACACTAAGTAGACACGCCGAGTCGCGATACGGTGCTCACCTGCTCATTACGGAATTTCAGCGAGCGATGCGCGTGCGCACGCATGCCCACGTTCCAATTTTAAAATTTTAAACGCATTTCGTCGCTATCTGTCATCGAGAACGAACGCGGCGACTGTATTGGTCCGCGGAGGGATCGATTAAATCTGCCACAGTGCGGTGGCCATTAAAATAAAGTGTCCCTTAATAGTCCCTGATAATGCTGAAATTGAAGAATTTTATTTTTATTTTCACTTACAGCTGTACCCGATAAGGAATGTGTTATCTTATGAAATATCATAATTTGCATACGTTGCTAATGTTGAAAGAAAATTAATCGTCTGCCTGCCTTATTGAGCATTAAGTATTCGGTTTCGGTTATAGAATATTGATAAATAACGTATGTACCTACATACATACCTACGTCTGTAAGTGAACACGCGATATTTCAACCAACATTGTAATAACGGGTAAGGGCTCAGCGGTATGCAATAATTGCAACAGATCTCGACGAAATTACTATTTACTTTATTCATATTATATTACCGATGATAACCCGATGGTTTAGGATATCTTAGAGAAATAATTACCGTGAGTCAAGTCAGAATCAAGTTTAATAATTTCCACGAACGTGTAAGATGTGGAATTTATCATCCGGCGTGGAAGTGGTCAAAGGTCATGTTCAATGGAACGTAAATACACGCTCGTACATTGAATACTTGGCATTCAACTTATTGACTGATATTACACGCTTTACATCGCTTTACATACCGTAGCTGTGGATACAGGGCGGGTTGCGTGACTATTTACATGTTTTACATTTACACTTGTTAGTTCAACTTCGATTGCTTAAATTTCTTTAAACTATCAGCAAGTTCAATGTTCCCGATAAATAGCGCATTACAAAGAGGTACGTAAAAGCAGCAGGGAGGCTCTCAAAGGGCGTATAATGGGCCGGTAATAGGCCAAAACGGGCACAACGCGTGTAAGGCCGGTTAAAGGCCACTTACTACAGCAGCTAATTAGAAGTAACGCACACGTTTACTACTAAGTTTTAGCTTAATGCGCTACTAACGTTTGAGTGGATGTTTGGATGGAAACCTATTTTTTGGGTATTTGTTGAGGCAGGCAGGAACCATACGCACAACGATAGAAATTTTATTTACTGTTGAAGACAATAAGGATACAAAGGCGACCAGATTTCCGAAATCTAAGATCTCTAAAGTGTCTTTAATATGTTATGAATGTTCTGGGTAACGAAAAAGAAAAGAAATATAAGAAATCAATTCAACACCTTCGTTGAAAAATATTTGACTGATTTAAATTTATCATAATAAATATTGACAATATTTACTGTTTTGACTGATTATTACTTTATTTTATTTGAATGTGACATGCAATTAGTTGTGAATTAAACTGTGACTAGTTAGACTTTATTTTAATTGTTGACATTTTATTTTTAATGATTGTTGTATTTTAATTATCATTTTGCAATTTATAAATATTCCAAATTCAAATTATATTGATAATATTTGTATGCCTTCTGGCGGGACATTGTTGGGACATTTTTTTTTTTTGTATAACATCTTTAACCATACCCTATGTTCACAAATAAATATATTATTATTATTATTATTATTATTGACATTTAGATTCAACTAGCATTAGACGCTTCGATCAGTAATGAAGCCTAAATAAACCACACTAACAAAGAATTTGATACATCATTTTCGACATCTTATAAAGATATGCTAGCTAAGTAAAGACTGATTATAGCTATAGGAACAATAGTTGGCACTTAACTCAAAGGTTCCTGGCTTATGAGAACATCTACTCTGGCTACACTTAGCGCATATGGGAGAACTGACCTTGAATAAGGCTATTCCGGACATGGCCTTAGGCATATTTCATAGGAGCAAACCTCATAACATAGAGTTATTACTGGGTCTTATAGATATTTCACATGACTGTAGAATAGAAATATGGCATGTTCCCATAATAGATTCAAGCATTACGTAAGGAGAAAGAAAAAAGAAAATATTAGCAAGACGAAAATGGACAAGTAGGTCTAAATATGATATGAGACTAAGAGAAGGCGGGCTCCATGACAGCAAAAGAAACTGTTACACCCTGAACACTGACAGACTTTCTTGCCAAACAAGAGAAGTTTTTGAAGTCGGTTAAAAACTTCACCATCTTGTCAGTTAGAGTCCATGTCCGTGGAGTTTCTTGCACGTTCTTCTCCATAAAGATCTACGCTTTGGAACGTGCAATTAGCTTCGTTTTTCTAACTGACTGATTTCTTGACAATCCAAACGTGCCTGTGTTTACTTGATTGAACAAAATATTGAATGGCACGTGTCATTGAAACATCTTCAAGATTACCAATTATTTTTCTACAAGAACTGCCAGCTAACATCATACTATCACATCAACTCGACATATCACGTGTGCTATATTCCTCCACAGTATCTAGACACCGAATTCTAACATTGATGGATTTGTTGATTGACAGCTGACGGTATCTGAGTGAGTGATGCTCATATGATGTGCAGAGATATGAGGAAGGTCGTATACTTTGATACTGATAGTGGATGCATTGGAGTATTTACAAGTTTTTTTCACCTTTTTTTTTCTTGTATTGATTTTCCCAATTTTAATTGTCAGCAGTTCGATTTTCGTACAAATATTTGTATAGCCTACAGATAGGTTTTTCTGGTCTGGATGTCTTGTGAATGTGAGTTTACATGTTTGTGAACACACCCATGATGCAGGAGTACTTCCTAGTGTGGGCTAAGCTTAAAAAAAATTTGATCGCTATGCTCAGTAGTAGAAATCCAAAAACCAATATGATTATGCTAATTTCACAGCAGCTTTACAAAAATTGTTAAACCTAAAAGGGAGAGCGATCGAAGTACTTATAAATAAATTCTGTATATTCCACTAGTGTGTGTAAGTTAGCACTTAAACCGAGCTAATGATTATTAATGACGTGGTATAGGCTTAATTTACTAAATACGCAATGTTTTTATTGCTATTTTTTATAGTAATTACCTTTTTACTTGTAACCCACTTATGTGAGCGAGCATGAGTGTACTGCATTAAATTATTTCAAGTTTGTGTCGTTTATATTATATGGTCTATCGTAACTACTAGGATATATTATGAATTTATAGTTTAAGTTTAAAGAAAACCTGCGAACCATTTTGAAAGTGGTTAATCAAACCACTTGGTGGTTGGTGATGGGGAAAGAGCATGATTTCTTGTCGTTATTCGTAAATTGGTGGTGGCTGGGACACCCATATCGAACTTCATTGACCTCTGAAAGTTTCAAAGTGGATGGCATACTTTTTGAACGGTAGTTAGCTAAGAATTTCATTTTTTAGATGGTTTGTTATAAGGGAGTCCAAGTAACTACATCTAGAGGAAATTATAGTCATTTTGCGTTTGGTAATGTTTTCGTTGATAAAAATACTTGCACACCTGGCTAAACCAATTAGCAATCTACCAATTATGATGGCCCTCGTCATAATCTTAATTGGCTAGTATCCATTACTTACTAGACAATTTTACGAATGACCACGTTCATGAAAACATTCGGCTATCTCACAAAACACATAAAAAATTCAACTCATTATCTCCATTACATACTTTAAAATATCGTAAAAAAGAAATAAAAGTTTAATATTTCTAATTAACAACTGGCCGGTAAGATAAAACTACCAGCAACAACCTATTAAAATAAATGTTACCATGTGGAAAAAACTATCGTGCAAAATATGACAGACGGCTGTACTGAATGTATGTTATACTTATAACTGTAAGTTCATTTGGTGGCGATAACATAGGAAATTTACGACTTCCCTTCAGCGGGGTTGCCAGACGGAGTAGGATTTTGGATAAATTATTGTAATATGACGCGACCTTGGTAGACTCAGGGTGGTACCAACTAGAATAGAGGGCCTTGAACAAGCCTTGTCTGAGGCCCGTCAATTAGCACAACTATTCGATATGTTAGTAACTGCTGGGGTTAATTTTAATAATGACAATTCTTGTTTGGGAAAGGAAATTGCATTCTTCAACGTTTTGTATTTGTGAAGTCCGTTAAATATTTTTTGTTAAATGTATTTTATTCACCATTTTCCTTATACATAAATCTAAACTAATATAAACACAAAATTATAATCAGTCAAAGTTTGAATATTAAATTTTTACGACAAACTATTTTAATAAAACATGGTACTCTACGGCTTTTTCGAGTCTCACAAGTTTGGCTCGCTCATAAAAATTGCAACGCGCTCACAACTAACGTGCCGAAATGAACCAAACAAAAACACAGCTCATGCCAATTCATTAAAACTTTCCCGCTGATGACCTCCGTCGCAACACCTACTATTTATACCGGGATGGTAGAATTTTCTCCCGACTGGCAACACTAACGGCGCGACAACGAGCCAAAGTTAGATTGCAAGAGGCCATAACCCCGCTCCTCCACTTCAATCTCCCCTATAAGATGAGAGGTGTTTGCGAGATGGCGGCTAGAATTTTTTTCTTGACGCGGATAATCTAATTTGGGTAGTAAATGTTTTTATTAATAAATAAGGCGGGGATGAAAGGCGACGTGATGTCTTGAATGTGTACGATAAAGGAGAGATGCTTCGTGAACTTTGGTCCTAAGATACGTAAAGGGTCGAAAACTCGGAAACTTTGAACGGGCAAATTAATTCTTAAGTAATTTTGATACTGAAATCCTTACTGCTTTGCGTCATCGATAACTTTGGGTCCTAAAGGGGCCACAGTAATGGGCCTTTGGCTTTTGTTATGAAGTAGATGGCAATGACATCGTTCTGTAGCATCAGTGCCAAGCTTGAATGAATTAGCATCACTTTGGTGTGAAAACCGTTCGGTTTTGCAGGTGGACTTAAGACCTGATCACATTAGCGTTTTTTGAATAGTATCTGTAGAAGCAAGGATATTGAGTAAAGCAGTCAACCTCAGCAATCTACTAAACGGTGATTATGAACTCCACCAGTTTTTTTACCTATTGTAATTCAAGTGAACGCCTAACTTGGTTCTTAATTACACTGTAAAAACCTCCCTAGGATTTTACTATGTCTATCTTCCCAAACATACATATCTGTCACCCTGTACATTGTAAGTTCATGTAGAAGAAACTAAATTATCTAGTTACCTACGAAAGTTTCTCACGAGGTCTCGATACTGATTTATTGATTGTCAGAATCAAAAGTTAGCATCGTACTGGACACATCTTGTATCTAGACATGTATCTCGGATTCGCGATGTATACCGACGAGTTCTTCGTGTATTCTCTGGACAAGTTTAAGGACTAGCTCTTAGATAAGAATGGGCGTTAAATCTGCAGGTGTTTCAGTTTTGTACCTTTTTTGTTTCATGTTTGCTGTGTTTTTGTTACTTGGGTTCAGTCATTTCTTAAAGAAGTTTTTGGCACGTTGCAAAAACTTTACCAGTTTTTTACTGTTTTTATTTTTAGGTGGGATGTCATCCAATGACTTCTCTAGAAGGACATGTCAGATTTTCACTGACTAAAATCCACTCCTGTGTTTGTTCTTTGCCTTGCTTTTCAGTACACCAGGGTTCTCTTTCGGCCAACCTATGGCCCCAGTAGGCTTCGATTCTGCTGGGCTCCTACGGTTTTGCTGACATCTCTTTGAGGTGCGCGTGGAACACTTATCATCTTCATTTCTGTCCAGAGCCGCAGAGTCACCCACTGCAGGATAAATGTGTCTATTTTGTTTCTACTATACTTCCCGGTAACTTATATTACTCAAATTAATACAATTTCGGTAGGTAGCAAGTACATACATTTTCATATTGTTTCATGTCTTTTAAAATTCAAGGTATTATTTCTTTTGTTTCCAAATTGACATCAAATCTTTTTGAATAGTTCGTCAGGTTTCAAAGCAAGAAGGATCAAGCGTATATTGACACACTGGTTCCAATGTAGACCTCATCCATCAGGCAAGATCGAAGCCAAAAACCGATTCCTCAGAAAAAAAAAAAACTTTAATAAACATAAAAATAACTTTAATAAATTATTATAAATAAAATACCATCAAAGTTCCCACGTATTGTACCACGGTAGCAGTAAGCGGACCGTATTTCATACTAAATGGTGAAGCTACGTTTTGATACAGGCAGCGCCATCTAGGAGTACGAAAACCAACTAACAGTTATGTTGCGCCGAAAACATTAGTTTCATAGGTAGTTTGTTTTGGGAATAACTATTGAATGAAAGTAGTAATAGTATAATCATAGAACTGAAAAAAATACCTTCAGTTTTGTGGAATAGAGAGGAATCCTGAGGTAGCACACTAAAACACATAAACACCAAAATTTGGAAAAATGCATTAAAACCTTAACTAATTAGATACTCTAAACTGCAAGCAGGCAACAAAATGTAAGCTGGTACTTTTGATTGACCCTGTTGGTCCTTCGAGCAAAAGAAAAAAAATCATGATCATTCTTGTAGGCAAAAATCTGCAAGCATATTTTATTTATTCATGTTTAATTAAGCGAATCGTGGCTGGATGGCCATTGTCCGACTTACCTGCTCGATTTAAATCGCCCGCAACCGGTTACCGGCCCGTCTACCGACTTTTATTTTCAACAAAATTTATTTACCAAAATATCACGACACAAATCATTCATCACATAAATAATACCCTCAAAATATCATCTTCTAAAATATCCTTCACACTTCTTTCCACTTTTACACAATGTTTTAATAGTTTACAGAAGTATTTTTTTTATTTTTGGTCAACATCAACAACACCGGTACCAGCCATCTTGTTTTTGACAGACATTCTTAATCGTCGTGAAATATGGAAAAGGTATACCTACATACAGCCTAGTTCAAGTTTCGTTCATTCCGTTTCGATTACATATCGCATTGGCGACGTTCGGAATTCGCGCCGCGCGTACTTATCATAGAGCGCGGGCCGCGCGTCTGCTGCCGAAGCTAACGTTGTCCGTCAAACACCGGGGGCGGGCCAAAGGGACGGGCCTCGGAATATATTCGGCTAACTTCGGAGCGCACCTCTCACTCTGTAGATCGCGAAGTGAGCTGAGTCACAAACAGACAATACGCTCACGTAGTGTTGTTTTATTTCGTGTTTCTGCAAAAACAACGACTGGTAAGTGATTTTGTAATCATATTTTAGCGTTTAATGTGTCTGTGTTCATTAATAAAAACGTTCATTGCGAAATGACAAGATACAACGTCAAACGAGATTGTGTTATTATTCACCTAGCGTCTGTACTTTTTAAGTGTTTTTAACAAACTTCTCAACCATGTTTAACCACACCAAAACTTCAGTGATACTTAGAAAATTATTCTGGTTTATAATTAGCACTTAAATGTGTTTGTAAAGGGAATTTTAAAAAGTTGTGTTGAAAAATATTTAACATAACCTCCAAGTGTCATTTGCATTCCTTCCATTGCTCAATAGATGGCGCTGTGTGCGGGAGGCGGAGCTAACTAACTACCACACTAGCTGGACGTATGTCATTTGCGATAATTGAAGGTTAGTTCAGTATTGTCGAAAATTTTAGATAAGCTTTGTTTATTTTATGATCACCCCCGTTCACCCCCTTTGGGTTGTAAATATGGGGTTCTGGATTGGCAGGCAAGTATTTTTAATCCCTCTATTTACTGGTTATAAAATATTAGATAAGTTTTTGTTTTAATGAAATACAGTCTACGCCATAACTTTTGTATTTAATTTTTTGTCATAAATTATATTTCTACCTCTAAATAAGTTTAATGTTGCTATTTATTGCTGTTATCATATTTTCCTTGAGTAATAGTATTAAGAAAATAATTTACAAGAACAATGTTGACATGAATTTATGGATTTGGTGCATTTTGTTGAAAAAAGGAACTTTGTAGTACATTTCACTTGTTCGTTGTCAGGCATGAGACGTGGAGAGTGCGTACAACGCTGATCCACTGCGTCTTTGTAGCGTCGTCAAAGAAAAATAAGTTGTAAAAAATGTATAACGCTCCTTTTTTGAAGTGTTAACATTTTTTTATTATAAATTACTCTATCTTTATAACTAGTTATTTGTTCACAATCGGTTTCGATATAGATAAGGATATGATGAAATTAATAAAAAAATATATATATATTTTTGATAGCCTTTCTGATGTATGTCATTTTGGAACAAATTCATCTATATCCCGGATGTCTTAACATACAATAAAAAAAACTGAAATAAACCTGATTTCTTTCTTTTTTTTACCAATCAGAGGTCACGTGTCACCAGTCCCGCAGGTAGACCTAAACATCTTGATACCAAAAATAGAAATTATTATACTACTTAAACAAAAAACTGTCGGTGCCTTGCGGACCGTCCAAGGCGTTGTTGGGGGCCGTCTCTTGACAGATTTATAGCGTGCGTGGCTGTTACTCGTACGCACTCTGTCCCCCCTGCCCCTCTCCCCCCTGCATGTACCCCGCGCCCTTCGCGACCCGCACGCCATCCCCTTCTCACGAAAATTAAATCGTTCCATATTTGAAATTCTTTTAAATCCCACGCCGATTGAATTTTTGTTCCTTTTTTCCATTTTTGATATCTTTTTATTTATGACACCTGAGTTTTGTCGGTGACTGTCTGGTGACGTTGAGAGCTCTTCCTACATATTTATTAGCGTTCTTTTTTTGTTTTTTTTTACAAAATATCTTAAACCATTCATTATTGTTTGTTATGTAGATGGTAGCGATAGAGTGCACTAGTTATGTTTTTTTTAAAGATGGTGTTTTACCGCACTTTTTAAATACTCACTAACCTATAGAAGTATTTAAAAAGAAGGTATGGTAAAACATTAATTAACATAATCCTGTCGCCTCAAAACTATCACTTCGGAGTTCGCATCCTTTTAAAAGCAAATTATCCCTAACAAGATTTATGACTAACCGATCCGGCTTTCTTACTCGAAAAAAACCCGACTTTTTTTCTAATGAAAGCAAAAACTTAAAATTTACGATCGTCACAAACAATGATAGTAATGCATCACTCGTCATAATGGACAGATTACGTCTGTCTGAACTCGACAGATTTACGAGTTGTTGCATAATAGCTAACTGTTCAAGTACAAAAAAAAAAACGTTGCATTCATTCAAACATTCATAGAAACGGTTTTAGTAATTATAATTTGAAATTAGAATACAAGTAACGGTAAGTAGGTTCGGGTTTTGAAATTAGAATTCGATAAAGCAGCTAGTTTCATGTTTGTGTCTATTGGAAAAGCTTTTCATTTTTTACAACAAAAGTAAGTTAACTGAGTATACAGAGAAACCTAACTAGGTGAACCCATTTAACTAAATGGCATATAAGCATAATCAGCCTTTTAATGTTCCCACTGCTGGGAATCGGGCCTACTCTCTAGGAGAGGGAATGGGCGGTAATCCACCAATCGGGCCCAGTGCGGGTTGGTTAATGTACTCGCTAACCGCAATAGTGCGGGTTGGTTTCCCACGATGTTTTCCTTCACCGTTTTAAGAGCAGTGGTGATGAAATAAATTACACCAAGTAATGCGCCTGGCTGAGTTAGAACCCACGACCTATAACTCGTAAGGCTCCGCCGTTACTACTCGGCCACCACTGCTCTCAGTCGGGGCCGTTACCACTCGGCCACCACTGCTCTTAGTCGGGGCCGTTACCACTCGGCCACCACTGCTCTCAGTCGGGGCCGTTACCACTCGGCCACCACTGCTCTTAGTCGGGGCCGTTACCACTCGGCCACCACTGCTCTTAGTCGGGGCCGTTACCACTCGGCCACCACTGCTCTTAGTCGGGGCCGTTACCACTCGGCCACCACTGCTCTTAGTCGGGGCCGTTACCACTCGGCCACCACTGCTCTTAGTCGGGGCCGTTACCACTCGGCCACCACTGCTCTTAGTCGGGGCCGTTACCACTCGGCCACCACTGCTCTTAGTCGGGGCCGTTACCACTCGGCCACCACTGCTCTTAGTCGGGGCCGTTACCACTCGGCCACCACTGCTCTTAGTCGGGGCCGTTACCACTCGGCCACCACTGCTCTTAGTCGGGGCCGTTACCACTCGGCCACCACACCATGTCTCCTGTCACCATCAACATGTCTGACTTTAATGAGAACTTTATACGGTATTCCCAAATGTCCTTTCTTTAGTATTGTTCATCAAGTCGTTGAGCTCCTTAATAGTCCTGAGTTGATCTATACGAATATTAACAAATGCTTGAACTGACTTGACAGTTCCACTCAGATCTTTGTGGTTCTTTTGTCAGAAGACCTTTCTCCGACATTAATCTGCATGGTTCTCAGATGATTTGGTCATTACATGTTTACTTTATGGGTTTGTTTTTGTGTTTCTTCTCAGAGTAGTCAGCTAGGAAACACAGGCTTCATCTAGTTTAAATTGACAAAAAATATGACGTGTAAAAGTATTTTGTTTTTTAAGGTATTTGTAAAATAAATATCATTTATCTAGCTTCAGATAGTTTGCGATACGTTTGTATGCAAACATACGAATTTCTAAGCTCTTTGTAAATTGGATGAATGCCCTTTAAAACTGAAAAGTCTCTACAAGTGATAATAATAATCCTAGGTCCCGTAAACTGTCAGTTATTTAGGTTTCACTATATTGTCAAAATTTTACCTTTACCTGATTTTAATAAATTTAGGTAAACCAAAAGCAATTTAGAATTAATTCAGTCACCATTCAAACTTAAAAAATATGTCAAATTTTACTAAGTTATTAAAGGTTTTCCCTGTGGAGATAGTGCCTGTAAAATGATGACGAGACTTTATTCGATGAATTGATATACCTAGAAGACAATGATTCGCCACAGGTCGATTTCAAAGATAAATCTTTGAGATTTATTGATTCGTTTCTACGAATCTTTATGTAATTTATGCTTAGTTTTTTGTTGTTTCTTTTAATATTAAATTAGATGTTTAGATAGAAGACTCAGGCAAAGAACAAAGCTAGAAACTTTTAAAATTTAAGAAATGTTGTTTACCTTGCCTTGAGACGAGGGAGCCTCATTAGACGTGTTTTTTGAACAAACCAGAAGCTTGACTTGCTTAGGCAAGTACCTACACCTATGTACCTACATATTACATTACCTAGTATTGTCTGTCTTTAATTAAGCTTGGAATTTCGATATCCTATTTCGTGCTGTTAACTTTTTAGGAGAATATTTAAGGAGTGGAATTTCCTGCCGGAGTCGTTTTTTCCTGTTAGCTACAACCTGGGGTCTTTAAATCAAGAGTGAATAGATTACTTCTGGGCAAGTGTGGGGTGTAAGAAAAGGGTCAAGCACGAACCTATCAATCAACAGTAAAAAATCGTACCTACATTTAATTAGTTCTTATGAGAACTCTCATTACATCACTTTTAAGCCTTATCACCAAAAATATACCTACGTCTTCAACATAAACAATTGAACATCCCTAAATCAAAAACAATACAACATTTTATAAAAATTACAAAAATCGAATAAATCATTATGGCCGTCACATACCCTACCATATACAGGTTGTTCAAAAACAAACGCACATTTATTTAGATACATATTAAGCTAATTAATAATAAATCCAGTGTCCCGGATTACGGTGACGCGGCGGGACAAATGTTTCCGGTCGCACACGGAATGGCTTTTATTTATTTTTATTATTTTTATTTACGAAATAAAAATTTATGGTCGTCGAGACCGCCTTCCGTGAGATTTAGCGAGTGTGTCATAGACTCGGGGAGCTGAAAACTCGATCTGAATTGAATTATGTACGTTTTTAATGGTTTCGCGGTTCGTACATCGAAAAAGGTTGTGGTAATGTATTGACGGGATTGTGTTTGTGTGATTTAAATTCATATTATCAGCAGACAAGAGAATTTTAGCTTGCGCTTATATATTTTTTTCCTGTTTCTGTCTGGCATATTTTTATTTTGGATTTCTGTTATATGCACTCTTCAAATGAAATTTTAAATCTAGAATCTTTTAAGAATCTATAATAACAATGTTAAATATATAAAATTTTGAATAAATAAAATATAACCAAGTTTCACACCCAATTTGTCTCAAAATTTATTAGAAAAATATACTATCAAATCGTCGTATTTGCAATATTATTTATTTGGTAATTTATGTACATATACAACTAAAAATAGATAAAAAAAGACATAAATATGCTGCTTATTTTCAAAGATTTTTTTTTCTAGACTGCGTCAAGAGAAATGAGTAAGTGATATAGATACAGTGTGTATAAAATAGGTTAGAAATATTTTAAATTTATTGTAATAACTAAACCATACACATAAATAAACTAAATTAAATAAATACACGTCATTCATTTATTATCATTCATCTTTCATTTAACATTATGGGACAGTAGAAAGGCCTATAAATATACATTTTAACCCGGTCAATTTAGACATCCGAGGTTATAAAAAATCGCACCCAGCTGAAAATAGGCAGGATTGTTCAAAACACCATCATAAATGAAATCTAAAAAGTCCTCATCGATTCGACATCTGGAAAAAAAATACTCGGGGTAAGTTCTCAAAAAATAGTTTTTAGCGATTTTCAGCAAAATGGTAAGTTTTGTCATAAAATTACTTCAGACAAAAATTGTAAATCAGATAATCGTCTACAAAAATGTCTAAATACTTTTTTCCTAAGAGCTACCCTTTTTCAGATATAATGATTCAAAAAGTTGAAAGAGATAATCGTCATAATATGCACACGTTTTCACTCCACCTTTGAGGAAGTGTACTTTGCGCATTTTTAAGGTTCCGTACCTCAAAAGAAAAAATCGAACATTCGATTATAGGAACACTTTGTTGTCCGCTTGTCTGTCAAGAAGTTTTATATTAGGAACGCGTGGAGGTATCGAGTTGAAATTAAAACCATATACTCAGGCCTGCAGTACCTTGAAGCTGTGAAAAATCAAACTTGTAGTTAATGAAAAAGTTTTCCGTTGTCCTAGATTCCCGAAATTGGCGAAAAAAAAACGTGTGCAATTGCTTTTTGATTTTAGAAAAAATACTGTATAGCTAGTGTTTCCACCTTTTTTCGTTTTAATATTTAAGGAAGTCGATACTACCAGTTAGCAACCATGCACCTTTTCCAGTTTCAATGATGCAGTTCGTTCATTCAAGTTTTTGTTACTAAATATGTATTAGACAGAAAAAAAAATTACAATTCATCGACACGAAAAAAAGAAGAAGTTTTAGAAAAGTGGGTAGTTCAGCGTAAATCATTAAAGAGTGTGTTGTAAAAAAAAAATCAGGAACCAGGAAACTTCATGACTATGTAACCATAACGTCAGATATAAAATACAGCTTGAAGTTCCGCTGACCTTAAAGTAAATAGACTCGTAAGTAACTTACAACACGTCTAATGATTAATTTCCGACACCAGTTCACAAATGTAACGCCATTTACTTTCCTTACCTTCTTAATATAGTCAAACAGCTATTGTTAAATTACATGAAACAATCAGCTTGTTAAACAGAGAAAGAAACACTATCTCCTTCAATTTATCTGCAGCCGTACGCTAGGCGGACAAACACACATGCACGCAAACAATAACTTGTAATACAAGGCTGCGTACAAATTTAGTTATACACCCACTCGCGACCGACACGATTATTTATAATAAAACCCTTTTTTATACGATTTTGTTTCCGATTCAACATAAATAAGATATGTTATTTAAAGTCAATATATCACTTGACAGGTGGTAGGCAGCCATTTTTATTTTTACACACTAATTAATACTTAACAGCTTTCAGAATAAGGGTGTTTTTCACGTGGCATGTGCATATGCTCGGGACGGGCAGACGTTTCATAAGATTTATACATATATCAAAGTAAGGCTTTGTGTGAATGTAGTGAGAGATTTTAATCAACGTCCGAAGGGGCCCGGTTCGATTCCCGGCTCGTACACTCGTACAGGACGGTTGATGCGATTAATTGAGTTTAAACGATTAATTAACGATTTCTTCATACAGATGTGTATCAGTTTCTTGAAGACGAGACTTATTTTTGAGTGAAAATTAAAATGTCCGAATGTATTTGTAAGTTGCAATGTATTTAATACTTTTACGAATTGCTTCTGACTTGTTAACTGTAATAAATAAATCTTTTTTTAAATTTATTTTATGTTTCGGCGTCCATTTTTATTCACTGGACAATCCATTGAACTAAGTGGGCAATACGTCGATAAACAAAGTACAGGCAAACGTCCTTAAGGTCGTGTAGGTGACGTCATACTGGCAGACATCTTGGATGAAAACGAAATAACAATGTTTAATATTAATAATGAAATGAACCACCCTGTAGGTATATAAAACACGGCCACTAATCACAGGATATCGTCCACATAATAGCTCCAGGAACAACATTACCGCAGTAATGATGATGTAATTCATTGTAATAATTGTGATATAGTGGCCAGCGACCACACCAACTTATTGAATACGAAACGGTTGTAATAAAACATCGAACAGGCGTTAAAAGTATATATTTTCCAATAATAGATATAAGCAGTAGAAATATCATAAACAATTTTGCAATCAGTTGAATTCTAATCCAGGCACAAGTCCTTAATAAAAGTATTTTACCCACTGCCAGATTACATAGAAGGCTATTGACTCCAAGCAAAAGATCTTTCGTAATCCATGTAATATTTATGCGGAAACTGTACCAACTACATATTTATATTACTTGTAATCATAAAATAACCGCCTTATTCGAAGCCAATGTGACTACTAACGCCATCTAGTGTGGCAATATAAAAACTAATGAGTCCTTATTCGCTAGAGTTGAGCTATAAATTAGTCTGTTAGTATTGTTGGGTTAAATAGTCGAGGGCGTATTTTTGGCTTTATTTTTTATTTTTTTTGTAAATAGTTTTGTCAGTAGTGATGGGGCTTCGTTGGGGCAGCGAAGTGTTAGTGAGGCGCGTTGCGTCGGCGGCTGACGCGGCGGCGGCGGCGAGCGCTAATCGATGCGCGCCACTGCGCTGTCTTCCGACGGCGGCCATTACGCACCTTTATGGCCACCCAGCCCCCGTCCCCGCGCCGCTCTAAGGCGGCACATGACGAATCAATATGCCGCCAACCGACTCAACACTTATTTATTTGACACGATTTATTAGCCGAATGCCTGTAAACTTTTATGCGCCCCTCTGTTCTCATCCCCCCACCCCGGCCCGCGAGGGATGCTTTATGATGGACACAGCAGTGATAAAATTCTATGTTTCGGCTGCCGTCTACTTTTATTGGGAATCGGAACAGATGTCTGGATGAGACTAGAGGGAGCGAAATTACTATTCGAACGCCGAATAGTAAACGTTCCTCCCGTGTTGCTTTTAAAGAGGTAACCATCTAAGCAATAACAATTTCTTTTTACAATTCGCTTCATTAATTACCATTTTATTTTGCCGGGCGGTGCAATTAACATTAGTTACTTTTTTACCGTCGCAAGCGCTCAGCGACCGCGGTGTAGAGACAAAATGTCGGCAGGAAATGTGTAATTTTTTCACAAATATTGCGGAAGGAAGACGCTGGCTTCCTCTGGGCTGTTTAGATGGTTTTTATGCTAATCGTGGAGATTTGCTGGGTTTTCTTTTAGTGCGACAATTATTCACGGTGTGCGGTCGCAGCTCGCCCTTTAAGAAATTAGCGCTAGGGAGACCACGCGACCAATAAGCGCGGGAACCCACTGTCCCTTCCACTTACCATTTTACATTTAATCGTCGGTGTACTTATCCAGAAAAATATACAGGAACCTACAAAGAAATCATTTCCGTTTAAAGAAACTTTTTTTCTTAAAAGACAGCGCACAAACAACTTGTAATATGTGGCTGTCAACTAAGTAAATGAATTGTGAATGATGTGGAAACGAATAAAAAATAATTATGTAGCATAATTTTTTGCACAGAATTGAAATTAATTGCTCAATCTTACACGTTAGGTAATTTTCATATTTAAACACTATTCCTATTCAAATGGTAATAAACCCTTTTCTTAAAGTTACATTTATGGAATACAATAAAAAAAAAATAAGAAACTACAAACCGTACAAGGACTTGTAAACTACATTATTAGTGATGAAGCCCCATAAATCATTAATTACAAGTAAACAAGTAGAAAATTACACATTCCACATTACCAACCCTCCGAACATACGTAAGAATGCCCCATAAGAACTTTATTTACAAACGCACAAACACTGCAACGCTGGCAACATTAGCTAACGCCGCACTTATTTTTTATGTCCCCAACGAATACTAAGCATGGTCGCCGTAAGTTTTAATGGACGATATACATGCATAACTGTGCTTTTACGAGTAGGTTAGGACAAAGCTAACGACTTAGCACCAATAAATTAATTAGTCGATAAACACGAGCCCACCGGTGCCTCCTCAAACGGAAACGTGTACTTTAATTAAAAATGACCATCCCGTAATGACCTTTGGGTGTTAGATAAAAAATTATCCATGCAAATGATGCCGTAAATATTTTTTGTTTGTTTGTCGCGTGACATTTAATCTAACACTCCTCATGTAGACCCAGCACTGGATTTTTTCCCCTCGCAAATTAATGAAGATTCGTATAAAACACTGCCCGTTCGACGCAGTCGTCATATGGTAAGTATGTAATTATTTACACCGCGTTGAGCTCGTATCGTGTCCAAACTCAATATTTCACTTAATGGAACTTATAAACGAGTCGATTACTATTGGGGAACTAAATGAATCGATTTATATCGATTAAAATTTAACAGCAATTAATACAATAATCGATTATAAACATCGTGCGTAATTACTAATTAGTACCAAAATTCGAATTATGAACAGTTGAAAGGAATTCTGTTTTATAGTAGCAATAGATTATTTTGTAAGAATTTTATAACCGAAAGGTGCTTTAAAATTCTCATCACCGTCTTCCAGAACGTCGCTGTCCCTTTGATATTGATAAAAATGTTTCCAGCAGAAGCTGTTTACGTCAAATGAAAGTCGAAAATATAAGAACAGGAAGTGTTTTATAGACCCATTGACCTACATCTTATTTTATTCCGCCAATGACGATGCCAAATGTATTTGATGAAATGTTCGAAACGAATGAGCAAGAAAGCATTTGAGTGGAGTCGAGACCTTTGTACAAGCTCGGTGTTATGAAGGCGCGTGTCGTGTGCATGTAAATGTAAAACAATTTCATCTACCCGCTTGTGAACGACGGACGGGAGAGCCCGTGAGCCGTTCCGTTTCACACGTCGACATTGTAACTCCACCCGCTCCGTTCCATACTCGAATGCATAACAGACAAACAGGCTAATCCCGGCGTTATCGTAAATTGTCAGTTTATGACGTGCGGAACGGCCGCGGGGCCGGGGGGGGGGGGCGCGGGGCAAGGGGAAGAGTTTTCTAATTTCGCCCCCTGCGCCCGTTTTGATGCGCTAATTCGTGTAAGCAGTTTCTGAACGTGCTTGTTTCGAGTTCACTTCAATTTGCCAACGACGAGTTTGCCAGTCAGCCGCTCTTACTCGCCCACGATTAAGGTCGGGATTGAAGGGACTACTCGTCTGCATTACTTTGCAAGGTTATCGTCGGCTTTTACATAGAGTTGCGCAATTTACATACATTTGTTTGTTCGGTTTTTAAATTGGGGAATTAACTGTGTTAATCGCGATGTTGTTTTGCTGAAGGCCCCCCCTAGCAAGTTTCAAAGTTATGTTACTCGTACCTATACGCATAATGTTATTTATTTATCGTATTCCATAAAAGACGGACGGACGGTCAGTTAATATTACATTACAACAGAACATATCAAAGCGCGGCGCGCGATGGGATCTCGAGCTGCGCGGGCGCATCAGCAATTAATACTCTTCATTTAATCGATTCCTTCAATTATTCCACCTTGATATATGTTAATCCTTTTCGGTCTCGGCCTCCCCGGGATATTGTTGGCTATAATTACGTGGGAGGCGACCTCTATTGACAAGTATTGATGTTTTTAATCTGATGTTAGGATAAGACGTTAGTATGCGTTCGTCCGTCCGTCCGTCCGTTGATTTGTGGCCGGCCGGCTCATTGCCTCGTAATTATTGGATTTCGGCGCGATATTTATTGGCATTTCTTCTCACAGTCGCCTTGATTTATCATTGGGCTGTCACACGGCAGAGAATTATTGCGATGCGTGCCCGTCCAGGGAGAGCGTTCCGTAATCGAAGTGGTTTTTTTTTCGTTTATTAACGCTGAATCCCCGAAGGTACATCCAATACGTCATATTTCAATACGTTACGCGTTAGGACACATGATCACCTCCATTAAGGCGCGTCTTCTCCCGACGGATTAGCGCCGTCAGTGCGGCTCGACTGCTCGAGTAATGAGATGGCGAAAAATATTGGAAATAACACGCGACAATAATAAACGTATAATAGGGGAACGCTCCGTACGCAGCTGCGGCCCGCAGACGCTAGGGGCGCTACCGGCGCGCTTTATCGCTCATCGATGATTAAAACCGAGTTAAATCGATTAATGTATTTTAGTCGATTAATTTTATTCGACAATAAAATTTTTATGGTTGCTGAAAAATTGATACTTTATTTATATTTTAGTTTTACAACTTTATAATGATGTTAGAAACAAGTTTGGTCATAGATTTATTAATAGGAACAACATCAAAATAACGCTTTATTTCACGGAGGTGATAAAACTAGGCCGTGATTAACGACTCAATTAAAGTTATTTATAACTTATTAATTTATAACACGAGCTTTGCTAACACCTCTTTGATTAAGTGGATAGGTACAAAAGATTCCTTTCGAAAATTTAAAAGGTAAATTATAATATTTCAATTCCTTTGCAATTCTACCACCCAGTAGGTTAACTAACTCTGCTTCATTTCAGTTTACAGATGGCCCGCGGTAATCCGACAAACATTTTGCAAAAATTAAAGACGTTTTTACGTTATTATTATTACGTCTTAGGTACACCCACACTCACACAAAAATTGACTAACCTTATTGATGTCAATCAATCGCATTTTCTTATACAGGGGCTGGATTTTCGCTAGTCAACTGTATCTACCTAATTCAAAATAAATGTCTTTTAGACTAAACTAAGTTTGCTTGCGTCTACCGCTATGAAAATGCGATGTTGAGAAGTTTTCAAATATGTAATCTTACTGTTAAAATACAATAAACTATTATTAGCACTGTATCAGTCGTATTTGCATCAGTTCAGTGAGATAAAATCCACAACTCACAGCCTCAATTACAGCGAGTTCTATAATTAAAAACTACTAACGCCATCTATTTTCAAAATGGCGAACTAATTTATTATCATAGTCGTAAAACAAAGCACTATCCACTGCGACACAGAAACACAAAAAGTAGTCCTTATTAAAATGTATAAGAAGAAATAATAACACGTCTTTCACGCGACTTAATTGACTATAAAGTAGCTTGCATTTTCCCGCTCTAGAAATGGCGTTCGCGCCAAAATGATGGATTAACGTCACACGAGTATTTTCTTTTTAAAAACGCAAACAAGAGCTCGCCGGCAAAATTGCATCCAGCTAATATTCCCTTGCCAATCATGTTGTTCAGTCAATTTTCAATTTTCCCGTTAATAAGGACGTCAAGTCCCGTCTCGAACAATATCAACCGTTTTTATTGAAGCATAACAGTGTTACGAATATGGAAGAATACAATTTTCATTTATAAAGGAATTTTGTTTTAGCTAATTGGTTTTAATTAGAAGTCTAGGTTTTCTGGAGAGTTAATTGGGGATCAGCTTAATTATCTTAGCGGTACCTAGGAGGATCGTTGACGGAGTAAGCAGAGACGTTTAATTAAGTAATTAGCTAATAACGGATACCTAATTTAAATATTGCGTAAATAACACCTTTTTCTTGCTTAGAAAATATTTTTACAGTATCATTTAAAAAAAATACATTAGATAAAAAATAACACAATGGCGTTTTTTCTAATCACTATCAATTCGCTGATAAGGTTGATAATAATATTTATCCAAAGACAACCAAATAAACGACATTGAAAAAAATACGAGTCGTAAAATTCAGCTCCACCAATAGAACAACTATTTCGACACGGCTATCACGAAGCAGAGTGGCGCAGTGGAAGCGTGCTGGGCCCATAACCCAGAGGTCCGTGGATCGAAACCACGCTCTGCTAGAAAACACTTTTTGCTTTTTATTTTTTCTGTAATCAATTTTTTTAAATTCTTTTTAAAATTTTATGTTTTAAAACCGATTTTTACTGAACTTACGACTGTTTGAAAGTATTTAAACCATTTGCTTACTGGCGCCATCTACATTATTACTTATGTACTTACATAGCCAAGTAATACTGATTTCTAACATCTTGTTACAAAAATATCAGTTCTATTCTCCTTTCTTGTCCCATCTAACTTCTTTAATAAATTTTTCTTCAACAACTTCAAGACTAAACTTGTAATTTAAAATGTAGGGTGACCAACATTCTTTAAAAAACCAACACATTATTTTTTCGAATAAAAATTAAAACACTGTGTAAGTTTATTACTCCGTGAAGGCTGTAAAATCCAAACATAAGAAACTCATAGACGTATCAAGTCCATTAGCCGACCGTCACAGGAGATTTATGTTTAATTGAAATCGTCGAGTTTATTGTGGTGTATTGATTTATTCGATTTATTCGAAGCGTTCGGCCGATAGCGGTGCACTTTCAATTGCCATCGCTCACGGCTACGGTCTCAATAACAATAGACATTGTTTGATTACGTGTTTAAAAGTTGTCTGTTTGTTTTTGTTGATTTTAAACGGTGGGTGAACGTATTGTACCGGAGACTCGTGGCCATTGATGGCTTAATTATTTCGCTGTTGTTTTTGTGGCTTTTATAGAATTTTGATATGATGTGAACAATCTATGAAACATCGTTGCTTTTATAAAGTACTTTTTATAAATAAGTGGCGAAGTTAACTTATTGTTTCAAAGGAAAATATTGTGACTATTCTAAATCACTCACTAAGACGTAACAGTCTAACAGTCTAAGATAAATTAATAACCACAAACCATTTTACAAAATACGCAAGCTATAAGAGCTAAGAGGCTTATAATTACTGCTTCGTCAATAGGTCTGGCGTATCGCGTGTCCACGGTATCGAGTATTAATTCCCTTCAAAGTGAATGGGCAACATAACTCATTCGTTTATTTGGCATTTTAATTCATACATCTACGTAGATATTGATGTCGTGTGCGACTGTAATTCAATCTTTGTGTTTCGCAACCAACAGTCCCTTGATAATCTCATACTAAAAGCAATAATTTATTCACTACCAACGTATACACACCGCGTATCTATATATTGACATCTCTTTATTACTCCTACATGAATAATATTATTATGAATCCTTACACGCATAAACAGAAAAACAAAATGCTACTGCCTCGCGAAATACACGCTTAACACAACACAATAACGTCTAAAATAAACAAAACCTAACTGTAGGTCAAGTCAAGAATAAACGGACGCATACATTTCCACAAATCCGTGTCAAGAATCGAAGTGGAGTTTAAAAAAAGGAGCTATCCTACTGACACGAAGCTTTAATAAATAATTCCTTTTCACATGTTATTATTTATTGGACGCCACGCAAGCCAGCCTCCGACGGGACTATAACGATGACGAATACGAGATACGTTTGTAAAAAACCCTTTTGAGTCTTGACGCGTGATATATTCCTGTGCACGAGTGTTATAAAGAACGCGGCGGGGTGCGCGCGCGCCGAGCGCTGATTGGCCCGCGTAATGACTCCATGCGCGGACGTTCCGTTTTCGAAGTACGACTGTGACGTAGACTAATGACTGCTGTATGGTAAACCAATGACGGATAGGCACCTCTGAACCTATTGTGTATGTGGTATATAGGAGTTGCGCCGGCGTTGAAATATTATGTCGATTTGCCAGTTCTGCGCACAACGGCTAGCTCAAGACTAATTCTAGGTCATAATTTATAGCAAAAAAGATAGAAAGTCTGCTTGATGATAGCTATGTTGCAGAACCATTGAGCTGCCGCGTGATTTAATGGAATTTAAATCTTATAATATAATGAGTCTGTGTGCATAGGTATTCAAAAAACTATAAGGCAACTATAATATTAACAGAATTAATCAATTGCTGTGACAGGTTACATTTTGCAAAATCAATTTATCGGTCAGTCCGCTCTGAATCCGCAAAAAATCTGCTGGCAATAAACTAATAAAAGATGATTATCCACTTTATCTTATTTCGCATTATTGCAATCTTGAAATCCGATAGCATGTTCTTCTTATTATACCTTCAAGAAAACGTGCTGCTCATATTGGCAAAACGACCTGTGGAGACCATTTCACTAAGTAAAATGACGTATTCGAATACCCAGGAATACCACTTAAAGTGGTCAAATAAACTCTTCGTTTACAACAATAGCAAGGTCAAATTTTCACAAGTTTTTCTCGGTATTCAATATCATCAGAAAACTAAAACGTATTCGCAAAAGATATGTACTTATAAAACTATTTTAACTCATTACAAAACGAAGGAAATTTAACTCCCATAATCGACAACATCGTCACATATTGAGACTTCACTTTAAGTTATTAACTCATTACCATCGACTAGCCTCTGAAACTTCTCCCACCCAAAATCCCAATCAATCTTGAGAAGCCTCACCTCAGTCCAGTTAAAAACATGTATGTCATCGTTAGATTGGTACTAATGAATCTATCAATCCCCCGGGAGGCATACATTGTCCGGTGGAAGCCGACGTGTGGCCAACTTACAGACAAGATTGATTAGTTCGGAAATTTGCTTGTATTTTAATTGATTAAGTACCTTTACACCTTGGTCCCCGTGTGATTTTATATTTCGGTTGCTAGGTTGGTATGGTTTTGTTTTGAAATTGTTAATTAAATTGAACTTAGTTCAGAATACGTAAATTACTTAAGTAGGTAGACTTCTTACCTACTCACTTATAATTACGTATTTTGGTTGAATACCTACAAAAAATTATTCAAAGTAACTTACAGGGCCAGAATTTAAAACTTTGCAATTTGACCTTGAAGGGGATGACGGGGTCTTCATTTGCTCGCTCTTTCTAGCACTTGTCATCCCTAACTGAACTTATCCGTATTGGAAAAAAATGACGTGAATAGTTTTAAAAACTAAGACAATACATAATTTGTGCTGAGAAATTTAAAAGCCTCAGCTGGGCTGGTCTGAATTCTATTCATAACTTTTTTAATACAGATCTAATCTTGGCTTACACAAACAACTTAATCAAAGAGACAATGAAGTTCTTTAATTCCTCTAAAATTTTTGGAATTTGCAAAATGTAACATAGCTTCATTATCCTCCCTTGTGAAAAAAAAACATTTTCCTTCAAAAAAACTAACCTATATAAAATGAAAGTGCATCAAAAACCTCCCTCGTCCCACCACAAAGGCTGGGCGCCATCCATCTACATACAGGCACATTAGTCAAGGAGCCGGCAACAAGTGCTTTGACCTAGTTGCCACCGTCTTAACGTAGCACACGGATTTACTGTTCCCTATTTGAATTTGACATTTTATTATCTATTTATATAAAAGGAGAAACTGACTGACTGACATATCAACACACAGCCGAAACTACTGTTGGGACTAGAGCGTGAAATTTTGCACATGGCTTCCTTTTATGACGTAGACGAGCACGAAGAAGGGGTTTTTAAAAATTCAGCCCGTAGTGTCATGAAACGGAGGTCTAAGTTTGTATGAAAAAACCTACTTTTACGCGGACGAAACCGCTGGCAGAAGCTAGTCATTGAATAATAACAAAAAATAGATAAGTAAGCTAAAATTTTTTTTTTTTTCAAAACTGTCCTGTTCAAAATATGGTCAACTAGTTGATTTCTAGAGGTTGGTAATTGGTGAAAACTGTAGCAATGACTTCAAATCAGCAGAGCGTTTCCGTTGTTCCAATATCACAAAACAGCTGGTTGCTTATTATCTTCAGGGCTAATAATGATCAAAATCAATGTTATGAAAAATAAATGAATGAAAAAAATCTTTCCTCCAAACATACCTTCTTGCTTACTATTTCTCACAAGTCATGCATTTAAAAATACATAAACTACATTTCCACCTGTACGAGCAAACCCATACATATTAATTGTGTTTAGGATATTAGATTAATATCAAATAGTTATTATAATTATTTTTTTCTTCTCAACTACTAAATTGTCATTATCTCTTTTCCTCGGAAAGCGAGCAAACCCATACATATCAATTGTATTAATTTTATGCTGACATCGACGCGCAGCGAATGAATAAAAACACACATTTATGTGAGCGTCATAATATTTGCTTAGCATCGTTAAAAGACTGGTCTCTTGGTCTAGTGATTAGTGGCCCTGACTGCTAAGTCGGAAGTCGTGGGTTCGATTCCCACCCAAGACAAATATTTTTGTGATGAGTTCGATCATTTTTTCTGTGTCTGGGTGTAATTTTATAACTGATACTAGACAACTGATAAACATATTAGTTGTCTAGTACTCTTAGCACAAGCTCTACTTAGTTTGGGACTAAATGGCTTTGTGTGATAGTTGTGGAATATTATTATTATTACTCATTCGCCGCGGATCGATCATCAATCGGTTTCGGGCATCTAACTCAATACACAATTTGAACTTAAAATCAGTTTATCATTTTAAATGTCCCTTACCCCGTACACCACTTTTTTTTAAACCTTTCTCCATGCACCTCCCCATCAACAGTCAAGACCATGACATTTATGTGCCACTAGCAACCTACCTTGACCCAGTTTCCGTGGTGACCTCGGGCCCAGTGCACCGGCGTCCCAAATCACTGCGCTATCCTGAAACACTACTTATTGTAGAACACAGTGACTGTCTTAGAGAAAAGAGTAAAATGCTGCCTGACAACGGGTAATGCTGAGTTGTGTTAGAAATAATCTGCTATGGAAGATAGATAGATAGATATCAACACGTCTTGTTTCTATTCTATTTCACCGTGTTTCTTAACCCCCCAAACTACAATCGATGAGACATTGAGCTCAGAGACTCTTGACAAGAGGACATTTCAGTTGAACTTGTCAACTCCATACATTTCGGGCTTCAGGATAATTGTAATTGCTGATAGAAATTCACTTTGTCAGGGTACTCCAGATAATATCTTAGTAAGGCTTTACAACACCAACGTTATTTTTGTATTGTCATTTCTTGAATTTAATTAAAAAAAAAAATACATAACCACCGTTTGACCAGTATTTTCAACTACTTAAGTGCCTACAAGCAACACCACAGGCTAGACACCTGTTTTACTTGAATAAGTACCCCATTTATTTCCCTCCCATTCCTGCACCAATCTAGCCACAACCACATGCTTAGCAGCATTAATCCGCACTCACACGTCTGCCCATCGCGGAAACAGAAATTATAATAAGCAATTATCAGCGAGCTTCAATACAAGGTGCACTTGCAAGCGTACGTAATTTTTTCCGACTACCCACATAAATCAAAGGGCCCGCCCCCCTCTAATGGGAATTTTAATTGATTCCCTCCCAGGCTAGGTAGTTTTTGTGATCGTAATGCAGGATTTAAATTTGTTTGTCGGTCTATCTTTGAACAAATATTGGAGTATAATCTATGTGAGCTAATTAAATCTCATTGTAGCTTGATTAATTGGATGTGGTAGTTAAAATTGTGATAAGGTAATCTAAAGCCGGGCTGGGGCTCCTAGACTAGGTGTATGAATAAAATTAGATTAGGGAAAACCTTTGGACCATGTACAGGGTTCACTTCACTGTGTAGATTAGCATTAGGTGACATAAATGGCGGAAAAAAAAAGTAGCATAGAATGGCCTATATTTTAATAATTCAGAATTATAATGACTGGCCTGTTGGTCTAGTAGTTAGTGGCCCTGCTGGAGGTCGTGGGTTCGATTTCCACCCAGGACAAATGTTTGTGTGATGAGCACGATCATTTGTTCCGAATCTGGGTGTAATTTATCTATAATATGTATGTATTTAGAAATATATAAGTATGTTTATCAGTTGTCTAGTACTCATAACACAAGCTCTGCTTAGCTTGAGACTGCACAGCGTTGTGTGATAGTTGTGGAATAATACTTAAGTATTTTTTACTCAGAAGTAGGATAGTGTTGGCTAAACATAACATAAATAAATAAACTAAAATTACCTCAAACTTTAACAACATCAATAACTATCTAAATGACTTACTAATTCCATATCGAGCCTTTTCAGGAAGAACGTCGTAATCGATAGCTTGCGTTTTTTTTCAGAAAATATTTTTTTCTTTCCTAAATAAAAAGCATTTATGTCAATATATTAATAGAAATTATACTAATAGATTAGTACTTGTAGATATGAATCAGGGTTGTTGCAAATATCAGCATCAGCATCCGCGGATTATCAGCATTGGTTTTTATATCAGCAACTGCATCAGCATCAGCAACAATCGATGCTGATTTTTAATACTGACATTCACTTCGTGACATGTTCGTTGAAGGCGGGACTTTGCGCGATCCACGTGGACTTTTAACAAATCATAGAGTTATACAAAAAAAAAAAATTTAAAAAAAACTTTTGTTCGGAAGTCGGTGTTTCTCGGTATTGTTTGTTTCTTATTTAACACCAACTTCCGAATTTATATTTATTTTGATCCTTTTAGTGTTTTTTTTTTTTTTTTGTAAAAAGGTTTTATTTCATATTTTTAGTTGCGATACACTTAAATATAACCAGAGTGCATATTTCTCATGACAATTCCAATTAACCCAAACACTGCTAGGTTACATTGTTTTATTATGAAGTTCCTGTGTCTACCTTCCACCTTCTGGCTCAATTATCAGATCAGTTCGATAGTACCTTATGCCAAACTGCATTTTATGACAATTCTAATAAGCCCAAACACGGCACCGGAGCTCTGTAATTAATCAATGTATCCTACATTGATTAATTACAGAGCTCCGGTGCCTATCTTCCGGCTCCATCATCATCATCAGATCACTTCGATGATACCATTTTCAACATAACTATTCAGAACCATTTATTTATTTGTATTGTCATACTCGGTTAACTATCTTCATTGTGATATCTATGTGATTTTGAAGTTCCGTTGGCCATTTCTGGTCTTCTTCACCATTTCCACTTCATCAAATGTTACTTTTTGACTGTAAATGCTTTAATTCTCGATGAAAATATCAAAATCACTATATAGTTGCTTATAATATTTGAGGAGTTCCCTCGTTTCCTCATAGATCCAATCATCAGAAATAGATTCTGAAAAAAATGGCACCAATCGGAAAGCATATCCTCTAAGAAGAAAAAAAATTGCAAATCGGTCCATAAACGACGGAGTTCTGAGGTAACACAAATAAAAAATAAAAAACAACCGAATTGATAACCTCCTCCTTTTTTTAAAGTCGGTTAAAAAACGCTGCCACTTGTTCCCTCAGCTTTTTGGTTAGACACTAGTGCGTTGTATATATATAAGTAAGTGTATAATATCAGGAAAGCTTTTGCTTGCACCATCATCGACGACACAAAATCTTACATAACCAGGTTAACTAATTAGTGATGCCCTACATCCAACTCACGTCATAAACTAAGAGGACACTCTACTATAGTACTGAAATCCGTCAATCGTCTAAGAATATCACGAAATTCATGAACTAAAGCAAAATCAACTTGTCACAAGTAAACGACGATTGATAAAGTCGGCACCGAGCAACTGTAGCTTCAATAGAGCGTCGCTTTCTGTGGTCTGGGTAGCAAGTTCGAGTCACAGATAATGACTCATAAAACATCTAATTTACGATACTTATATGACAAAGAATCTATCTTCATAAAAAAAAATTGTACAAATTCGTCTTTATTTGAGTGAATGTCCAAAATGCCGCAGTGTTTTTGTTATGACTTAGTCTTCGATGGACTACCTTAGTATCCAAAAATAGTTTATGATAAGCCGCTCTAAGATCTAGTAGCCTACATATATTGACCACTTACAGACAAATGACGTAGTTAACTAAAAAGTAGTAAAGTCCTACAGATAGGTCGAATTACCTATATGTATACAGAAACCTGAATTTCTGTATAAATATTATAATTTATTCTGTTGTTGGAAATAGACAAATAAATAATTGAGCTCCGTGTTGACCAATGCGCTTACAAGCCAGGACTAATAAAACTGACTGCAGCTGTATCTACCTGCAACTGAAACATCACAATAAGTTCCAAATTCAAATTAAACAGTAAAATAAAAATCGCGTGCAATCGCAACCAGCGACACGACATCGCAATTAGCTCGAAATTCAAACGAAGTATTGAGACCGCGTTCTTGCTAGCCAGTGACATGACTGACATGTTGTCACAATTAGTTTCAAATTCAAAAGGTGTTGAAAAACCGTATCGTTTGTGTTGCACGTGTAAGGTGGCTGCGGGGTGCAGCGGGCCTCGGAGGGGGAACTGGGGTTCGGGAGGGTAGGGAGGGGGGCCAGCGGGGCGCACCTCGATCGATGGCGACGTCGTTATTCGGGCGACAGCCTTTGACGACGTCGCGGGTGCGTTCCGCTTGCGACCGCCTTTAATTTCTTCATTTGTATGCTGATTTGTGATTGAGGGAATTAGGTCGTTGGGGCTTGGGGTTGTGCTGAAGAGACCAAGACCATGGATTATGCTAAAGTTCGCTTCCTTGTGTCGTCCCTAACAAAAACTGAGGATATCATCGGTATGCTTAATGTTGTGAATATAACTTTATACTTTGGTGTAGAGCCTTCAATGACCACCACCAACCATCTATCTATACATGAAAAGGAAAAACTGACTGACCGACATATCAACGCACAGCCGAAACTACTGGTTCTAGGAACATAAAATTTTGCACGAGGCTTCCTTTTATGACGTTGGCCAGCACTGACAGAGGATTTTTCAAAATTCATCTAAGGGTATGAATCGGGGGTCCAAAGTTTGTATGGAGAATTCTACTGTCATGCGGGCGAAGCCGCTAGCAGAAACTAGTTGGCTCATAAAAGGTTACTGCAGCTATAACTGCTTCAGTTTCCCTCGGGTTGAATGTAAACATAACAGAAAGCAATAGTAAGCTCCAGAGGCTTTTGATCTACTCTGAGGTTATACCGAATTGGTCACGCCACAATCGCCGCGGTAAGTCCCCTATTTGAGGAGTGACTAGAGAGACGCCACAGCGTTCTCCTTTTCCGCCTGATGCAGCTCTTCACTAGACATGGCTGATTCGGGAGGTTTGTATTTCGGATTCAGGCGGAAGAAACACCCGGGTGTTACCATTGTGAGGATCGCCCGGAGGACATAGTGGAGCATATAGTGCAAGTTTGCCCCGCTAAAGTGGACCACCGTTGTGTCCGCGAGGTGATCGGCGGCAGTGTACTCTCGGGTCCAGCCCTGGTTCAAGCCATAGTCCGGAGCGAGAGGGAATGGGAATCGTCACCGCCTTCTGCGAACAATAATACGAGCGAAGAAGATGCTCGTCCTCACCCCCAGCTGCCGCCGCAGGAGACGATCCGGTCATAGGAAGTCGTAGAGCGATCCCAGCAACCGCAGGCGCGAGCATGTGAGACAGCAAGTTAGCTCGCCTTCCGGACGTCCGGTAAGGAACAAACCCAAGTCGACGGCGTGACCGCGCCTCAAAGATATGTCAGCAAAACTGAAGACGCCCATAGGGTCGATGCCTGCTAGGACTACGGAAACGTTTGGAAAGGGTTATCCTGGCCCTAGGACGCAAATAGCAAACACAGGGATTTAGTCAGCAAAATTCTGAAATACCCTCTCGGTCTCTCTCCTAGCCTTTTTTAGTTATACAATCTGCAAAAGATCTCTAGGGACTGCTGGGTATACAAGAAACACAACAAAGCTGGAAGATATAGTAACTTTTCCAAAAGTAAATTTATTTTCGTATGCTTATGGTGCGTCCAGACTTAGCGAATGCGCGGCGAATGCGCAGCTCTCGAGCCGCTTGCAAACTGCGCACGTGCTGCTCGCGTGCGGTTACAGCCTAAGTTTGGTGCGCCGCTCCAGTGAAGCTCTGGCAAGGCTCCAGTGAGGAGCGCGTGCAGCGCACGCGTAGCTTCTTTCACTTTTGAACGATGTATGTGTACCGCGCGCGGCACGAACATGAAATGCACGCGCGCTATTTGCAAACGCCTGCACACACCTTTTCTGAAGGACTATGACTAGGCCCATCCATTGTATTCATAGATTTTCAACAGTAATTTCCAAAAACATTGCTCTAAAAAAGTCTTTCCACTCAGTCCTAAGCGGAGCCCACCCGGGCTAGGTCCACGCCTCCGCGGACGCGTGACTGACGGACGTCCGCACACTACCACACCTCCACACACACTAACCCCACACTCCGCATGCATACACCTCACTCACACATCAACGAGACGTTTTGACACTTGACAGATGTGTGCCCAGAGTGATGGGTGGCGCGCGCCGCGAAAAATACGAGGGAATGTTTGAATATGGAACACTGAGAGTTTTATTTATGCCCCTATTTGTGATTGGCAGTGCCAATTGATTCTTGGGTCTTGAAGTTATTGAATTACTTTTTGGAAGTTATACTTTTTGTCCAATTTTCATCAGCGTTACCTACGTATCATTCGGATCGGTACATCTCACACTTGCATTGTCAGATTAAGAGGTCGTGTTCGTGCATTGCAAAATATAAAGTGACAATGAACTTTGTGAGTTCAGGGAGGATGACATCAGAAAATGTACAAAATAATATAGCGACCGACAGGCGACTAGTGACATCTAGCTGAAGAGGGATTTGAAAATTATATCACGAACTACGACTACGACTTGACTATAAAAATAAAACAGTTTACTCCAACAGAAAACAGTTTATGGGGTATTGTTTAAACAAGATTAATCTGTACGGGTGTTCTTATATTTAAATGAAGAACAATAAATAAATAATAATATCAAGTTGTTAGAAGATTCGGTTCATTGATAATTAGATTTGATACGAGAATCCACTAGATCAGACAAGAATGATAAGCGAAAACGAAAAGTCCCTCACTTGTTAGTCATATCACCAAAATCGTCGTAGTCAACTGAAGGACCGGTCACACTCACTGGCATGATTGCGTCGTCCGCACACGGCGAGCCAGTGATCTGTCACCAGTTACTAGCGCGCTGTCCCGTCGCAGTATAGGGATCTTTTATAACTGACAATTTACTGTACGTTTTGGTTTCGAACAGTGTTAGTTCGTATGTCCGTTGAGTATATACTTTCAGGATGGTTTGGTGACAAGTTAGAGTACCTATATCAAGTCTAGTTTAGATAGTTTATTTAGAGTTTGTGACGGACATAATTACCTTCTTGTTAGAGCGAGAGTGGCATATTAAGTAGATCACATTTTGAAATCTTGCATCAAAATCATTACGATTTTCTTGTCTCTATACGATCCTGTATTCCTGGCTTTATTGTCTTATGGTGAGTTAGAGTTAGACATTCAGAGTCTAACGACCTGTTAAACAGCTCCCATTTTCCGCAGCCCATCAATTCACACTCGAACCAGTCTATTTTAAAAACCAACAAATCAATAAACAAATCCGTTCAGAAGCGACTCCAATAATTAAAAGTTCCCCGAACAGCGGTGTAATGACTGCTGTGACGTTAACGACATGGCTGACAGCGAAGCCATTTGTCAGCCGTCACGTGTCAGCTGTTTGTCAGCCACAATGGTGTCAGGCGGCGCGGGCCCGATTGACGCGTGTCACTCACAGCACGAACCACCAGTTGTCGAACACAACTCGACTATATTCCAGCAAAAGAGGTCTGATTGGCTTTGGCAGAATGTGACACTCGAGTGTGCCGAAAAAGAGTATTCTCGGTTTGACAGATATATTGGCGGGATTTTGATTTGGACAGCTTATAAAAGATGGCGTACGAGTTCTATAGACGAACTCTATTTAAGAACTATCCTTCAAAGTGTTTACGATCTGTGTGATAATCATAAATCATAATCAGCCTTATAATGTTCCCACTGCTAAAAACAGCTGCTGTGGTGCTAGACCGCAAAAACTAGACCAGCGAAGAGTTGCCAAGTTACCACTCCTTAGGGAGATCACTAAAAACCAAAGAGCTACATTATGCGGACTTTGGCACTGATATTAAATGTAGGCTTTATTAGAAACAATAATTAAATATTTGAAGAATTTATAGAAAAATAATCAACCTGAGTAGATACCAGTATCTGACATGGAGAGACTGCCAGTCTGATCTGCACCACCCAGTAAATATGTAACGCAATACCCCTTGACAAAATTGAAAATAGAATTTATAATTGTTTTAATTTAAATTATGCCATTTTAATTTAGATATTTTAATTTTGAAATTTTAATTCCGATATTTTAATTTCAATTTGGTTTCTTTTTTCATTGTTTGTCTAGTGCAACTAATTTTGTATGCCATAAATGGCAATACATGTAGCCACCTCGTATTATTTCTATGACCTATATATAAACTATACTCATGTTTTACAAAACAAATATATCTTGTAAAAAATAAAATATCTAATTGAATGTTTGAATGTGTGAGTGTGAATAAAGAAATGATTGAACAATTCAATGATTTTAATGATTTTATTTAACAGTTTGAAAAACATAATAATTTGAATAATTGAATGTTTAGAATATAATAATAATAGGTTGGAAAAAATACATAAAAAAAAATTAAATACTTGTACTGGTTTGCTTAAATAGGAAATGTAATCAACGTAGGAAATCCCAGCACTCCCTGGTACCCATAACACAAGTTTAATCTTAGCTTGGGTGTAAGATGTCGATATTAATATGCCATTATCAATTTTAATAGAAACAATTCCGCATCAGGTAATTTGTGTAAAAATTGTATACATCACTATTTTTTAATTAGTATAAAAAAATGGGCTCTATCCATACCTGTTACTGATCATATTTGTGACTACAAAAGTTAAAAAAACGAAATCCCAAAATTATCCACGAAAATTTATTATATTTAGTAAATTCATAATTGAATCAATCATTCATAACAATTACTACTAGAAAATACTATGCAGTGTTTTTCCATTTTGATCGCCATTCATTCATCAATAGCCTGAACAATATTTCTATAAATTGAGTGACATTTTGGGATATAAACTCATAACTTTGCTGTTTATGAATATTATTTATTGAGACTTTACTGAAATATACTTCGGTAAAGACTTGTTATTATAATAACAAGACCTTTTCTAATAAGTCCTATAAGTATTTGTACATAGATGCGAATTAAAAATTAGTGGTGTATATGGAAGTAAATAAATTGAAATTAAAAATATTAATGTCGTCATAAAATCGAGTAATTTTGAATACCAGTGGTAAATCAGCGTAGTATGCGATAGGACAGGTGCGGCGGAATTATTAATGATAGCTTGATTCACACCTCGACTGACCCTGAGTACTGACGCTGTCGCCCCGTCGACGTCGACGCCACGCTGAAAAATACTTTTCATTACTGTATGTTCTAACTTATTACACCATAAAAGGCTTGCAGAGACCTTTTAATATATTGTTAAATTAACTAAGCTCATGAAATTATGATAGAGAATTATTAGGACTGCTTTTTTTTAATGTATATTAACCAGTGCTTGACTGCGATCCCACCTGATGGTAAGCAGGGATGCAATCATTGATGGTGAGGCGCACTAGTTTATTAAGAGCCTATTCACTCTAGCCTTGAAGACACCTAAATTATAGTTGGACGGGAAGACCGCAGCAGGCAAATTGTTCCAGTCCTTCGATGTGCTTTCAACCATGAGCACGATTGACAACGCAGTGAATGTTTTTAAGTATCGTTACCTATATAGGTAGGTATACCTATACAAGATTTTTTAAAAATAAAGCACCTGATCGAAATAGCGATGGACGATTATATATTTTTTTTTTAATACTATAGTAGTCGTGAGATCCTCAGTAGAGCTACACGAATGTTGACAAATGCTTGCACTGGGTGTACATGTCCTCTCAAATCTGTGTGATTCTTTCCCTCAAAGACCATTTAAGAAACTATATTCATGGTTCTAATATGATTTGACCATTACACGTTTAGTGTATGAAGGCCAATGGGGAATTTTCGGTTTTAGTTAGTAAAAGTCTGACACACCCTCCCGCCCTACCTTAAAGCGTCATTGGATGTTTTCCAACCTCGAAAAGTGTATGGACTTTAAAAGAGACCTTTGATCTCTGACTTTGTATCGGTAGGTATAGTCAGCTAGAAAACACCGGCCTCATTTAAACAGTTTAAAATATTGAAAAAAATTACGTGTAAACGTGTTATTTATAACCTATTTACATAATAAATATCGTTTGTAGTACGATAATATGGAAAATAAAATATCTATTACGATATCACGACGATAAACTTGACTGCATTCAAAAGGAGAGTAGAGCTCCTCATGACTCATCCCATCCAAGAAGCACAAAAGTAAAGCAATTGACACACAATTTTCGCGTCATACCAATACCAACCTCGATCATGCACAATCATTTAATTTATGGGCTCAAGCAAAAACAATAGAAATACTTCCATAACTCAATCGGTTGCAGGTATGCGACGTAAACTTAGCTACTTATTACTGCCTTCATTGCATATATTATAGGTCTAAACAACTATTTACGGTTAATTCGCATCGGAGGTATATTTATTGGTTGGCGGTGACGCCTGACGTCACTGCTAATGTCTCTGCACCACGCGATTAGCCCCGACGTCGCCATAACACTTTAAACTAGGTTGCGAATCTTCCAATTATTAGTTTAGTAGTTTGAATACCCGTTTGTATTAAAGTTTTGTAATGAAGGTTTTTGATGGTATGACATTTGCTGCTAAGTTTTATGAATATATACTAACGTTCTAATGTAGCACTTTTAATAGTAATGTTCCTAATTCCTTCCTTCTTCCCGAACTTTTATACAGTGGTTCATCAATCATCAGCTCTCGTGTTAACAGATCATTAACACACTTTTCATACGTTATCTAATCTTAGATTTCGTCGTCTTTTCCAGATGTTGTCACCTCGAGAAGATGACGACGATGACAGCCACCTATGCATTAAATGCAACACCACCATCGTTGGCTTGGATAACTATGTGAAGCACAGAAAGCAAAGATGTGGAAAACTAAAACCAGAAGACCCGAAACCCGAACTACCAGCTATAGATACTTTGGAGCCATCTTACAGCCTGGGAGCAGATGTATTCTTCCAATCCTTGGAGCTGCAGAGCAGTGTCAAGAAAACTTCCCTATCAAGACTTACACCACCGATTCCTATATCTAAACCCAATTTAGACAGAAAGAGCTCTTTAGTGGTTGCATCCACTTCAAGGGATATCCCGCGAATAAGCCTCTTAGAAAATAATTTAAGGGGTGAAGACTGGATTGGAGGTCACAGTTTAAGAATCGGAAGTAATGAAGACAATCAAACAAAACTAATTAACGCAGTCGCAAGCATCAGCGGTGCAGTCAAGAAAGACATTCCCACTTCATCATACAGTATCAATACCTATGACTACAAAGGAGACGAAGAAAGTGACGAGTCTGAGGAGTCAGATGATGAGGATGAAGAAGACCATCCTAGTGGTGCTAAATGGAAACCTCCTCCTAACTATACTGGAGGGAAATGGCGACCAGCTTCCCCAGAACATGAAGACTGGGACATGAGGGAAGAACAGGAACACACTGGTGGAAAGTGGAAACCAATCATGCCTGACAATAACGAACGTGATGAAGATTATGATGCACCGCCTCCAGGACACACTAAAGGCAAGTGGGTACCAGGTGCAAATGATAAGACCCAAATAATGCAAACAACTATACAGACAAAGGGATCAGTACAATATTGGTGCGGTCCCTGCAATAGAAGACTTAACTCCAGAGCGATTTATGATAAGCATCTTAGATCGAGCCTGCATTTAAAGAAAGTTTTACCAGAGCATGAGTTGGAATTCTCAGGACATTTAGAGCCAATGAAGACTGTGGTAGACAAACGGATGGCACGTCCATCTAGATTTGTAAACGATGAATTGTATTCTCAAATTGAAAGGAAAAAGCAGGATAGGATCGAGGGGAAACTAAACGTCAAAATTGAGAAGAAAAAACGAAAGAGGAAACCCAATTTTGTGCATTGTTCTGGCTGCAAGTCACGAGTAAGACAACATTTGATGGGAAAACATTTGATATCCCACTATCACTTCAGAAAAGCTACAGATACAAACACTACATTATACCAGGACCTTATCTTGGACAATATGGATGCAATAGTCCATCAGTCCCCTTTCCAATGTAGTCCCTGCAAGTTCTATACAAACTGGCTATCCACATTCATGCAGCACTGGTTTTCTGAAGAACATGAACAAAAACTAGCTTTGATTGAAGGCCGACTCTGGTGTTCTTTTTGCAAATTCGATTGTGAAACATCCCAAGAAATGCTAGAACATTTATCAAGTTCTGACCATAGCGAAGTGGTCGCTGTAATCAACAGATCGATGCCCATCATAATAAGGAAGAAAACTGTATTAAAGTGTGATGCCTGCAACACAGAATTCCGATATAATATCGAAATGAAACGACACTGTCAGAAGACTGGACATCCATTGGTGATAACAGCTACAGATAACTATCAAGAACTTCACAAATGCCAGCATTGTAAAGCTAAGTTCAAATCTTCTCTTACTCTTGCTGCCCATTTAAAGTCTAAGCACAAACAGAGGGCCTACCTCTGCTTAGTTTGTGCAATGAATTTCAATTCTTCTGAGGAAGCCAAACGTCATCGACAGACGTCAGAACATAGGATCAAGAGGAAGGAAAACTTGAGGGAGAAGGGAGTACCGACCAAGGATATGAGCAAGAAATGTCCTTATTGTACTGATAATGTAATTTTGAGAAATGTATTGGTTTTGAAAGATCATATTCGGAAAATGCATCCTAATATACGGAAAAAGTAAGTACTCGCAGTTAGTAGATCAATATATTTCTTTAGCCGAATTAAACTACACGGTCTCGTTGTTTGTTTCCAGGTGCCCTAAATGTGGGATGTCGTTCATTCTCTCCCAAGAAGTGACTCGTCACGTCAGGGACAATGCCTGTCAACTAAGCCAAAATGCCCAGATCACTTCCTCAATCTTCTGGAACTGCAGCCAATGTCTCTTCACGACTGACTCTCAAGCCGAGTGCTTCTTTCACGAGGTTTTACATACAACACCTAAGAGAGAGCTCTTAAAAGTTGGGGATACGGAGAAACTTGTCCAGAAGTATCCTTGCCCTCTTTGCCCCAAGAGTTTTAAGAAGGCTTCGTTACGCCAACATTTAAGACAGCACACTTTCGAAAGGCCATTTATCTGTTCCACCTGTGGGGCTAACTTTACCAGGCAGACCAGCCTGGCGAATCATTCCAAGAACGAGCATAGCACTGAGGTGGCCAAGATGCCGAAAATACCAGCTATTGTGGAGAGAATTGAGGAATGGGAGTGCGGGAAATGCAAAAATAGGTTTTCTAGCAAGTGAGTATTGATATTCCATATAATATAATATGATTAGTTATGTTACTATGCATGCAAGTTCATTTCTATACAAAGTTCTATAGAATAACTATTTTTATGTCCCGACTTAGCAAAATCAAAAATGGAGTGAAATGGAAACTTAAAGATTCATGGACTCCAATTATTTTTTTTTTATGATTTTTCCGACTTTTTTGTATCGGATTGTGAGCGACGCTAATCGCCCAATATTCGAAGAATTGAAAGTCAGTTTAAATCAATAAGTGACCAGAATATGTTAAGACGGAAGCGCAAACAAAACGCATACAACCGAAATAAACGGCGCATCAGCTTGCGTCGCGTCGACATCAATTTGCGGCAATAACACGGCCCAGCGGATGCGTTACATGTCACACGTCACACAACTCCTTCACAAATATCGGGATACATTCATAATTTGACAAGAGTGCTTTGATTATGCTCGCGCGCACCACATTCCCGCCCGCGGTGTTGCCAACGATGACATTTTTATACTCTGTGGTCATAAATTTCTGCCCGGATGCACGGTATTTTGAGAGAGTGCTGGATCAAAATATTAGTGTCGGAGAGAGATAGTGGACGTTTGAATTTTATTGTTAGCACGTGTCCCTGTAACGTATTGGGGATTTGCATTTTGATCTGTCGTTCAGTTTGATGGCGCTAAATCGTGTGTGGTTTATTTGCTTTGACACTTGCGCTGCAAGCGTTACAATTTATATGTCTAACGTCACTCTATAAATAGTTGGGATCAGTCACGAAGGATTGACGACGCCGATTTTAAACTGAATGTGGTTCGTTAAAATTAACGGCTGTTTGTCTGTTTTAGCGCAAATACTTTCATAATAGCTATAACAAAGATAAACCATTGTGCCGCTACTCGTATCTGAAACACGAACAATGGTGTCGTGTCTAGAACGACTAATTTTGTAAACTGGAGCTAGACTAGACAAACCAGACATCTGAATATCTAATCGCTTCGTATTTTATAACATAATTAAGTTCAAATATACTCAGTGGATTCAAACACCAATATAAATTGAAATTTGAAATCCTCCTTCCTCCATTAATGCTAAAATCACAGCAGTAAGACGTTGAAACTTCACCGCAGACCGCATGAATCAAGTTGGCGCGTCATTAAGAGAACTTTCAACGGATCTAGACAATTGTAGGACATTCGCCGAGCCATTGGGGGCGTCTAACAGCGCTGATGATCTAACTTGTGTAATATCTTACGCGTTATTGGGACGCCTTGCATTAATGCACTGCAACTGTAATGCGAGCAGCGAGTTAACTGTCGCCGCGGTGGGCCAGTGTTGCCAGATTATGCGCGCGAAATTATTACTGTAATGCTTATTAGTTTGAAAGAGTTTTTGTGGGAAATTGCTTTTCGTGGCTTAATTTTAAATTAGGTAGGTTGCTCGTTACCGTTGCAAGTAAGTACTTAAACTTGAGTATTCGTAGTTTTTCCATGTCCATCTGTCTGTAAGTTAAAAGCATGAAATGGAAGAATGTTACCAGGCCACTTAGAAAGTTTTGCGAAAAAAAGTTTTTATGTATAAGGCACTGGCCTCTTGTAATTGTTTTGAAAACTTTGGTTATTTAAAAGTAAAAATACCATTGTTCGAATTACATACGAAGAGATTCAGCATACACTGCAAATTGGTTTGGGAAGCGTTCCCAATATTCTACACGAGCACCTTCGCGTGAGGAGGATAGTTTGCCGCTGGGTGCCGCACAACCTCACCGAAACTCAGAAGCAGGCCCGTGTAGAGTGCTGCCGTAATATGATTAAAAAAAATTGACGCAGGCTCGTCGCGACGCATTTAAGACTTTGTGACCGGTGACGAATCCTGGATTTATCAATACAATCCAGAAACAAAGCATCCGTCGACAGTTTGGCTGTTTAAAAAACGAACCAACGCCTACGAAAATGAAGCGATCGAGAAGCGCAGACAAAATTTTGATAACTCTTTTCTTCACAACCGTCAATTGTATCTGATTTTAATTCCATTACGAGACCAAAGCAACATCAACGCCGAATGGTATACCACAAAATGCCTGCCAGAAGTTTTATATGCAATGAACAACAAATGACAGAATACCAGGCTCGGCTGCACTATGACAACGCGCCCGCGCACTCAGCGCTCAAAACGAGAGACTTCCTGGTCACCACATCACCGGTCAGAGTTTGGGGCGCCCTCCTTACAGTCCTGATCTAGCACCATATGACTTCTTTTTATTCACTAAAATAATAAAAAAATGCTGAAAGTGATACAGTTTTCATCGCCGGAAGACGCGCTAGCAGCGTTCGAGAAGGCTGTGGAAAAGGTGTCTGCGGGGGACTGGAAAAAATGTTACGGAAATTGGTTTAGACGCACGAAACTTTGTATAGAGCTGGTAGAGAGTTCTTTAAAAAGATTTATTAAATATATTTTATCTATAGAAGTTAGTTTTGTAGTTTTTCAAAACTTTCCTACTTGAGTGTCCCACGTATATACATCAAATAATTGTCGTTTGATCTTGAACTTTTGCAATACCTATTGGTGGTATATATTCACCACTTGGTTTCAAATGAACAAATACTGATGTGGACTTAATACATGAGGAATAAAAATACATGGCAGCATTTTTTTTGGAAAACCACATGTCGTGAAAGATTCCTCCTAATTACTAATTTTTCAGATCATATCAGCACTACTATAATGAATAAGATACAGTCTTACTGTATTTTGTCATATGTGCATACAATATAGGTAGCCACTATATGAAATGTTGAGAAGTTGACAGTGTTGCCAGTCTGTCAGTGCGTGTGTCCTTAAACGCAATCCATTACTTCTATACTTAGCTGCTTGCAAGTGATTCATTAGCGGAGGATGGAGTGAAATAGCACGCAACTGAAATGTGGCTGTCGAGGCAGAGGCGATATTTTACGATTTAAGTTAAATTACTTCTTTAAATAGTTGGTGGCATTCGCTTACCTAAATTAGGCGTTGACTTCAATCAACGAAATGGTGCAGTGACGAACTGAAACGGTAGTCCGTCTTCTGGCGGTCACACTTCGTCCGATTTAAGCATCAGAAACGAACTAATGACGTATGAGTTAGAAGACTGGAAGCCGACTCTAGCATAATTGTGAAAAGACTATGCAGATGATCAAACCAAGAACCAAGGTTGCCGACAAAGCAAGAAAACCGCCTAACTTAAGTGGCAATGGGCAGGGCACATTGCTCGCAGAACAGATGGCCGTTGAGGCCGAAAGGTTCTGGAGCAACGACCATGTACCGTAAGACGCAGCGTTGGAAGGCCTCCTGGAAGGTAGACCGATGACCTGCTAAAGGTGGCGGGAATCCGATGGCGACACTTGGGGAGGCCTATGTCCAGCAGTGGGCGTCTTTCGGCTGAAATAATGATGATGATGATGCAGATGTTGACGCTTGTCTACCAACACGTTACAATCCTAGGACCAGAAACCCTACCAAGAGCTCTTAACGTGATCTATTTACGAAACTGTAAAAGGGAGCTGTAATGTAATGACTGTATAGTTCCATCCCTCTTTCTCCCTCGCACGATTGACTTTTTAACCTATGGATATGTATAGGTATATAGGGAAATAGGGAATAACGGAAAAGTTTGTTTATTTTCGATATTTACAGACTACCACATCATGGCATGGCTTACGCAGAGGTGACCGCTGCCCCCTAGTCAAGTTACAACAGTTTCGTTTCGATTCTCTTTTCGTTGATCGCCTCGAGTCGGCCATGCCTTCTATTCCTTTGTTCTGACCGTGTGACTGAGCGTTGACACGTCAGAACTAACCTAACCAACACACTACCTAATCAACACCCTACCTAACTAATAAATCTTCAAAATATTAGTTCTGTGAAATAAAATGCACTTTATTTTGCTTGCCCTAAAAAAAACCCTTGGTAGGCAAGCATAAAAAAAAAATTTAGTAGTTTCATATTTCGCTGCAACCAAGCGGTTCGCTTCTGCAGACCGACCGTAAGTAGTACCTAATAAATACGGCCAAATGCGTCCCATCACATTATTGTCCTCGCAAACTACAAGCAGATGACATTCTGAATGTCTGGAGACTAAAGTAATTAGTGCTGGACACTACCGGAATAAAACGACATTGGTTAATCTTGGAACTGGACTGGACTGGACTATTGAAAATCGGGGTTGAATAATATTATGTGTTGTTTACAGAGAGCGGTGATGGCCGAGTGGTAATGGCCCCGACTTACGAGTTGTAGGTCGCGGGTTCAAACCCAGCCAGGCGCATTACTTTGTGTAATTTATTTTATTACCACTGCTCTCAAAACATCGTGAGGAAACCGGCATGTCCTAGAACCAAAAATTCGAAGACATCTGACATTCACCAATCCGCACTGGGCCCGCGTGGTGGATTACGACCCATTCCTTTTCATGGAGAGAGGAGGCCTGAGTCCAGCAATGGGAACATTAAAAGGCTGATTGTGCTGTTATATGCTGTTTAAAGACCTACCCAATATAGGAAAGGAAGACTCGGCCCCGGTACGTAAGGCAACGAGGGAACAGGAGTGGGTTTTTAGTCAGTAAAAGTCTGACACTATCTCCCGCCCCGCCCAAGAGCGGGGGATGTCATAAGATGATTTTCCCACCGGAAAAAAAAAAAAAAAAAAAAACCCAATATAGGATACCTAATCAGTATCTTTGAGCAGTAGGTACATATCTGCAAAAATCTATAAATAATCCTAAAATTGTAGGCCATACAACTATAGAATAGATTAAACATTATTGTACCTACATCAAAATAGGTAGGTACAATGGCGGTCTTATCGCTGACCGCGATATCTACCGGACCTCCTTAGGATGGAGTCTATGAACATAAAAGAAAAAAGCGGGTAGTCTGCGTTGTACTGCTAGCAAATATTATTGAAACAAAGTTGGTCATATTAGATAACTATAATTTTTAATGACATGTTTCTTTTTTCCTTTTTCAGGACCGCATTATCTCGCCACGCCAGCAGCTGCACCAATACCACCACGGCTCGCCAATGTTCATATGAACATTGCACATTCGTGGCCACAAATTCTAGCCAACTTGCAAGGTGAGTGAGTTATCGTATGAATTTCAATAGTAATTAAATATGAAAATCCTATAATAACTTAATTTTTCATAAACTTAGTACCACAACATTATTTCGATTGTGCACAGTGACATCTATGAATATTTTTATGAACCATTTGTTGTCTTGTTCTCTCATTCGCTGAAGACTGGACTATAATCAACGAAGTAGTCTGCTAAGTAAAGATGAGGACCAATAGATGGCACCTGTAATCTAATTAAAATAATGTAATGTACGAGTCCATTGGTTTTTTACTACACTTCATATTTAGGATTTTTACGTCTATTAGATGCTCTAAATATTTTCACACTACACACTTTCTATGTTCGCTTTTAAAATAAATATACATTTAAATTTGTCACCATTTGCTTTTTAGTTCAGCTACTCGATAATAAATGGCGCTGTATCACACTTTAATAAATACAATTTGTGTTTAAGACATCGAAGAACCCACGGGGAACAGGTAAAACACCACGAGTGCCATCTTTGTACGTTCAAGAGCGACCAAGCAAGCCATATGAAGCGGCACATGCTGTGCCATCAAGGAATTAAACCATACGCCTGCCCTCACTGCTCGTTTACTTGTGGTAGCTTGGTAAGATATTGATTTAGCATTGCATGACTGTATTTAATTGATCATATAATTATAAATTCTGAGTTAAGTTTTAATTGGAAATCTCTGACAAAGTAATATAGCTTTTCTAAAATTATTTTACGTATGAATTAATTCTACCAAAAGATGGCGTTAGTAAGACAAACTTGGTATTGCCATTTTTGTGGCCTGCCTTTAGAAAACTATTCCAAATATTGTTTTTTTTTTATTTATCGCAGGAGAATCTCCGCAAACACGTGCTACGAAGTGGCCGCCATCAAGGTTTATTTCTCTATCATTGCCGATTGTGCCCCTACAATACTAATACAGCAATGGAACTCCGTGCCCATCTGACTGCGGCTCATGCCCACAAATATGACTCCAAGAGCGCTGTTGAAGCTGTAAAAATGCACCTAATAAGAATAAGTGATAAAAAATAATGACAATAATTGTACTTAATTTTATTCATTATTAAACTATTTTGTACTTTCTAAAGTTGTGAGTGTATTAAGCTTAGTTAAAACACTTGTAGGTTGACGTTCAAGCTCCAACAAATTAACAACAGTCAAGATCCAATAGAACACTTACTTATGTAAAATTATAAAAATCGCCAAATATTGAGATTGGCAAGAAATACAAATAATTTTGTTTGTTGGATAACCATGCAAACAAACCTAGCCGTCACTGTCGCTGGAACGCGCCTGCTGTCAAAACGCGCGAACTCGAGCCGGAGCGAAGCGAGGGAAAAAATCACAGAGTCGAAAATACGACGGAATTGTGTTGACGTCTGTCCGTTTCTTCGCTAACGATAAAAATAATATCCAACCGCTTTCAGCTGTGAAACACGACAATATTTAACACAAACAATTGTAAATAAAACACGTAAATATAGAATCTTATACATTATGTGTGCTATAATATGTTTTAGGTAGAATGTGTTCAAATAATTCTCTTAATAAATAGTGCAGTGTTTTTAAAATTGTAATATTCCGAATTATGACTGTTTGAATACACGTGTGGTGCTGGAAATCGATTTACATCCATAATGTCGCTGAAGGTAAGTGCTGAATCTATTGATTACGTCTTGTAAGTAATATTGCCGGGTCCTATTCGGTTTGTGCTATATTTAATTTTTGCGTGGGTTGCTTACCCTTTCGACCTGTTATCGAGGGTCGCTTCACCAGAAGTTATTTTTGCTTTATCGCGGTTAATTACCGTATTTTATTATATGTTGTATTCGCAACGAAGCAAGCATTTTATGCTCCAGGCTAGTTATTTTAATTTTATCGGAAAACATATTTTTTTCTTACTGATCCTAATAAAAAATGCACAAATGTTGCATTATATTCAGAGGGTAAAAGAAAAATTAACCCATTTTTGTAATGTTATTTGCACTTTCAGAGTTTTTTACTTGATTAAAGCTGTGATTAAAATTAAGAGCAATATTTACATTAAATTAGCATTCCTTTGTATTATTAAAACTGAAATGCTGAGTCAGATACTTGAAGAATTCACTGTCTGCAAACAAGTCTAAAATGCAACAATGTAATGTACTTTGAAGGTTAAAATCTGCATTATAATATTCAAAGAGCTGCTTAGTAAACATTTGAAAAAAGAAACTGCCTAATGTATTCATACCCCATATTTTTAAAATTGAGATTTGAATATAGAAATAGGGATAAATAAAAAGACAAAAAAAACTCATTTTTAAAAAAAGAATGTACCAATTCAAATTATTTTTTGCCGCCAACCCCAGAAAATATATAAGTATAGTAGTAGTAGTCTGACTATGACTTGCTTTTATTCCATTGCTGTGGGTCAAGGACATGACACAGTAATGATTAGGTAATCTGTTATCAAGGATTGTGGCTACTAAATATTTGGCTTACAGTTTTATTAAGACTTGTTACAATACTGGTAGAAAAACAACATTGGTTCAAACTGTTTTTAATACAATTTATTTAATACAGCACACCGCATGGGCCAGTCTGGTGGATTACCCATTCGGTCTCCTACAGAGGCCGGAGTTCCAGCAGTGGGAACATTGTAATGTTGATTACGCTGTTATTACAATAATACACTTATCTCACATCATGTTTTTATTCTCTGAAGAGTTAGGCAGAAGTGTCACCACATTTCTTTTGTGACGTTCAAGTTCCATGTAATAGGGAATGAGGCTATAACAATCAACTGAACAGCTACTAAGAAAATCCAGGTAATAAACTGATCATTATGAAAATAAGAGCTCCTAGTTACCTTTTCTTCTTAAATTGTGTTTTTGTTATGTATGGGGCCGAAAGGTTCTGGTGTGGCGACGACGTACCGGAAGACGCAGCGTTGGAAGGCCTCCCACATGGTGGAGCGATGACCTGGCGAAAGTCGCGGTATTCCAATGGAAGCGAGACGCACAGGATCGCGTCGTTTTGGCGACACTTAGGGGAGGCCTCTGTCTAACTGTGGGCGTCTTATGGCTGAAATGAATAAATGAATGAATTCATAGAAATCACGTCTAGTCATGTCCTCCCCTTATTGGCGTGTAAACCGCTTAGTTTTTGGCTTTTTTCAATTTCACTTCCGGTTTTTTTTTTATTATTCAGCAGTCTTTCAAATTCAGTGATATAAAAGTTTTTTTTTTATTGATATAAACTAGTGCTTGACTGCGATCCCACCCGATGGTAAGCACTAATGCAATCGTTGATGGTGAGACGCACTAGTTTATTAAGAGCCTATTTACTCTAGCCTTGAAGATACCTAAATTATAATTGGGCGTGAAGACCGCAACAGGCAAATTGTTCCAATAATTCGATGTACGCTGTATAAACGACGAGGCGAAATGCTTAGTCCGGACCGTAGAGCGAAGTAACCTACTATTTTTAACGTGAGAAATCATCAAATAACTTATTCCGCTCTGGATGGAGCGAGACTCATCATCTTACTTACTGACTGAAATCAGCTGTGTTCCTCCAGTTGCCATTAGCGAGGGCCAGTAACTTTTTCGAACATATTCATAGCCTTGGCCAGATTGGGCCCATACCTGATATTATATCTACCGTACGCGTGGGCTTGTGACTTACGGGCAATGGGTAGCTCGCCGTCCGGCCGTCCGGTAACCGTCTGGGCCGAGCCCTAGTAGTAGTCGACGTCGCGTAGTGTTCCACATGCACCTCAAAGAGATGTCAGCAAAACCTTAGGGGCCAGCAAGGCCGAAGCCTACTGGGGCCATGTGTAGTCCGAAAGGGAACTCCGGGTTCCCAGAACGCAAGGCAAAGAAGGAACATAGGAGTGGATCGTGGGTGTTAGTCAGTAAGAAGTCATTGAATGATTTCCCACCTAAAAAAAGCCACTACCTTAGGTAGCTACCACACAGAATAAAATGAAATAAACCGTAGACCCTCTCTTCTCGTATTATAAGCAATAGTCTCGCTAAAAACACTAAATTAGCGTCATTACCAACGTCCTTCCATTAAACCCTTAGATAATAAAATTCCTTTAAATAATAAAATCTTTTTATTAGCATGGTCGGTCGAAACTTGCGCCGCTGCGCTCCGTCGCCGCGCCGTGCATCGTTGTTTTAAGTCAGAACCTGGTTGAACAAAAGTGTGGTGGAACGTATTTAGCGAGTAGGTACAGAGGCATGGATCTTGAGCGCTGACTTCCACTTGCGCAGAAGTGAAATATCGGGTCTCTTTAATGGTACGAAGTGAGACGCGGGGGAGTGGAGGCCATTCTAGTACAGTGATTGGCTTGCCGATATACGATACGCAAAGCGATCCCCACTCTTTCGCTGAGCGCTCAAGATTCGTGCCAGTATCTGTATACATTTTAATCAGCAGATTCATCAATGCAGTTTTGAAAGCAAGAAAGAAAGAAAACATGTTTATTCGGCCCGGATTGACGCACAATAAATTACAAAAGATCATTTATCACATCACTAACTAAAACAAATGTGCTTAATTTCGCAGTACTATTCATATAATAAGGTCAGATACCTATATACATAATTTTATCTGACCTATATACATAATTTTCGAGGATTATCACTAGTCAGAAAGTAGGTACGAATACTTACCCATGTCGTTTCCATATTTTGTCGAAAAGAATAAAAATATTTCTAGTTGAGGAAGGAAATGGGACAGAGATAAAAGTATGAGGGCTTCTCGAATATTATCGTCAAGGGGAGGATAAAAAAGTTGAAATATATAAACCTGTGTTTGCTGCGGAAAATCGCCCACTTGCACATGCCTACATAATACCTACCCCTAATATGACCACGCGCGCCTCAGGGAGATTTCAGCAAATCGTAGGACCCTACTGGGGGTCGAAGCCTACTGGGGCCATGGGTAGTGTAAAAACGAAACCCGGGCCCTTTGACGAAGGCTACGAAGGAACAGGAGTTGGTTTTTAGTCAGTAAAAGTCTGACACTATCTCCCGCTCCGCCCAAGCGCGGGATTTGTCATAAGATGATTTTCCCACCCAATAAAAAAAAAACCTTAATATGACCTTTTTTGTCCCAATCCTGCAGTCGTAATCCCTGAGAAAACAATTTGACAAAAATATTCCTTTAAATTCAACCAATGCCACGGAACTGTTCTAAACTCGATTTCGCATATCTCTATATATTATATATAGAAGAAGAAATTGACTGACATATCAACGCACAGCCGAAACAACCAGGAGGTGGAGCGTGAAAATTTGCACAAGGTATCCTTATACGTCATAGGCGAGCACTAATAGAGGATTCCCCAAAATTGACATTCGAAGGGGATGAAACGAAGGTCAATAGGTCTTTTTTACACGCGGTTGCAGCCGCTGGACAGGCATCAGCTAGTTAGTTTAATGAACTGCGAAATCCATCTCTATTTGTAAACCACTATATTCCTTCATAAAATTGGCTTGACAAAGCCTCATCTAATTAATACTGGCTGCACTAAAAACCGGTCGGTTGCAGAAGATAGTCCATATTTAGCTCGCCAGCGGCAAGGCTCGGAAACCAGTTGTGCCAGTCACGGTGTCACTGAACCAAGGGTGCTCGAGATTCGCTATATCATACCTAGCAATGACGTAAATTCAAAGCCTTGTAAAATCCGAGAAGATGGGGTTTTGCTCTTTAACCGCCGGATCCATAGAAATATAAAAAAAACAGTACTTTACTCCTTAACATATCTCCTCCTTTCTTATCAAATATCTATGGTCAGATTCGTATGCGATTTGGTTCAATCTGCTACAAAAAGCCTAGCTTCAAAATGAGCACTATAATTAAATTCCTTTGTCCCAGCAGTGGATTATACAGGATAAAATAAATCATTACAGTAGTTAAAATAAAAGGAGTTCTGTTCATTTGAGGTTTCTTTCACGTAGCAAACACGTGTTCATATCAAAATATTCATAATCACGTGTGTAAATATCACGAGTCTTTAGTAGTCACTACCATCAAATATTAAACACCTTATATTTAGTTAGAAGAACCATGTTTATATAGCCGTAGTCTCTCCTTTCCTTGACCAAGTTACAATTTCCTGGGATACCGGGGGTAAAAATTGCCAAGGACATAGAGAACATCTCTTTATAAGCAAAACACACCCGTACCTTTAGCAACATGGTAGTTACAAAACTTCGTCTTTCACGTTCCAAGTATGTAACCGACTTACTTCCTTATACATAAACCACAGAAAATATATTCAATTACCTACGTATCGTTATAATTTTAGCGTCCATAACATGTACATTCTACATTAGAGTAGCATCATTAACTATCATTATCATTGTGGTGTAATACCACAGCACTGTGGAATAAATGGCATAATAGCTACTTTTAGCTGTAGTATTCTAGCCTTATTTTCGTAATAAAGTGGTGGTTTGTAAGTCAAAGCTGAAGTTACAATCTAACAAACTAGTCAAATTGAGCAGTTACCTTTCCAATTTAAAATAGAAAGGGTAATCAACATGGTGTTCGTATCGACCAGTATTGAATGAGAGCATTAATTTACACTTTACAACAATCGATTTGCCGTTAATATAAGACTCGCCCGCAGTTTCGATCCCAACTATCTATAGTTTTCTCTTTAGTTCGAAACCTTTACAACTGTACCCGTATTTATCCTTTAAAATCTTTCATTGTCCCGCCAACTTTCTGTTCGGACAAAATTAATTCCAAGACTGGTGTTGCAAATAAAATAAAAAAATAAGCCATCTGTTTCCCGGCAGTTGTAAAAGACGATGAAAGTGGGTCACAGCTGCTAGTCTGCATCAAGCCACATATCACTTTACACTGCGACCTTTAAAGGAACCGGCCAGACATTGCATACACATTCACATTGCCAATGCGTCTATAAAAGTACACGGAGTAACACCTTGCGATGTATCCCTTAGGGGATTACAAGTTGTTGTGAGCCATGCGAAAGGTATTTGTGTAGAAGAGGTCAGGGGGGCAGTTTTTCCTCCATCGTTATATTAGGTCTTATGGCTAACAGACGTCTTGTACTGCTACATTTCTGAAGAGACTAGACCTATCATTATGTAAATGGCCAAAATATTTTAGCATGTCATATTGTAAAGTATGATCGAAATATTTTGTACCATAAAGAAAAGCTGCAGTTAAAATTAACAGATCTCTAAACACGCCCTTTAACTGCGATCGTGATATTCAAATGAAGTGTTCATTTGAACGCTCATTCATTGCAAAATCTGCAATACCAGTATGTCCGACGATTCTATTTTCAGGTCATTTTGAGTTACCCTCCCATAACTGCGACATTTAGCCACAGAGTACCATTTAGCGTCTGAACTAAATATAATCTGTATTCATCCGCTGCTCCGCATCCCACCCTGTCTGGATATAGGTCTAGACGTTATAAATAAAGGCAACTTTGACTTATGGATTGGGTTTTCGAACGATATTTCAAAGGGTATTTTGCTGAGGTTGTAATATTTTTATCGTAAAAGAATAATGGGTCGTGTTTTTGAATTTGCTATAAAAATATTTATAGAATATCCAATAACTGAATGAAGCAAAGAAATATAAATTTTCCGATGTAAAATAACTACCAAACATTTCTATCAAGGCGCTGCAAGATTTAGCAAAGAATCTTCTTTCTGTCTGATTTCTGACCTACACAACACTTTCCTGCCCAATTCTTGAAGATGTCCACCACAAAATCATTGTGTCAACTCCACAGATTTAAGAAAGGAGGAGATGTGTTAAGTAGTAAAAATTGTACCGGAACACGATGTCTCCAGTTTCCCTACCACCGCCGAAACTACTACATTTGCAGTAATATTTACGCAGTCGCGCACACATCCGCAAATCATAAATCAGTCCATACTACACAGTCAATTATAAACCTTACCTCCCTAAAAACAGCGTGTATTTTCCATGCACCGTACAACTTACGCACACATGAAATGTCGATGTGCTATGCAAAAGCAATTTATTTTACATTTACGCTAGTGATTGACTAAATAGAAAAGTTATCGATTTTTCCATTTTTTTTTTGTCGTGCTATTTCTTTTGGGTCCCAAAAACAAAATCATAAAATGTTAATAATAATAATTTAATAATAATAATAATTAATTATTTATTAATTTGTTTTCATAAAACCCGAAAACTAACCATTTACCCGTATAAGGCCATTATATACGTCATTTCAGAACGTCAATATCAAATACTAAAAATCGGCCAAGTACATGTCCTGGTCCTCTAAAATCCTGAAAAGTTTAATAACTTGTATTATGAATTATTGCATGAAAAAGCTTTCAGTTACAAAAAAACTTTAACTCAGGTCTAGTCTTAATTTAAGGATTGCCCATTCAAAAAGACTGCGTTTTTTTTAGAGGCTAAAGCATTTCTGGTTGAAAGTGGAATGAGCATATAGTACTATATTTTTTTAGGGAACCCATTAGGTGGCCTTCCATCAATCCATGCTTTATTAAAATTGCGTCTTTCGGGAAACTGAAAACATAAAGTAACATTGTAGTTATCATTTTACCTAACTTACTGCTAAACCTCACCATGTAAGGCTTTTGTTAGAAAAAAAATACTGTACTATTTTTTTTCTAACAAAATAAAGTTTTGAAAAAAAAAATCTATCTTGTTAAATAAAGAGCTAGAACATGTTGCCTTATTTTAAGCAAAAGTCGTTCTTAAATTCTGAATTATGCTATTTCTTTACAACTCTGTAAAATAATCAAAATAAATAAAAATATTTACATTATTTTACTTCGGATATCCAACCAATCGATATTATGGTCGATAGTCTATATTAGTAGATCATACAGGCACATCATTAACTCGCCGCAACTAACAGCGGCTTTATTATGAAATACACCGCACTGATAAAGTATCGTTATGTTATTTTTACATTGCTTGTTCCGTTACTGAGCGTTAAAATTAAGTAGTGGTTAAAGAGCAATGTATGTACTGTAAGAGTAATACAGTCGCCTTGATATTTGAAAACAAAAATAACGTAGTAGCAGCAAGGGATATTATAAGATTTGTTGTTTTTACTGATTTTAAAGATACATATAGTATTAAACTTGTACTTCCATATGGTAAGAGATTCCATGATGACCCAGGCTTCTCTTATCACTTCGGTTCTTGCATGAAACCACTGAACAACACGGCATTTTAAATTTGTTTACGATCACGTATCGCGTATCTCACAAGTTTGTAACTGACGGCCGTTTGCCCGATCGTGTGCATTTTGCGCAAGTCGCGCGGACATGCACACGCCTCCTTGCCACTTCTCCTGTTTTTTTAAATTTCTATGGTCAACTCACATGAAAGCTGTTGAATTCATTCTCCCATACCCTACTAGAGACTACTATGAAGACACCCGGCATACAAAATTCTCTATGCTAACTAGATCCAACCCCTAAACCACTATAACAAATCAGTACTATAAACTATGAAGTCACAGGCGGCCATTTGCATAAGTTATAGGCCATTAAAGCTATAGGCAATTACAAATATTACGATCCCAATATAATGGCTGTAATAAATACGTAATCTAAGCTATTCGTTTTGCAAATTAAACCGTGGCATTTTATGGTTCTACATCTGTGACCCACTGGTATTGTTTGTTTTCGTGGTGATAAGGTTTTGTTGAATTTATTTATTTAGTTACACTTGCCTGAAGTCTTATTCATGTATAGACTGCGTAATTCCACGCCTGGAGTTAAGGGTGCGTTAGCAAGCTCTGCCTGTCACGCAGATATCAGCGACCGGTGTACCATAATGTGCCATGTTGGATTTTGCAGTGCCAGTATCCAACGTGGCACATCGTAATCCACAGGCCGAAAAACACATGCCTATAACTGGCAGAAAAGTATGACAAGTAACTTGCATGCCAGTGAGCCACAAAAAGTTCTTAAGTCTTGTTGAAAGTTCAGTGGTAGAAGTTTTACCTAGCTTTTACAGTCACTGAACTGCACCAACCATCATGCATTTGTATTCAATAGATCGATCCTAACAAGTGCATCGAAGCGAACAGCATGTACGGTACATAACGGAGATTAGAACCACATGCAGCAAGTTATTTGGTCTTGTTTATAAGACCGTAACCCGGCGGGACGTGAGACGGCTCCTATGGCTTTTATGGAGCGTAAATAAGTTATGTGTTTTGACCCCATCGGCATCGACTAGAAATGTGCTTTTAATGGAAGAGCCTTCCAATACTTTATTTTCAGCTTTTCAATCCTGGAAGTCAATAACAAATAACATGTAATAAAAGCTTTTAACATTAAGGTCTTTGTTGTCCTTGCGTTTTATCTAACTCTTTAGGATCTGCTTCTTTCACACCCATGCAAATTTTCGACCGTATATATAAAATAGAATAAAAACCTTTTATTTCTTGCCAATTAAATAATTAACATGCCATTGATGATTACAATAATAAATAGCATTTAATGGATTTCAAAATAAAATGATTGTTGATAGATTCATAAATTAATTCCATGTATATGTACTTATTTCATTATATTAAATTAATAATAATTATTTATATTTATTATTATTATTTGGATTTATTTTTTATTCATTCTCAATATTTATTATTATCCATTATTTTTATTTTATATTTATTTAATTAAAGTGATGGAAGAATCCCTCTTAGGTAAAGGCCTCCTCCAGTGCCTGCCACATGTTCCTATCCTGTGATACTTTAGTCCAATCCTACCCATCTATGTGGGTAATGACTTCGGTCTACCGAGCGAGTGTTCTGCCCTTCCTTCTATGACCTGCAGGTTTTAGCCACTCGGTTGTTCTTAATGTTCATCTGCCATCGATGATTCTGGCTGCGTGGCCTGCCCATTGCTATTTCAGCCTCTTAACAAAGTTTAACGCGTCAATTACTTCAGTCTTCTTGCGAATTTCCTTATGTGCGATTTTTTGTATTCGCCTTATTTTCATCATACTTCGCTCCATGGCTCTTTGAGTAATATTTATCTTGTATTTAATTTTATTTGCAAATTTCCAGGTTTGGCATGCGTAAGTCAAAGAAGGCGAGAATCCATAATTCTTTTCTTAAGTTTTATAGAAAATTTTCCAGCACGTAACACGTAAAACAACTGAAGTGTTTAAAGGCAATTGCTTTATTTATAGCGTCAGCTGTTGTGTGGCTTCAAGTATTACGTCGTATCATAGCCAAAGACTACTGCTAGACACATGGGCTTAACCTGAAATGCGTAATAACATGCTAATCTCTGCCTTTCGCTAGAACATTTTGTCAGCCCAATTTGATTAAAGAGAGGTTTATTCCCAGCAGGAATAAACCTCTCTTTTCCTAAATCTCTTCAGATGTGCGAACGATGTAACGTTGCCATCAGGGTTGGAACCAGTATGAGACTGATAGGTAGGTACATAAAACGTAGTTACTAGCTCAAAATATACGTAAGATCTTTTTTAAGGTGGGAAGTCGTCATCAAATAACTTCTTCCGCTCTGGGTAGAACGGAAGAACCCACACTTGTTCCTTTAGTTGTTGTTCGCGTTCTAGGCAAAGACATGCCTTCGTGTCGTTGTAGCTTCGTCTACGTCTTCGTCATAGTTACGCGTCTAGGAAGCTACGCGTCCGTGTACAGTAGGCCTTATGTTGCAGTATTTGCCAGTACCGAAAGAGCAGTTCAACCACCTCTTACCGGAAGCATTAAAGTCAAGTAATTGACATGCGGCTTGTTAATGAACTAGAATTAGCCAGCACTTTCTCTAATTACACGGCTGACATGCGAACCGCTGGAGGTGAACTTTGTTATCATATAACAACGTTACGCCTAGTGTTCCCAGGGGTTAAGAGGTGTATCGTTTTATAGGTAGGTATTAACTAGTGGTGTGCCTATCGCTATTAGGAGCCTGCCTTTCTTGTAGCATAATAGCATAACATAATCAGCCTTTTAATGTTCCCACTGCTGGGACTCAGGCCTCCTCTTTAGGAGAGGGAATGGCCCGTAATCCACCACGCGGGCCCAGTGCGGATTGGTGAATGTCACATGTCTTCGAATTTTTGGTTCTAGGACATGCCGGTTTCCTCACGATGTTTTCCTTCACTGTTTTGAGAGCAGTGGTGATGAAATAAATTACACGAAGTAATGCGTCTGGCTGGGTTTGAACCCTCGACCTACAATTCGTAAGTCGGGGTCGTTACCACTCTGCCACCACTGCTCCCGCCTTTCTTCTCGCCTTTCTTGTAGAACCCTAAAATACTACCGCAGGTCAGCATTCGTGTTAAGACACGAATGCTGACCGTCTCTGACTGTCTGTCACAAGGACAACTTCTTAATTCCTTGCCTTAGCAAGGAATTAAGAAGTTGTGTCCTTGTGATATCGTTGTGATTTCTTCGCATGTGGAAACGACAAAAATGGTTGAGTGGTGCTTATATACGCGTCGAAGGACGCTGTCCGTTGATACTAGTCACCTCTTAACTGCCAGTGGCTTATTTTAATTTCTGTAATTTTGAATTGTTTTTTTGTTTTTTACCTTAATAATATAAAAGAAGCATCAAGATATATGTAACCGAGATATTTGTAAAACTTAACACGATTTAAAAGAGTATCGATGTAGTTTCTTTCAAATTCTTATCCATAAAGATGTAGGTCTTTAAAAATGTTAGAAAAATGATGCCAATTGCATATTCTGAAGCGTAGGCTTTAGAATGTGCAATTGGCATCATTTTTCTGACTAACTGATATTTTTTCTCAATAATTCAAAAGTGCTTGTAAGTGGTTTATTTGGAATATTTTTTTTTTTAATTTGATTTGAAATTTAGAATTTATTCAGATATTGCGGAACAGTTGACAATTTCATCACACATTGCTGTTTTTCTTTAAAAACTTGCATGAGTGTCAGTAATTCTTAGCTTTGAGTGCACTCAAAGCCGGTGGCTAGCAGTCGGTAGCAGTGCTTATTTCAAACACGTTAATGAAGCAGTCTTTAGCCATACTTTACAAGACAGTCGGGAAACCATTCTAATTGACCTGCAGTTAACGCAGCCTGTTTAATTACAGTAGCGCACAGTTATGAGATTGTCGCTAGCTTGCGAGTTAGCAAGGCATTGTTAGGAAATTTTAGGCCAGTTAATATAAATGTTCAGATAGATAGTAAGTATTGCGTAGATAATGAAGCATATTTCAGAATATGCAGAAAATATGGCAAAAAAATAAATTATTAAATGAAAAAAGTTCAAAAGATGATTCGGCAAATGGCAAGAAGTTGTCGATAATATCTAAAAAATATGTCAAATAATGCATAATATTAAAGCATAAAAGACGTCAAGTCAATAGTTTTCGGTGAAATAAAATTCGAACAAATTTTCGGAAAAGTAATTGGTTCTCGCTTCAAAAACGGACTACCGTTTGTCTCCCTACCAAAGATATGGAAGAAATAGGTATCTGACAGTTAAAAGTTAGTATCGTCCTTATGGTGTTCTAACCTCAAACCAGCTAGATACTTTATCCCAGACTAGCCCACCCTGGTTTCGCAGGGGTGCAAATTATATGTAAACACCAAACCTTTTCATTTATTGTTTCTTTTTAGTCATAAAAACCGCATTAAAATCCGTTGCAGGGTTTAGGAATAGTTAGCAGATAAACTGCGAAACGCTGAGAGCGACTTTGTTTTATGCTATCTAAAAATTTATAAGCAAGCCTACACTCAATAGCTACAGGTTTTACAGTTTCAAGGAAATCAGGTAATCGCAAATGACTAATAAACTAAAAATGCAAATTTCTGGACACACCCAAACCAAACATGGTTTAAAATTGCACAACAACCGTCTAAACGTTGGTAAACGCAAGTATTATGCGTGTTGGCAAACCGGTAAGTGTGGCAGTTAACTTGGGTAACTAACTTTATGTATCGCTTCCCAGGTAATGATCTTTTACGTGGAAAGATGTTGCTGTGCTGTGGGAACAGGAGTATCCAGTTAGCCATAAAAGACCAGAAGCCCTAACACGAGCTCTTAAAGCGGTCCATTTGGCGACTTAAACCGAACTGTTAATAGGATGGATCTATTGTATAGCTCCATCCCTCTTTTTCGCTCGCACGACTGACATTTTGACGCATCATGGCAAGGCCCCAGCTTAGTAATATTTAGGATTCTGATACTGATACCATTCGTATCATATCTTTTACAACTACTTCTACAGACAAGGTCAATATCTGAAGTAGCAATCAACATCCACTTGTTCTCTGCTCCCTAGGCCTAAAGACTTCCAGATTAACCACAATAGATCTCTGATTACGTAATCTTCATATTTGACTTGTTCATTATCTCCAGGACAATCTACCACAATTTGAATCACAGAGGTGTTGTTTAGATGAATAGACTTCATCTTTTTGGATTGCGGCAGCTAAGTCGTGCCAAATTATCCCATGAAAGAAAAGCTATTATAGTTTAGATGGTCTCATAGACATACCAAGAGCTGCTGAAAGTACATCCTAAACTCATTGACTTGAAAGCAATTCAATTACCTACAATGACGTCATTAATCTATTTGTACGCTAATATTCGTAACGTATTCTAACTATACCGATTTGTTTAACAAATTGTTTTATTCTAACTGGTCATAACCCGTAATCTAATTGACAAATGTGTGTTGGTTATTTTGGGTAGTGACAAGATGAAGTCATGTTGTATATTGTTAATGTTGTTGTAGTTTTGTTATTGACCTGATTAAACGATGTACCATGTGAGTGGGATTGTGCTATTTGTGCTACAACTGTTTTAGTACTACGTTTTGGTTTTCTAGTTCTTCCTTTTCTTCAGTCTCTAGTCTCATAGTTTTTGTCCCGTATTTGCAACATGTCTTACTGTTTTATAAATATTATTGTTTTCTTTTTCTTTGGCACGCTCAATCCTTTCGCTTTGCTTTTGGCCCTTTTCACTTTGTTCACTAATTATCCGTCGTTTTCAGATGTTTTTGTTTGATGTATTTCGACTTATTAAAATACATGGTACGGGCATGATTTTCTTGCTTAGCTCGTACCGTATTTAATTTAAAAACTGCTTGAATGTATTAGAATGTATTTCATTCATGTAGTCCTATCTACCGGCACTGGGACATCCCGTTTTATAGGGGCCAAAGGCCAAACGAACGGTATTGAATCGTCGAGAACGACTGAGCGTTTGCTAATTAGACCAACGTTTCAGAGCACAGTTTCAGAGTAATAATCTATAAATAAACAGAGATATCAAGAAAGCTTTAGAAAGATCCTAATTTCATTACATGTCCAACGATGACGAAGGATGAGCATTCCTTTCATAGCAAGTTCAAAACCACTATCGTTCCAATATTTGTGGCTGCGAATATCTTTGATATTTGTCCCAAAACTTCGTCTTTCGGCCTTAGATATTTAATATAAGCAGGCCCAGTCGAAAAACTATTTCTTATTGGATACACACAATACGTTTGTTTTTAAGTACCCTTTGTATAGAAGCTAAAAACAATACATTGTCCGATAGAACAGTGGCTTTATGTCACATGAATGTCAAATGGCATTTGATCCGTACCCTTCTGAACCCCATAAAATGCTTTTATACTCTCGACCTTAGCCGCTATGAAATAGGTGTATATCTACAGCGTGCATTTTCATTTCAGGTTTAAATCTTGTCTCAAGATTTCTCGAGAATTTTTAGTGTTTTATCCACTATTATTGCAAATCAAAAATCTTCCATAATCAGCAGGTATTATATTAATACCTGCTGATTGTGCAGGGAAAAGAAAGGTTTCGGTCTATTCTAAGCAAAACATCCAATAAAGATTATGATAATGTGTTGAAAATTGTATAAGTCTCGCTGATTTACAGTACTTTACACGATCACGCAAATTAGCTTTTGCCTACATCTTTGCACGTGAACACAGTGACATACTAGTATAATTATATCGTATAAAAACTTGTAGGTAAGCAACTATATAAACTAATTCGCTAGTCGTTAATTAATATACTCTGGTAATAAAACACGATTGCTTTCGGCTTCCCCTACTTGATATGGTAATTTGTAAAGATAATAACGTTTTGAACACATTCTTTCCTCTCAAGTTTGTTCGATACCTTGTGATTCTTGGAAATTAAATCAGGTGTGTTTTAGGCCACTTCATTCATTCATCATTAACATTTCAGACCTGTATAGTGTATTGCTTAGTTCAAGCTGGTTTTATTTTCTAAAATTCTACAAGAATCCGTAGTTGAGGAACTTTGTCGATGTCGAGAGCCTTCGTCGACCCAAGACATTTTTGCTCATCCGCAGATTTCCTTTATTCTAATGTACTCGGTGTCAGCGGAACATGGCTTCTTCAATGCTTATGTATTTATCGTCATGTCAGAAGTCACCCTTTAGACCTAGGTCTCATCTCCTTTTGCACACAGTCAATCCATCGTTTATAATTATGGTGTTTTCCTATATTCATGAATTCAATTGTGATGACTCTGTATCTACTCCCCATGTAGATACCTAGGATGTGGTGCTGATGCAATTAAACACGTGTGTTATATTATTCATCCAAAACTTACTAAGAATACAATTCAATTATTTTTCAATCTAATCAAAATCCTACTATAATTTGCACAGAACTTTAAATGTGGATTTGTTAACCAGCCCATTGACCAGCCCGCATGATAATGATGGTTTCCCCAGCGATTTCCTTTAATGACACTATCCCCACTATCACACTATCCACATTCCTCACAGAATTTCCCTCATTCCTCCGTACGTTCTTGGTACAAACCTGTGCCACAATATTTGGGCCACTCGAATTTAAAGAGGTCAAGGTAATGTCGTGATGATGGAAATTATATCTCGCTCGAGAATCTGCTTATTACACCTTGATGGTAGTGCGTGTTGATAAATGCAAGGCTACTTAAGTTTTTATGAGTCTTTTGAATTGCACATGCCACCACGTGACAGAAAATTATAGCTTTGTGACTTCTAGTACACAGATGCGTGAAGTAGGTACTTAAGTGAACAAAAGTCATCACAGTCAGTATCTACGAACAGGGGATTTATACAAAAACTACCTGTTTTCTTTTCGAGTCGATAGTTTTCTTTTCCCTATTTAGGCCCAGTATTCGGGCTCAGTAGGTTGCCATATTTATAGTGGTGACAGTGTGGCGTTTCCAACGATATCTTGACTAATAATATTACTAAAATCCGATTTGTGAAATTCGTCGCGTAGGTAATTGGTTTTGTCCGCTACTTAAATCTGTTACGTTCGTCTACGAAATCAATTACGTTATTTTTGAGACATAAGTTTCTAAATATACCTAATATCTTGAACACCTTACTACCTCTATTACATTTTGTGGTAAATCTGACAGCCAACACATATTCGCAGCAATATAGATAAACCTTATATAATAATTAATAAACTGATAACGTTATACTAAAACAAGTCGATCAATAACTGCGACATTTACATACAGAAATACCTAAACACGACGATTACGAACTGCAACATAACATACGATAATATACTATGTACTCACGGTAACATAACATAATAGGTTATTTTTAACTCGCACGTCAACCTCCGTTACTGAGGTTAAGGATACACCTTTACCTCTAAACATCACATAGGTTACTATATAAGTGGGATTTTCCGATCGTACTTAATGTCAGTAAGTTTTCCAAGAAGATAGAGAAAAAAAGTGCAGACTAATGAAGTCTCATTTAAATTTCTTAAACCAAAGGTTATTTAGACATCAAATTTCATCAAAAGATAATGTTTGTTTTTCGGTTTATTTGGTAGTTTCAATTTCAACACAACTGTTTTTATGAGTCTGAAAAGAATCGCAAACAAAAATATTTAAATCTTTTTCTTAAAGAAACTGGTTTAACTATGGCTGCTAAACCAGTTTCTTTAAGAAAAAGACTCTAGATTGACGTCTAGTGCTTACTTCCCTGGGACAGATCGGAACTGCCCACAGCGTCACTACTTCAGTTGTTCCTGTGATATTTGTGATCTACGTCTGCGCGGCTTACTAGAGTCAAATGGGGTGAATAAAAACTCAGGGGTAAATAGAAACAAAACTTCAAAGGGTATTTTCACGATATTTGAATATGTTTATTTATTATGATATATACTTATGTTACTTGTGTACTTACTTATGTTTTGCAGCATTTGACTATATCAATTTATTAATGAATTGTTATTCTAAAAAGTCGATGTTTTGTTAGAAGCTGATAATATGGTATCAAAGTGGAAAACCAAACCAAAGTTTTGTTTCTATTCACCCCATTTTATGGTATCTCTTAACGTTCGTACTCCACCATTATTGTAAGAAAAACTACATCAACTTAAGCATTTACAATATCGATTTATTATCGACTATTTCATTTATTTATTGGTGGGTGCAACACTAATTCTTGACATTATAATTATTTTATATTTGGGGCAACCCAAGATCATTTTTGAACATAAAACGACGCGTTTGTTTAGATTGCTTCTATTCCATACTCAGCTACAGACGACAAATAGAACTCGACCATTCATGTTGTTATATTATAGTAATAAAATATTTGGACAAGCATTTGGGAGTAAAATTCTTACAAACACTGTTGCAATATTTAACAAGTTCCCAACATTCTACTTCAAAACCCTATACATTTCAACCAGTTCTATAAAAGCACGCTAATGCATTTTAAAGCACCACTAGTCGACAAAGGAAACAAAAGCGCAGAGGCCAACTACCCCTCGGGTTTACCCTGCCATGTCGCATATGGTAAGTAGCGGTCGGGCACCACTTGAGAACATCACACTTTTCCAAAGCTTTGTCTTGAAGGGCTAGTGCTCCTGAAGGGCAAGGGCTCTCTTTGCAAAAAAAAAATGAAAGGGTTAAATATTTTCGATTAATCCATTAAAAGCCATAAGGCCGTATTTGCAGTTGAGTAAAAATGCTATTTTTGCAGTCCAGTAATTAGCGACATCATCCACAGCGACTAATCACCTTTTTAGAATAAACTTGAAAAAAAAAAGCGATTCCTTTGGTTTTTTTTTTCAAGTATATGATTTTGATGACGTCATGAAAATCACAAAAATCTGTTGATTATCTGAACAATTTTGAAAACTAAAATAGTTTTCAAAAATGTGCTTGTGAATGCCCTATCTAAACAACATTACCGAATAACTATGTTACTTTTACTACTAACACTTTAGGTACACGCAACGTATTGTTTTCAATATGTATCATTACGGTTCTCCCTTACAAAACCTCTGTCGCGCCGCGGTAAGTAGCAGTCACATTACACTTGACCCTGCCTTTGTCAAACAGCGGTTTTCCTTCGACGAACCTTGCTCGCTAGATCGAGTTACATCACTAAACGTGTTTTTGTTTAGTCTTCCTTATTTAATGCGATTAATTTGTGTATCTCGTGTAATTTAATTGTGAACTGTCATCACTTTGAGGCCATGCAAAGTTTTCCGAAAACAGTTAATTAATTTGTAAACTTTTATAATAAACAAATAAAATAACATTGGAAGTATAATTATGGTACCAGAAGTTTTTCCGGCAGTGTCTGCTTTTTTTTTTCAAAGCGACAAAGCTTTAGTAAAAAGCATACCGAATACCATCAATGTTAAAGCCAGATTCATTCCATGAAAATCTTAAATGTTCGCAATGTCTCTCTGTATTTACGTCTCGGTCCTAGCCATCAGCTGTAAGCAAACACCAAGTGCCCATGAAGGTTTTATAGACACAGTTTACACAGTATGCACCTGAGCATAATCCAGAATGAAAGCCCGTCTGCCGCATTCTAGTATCGACCCGTCTGCTCCTAACCTTTTACGGTTTCAAGGGTATTATGCGTGAAATATCGACTACCATTACGTACTTTCCAGTTTTTTACTAGGCTGTGGAATCTAAGAAAAAAGTTGTAAGCAACTTTATTCTGCTTTCTAACCCTACTGGGTACGGTTAGCATTCTCAAGTCTTGCAACTAAATTAGAGATGTCAAGGAATGTGATAATAAAGTTCACCGTCAGGTTTCGAAAAAGCTGATGTGGGCATAATAGGACTGCTTTAAAGTCGAGGGCCCAGTTCAGTTATTTAAATGGTCCTTGCCACTGGAAATGTTTCTAAAACAAAGTGTATATGCAATACATTACTTTTTTTTAATCTGCGCTTTCAGTGTTGGTATAAAACATAATTAAATTGGTTTATAATGATGAAGTTGTTTCCCTTTTAATTCTTTTTTTTAGTACCGTAGGGTGATGGTCTTAGTATTCAAAAACCTCTTTCGTTCCAATGGTCCTTCATAATTCTTCACTTCAGGACGTTTTTCTAACGCATGCCATAACTTATATTGGTTTTTGCTTTAAGTCTTTTTTATCTGAAATCAAATTAACAGGCGACCTTGCCAAAGTAATTTGTCAGCAAATTGGATCTGAGAATTATTTTATCGTATTGTTTGTTTTGTGTTATCCTTTTTATGTCATGGCGTTATTGCTGTGCTGTTTTCAGATATTTTTTACGGTTTTGTATTTAGACATTTTTTTGACGGATTCTATATTTTATAGTTATTCAGAAACCATATTTTAAAGGGTTAGATGTTGTTAGCGTATCAATGATGGAGATGATAAATGCTATTCACTATTTTAACTCTACAAATTCCTGTTATGGGAGCCCAAACGAAAAACAACAGTTTCATTTTTGAGAGTAGTCTATAAAAAAAGGTTTAATATATATTTACTGCTATACGAATAGAAGTCTAACATATATCCTTTGTTTTTTATCTAGCCCTTTTTTTAGGTCGGAAATCATGTTGGCATCTCCCGCCGAGGTCTTGGGCCGAGATATTTGTTGTAAAACCTAACATGATTTAAAAGAGTTTCGATGTAAATTTTACATTCTTATCCATAAAGATTTACAAGTAGATCTTTAAAAATGAGTGTGCAGTTGGCATTATTTTTCTGTTTTTCTTTAAAAACTTGCAGGAGTGTTTTTATTTTTCGGTGGGAAAATCGGCTCTTTGGCGAAGCGGGAGATAGTGTCAGACTTTTACTGACTAAAACCCTCTCCTGTTTCTTTTTTGCCTTCGTTCCAGGGGCCCATGGTTCGCTTTCGCACAACTCATAGCCTCAGTATGCTTCGACTCAGCTGGGCCCCTACAGTTTGCTAACATCTCCTTGAGGGCTTGATCCGGACGGTCGGACCGCCAGCTACCCATTGTTCGCAAGCCCGCACCTACGGTGCCCGGAAATTGTGATCCGGATCCCGGCAGCAGACGCATGCGGCCGCCTCCTTTGCTAGCAATACTGCTTCGCAGAAGGAAGTAACCGCCTGCCACTCCTCCTCCCTCCGGAACATGACTTGTACCAAGGCCCGCCGCGAGAGATCGCTGCCGCCAATCGCCCCCATGAGGACACGGCAGTGCTCTGCCCAGGCGGGGCACGCCTCTACCGTATGCTCTACTGTGTCCTCTGGACGGTCCACACAATGGAGACAACCCGGCGTTTCTTCCTTATAAATCCGATGCAGGAACCTCCCGAACTGACGATTTCCGGTGAGGACCTGCGTCATGCGGAAGGTAAGGACGCCTTGTCCGTGTTGTCTTTCCAGTCACTCCTCAAAGAGAGGACTTACCGCGATAATTGTGGCGTGCCCTTTATTTAGCCCTTACTATCCCACTACTGGGCATAGGCCTACCCCAAGTCCTTTCAGGCTTTCTTCCCCCGTGCCGTCTAAAACTAAATATCCTTGCATATTATAAAATAAAGTCCCCCATCGCTTCCATCTGTCTGCATGAACACGATAAACTCGAAAACTTCTGAACAGGTTTTCATGTGGACATAGTGAGAGACAGAGTGAGTTTTGAGGAAGGTTTTGCTGTATAATAAATGCATGCTACAGAGGAGAAAAGCCAAGAATTTCAAAGATTTGTAATACCCGTGCGAAGCTGGACAATATAAACCTCGTTTTTTATCATTCTATTTATCGTGCAATAAATCAGAATTCAAGGCAATCTGTTCAAACATCAAAGTTTTATTTAGTTCTAATTAACTATCAAGTTATAATTTATGACGCACTACGCGATGCCAATAACAGCAGCGGCGAAATAAACTGTTAGCTTGAACAAGTTTTATAAAAATTTTAGTTCCGCAATTGCGAAATCTTCTCAAAGGTCTTTGTAAATTTTATATATCTTTAAAATATTTGATAAATGTAGATCAAAACACCATTCTCTCAAATTTTAAAACGTCCTATACACTCATGTTCCTTCCAATAAATCACCAAAACACTCTAGTTCTATCATTTTTAATGGCACTCGTCTGTCGGTCAAACATTTTAACTTTACAACGGGAAACGTTTAGGCAATTTCCTTATAAGCTTTTTGTACTATTTCTAAATATCCTGTTTCGTGGGTTCCATCGTGGTTTTTATGATGAAGAGTAGGCGGTAGAACAGCAATTCGACTCAACCAAGGATGGAAAAATGTTTTCCTAATTTTAGTTAAAAGGGCCCGCGAATACTAACTTATTTTTCTATATTATACGTAGCAGCGACACTCTTAGATCTAGAATGTCGTTATTATTGATTTTCAAATTTGCAAAGCAGCTTTTTATATTTATTTATTTATTTATTTAAACTTCATGTACAGTGGTGGTACATAGGCGGACTTAATGCCACAAAGCATTCTCTACCAGTCAACCATTGGGTTAAAAAGACAAAACTGTGGTAGGTGTGCACAATAAATAAATAACAGATATTTTTGAAGTAGAATGTAGGTGGATGTATGAATGTGTGTGTGTGTGTGAATGTTGTGTTATATGTGTATAAACAAATATTTTAAAAATACGGATTAGGAAATAGCGTTTCTGTTATTAAACTAATTGGAATGCTTGTCAAAATAAAATAAAATTAATGCAGCATTAACGATAAACATCTTGTATTTGTACAAAAATTAAATAAATTGACCATATTTTTTCCTCCAATTTATTTTATAATACGGATATACATTTTGATAAGCCCTATTAACATGGGGGCTGCCAGAATTATTTAAGGTTTTGTACAACGACCTTGCCGTATGCCACGAAAAATATGCGACAAGGTTAGCAACACTGCCAAGAAACGAATATAACTTGAATATCATTGTCAAGGACTCCCAGGAGTTAAATATTTTACAGTTACAATTCCAAATACGATAAAATATGTATGTAACTTTCTGGAATTCCTTCCTTTGTTTTCACGATCGTATTAGGAATTATTACAAAGGCATCTCCTACCTTTATAATAATTCCTGTAACGGTCGTGCTGATAGCGTACCATTCTTTCTATTTTACTGACAATAATGACGTCGTTTACTTGCTTAGTAAAACTTACCAATAGTTCCTTTAAAATCTTAGGTTATACAATCATGTGTTATTAATATTAAAAGATTCCTACTTTCAAATGGAGAATCCTCTTGAATTAATTAGTCGATGCTGTCTGTAAAAAATGTCGGAATCGATCCCAATTGTTCATGCCTCTTAATGAACCACTTTTTGATGTTGATTGCTTTTTTAATAACCTCGGCCGTTAATCCAATTAACTCTGTCTTTATGTCTTTTTTCAGTCACTTCCATACATAATGGGTTGGGATTTCCTGTCGACGAAGTGACGACTGCGAGCAATTTACTTGTATTGAATGTAAATGTTTTTACTGTTTGCATATTGTTTAATGTTTTAACATACTATGAATAATTTGAATAACATTTAAGTGCCTTTCAATTTCTATGACTACATTTACCAGTTGTCCTTATCAGCTGCGACATTCACAAATTAAAAACTAAAGACCTTGAAATAATAACAAACGGAAGCGACGTAATAAATATTATCGAACGGCAATTGCAGAAACACAATCTGCCAATTAGATACCGTTGCGCAACCGGGGAACTGTGCACTGTGGTTCGCGCTGACGGTTGCGCAGGAGTTCGTACGATACTGAATTACGTCATTGATGATCTAGCAATCTTGATAATGTGACGAAATGATGACTAACTCATTGAAGTTTTTTGCTAGCGGTTTGTAAAAGGAAAGCCTAAAATGACTGCCCGCATCCGGGATGCTGCTGGGTTTTGTCAAGAGGATCAATTGTGCCCAGGCCTTGTGCGAATTTAAATTAGAACAACATTCAATGGGGCCACCAGATGACCTTATTATATGTAAATAGATTTCAACAGATCACAGTTACCATCTGATGTATAACGTCTTCAGCCAAGAATATTATAGATCTTCCAGAAAATCCTGCCTGAATTTATAACCGGAAATGATATTTCCCTATGTAATGGTTTGCAAATGACAAATAAACACCAAGTTCAAAAACAAATCGCACTGCAAATGTCAAGGCCTCGGTCTTATTAGAAATGGCGGTGTTGTGTCTAGATCTGCATTATGCATTCATCTCAAGGTCACGCCATTCGTTCCGTTACTACCAACTGCCGCGTTTTTTTCCTTTGGACACGTTCCGCTGGCGCAATGCGTTGACAACTCTTTTTTGTGGCAGAAAAAGTGTCTGTCTCGTGCTTAGGCCATTTCGAAATGACGGTTGACTGTGAATGGATCACAAAGATTCGGGCGGCAAAACCATTAGATTGTTTCGAAGAATTTGTATGAATGCTTTAGGAAATACTAGTTTTTTGTTGAGATGAATACGGAACTGTTTTTTGATCGAATTGCCTGTCATTACATTTTTTAATGCCGAGTACCAAAATAAAACTAATAACAGGAGTGTTTAGAATTCATTCAGTAACTACCGATAATGATCTTAATTATTCTTATAACGAAGCTTCGCAAACTAAGTATCGTATTTACAGAATACAAAACAAGATCCTTTCCTTTTGTTGTCTTTAAATTATGTTTAATTACAGAGCTGCTAGTTCGTCTAATTTATAATTAACGAGGCGTCCGTACTCTTCATCTCTCATAATTAGTGTTGCTTCATGCTAAACGTTACTCAACAATGTTTTACTTTTGACATTAGCACGCTCTAAATCATTGCTACTGCACAGATCATATTTCAGCTTTATTTTTATTTTTGATGTCAAAAATATTGTTCTGATTTGACATCTCGAAGTAAATATTGTAATAGGATTGTAAGTACAGTATCTTTTGTGTAATCGTGGGAACCCATTTGTTTAATAGTGATATCGGAAAAAATTAATAACCAGAATCTGGGTATCTATTAGCTACTAGGGTAATCCCTTGACAGATAGTTTTTACGCTTGATTCAACTGAAAAGGCAAATGATTTGCACCGTACTAAATTCTCATCTGGTTAGTATGAATGTTGAAAACCTTATTCGGATAACTGATTTCCAAAACATTAAAGGATATAAACCACTGTCGGCACTCCCAATCCCTGTTGTATTAACCATCAATTTCATAACAATTCACATTATAAAGGGCTTTCAAAACCCATTCCCATCGTTTTCCATGAACATCGCAGCAATAAATACACTTGGCATTGTGCAACTGCATTCTGACGGGCCATGCATTGTTGGACAAAAAATTGGGCTCACCAAGCGGCCGTTAACCCCAGATTGTACCGAGATGAAGCCTTAAACAATACGGTACTGTTACTGAATAATTTTACTTTCATACGCTCTTCGGTTGAAAGGTTTGGAAGTTTTGAATGTGTAAAGGTTATTGTTGTGCCTCATTGTAGGCAACGGTCATTTGTATGTCAAAAGGACCAATTTGAATAGCTATTAGAACTGAGATGTTACAGTTGAAATCTTTAGGAACACATGCTGTATGTAACGAAAGCTTTTGGAACTATCTACACAGATTTCCAACTGAATATGTACAGATAAAATCTCAATCCAGTTTTAAAGCTTTATGCAAATCTAGTTTACATAGTAGAACCATAACCCTAGCAATACTGTAGCAACACAAGCACAAATCAATCACGACGCCTTTACTTACCATAATCACACGCGATTCATCAAAGCCTGCCGCAAACCCGCTGCATCACTCCCTGCTTATCAATTTCCATTTAATACGCCCGCCGTGTATTGAGTAAGCTTTGCATTACCATCGCAACTTCATCTCATCGGTGACTAGCGACTTTCTCGTGACTCATCTACGACCTGACCCCCTGTCATAGAGATCTTTATTGTAGGTAGGATGTTGTAACACCAGGTTTGTTAGAAGAGTGATTTAATTGTTTATTGCAGTGATTTAATCAGCTAGGCATCTTTCGCTTCGTTTTTTAAGCTTCGATATAGCACTTTAATTTATTGTGACATTGGTTCATAAGAGAAAAATCTTAAGCTGAGTCCAAATTGGAGACTACTATATACTTCTTCATGTGTTTAAAATCAAAGCTTCGTTATACTTCAAGTCTGATACCCGATTAGTCTGTTTCTTTGGTTTATGATAGAGATATCCCTTGAGAATTTTCTGATTAAAAACTGCTTTACTTTTGAGATCAAAATTTCAAACAAAATAAGACCCTCTTCCATCAATGTAATCAAAAACTTTGATGGTAAGAAGAGAAAACGAACGCTACACCCCTGTGCTATTCGAACCGTTGCTACGTCGCAAGGTATTAAGATTGTCGACATACCCCTCTATAAAGAGTAACTACAGGGTGTGTCCCTTCTTGTTATTGCATTGTAGCAAATGAAGCAATAAGGAATGTAACATTTGGACTGAATGTGGGCATAAAACTGTTCAGAGAATGGGCTTAATAAATAAGATGGCTAAATCGAAAAAGGTTGTTATTATGTCGTTTTTTCCAGTGTTTGCAATTTTCAAAAAGTTATGCAGCTAATACGGTTTACAGTCGGCACCGGCATCTTAAACTTCATCTAACTTGTGTGGATCAGTTAAAGCGCCATACATTAGCACTTCCATAATTGTAATGCTAATTACAATCCTGTCATTCTTAAACAACAGTGAAACCTATTTAACACCAGCAACAATTAACAGAGGGACAAAACAGAAGCTGGTGTTGCATTATATGCATTAAACAGCGACTTTCTAACGATTGCAGTGAAAGATAAACATATTTGCACGCGAGCTGCTGTCAACGCGGAGAAAGTACATATGACATCGATTGCTCCTTGCGGGTCGCGGGTAGTAGGACCATAAGTCCTAGGCTTACTGGGACGTAGTTTCCTAGTCTTAGCGTATAAGACCAGCAAATCTAGTCCCGATTAGCCATAGATGGGTAGCAATATTCAGTTTCCTTTTCTAAATATCGGCTAATATTGATCGTTTTGAATCTTCAATTGCTTTTTAGGCTTCTATTTTTGAAATACCGGGAATATTTAACGATTTAGGTCTGCTATTGTTTTCAGATTTCTATTTTTGAAATGACTGATAGGTTTATTGTGGGATTTCGGACTGCTATTAATTTTCCGGCTTTTAATTTAGAAATGGCAGGTATATTGTGATATTTACGTCTGCTGCTTTTCAAGATTCTATTTTTGAAATTGCGGGTATAATGTGCGATTTTGAAATGCTATTGTTGGAACATGAAAACAGACTTATTTTAGAAGCTTTTGCCGTGTCCTACATCGCGTTTGTCTGCGGTCCAGTTTCAAGATAGAACAATCATGTCCCACTAAAGTGTTAGGACGCATACGAAACTGGCCATGTGGTTTGTAAAGCTGTCACCAAACCAATGCTACTGGATAAAACTTTTTGACGGCAGGATTTTCCTTGTACATGTTTTTCCTCAGATCTTGAAAGTCTCAACGTCAGTCAACTTTTTTTGGTTTGTCCTGTTTTTGTTTTCTTGTACTTGGCTAATGTAACCGCGGAGTGTGTACCCTTCAGATAAGGTTTGGTACAGTTTGTTTTAGACTGATAAGAGCTCTTGTGAAACAAGACAGAATGTGAAATTGCATCAAGACTAAGATGCTTAGATGCAACCCAGATTACCTACACAATAATAGAAGAGATATTATGACATTTACCGACCCGACCTAGGCCCGCGTGGTGGATTACGGCCCATTCCCTTTGATAGAGAGGAGACTTGAGTCTCAGCAGTGGGAACATTATAAGGCTGGGCAAAGGCCTTCCTCCATTCTTTCCAATGATCACGATTCCTCTCTTTTACTTTTGTAATTCTTAAGCAAAACGTCCAAGTCATCATCATCATTTCAGTCGAAAGAAATCCTCTGTTGGACATAGGCCTCCCCTACCTAACTAACAAAACCTCAAGTACTACGTACCAATTAGGTTTCAGACAGTTGAAGTTACTGATATAAATATTAGTATATTTTCATGTGACAGAAATGGATATGACTGATAATGATTAGCACTGTGTATACTAATAGCTACAACCTAGGGGTCTTTAAATCAAGAATGGATAAGTTACTTCTAGGTAAGCGTGCTTCATCGTTGATCACATAATTGCTTACCATCAGGTGTATAATTGTCAAAGGCGAGCCTTACAATAAAAATAAAAAAGAACAAACATTAAGTCATATCTGTAGACGCAAGCAGTTTATCGTCGTATAATCTTCAATCGGTCTCCGATTCCGATTTCGTTAAACCGTCACTAAAAACAGGTGGTAATTACCAATTTTCACACTTCTCCACTGAGAACAATACGGGACGCTCAGTGCACATGAATGTAGAAACTAGAAAGTAATCATCATCTCTTAATACCATTAGATAGCTGGCGTGCAGTATGTAACTGTTACTAATCGCTACATGATTTCTAGCTGTGGGAACTTGTTACGTTTCCGTCAAATTCATTATTTTCTCAATGTCACTGCTGTATATGGGCATTGACTCTAATAAAAATGCAATATATCATTGAAAACAATCTCTGTTCCTACCCGTGTGAATATTTCGGATGACAGACGCGTTTATTGGTGTCGATGAAAGATAATGGTGAGGTATGAAATGCATGTGTCTTCAAGGCTAGAGTGAATAGCCTCTTAAGAAACTAGTGCGCTTCACCATCAACGATTGCATCACTGCTTACCATCAGGTGGGACTACAGTCAAGCACTAATAAAAAAAAATGTTACAAAAAGTGTTAAGGATTGTGTGAGGAGAGATATATGAAAAAAAAGGGAGTTAGTGATAGTGTGACGGGTGACAGGACAGAATGAAAGAAAAAAACGTGTTGCGCCGACCACAAATATAACAGGTCAAGGGCAGGAAGATGGTGATGAGAAGCGTTTATTGATCTTTCAGAAATTGGTCTTCTTACTTCCTGTACGTTAATATTTATGTTGGGTGTATTTAGGCAGGATCTGGAATCGGAAAGATTGTGTAGTTACATTTGTAGAGGAACTTTTGTAATTTATAGCATGCAACTTTATTATACTCCTCTTTTCTGTGTATTTTCATTATTCGAAACCGGAATCTCTTTTGCCTTTCAATGGGAAAGGCATCTGAATTCCTAAGCACCTGTTCACTCAATCAACTTCCATTTTCATTAGTCTGACGTAATACTAAAATGGTAACAAATACCTGTAGGTAAAAGGTATGGTCCACAAAAGAACAATGACTGTGTACAATTTTGACACGACCGCCAACGAAATAGAGAGTTGTTTACGTCTGAACGTTCAACACAAAAAAATAAATATTCGGACGATAGGACCAGAAATAAGATCAATGCAGAAGAACCACTGTTTAAAAGGCGCTATAAAAAGCTTTCGAATACATTACCACCTTTACGTATGTATGTGTGTTTACATGTTTTGAACTCGCCCACAATACAGGAGTTATTCTTAGTATGGGGCAAAATTTCTTTAAACAAAATAAAAATACTAAACAAAATGTATGTATGTGTGTGTGTAGATCATCTCGGACTACATAATTATGACAATGGCAGAGGAGACACGTGCCGTATTCCACACACATGTACCCACGTGTGTGGAAAAGCGCTGGAAAGCTTTTTCCAGCAGGGATAAATAACGGACTACTTAAATTAGTAGATCAAACAAATATCTACTAAAGTTGCTTATAGAATATTTGGTTGTTTAGTGAAGTTTGCGGTCTTTTGTTTCCCTTTCTTTTGAGCTCTCGGGGCAAACTGCACAGAATGGATGTTTTGTGTTCTTTTATTTAGTGGCACAATAATTACTTTGTCAGTTGTTAGCATGTTGCGCAACTTTTCGAAGGGATATTTTGTTTATGATTTAACGGAATTCTGCACTTCACAGTTTATTACCGACGTTGGGATTTATTCGTGTATAATGGTTAAACCGTAAGTTGAGACGTACGTGCTTTTGATTTTTTTTACCTACTTTAAACACGCAATTAAATTTAAATTGTCGTTATTTGAGCGGTCGTAACAAACCATTCATCAAGTTCTGTAATGGTAATAATAACATATACAATATTAGGTTTTCCTTATTTATTGTATCTAATAAAAAATCTTTAGTGGCGCAACAGTCGGCAGACTTATCCGTCTCGCACGAACTCTTAACATATTCCTCGAACCTGCGATACCTTGAGTAGTTAACAATAAACTGTGAATAACATAGTTAGTCACGCTCCAATAAACATAACATTCTATTGTTGAATTTATTCACCTAATACCTACAACAGATCTTAAGTTTCCGTGATTCTGACTTAGACTGTTTTTGTTTACATCGTGGACAAAGCTAGTCCACGATGTAAACAGCGGCCAGTAGGCTTCGCCCGCGTGAAAATCGGAAATTGTCATGAAGATAACATATATTATGCCCTTTTCGAAGGTCCAGTCTATCACTATAGCAAAAGCAGAAATAAACATATAGAGTAACTTTTGCATTTATAATTAGTAATATACAGGTATGGACTAGCTTTGCTCCGCGTTTTGACTCCCGTTGCCTGTCTTGCAGAAACCGCGCCAAACAAATTTAAAAATATAAAATCTAGCCTTAAAACTTCGGCGAGAGTGTATTTGTCTATATATCAGTAAAAGAATATTCATAATCTAATCAATTCTTTTGCAAACAAACTTGAATCATTTTTACTTATTTAGCTCTTTCCTAAGTTAAATGTAAAAGTACATTTTTTTTACTTTTTGTTATTGTAAATAAGTCAGCGTGTTGTTTTAATTGACCTCCAATTAATTTAACAGTACTTTGAAAGAAAATTATTTTCTATTCGCGTGTTTTTTTGTGCTTTGATGTTTTCCAGTTGTATAACAGTGTTTATAAGTGCAATGTTCGTGTTACGTAATTGTTTAATTATATTACGATTACGTTAAAGTGTTCAACCGTGAATTACCTGGAGAAAAGACGCTCGAAATGATATCTATATATTTTATAAATGGATATTTTAGAAGGCATAGTTTACTGGAAGAAAATTAAAAAAAAAATAACAAGACTGCAATGAAGATTTAAACTCATATTTTTTTTATATTATCTATATATATAAAAGGAAAAACTGACTGACTGACATATCAACGCACAGCCAAAACTACTGCGACTAGGAGCGTGAAATTTTGCACATGGGTTCCTTTTATTACGTAGGCGAGCACTAAGAAAGGATTTTTCGATTCAGCCCCTAAGGGGCTTTCAAGCGGGCGGAGCCGCTGGCAGAAGCTAGTAAATTATATTTTAGTGATTAAATGAAGTGCTTCATGACTCATGAGTGATTATAATAGTTTTATTTTTATTAACAACTGAATATAACTTCAATATGCTTTGGTAAACATTATTCAAAAACTTAACTAACTATACCTACTACATATAAACTCTCAAAGCAATACTCATAACTTCAAATAACTACCAGTGGCCAATAAACCCACAGTCAGCTTTAAAGTTACATACATGAAATTAAAAACTTAAGATTAACTTTCCGGAGTTTTACTTACAGCAACCGGTGAACCGGGACACGAGTTTATCGAGACACGGAAATAAGTGAAGTACAGTCAAACGGGGTGAATAGAAACGCAGGGGTGAATGGAAACAAAATTTTGATTAAGATTTTTACTTTGTTATATGATGATATTTTTAGTTTCAATAAAGTATTTATTTATTTATTTTATAATTTATGAATAAAGAAAGAAGATACATTCTGATAAAAATTGTACAAAGGTACTGCTAACAAATTGCTGTAAGAAATTTCTTCCAGCAGACCTGCGAAAGGAGAAATAGGAAGAAATGAAGACAATAGTGTGTAGAAGTAATTAAAGAAGAGAATGTGAAATCTTAAATTAAAATAATAAATACTTATATACTATACATACTATACTATATGTATATACCTTTACTAAAAATAAATACATAATGTATATACATATATAATTAACACACTAGAGAGCAAAGATAGTGCTCTTTTACTTTAGATTTGAAGAGCGAAATTGTTTGCAAATCTCGAATGCTAGGTGGAAGAGAATTCCACAACCTTACTGCATGGATGTTGTTGATGATGCAATGTGTTTTTCTATAATTTTGCGTACTCAAATACTGCAAACAATTTTTCAATAACATGACAATCCCCATTACAGTTTTGTTTCTATTTACCCCTTGCATTTCCATTCACCCCGTTTTACGGTACGTACTTTTTAGTCAGTAAGATCTCTTCTATTATCCACGCTATCAACAAGCTATTGTTTCCAAAAGTACAAAGTAAAATATTCCGTGACTACTTTCCACGGCTGACCTGTCCCTGCACTTCAATAACAACTTCCTCACAAAACGCATTAGTGGACGGTCTTCACTCCTCGCCTTCCATCTTCACAAATAGAAAGCGACACGACCATTAATCATCGCGATGCTTGAAACAGTAACTGATGTGCTGACAACTAAACTGTAGGTATAGTTACAACATTACTTAGTTATAATACTTATGGTAGCAAGTAGTGACGGGGCTAAACGAGTAAGATTTTGGCTTTGACGAATAAGAGATCGATGCGTTTCAAAATAGCATGATTGTCTTATTTTTTTGTTGTTTTGTAATGCCCTCTGACTAGTTATTCAAATTCATCATAATGCTGTCTTCATTTAGTTTAAGTAGGAATGGCAGATAAATAAATCACCGAAAGGGCAATGGAAAGGGCTATGCTCGGAGTTTCCTTACGTAATTGCATCAGAAAAGAAGATATCCGCAGGAGAACCAAGGTTACCAACATAGCCCGAAGAATAACTAAACTTAAGTAGCAGTGAGCAGGACACACTGTGACATTGTTCGCAGAACAGATGGTCGATGGCGCCGAAAGGTTCTGAAGTAGCAACCGCGTACGGGAAAATTTCCACAAGATGATTCGATGACCTGGTGTGGGTCACGGAAATCCAATGGATGCGAGGTGTACAGGACCGTTTCATTTGAGGCAGACCGATGTCCAACAGAGGACTTCTTTCAGCTGAAATAATTATGATGATGACAGTTGTGTTACTAAAAAAGCTGATTAGTTCTAGACAGCTTGCTGTGTGTAGATATGTACAGGGTGATTAATGGATTAATAGCAATTAAGATTTTTGTTATGAGTCATCTATAAAGTTTCATGCGACGAAAATATTTTCCCCTTCTCATTTCAAATCAATCAAGAGTTGTATGCATAATCCATCAACCATAATGAATTTCACATCAATCACTACCTAGGTACATGCAGCACTAAATATAGCAACGCATTTGCATCGCATACATAAAGTGCAATTGCCTCTAATCACTAACTATCTGAAGGTTGTCTAACGGCTCGTGTACCGCTAAGGCAATTTCCCGGGATAGTGCAAATGATCGCAGTAACAGTAAGACGGCTATGTGTGGTCGCCGTGGAAACTGACCGCTTGATTCTCAATCACAGACAGGGCTGCGACCAGGTGCTTTAGGGGTGGAGAAGACTCTTGGAATAGGTACCATGAGTTTGATAAGAATCCGAGTACACACGAACATTTTGTTCAATTTCAGTGGGCTCGTAAGTCATATGATTTATGATTTGTAGGTCGTGTGTTCAAACACTTCAAACCCAAGCAGGTGCTTTGTTTAGTTTATTTTATCACCACCACTCTCAAAATGTATGATAAATAATAAGTATACAGAATTTTTGTCACCACATACATATAAGAGCAACGAAAATCGTCTGTACTCTTTTTTTTTTCATTTTCCATAAAACTGTCATCTAAATCCGAAACGCTGGCATCCCTAACGGCAGAGGAAACTTCGTAACTACATGATTGGTAGTCAGAAACATGTGTATCTGGTTTTTATGTCAACCTTTTTCCTTTTGTAACCCTTCCCTCTCGACCTCTGAGATCTGGATCCAGAGACCTCTGTATTTTTTACTGTTGATATGTTTGCACTTGATCGTTATCTCAACTGATGGAAAGCGACGATGTGGGCAACGATGGAGCACGCTTGCCTAGAAGTAACCGACAAGTATAGAAAAAATAAATCAAGATAATTTCAATCCCTTGTCACCAACTCTGTATTTTAAGTCGATTTTTTAGTAACCATTTGTAGTAAAAAGGTCACGTAAGAAGTGTATTCTCCAATGGAATTTGACCTTTGTCTTAATTGACATTGAGTTTATTATTCCAAAATTTAAAAACCATTTGAAATTATTATTAATTCAAGTATAGTCTGAGAATGGCTGGCTGGTATTTTATAATTACGATACAATTAGAGGCATTCAGTTATCAGGCATTACTGTTCCAACTGCTAATAAGTATTTTCTCTTTGTATTCCCTGTTGTCATTTTCCAGATCTAAAACTTTTCTATGTCGAAAGTGTTGTAGTAAATGACCAGATGCCACAAGATAGAAGTATATGCGGTTGCAATGTGAAAACTGTTTACTTCATTCAGTGGCATATTAGCCAGTGTAGCAAATGCTTCGGGTCCCGTACGTTGGCGTGAACCCCGCTTGGATATAAAAAAGTAAACAAGTCAAGACATCTTTGCCACATGAATTCTAGAAACTTCTGGATTTTCCTACCTATGGACATAAATTAAAGGAATTTTACCCTCATCATTTAAAAAAAAAATTAGGATTTCCTTAGTAAAATTTGCTACAGACCCCACGCTGGCTTAAATCGACACTGACGATAATGCTTTATTCACTACCGTGATAGCATTAACGCATAATTATGATAAGTGCGTTGGAAAAACTATAAACGTTTAATACCGGAAGACGAGGTTTCCAATACATACATTCTTTCAATTATTCACGTTTTCCTGGTTTTTATCCATAAAAACCAATAACCTGCCAAGTTGTCGATATTTTTTCAACGTTCCGAACATAACATTCAAAATGTCGAATACCGCAAAAATATTCGCAGAAATAAAAATACACCTACACATCACGGCATTCAAAAAAAGTATATTTCATTCCTTTGTTCTCATACTACTGTATTGTTATACAACCAAAACAACAGTATTTGCACAAGTGAAAAATTTTGCTCAATCGGAAACGCAAACAACCAAGTCATACAAAATAAGTACCTACAAAAGACGCCATAGATGCTTTTGAGCCTCTGACTCACCTCATTATAAACTTGGCTGAAGCAAAAGGTGAACTGAATCTAAATTATAGGATTGCAGCCTATAATTTCAGAGCACAATGCTATCTTTTGCCCAACATCCATACCTAAGAACATAACTACTAGAGGAGTGACTAAAGGTATACTTAGCATCACAATTATAAGCGGTGAACTATAATACCTACAGTATTCAGAGATACTAATTCACCAATAGAGACTGTTCACGTAGGATCATTAGGTGAACCAGTTCAAGTTATGGCGGTATATATAGCAATAAAGCACAATCCAAAAGCTGCAGTAATTGAACTTTATTCTTCATCCGTCACTACTTTTGGCTATATCAAAATAGATACTAATTCACCGAGACTGTTCACGTAGGCCCATTAGGTCAGCCAGTTCAAGTAAAGGCGGTAGATATTGCAATAGTGCAGAAATTGTAATACTCGTAAGTTCGCTTGCCTTTTGCTACGTGCGCCACCGTAACCCAATTCCTTTTTACTTACGACACGGACGAAAATAAGACGCTAATTCTGAATTCTGTCGCATTTTCTCAACATTCAATATGTTCTTCACGTGCCTACTTTTGGCGCTCTGGGACCTGGATAACATCGGTTATCATCAATAAACGAGAATATAATGTTTCTATATCAAGTTGTTTTTTATTAAGCTCAATAAACTTTCTTCTAATTATTTTACTAACAGTTTTTCCTTTTTTTATAACATTTTACGTTAATGTCAATGAGCAGCTCATCAATCTGTATCGCCTAATGTAAACTTTCGGTAATGCACTCAGAGATTATACAAGCAAACAATCCCCAAAAATAATCGTGATCGATCTGGTCATTCACTTAATCAGATGGCCAGAGCTTTCCACTCTATGCTTCGATGTTATCGATCAAACACGAATTTGCTCTTACGACTGATGTGGAATGATCCGATTAGGAGAAATGGTGGACTAGGAATATGCTATACAAAGAAATCATTATTCCGTGGGGAATTATTACATACGAGTATATAATTTAAACGCAGCCCAATGGGCAATGCACATAAGTATTAGTCTTGCTCATAAACTTTATTTTGTCACCTTTACTTCGCATAGCCCCTGAATCAGCCTCAGTATAATTTATTAAACGATTTATATATTTTATAAGCGGTACCGGCTAAAAGCGGCTATATCAAAACCTAGGTCTACAGATTAAATCCTAATTCCTGGACTGCTGTTTTTAGGGTTCCGAACCTCAAAATGAAAATTCCGTTTTTTCCCATATGGGACCACTTTGTTGTCCGTATGTCTGCCTGTCTGTCAAGATCGTTGATCTCGAGAACACGTGGAGGCATCGAGTTGAAATTAAAACCATATACTCAAGTCTGCAGTCTCTTAAAGCTGTGAAAAAATCAAACTTCTAAGTTAAATAAAAAAAAAAGATACTGTCATTTAAGTCGCAAAAATGTATATTTCGATACTCAAGGGAATCAAAATTTATAGGGTACTTCCCGTTGACCCAGAATCCTGAAATTTGGAATAAAGCAAGGTCTTATACTTACCACAAATAAATCCGAAAACAGTAAATTTGTTGCTATGTCACAAAATAAAAACTTTTTTTTTTTTATTCTCGATAGGTTCGCGCTTGACCGCCATCTCACCTGATGGAAAGCGATGATGTGGTCGACGATGGAACGCGCTTACCTAGAAGTAACCTATTCACTCCTGACTTAAAGATTACCGGGTTGTAGCTATCAGGAAACACACATTTTGTGATTCGGAAATTCTTCAAGACTCCATTCGGGAATTGAAATATGTACATAGGTAAATTTGTACGGAACCCTCAGTGCGCAGGTCCGACTCGCACTTGCTCAGTTTTTTTTCTTTTTTATGCATCTTTCTTTTACTATTCCACATTGTTAACTTCCTATTTCTATCCTTCCACGCCTGCCTTTACCCTTTGAAGATATAAATAATCCACCGATCCCCTTTTCGCACGGTGCACGATAATCAGAGAGAGTTCAGTCATCTAATATTCAGCGAAGGGATCTCCCTGCGTCATCGCCGCACCCGGCGCAAATTGACTGCGAATTTGTTTGTGCGGTGTGGACGGGTATTATGACGTGAAGATGGATGATAGGTATATAAACGAAACTTCTGACTGAAGTGATGTAGGCAACATTGAAATTGGTTTTATGAATTCATAAGAAGGTAATGCAGGAGACGGGTAGGCTGTAATCAGAACTCTCCGGTTCGGGACTGGTCTTTACTCCTAAATGCCTGGTCTGTAAGTGTTTCATGATGAATAGGATTTGAAGCTATATGTAGCTACTAGCTTCTGCCAGCAGCTTCGGCAGCGTGACAGTAGGTTACTCCATACAAACTTTGGTTCCCCGTTTCATCCCATAGGGTGTGAATTTTGGAAAATCCTTTCTTAGTGCTGAAACCCTCCTAATCATAGTAGTTTTGGCTGTGCGTGGATATGTCAGTCAGTGTCTCCTTTTATTTAAACAAATAGATGTAAGCTAAGGTTCTCATTATGTCAAAGTAAAAACAGAACGTTGCCTATAATAGAACCTTACGTTATACTGAATGCTTGTTGATCAGTCTGACCTAGCAGATTAAAATAAAAATGCTAAAATATTCATATAACCCAGTTTTCCTTTTTATACCATAAATCTGTAACAAAGAAAAAACAAGTCTACAAATCTGGTTGAAAGTCAAGAGTTATCGAACTATCGACATTGGCAGACATTATTATTGCGGCAGACTGAGTAAACGTCTTTATTTGTGAGATTCCACCGTTACTTGACATCCATACATGTGTAATGTCACCCACATTATATCCTTATACAAATGTTGGCTTTATGAGATTCACCGTTCGTTGTTGATCCTGATTTTTTTATTATTTTGGGTGGCAACTGGTTTTTTTTTTGTTACAGAATTGATATAAAAAACAAAGGAATTTTTTTTTTGAGGTGAAACGTCATCATAATTTTAACTAATCCATACTTCTATATACTAATATTATAAATTTAAGTAACTCTGTCTGTCTGTTATTCTTCCACGGTTAAACTACTCACCCAATTTTGATGAAAATTTGATGTCCGCAATAACCAACAATCACGTGGACGAAGCCGCAGGCAGAAGCTAGTAAATAAATAAATAACTCCTCTCGCGCTAGGTCGAGCGAGAGGGAATGTCAGACTTTTACTTACTGAAACCCACCTATATTCCACCAGTTGCTTTTTGCGTTCCAGAGTTGGGGTATTTCTTTCGAACAATACCGCAAAATCTATATATATAAAAGAAAGTCGTGTTAGTTACACTATTTATAACTCAAGAACTGCTCAACCGATTTTGCTGAAAATTGGTGGAGAGGTAGTTCAGAACCGACGTACGGACATAGGATATATTCTATCGAGTAGGGTAGATTAGGGTAGAGTAGAGTAGGGTAGAGTAGGGCAGAGTAGGATAGAGTAGGGTAGAGTTGGGTAGAGTAGTAGAATATAGACGGGAGCGAAGCCGCGGGCAAAAGCTAGTAATATGATAGATCTTTTATTTATTTTTTTGAGGTTGAAAATTACCAGTATTTTTCTGTCTGGCAACATTGCTGAATTGAAACTTTTTGGCGCAGCCGTAAGGCATGTATACACATTGTTATTTTTTTATTTACTTTTTATTTTATTTAGGTTTTTTGATCCTGGTGACTGTCGCCAAATAAATATTTTTTTTCTTTCTTTCAAATGTCTTCTTCCGTTTTAAGGTAGGGCAAGAGGGCGTGTCAGACTTTTGCTGACTAAAAGCGACCTATGTTCCTTGGTTTACCCTTGCGTCTAGGAGAGTTACTATGGCAACTGTTTCAAACTTTCCCGTAACATATGCTACGCCTTGACAGTGACATTGTGAAAAAACAAATGCCAACTTAGTGCTTGCGTAAGATTTGATAAAAAATGCTGAACTGCAGCTGCTGAGGTGGTCTTAAAAGCAGACATTCGATTATGATAATATTGGTTGATTGAAAAATTGAGAACGACTTATTCATAAATTGAGATGAATTTTTGAATCCTTATCCTTATTTTAGTTCATAATTTTATCATTTGCATTTTAATGAAGCTGGAGAACTAGTTCTAACAAAGAACTGTTATTTTTTTGTTCAACAAACCATAATTAATGCAGTTTTAATTAAGAGGAATTTAAATAAGAACGCAAAAACGCGAAGATGTAGTGTTAACTGAGTAAATAATTACTAAAGTATATTTTAAATTGTTTGTCATTATTCTCTCGCATATGGTTAGTAGTTATAAACTCGTTTAAATGAATCAGCTGGATACGAATTTGAAATGATAATGAAATAAAATTTAGTTAGGTATGCAAAGAGGCCATGCTGTATCTCATATCGCTGTTTATATGTAGTCAATTGTTGGTGGGCCAAATAAATAAAATAAAGGCTAGAATTTGGCAAATTAGGATTTTAACACAAACTGAAATAAAGAGAATGTATGATACACAGGTAGAAGATACTAGAAAGTTTGACCATCAGTCAATCTAAGCAGTATCATCTTAACCAGTTGGCAGCTGGCTTGTGGAGGTCTGATAGGTACTCGCTCCATGGGTATTCAGCCGCATCCCGTTAGACTGGATGCCGACCCCAAACTAGTTGGAAAAAGGCTCTCGAAATTAAGATTTCGCTAAGAAACCATCACTGGAAGAAAAGAAAAGCAAGCAAGAAAGAAACAGAGAGAAACATTTTATTTTTCTGTGTGAATCTTCCCAACTACAGTTTACTCAGTTACATAAAAACAAATAAATACAATTCCACATCCGTTTCCATTCATTCACATAAATCACAAAAGTAATTACAATTAGTTCTAAAATAACAGTTACACTGTAAAACAATAATAGCGTGACAAACACGCGATGCTTTATCACGCAATTTATTTATGATTATGTGCAGTTGTCTGCAATCTGTTCTGCAGTATGTGGCGCTGTGATAGCAATGTTTGACAGATTATTTTTGGACACTAATGATAACGGAGAATGTTTTGTTATGAAAATTATATGCGCTGATTAGTTTTAGAGGCCAGAAGCGTAATTTATTTACAAGGTTGCCAAGGTTACTTTTGTTTACAATTCGCTTAGGCTGGGATATCTAGCGTGTGTTCTCTTTCTCCATTTGTGGCTACAACTGCAGTTTTGGCATTTAGCCTGATGCAGTGTTGTAACTAGCCTTTTAAATGACCCTTGAAAACGTTTCAATCTTACTCACTCTTACTTAGAGTAACCATGGAGTTTCTTGCCGGTTCTTCTCCATAGGAAACGACCATTTTGGAACCGTACACTAGCTTCTGATGTTTTACAAGTGCTCATGTAGGCCTATGTGAAATAAAACACTTTTGACTTTTGACTCGGTTTGAACATGAAAAAGAATTATTAGATATAAAAAAATATGCGAAATGAGCACTTACGCAATTGGCACTTCTGATAGGGCGCGTCTACAACCTATGTACACGATAAATACCAGGTATTTTCTGAAAGCTTCTAACTACCAAGCATTCAAGATCCAAAAGGCCTTGATTTGATCATTTCTGCGCCCTTCCAGGGCCTGCGCCCTATGCCCGAGTACCGCTGGCACTGTCCTAGTTTCGGCACTGATCTGATGTTACAAAATTAGATACCTAATGAATCAGGCTAAGCTGGATCCTATCCCAACGTTATAAGTTACTCTTTGGAATATGCCTTGTTTCTAATGGAATCGTTATTTTCTTTACAGAAAGAATCTCGCACAGACGTGCAGTTCCACTTGGCAGCGCTGCGAGGAGACTGCGACAGACTGCGTCAGCTGCTCGACACCGGGAAGGTTCACATTGACTCCAGGGACAGGGTGAGTCCACGATAAACACTGGCTTTTTAAAATGATGGGGGATAATGCTGTCATAAGCAATGCTAATAATAGCAGAATAGCAGAATTTACCCTCAAGGTATATACTCCTCATATCACAAGCATTGCAAACCTTTCTGGCTGACAGGCTGAAGCTTAAAAACTAACAAGCTGGTTTTATCATTGAACTACCAGACGTGACGATGAGCCATCGGTTCATGGTGGACATCACACCTATACGTACAAAACGTTTTGGGAACACAATCATTGTGCGTACAGTTAAAGAGTAGATTTCCCTGCCGGACTTTGTGTTTCCTGATAGCTACAACTTGGGGGGCTTATTGAAGTCAAGCAGGGGCGTGCTCTACCGTCGATCATCGCTTACCATCAGGTGAGATAGTGGTCAAGCTCGAGCATTTAGCTACCTTAGAAAACATACTGACAAAATTGAAAAAAATATAGGATGTCAACAACTCGTCATTGAAGCGTAGACATTAGATCAAATAAACACTCTACACATAATGTTATTACAAGTGTCAAATCGACGCCCCGTCTGACACTTGGCTGGACATAAATCTAAGATATTGAAATCAATATAGGATTATATCGATTTCAAATATCAGGTGCATGACAAATCAGTTCAGGACGTGAAGGCCAAACATTTGATTTGTACGATTGCACAAGACTTGTTGATGACTCACGAATTGTTTAGGATCTAGTTCGATTTGATCTACAGAACGTTTGGACCGGCCTGCTGTTACTTATAATCAATTTTTTGGTTCATATCTGCACTCTTCAGAACCCATCATTTCAGCCGAAAGACGTCCATTGTTGGACATAAACTTCCCCCAAGTTTCGCCACTACTACCGGCCCTGTGCGGCTCGCATCCTTTCGATTCCCTCGGCCCCATCCCCCATCTATTCTGCGAGTAACGCACTCTTCGTTTTCATACATTTCTTACTTTTGTCAAGTAGGAAATAAACGCCGTAGAATTTTAACTGTTCCGTTTTCGCTTAGCTTTTACTGAACACTAAAAAGATGAAAACGTGCCGATAAACCTCATTTTCGAGATCATTCGCCGAGATTAGCAGTGTCACTAGCGAAATTGATGACTCGACGGAGTTCAAAGTGTCACGCTTTGCCAATAAAACGCGTTGATGACAGGCCCCAAGCGTCCCCCACACGAGGCTTGGGGATTGATGGGTGTTACGTAACCCCAGTAACTGAAAAAGTTTATTTAAGCTTATTCAATCGATGGCCTAGATTTTGTGGAAATCCTCGCAGAGCTGAGTAATTTGTTAGACTGTGTTTTGTTTTAGAAGGTTAAAGTGTTGTTTTTTTTGCTTAAAGAATAAACAAGTTTATATTCCTTGATGTAGCCACTGTTTTCGAACGGTCTGAATATTGTATAGTCCACGAGTTGTGGCTTTGAAGAATAAAATGTTAATTTCTTGATAACAGGGCCGTGTAGCCGCCGTATAGGTACGTACCACTGTGTACCACTTATTATATTGTAGTAAGAACGACCTTCATAATTAGTCTGAAATTTGGATGCCTGAGAAAGTAAAGAAGTGGTTTGAGATTCGAATCTCTGAGACCTACCGTGAGAATATTTCACGAAACTAATCTATCAAAACCAATTAAACACGCACTACAATCGTAAGTACATTATATGTATACAGTTACTCGGTAACTAATGAATCAATTTCTTTTCAATGCTCAAGAATTTCATTAATCAAAGTTTCATTATAATGCTTTTATGGTGACATAAAATTAGTGCCCACTTTCGACCAATCTCCATTCTTCATTATGATATGAAATTCACATTACTCTATTTTCGAATTATAAGCGGAAGCGATTTCTGTAGTTTTTGTAAAAGCTGACGCAGATAAGAGCGACCTCGTCACAGTCATCGGTCTCTTTTTGGCGCGTCGGTATACAGATTAAGCGTTTACGTTTTATGTGATTTGCTTCGTAATTATTAAATTATGAGACTTAGTTCAGCACTAAAACACTTATTCTGAAAAGATTTAAGTCTTTCCAAGACGCATTAATAATTTCTGAAATATTTTCTCGAAAAGGTTTTGCGCATCAAAACACAAAACGAAGCCGTCACCCAAAAAGCCCATCTAAAATAGGACTGGGCCAGACACGTCACGATCGATTTATGGGCAAGGTAAACAATGTGGGTTCCAGAAAATGTGGGGTGACATTGTGGCAGATACAGACGAAGATAGTGAGATGAGATGGCGCGTATCGACATGATTGCACCTAAATCATGAGGAATAAATAGAAAGAAGAAAAAAGTTTTGTTCTCTGCCCTGTAAAGTGGGATAGAATATGCCAAAAATAAACTACTTTATAAAGCTTCTGCTCATTACTTGGCCCACAGCAAGGTCGTGAAGTCACAACTAAGTAGCTACCTGTCATGTTTTATTATAAACAGCGAACCCTTTACGTCACTCTCGCATTAAACCACGTAATAGATGTGAATGCTAGTTGGAGCAACTCATAAACTGTTTCAAACAGTAGTTGTCTTTTCCATGTGGCGCACGAATTAACGAGTCGCTTAGCTAGCTATGAAAATAGTGTACGAATCAGACTCTTATATTTTTATCAACAACACGAACTTTCATTACAATACCCTAAAGGGTGGTATAGCTGAAAGTACTCACATATTAGAAGTGACAAGAAATATGTAACCAAGATTTATGTAATTCATAATATGATTTAAATGAGTGCCCATGGAGTTTCTTGCACGTTCTTCTCCATACAGATCTACGCTATGGAACGTGCAATTTAGCTTCAATTTTATTTTTTTGTCTGACCGACATTTTGACAATTCAAAAGTGCCTGTAATTGGTCTATTTGAAATAAACGTTTCTGATTTCTGTTAAGCTCAAGATTTCTTGTAGGATAAGTTCCGTCACGAAATTATTTAGAAAACCACATTCACAAAAACGGAGCTCAACTGTTTTTTTAGGTGGGAAATCATCCAATGACTTCTCACGCTCTTGGTTGGAGCGCGAGGGCGTGTCACGCTTGTACTAACTAAAACCCACTCCCATGTTCCTTCTTTGCCTTCTTTCCAGGATCCCGGGGTTCTCTTTCGCACTTTCTATGGCCCCAGTAGGCCTCGATCCTGCTGCTTTGGCTCTGTGTAGACTACATGTGAACAATCCCATACATTTTATAGTATCGTTGATAAAATGTCACTTTCTATAAAATAGCTTGTAAAATTGACAAGCCATTTGAATGAATTCAGAAAATCTTTGAGGGATTGCTGTCACAGATAATAATTTCTCAAAATTGATCGCTCCGCTTATGACTTACGCTATTCTTACTTGGAGAATCCACAACAAAGCGTTAACTCCACATTATATTATAAACAACTCCATGTTACGTAAACGTGAAAATATAATGGATGTGAGAACACGCGGGTATTCGTAATAACGTGCGAATTGTGACCAAAGTATTATATTACTGGTTGCGTACAAGTGTGGGAGAACACGCATTATGGGCCGTGTCAAATATAATGTTCATCTTGTGCCTTTTATTTATAAAATTTGCTGATGGATACATAGTCATCTTTATGAAAATAAAACAGGGCAGGTGCGAGTCGGACTCGCACACTGATGGTTCCGCACAAACTTACCTATGAAAACAGTTCGTTTCCCGAATTGAGTTACGAAGATTTTTCGAAATATAAAAAAAGTTTTTTTTTGTGACGTAATCACATATTTACAGTTCCAGATTTATTCCTATATCAAAAATTTCTAAATTTGAAGATTCTGGATCAACGGGAAGTACCCTATGAATTTTGATTTCTTTGAGAGTGTTGAAATGTACGTTTTTTGTGACATAACCGGCCGTATCTTTTCTTTCCGTTAATTTAAAAGTTTGTTTTTTTCACAGCTTCAAGGGACCGTAGACTTGAGTATAAGGTTTTATTTTCAACTTGATACCTCCACGCGTAAAGAACGCGATAAAGAGTCTTGACAGACAGACAGACGGACTGACAGACAACAAAGTGATCCTATCAGGGTTCCGTTTTTTCCTTTTGAGGTACGGAACCCTTAAAACTAGCTTTCAGTCAAAAACAGAAGGGACTAAAGTATAGAAACAATGGAAAAAAAATCTTTGGAGAGATCAACTACTATTTTTTACGTTTCGAAAAGGTCATGGATGTTTTCTCATCATATTATCTAAACTCACATGGTGGTCTTCTAGTACCTTTGGCCGCCGCGCGGGAAGACTTTGGCGACATAGACTGAACCACGCCCGGGTGTGAGAGGATATTTGTAGGTTTCAGACATATCTGGTTTGTTTTCCTCCTTGTACCTACATTAGAAAAATCATTTAAATCTCATTGAAAACTAATCCAATTGTATTTACAAAATTACGTTGTCACTAGAATACAAATGGTAATTTTTTTATAATTTATTTACGAATTAAGCGGAACAATTAATCAATTATTTCATTCTTGTTTACTTTTTCTTTCTTGGATTAACATAACTATGCATGCAACATGTTACATTCTGTTATGTTAAGCGTGAAATAATTATAAATTGCAATTAGCATGGGCACACGCCCATACACTAAGGCTTGAAATACAATTACTCATTTGGTCATACTAATATTCTGTAGTAAGGAATTTAGTGTCATTATTGGAGTTATCCTGGTGGTTAGTAGCAGCTGGATGATCGTGGTTGAAGAAGCTATGTCCAACAGTAGACTGCTGATGTTGATGAATGGCATTTCATTTAATACTACTGAACTATCAAGTTTTTTTAATGAAATACTATCCTCTGACAGCGGTTTCGCTCCAGTGAGAGTAGACCATAGTCCCGGGATAAAAAAGTATCTTATGTGCTCTTCCAGGGCTTGATCTACCCGTGTACCAAGTTTTATCAAAATAAGTGAGGTATCAGAATAATCTTATTTAGACTAGCAGAGGTCGGCCGTGCTTCGCCCGCGCAAAAATAGAAAATTATCTCAGAGGAAAAAACTCCCGAGTTAAAAAAGTATTCTAAAGTGCTATTCCAAGATCTAGGGTGTTTTTTCGTGCGGATTTCATCACGCATGCGGGATTGCTCTGCACGGGTAACCCTCGCAAATGTCCATTTCATACAAATATTTATTATAATGCGTGGAATAGGCACGCGGGACGCATTTTACCCATATGCCTAACATCTACACTAAAGACGGGGTTACAAAACATACCTCGATAATTTCTTACAAAATAAAGTTATGTTTAAATCAAATTTTGGTAGTAGAAGAGCAAGCTTTTATAAAAACATTTTATCAATCGAGCGTAACTGTTACACAGCATGTGTATAGCAAGCGTGCTCACTGGTTACAGTAAGCTAAGCACATGTACATATACATAAGTCCCTATGTAATGATGCAGAACGGACGTGATTTATGTCTGGCGGGAAGCTGTGTGCTCACCTTTTATCTTTTTATACAGGAGGAAAATGTGGCGTGTTGCCTGTTGATCTGATAAGAGATAATGGGTTTGATGAGGATGTAAGTGGTGTGATAGTGATCTTATGCCGTGGCATTATATTTACTAGATGTTTTAGTTTTAGTGTTGAATTTTAGATACCTGTTAATAGGATGTGATCTTTGAGAGTTTTGAGCTTGACTCTCTAAAGGGGCCCAGTGGAGCTGATGCTCATAAAGTTTAACCTGACCTAATTCCACAGCTTAATGCAAAGGGTAACTGAAGAACACAGGTGAGTTTTCCTCTCGCAAAAATAACCCTCTGAAAATCATCACATTGTCCCACCCTAGGGTAGAGAGCGGGACAATTTGAAGATTTTCAACTAAAAAACTAACTCTCTTTAGATATTCTAGTGAGCGTCACCTCGATGTGGCATGCATGCTCCTTATATTATGCAACATAAGAGCGTGTCTTAGTGTTTACTGTAAAGTTCACGGTTCCAAGAGCATTTATTTTAAAACTAAAATTTTCGACTACTTTTACCCAAGTCTCTTAGCGCTTTTTAATGTGTATTTTAATGACAACAAAGTAAGCGTGAAGCGGTAACATCCGTTAAACAGATCACAGTTGACAGCTCGTTAGTTAACTGTTGTTACTTGCCGTTAACGTGCGTTTAAAGTAAACAACGCTTTATAATTACTGCTTGGAGTAGGCACTTGTTAGGCATGAAAACCAGAGTTTCAGTTGGCTTTTAAACATCACAAACGATTAGTTTTTGGAGGTAGGCGGAACAGAAAGTAAAGCCCCACATACCTCCGTTGAAAAGGGAGGATCCTCCGACCAGACGGGTGTTATATCTGGTAGGCAACTGCCCGATAGATGATTTCGGGCTGTTCTATATGTTCTAATCGCGTGGAGAACTTTGATTGCGCGATGCAGGATTAGTTCTTATGTGATGCCATAGATGTCGCTACAAGTCTGTAATGTTTAAAATCATAAAGATTTTGGTGATGATTTTAAGTTCTGAAGATGAATACTAGTTATCTGTAATGAGCTGTTAAATAGAATGAGTTTTTATTTTTTGCAAATATTTAGAACTCATCCCATCATCGGTCCCATACATGGTAAAAGTGATGAAACACTTTTACCATGACCAAACCTGATATAAGACAAAGATTGTACATCTGTCTTTACAGTGGACGGGGCCCGCTAGTACCGGTTTCTACCAGGGCTGCAGAATTGATTGAAAGATTGACCGGGGTCCTGAAACGCGAAGGGAAACCAAAGGGTAGGCTTTAGTCAGTAAAAGTTGGACACTCCTCGCTATACCCAAAGCAAGAGAAGTCATTTGATGGTTTCCCACTCTCAAAAGCAGAAAACCTACCTAAATTGTGACAAAAAGGAACTGCTGATGTTGATTTCGTTTCTGCGATTTCAGGGTTCTTCCTATAATAAATATAGCTCATATTTTTAACACATACACCCTTTAAACGCCTAAGACATTAAGTCCGCCTTTGTACATTGTTTCTTACTAGTGCATAAAGTTTTAATTAATAGATAAATAAATAAACGATGGCCAACGAAATTTAAATCCGCCTGTAGGTATACTTCTAAACCCCAGTTCGTGTTATATCAATCAGTCAATGCATACGACAATGTTTTTGCGCGTTTTTGTGCAGCCAAATAACTGCGCATTTCACGGACTATTGAACACGAGATTGCATTAAACAGTCAACAAACGTTGACATACAGACTGTTGACAATATAATTCACTAGCTGCAATTAAGTTGTAACACATTGTGATTTCGGTTTCCACAGCATGTTTCTTATTAGATATGCCCAGACATTGTCAAGATATTCTTGGTGACTGTTGCAATTTAGAAACTCAATAATAGAGATACTATTTTATTTTAGCGTTTGTGTAAGTGGTTTATTATAGACTTTAAAAGTATTTATTTATCCTGCAATCTGAGTTTCTTGAGTTGTGCAAGCTTGCAGTTTGTTTTCAGGCTACAGAAATGCTCTTTTATCGGTTTCCCAATAAACTTGCAATACATAGACGATGGATGCGAGAAGCACAGGAATAGTCGTTAAGGCGACGCTTGGAGTAGGCCTATATCAGACAATGAACGTCTTTCGGCTGAAGTGATGATGATGATGGCATGACATTTTTTTAATCGAAAGTACCATATATTTATTTATTTAAACTTCATGTACAGTAGTGGTACATAGGCGGACTTAATGCAACAAGGCATTATCTACCAGTCAACCTTTGGGTTAAAAAGACAACACTGTGGTAGGCTTGCACAATAAACAAATAACATATATGCTAAAATTATAAACTAATAAATACTATGAAAAATATCAAATTATTAAGAGAACTTAATAATAATTTTGACGAAGACCAAACTAAAGTTGGACTTCAAGTAGTAGTTCCGAATTTCACGCTTAAAGGAAAACTTACTACCAGCTTTTTTGATGTCAAGGTGTTATTATATGATGTTATTATCAATATTGTAGCCTAATACATTTTTACTACAGCCTATATCCGATATAATTGATAGTAAGCTGTCATCGTGGTCCATATTTGTATGCGAATTAACTCCATATGGAGGCGGAAGTGTCCATTTTAGTCCCGTGCTAGTGTTAGTGGTGGCTAATATGTTTTGAAGTGAACCAGAGAACGTGTGTAGATTGTGATTAGTTATTACCCTACAACTGTCATTCCTTGTAGAGAATGTGTGTCAGGCTTTTACTACAAATCATAGACGACGTGAAATTGAACGACGTGGTTTATTTATTATTTATTTATTTATTTAAACTTCATGTACAGTGGTGGCACATAGGCGGACTTAATGCCACAAAGCATTCTCTACCAGTCAACCATTGGGTTAAAAAGACAACACTGTGGTAGGTGTGCACAATAAATAAATAACAGATATTTTTGAAATAGAATGTAGTATCATATAATTAAGTGGCTTATAATAATAAAATACGCATATATGCTAATATAATAAACTAATAAATACTATGATACATAAGAAATCATTCTAATTAAGAGAACTTAAAATATAGCAATTATGACGAGGACCGAACTAAGATTGTAGTTCTTTGGCTACCAGTTTCGATATCTCCTAGACTAGGAGTTTTTTTTTTTCATTAAAATGGAGACAATTAAGTTCAGACGTGAAAATATCTAATTTACTATTTTTGAGTTCATAAAAATAAAAGTTTTAATATACAAGGTGGCGCAAAATTGATCACTCTATCGAAAGTAGCTAATAATTATTGCAAATAACGTCTTACGTCGATCATATTTGAAATTTGTGAACTAGACAGCTACAGAATACAAACAGACAAGCAATGGAACGCTACAACAGCAAGCAATACTCTGCAAGAGCGTGAGATAATTGTGTCGATTTTTTTCTATCAATAATCATTTGGTGGTGCTAACCAGCAAGCCCGATTTAACCGCCCCAGAATCCTTTATTTGGGGCTACTTGAAGTCGCGGGTTTATGCCAACAAGCCTCAGACAATCGCCCGACAGGAACGCGAACTGTTATCACCGTAAATCTTGCGGTATCATGGAAAATCAGGGACCATTTTGGTTACCCATTGAAGGGGTTTTCGACAGGGTTTTTCTAAGCAGTTAATGAAAAACCCATAAGATATAGGTAACCCTTTTGAATGGCTTAAAGGACCATTTTGGTTATTTATAGAAAGGGTTTTCGATAGGGTTTTTCTAAGCAGTTAATCTAAAACCCATACGATGTAGGTAACCTTTTAAATGGCTTAATGGACCATTTTGGTTTAAACAAAAACCCATACGATATGGGTAACACTTTTGAACGGCTTAAATTAAGTCGTTGAAAAGGGTTCCTTACGTTTTCAACTCTTTTGAAAACGATAACAGCGTAACATTCCAATTCGGAGGAATGTAATATGATCTCTCGATGGTAGGCATACGTTGCAAAATGGCATAGCAAGCGTTAAGCATCAGCGGCGGCGCGGCGGCGGCGCCTTTGTGGTTACTTTCCGAGAGCCTTGCAAACAGGGATCTATGATCAATAATGCATGTAATATAAAGTTCTTTTTAGCATTGCTGGCCGAATATCGAAATGACTTATTATTATGATTTTTTCATGTCTGTACTTGTTTACTATTTTATTGTCATTTTTGTTGTTTGAGTTTTTGCTTCTGCGATTTTATTTTTATTATTTTAAACAATTAATATTGAAAACTGCCAAAAATGAAACGAGACGCTGTACATTGCTATTATTTATATGATGCATGACATTTAATAATACAAGTAAATGTACTTTATGTAGTAAATTTCTTAAAGGTCAGGTTATGTTCTAATACCGCAGCCATGGGTGTCGATTTCATGGTTTTCGAGGGTTTTAAATCCGATAGTGATGTCAAAATGGAAATCCAAGATGGCGGTTGGAAAAAAAATCATTTTTTTGTCATGGGTGTCGTTTTCGCGGTTTTCGAGAGTGTTGAAGCTGATAGTGTTGTCAAAATGTAAATCCAAGATGGCGGCTGCAACAAATTATCAACTTTTTCAATATGGGTGTCGTTTTCATGGTTTTCGAGGGTGTTAAATCCGATAGTGGTGTCAAAATGGAAATCCAAAATGGCGGCTGCAAAAAATGATCAACTTTTTCATTATGGGTGTCGTTTTCATGGTTTTTGAGGGTGTTAAATCCGATAGTGGTGTCAAAATGGAAATCCAAAATGGCGGCTGCCAAAAATTATCAACTTTTTCGTCATGGGTGTCCTTTTCGCGGTTTTCGAGAGTGTTGAAACCGATAGTGCTGTCAAAATGTATATCCAAGATGGCGGATGCAACAAATTATCAACTTTTTCATTATGGGTGTCGTTTTCATGGTTTTCGACGGTGTTGAATCCGATAGTGGTGTCAAAATGGAAATCCAAAATAGCGGCCGAAAAAAATTATCAACTTTTTCGTCATGGGTGTCGTTTTCGCGGTTTTCGAGAGTGTTAAAACCGATAGTGCTGTCAAAATGTATATCCAAGATGGTGGATGCAACAAATTATCAACTTTTTCATTATGGGTGTCGTTTTCATGGTTTTCGAGGGTGTTCAATCCGATAGTGGTGTCAAAATGGAAATCCAAAATGGCGGCTGCAAAAAATTATCAACTTTTTCGTCATGGGTGTCGTTTTCGCGGTTTTCGAGAGTGTTGAAACCGATAGTGCTGTCAAAATGTATATCCAAGATGGCGGATGCAACAAGTTATCAACTTCTTCATCATGGGTGTCGTTTTCATGATTTTCGAGGGTGTTAAATCCGATAGTGATGTCAAAATGGGAATCCAAGATGGCGGCTGCAAAAAATTATCAACTTTTTCAAATTAAAACTTCTGAATTTGCTTTTATGGCGGACTGTGATATAGTCGTCTTTTGCTCAGGTTAACTGATGTCATAAGATTACGTATTTAAATTTTATTTGTAAACTAGTTATTTCTGTTCGATTGAATGATCACTACAAAACAAATTTTTTTTTTCATAAAAATAAACAATATCAAAAACATTAAGTAACAGTGACAACCCTATTTCTTTTATGGAGTGTAGGTATTTATTTTATCAACTAGGCTTAGTTTCTATACTGTTCCATATTTATACTGTGCTAATACTTAGTTATCCTGACAACTTACTTAATTATTTGTTATTTATTTTATTTTAGCTATATGTTAATGCCTTCACTGTAAAGCCTTACAATAGTCAGGTACTTATGTTACGTAATTTATCAATCTAAACTCAAAAGAGCAATAAGGTTTTTTTTATTTTTTCGGTGGGAAAATTATCTTATGACAAATCGCGCTCTTGGGCGGAGCCGGCGATAGTGTCAGACTTTTACTGACTAAAAACCCACTCCTGTTCCTTCGTTGCTTTTCGTACCAGGGCCGAATCTTCCCTTCAGAATCCTTCAATCCAGACCCTTGGCCCCAGTAGGCTTCGACCGTGCTGGTCCCTACAGTTACTGACATCTCCCTGAGACGCGCGTAGAAGAGTGCGCGCCGTCGAGGACTTGAGCTCGGTCCGGACGGTTACCGGACGGTCGGACGGCGGGCTACCCATTGCTCGCCGTCCGCAAGCCCGCACCTACGGTGGCCGGTAATCGGGATCGGAATCCCGGCGGCGGTTGGGGCGTAAGGACCGTTGCTTCACGCGATCGGCCGCCTCCTTTGCTAGCATTACTGCTACGCAGAAGGAGGCGACCGCCTGCCACTCCTCCTCGCTCCGGACCATGGCCTGTACTAAGGCCTGGCGTGAGAGATGGCGCCGCCGCCGATCGCTCCCACGAGGGCACGGCGTTATTCTTCCCAAACGGGGCATACCTCCACCGTGTACTCTACCGTGTCCTCCGGGCGGTCCACGCAATGGTGACACCCGGGCGTTTTTTCCGCACGAATCCGGTGAAGAAACCTCCCAAACTTACCATATCCGGTGAGGACCTGCGTCATGCGGAAGGTAAGGATGCCGTGTTGCCTTTCCAGCCACTCCTCAAAGAGAGGACTTACCGCCATAATTATGGCGTGCCCAGCACTGGGTTGCGATAATCGCTGTCGCCATTCCGCCATGAGATCCCGCCAGAACTCTTTCCGTCATGCCACGACTTGTTGTGGCAGCAGAGTTTCGCCCCGGCGTTACATCTCCTCGCGCAAATTGTGCATGCGTGCAAGGACTGTTGCCTCCAGATCCCATTGTGGCTGGCCAGCAAGGAGGCTCGCCACTTCGCGGGAAATTATGCGGTATCCCCGTACCATCCGTATGGCCATGACCCTCTGGCACGCGTTCGGCTGGGCCGCCGGTCGCTTTCGCAGTGTCGGCGCCCACACTGGCGTCCCATAAAGGGCCATGGACTGGACAATGCCTGCGTAGAGCCACCGGAAGGAGGCGTCTAGATCCCCGAGGTTGTGCAGGAGCCGCTTGAGGGCAGCCCCAATCCGATTCAGTTTGGGAACCAGACGTCGGAAGTGCTCTTCGAAATTCCACCGGCTGTCGAGGACGAGTCCCAGGTACTTCAATGTCGACCCGACGCTGATATGAATTCCTCCTACCGTTAGTTGAGAACGCTGAGGCGGCGCGTTCCGAGGGCCGTGAAAACACATGGCCTCGGACTTGTGCAGCGCCACCTCGAGTCCCAACTGCTGGATCCTATCAATGACTGTCGCAATCTCGCGTGTCGCTAATTCAACCGCCGCCTGGTACGACTCTCCCTGCGCGAGGACCAGTGTGTCGTCTGCGTAGCAGATCACGCTGACCCCGTCAGGGAGGTTGCCGTGCAGCACGTGGTTGTACCCGATGTTCACAAGGGCGGTCCTAGTACCGATCCCTGCGGAACACCGCACGACATCTCTCGCCCTTTCCGTTCTCCCTGGTGACCAGGGTAGATGATGTACCTATCCGACAGGTAGGCCTCGATCACACGACAGAGGTAGTCGGGCACCCGGCGATACCGGAGTGCCCTCCTGCGCTACTCCAGGGCAGGGAGTTGAAGGCATTGGCGATGTCCAAAGACACCACCACGACACACCTGCCCTGGGACACCGCCTGCCCCGTCGTGAGCATGATGGCGTCCACCGTGGAGCGCCCCCTGCGAAAGCCGAACTAGCCATCCACAAGGTTCGGCCCCGTTCGTGCTAGGTGTGCGACGAGGCGGTCTGCAAATACTCTTTCAAAGAGCTTGCCCACCTCGTCGAGCAGCACAATGGGCCGATACGCGGACGGAGAGTCCACTGGGCGCCCCGGCTTCGCGATAAGGACCAGTTTCCCCGTCTTTCAGCGAAGTGGGAACGGGCCCCTCTCCATACATGCGCTGAAGAGCCCTCTTAATCGAGACCCGAGAGCCTCCATGGCCAAGACCCAGGCTTTCTCAGGCAAGCCGTCGGGTCCTGGGACGGTATTCTTGGCACTCAGCCTTCGTACCGCCACACTCAACTCTACCTCGGTCACCTCTGGAGCATTTTCGTCGTCGTCGCCATCGTGATCCGCGTTAGACACCGCTGGTGGCGGAGCCATGAGCGGGGAGAGTGTTCCCCTCGCGCAGGGAACAGTGTTCACCAAACCCTCCACAATCTGGGGCCGGAGACTCTGCGTGAGTGGTGGAGTCCCACGGGTCTCCGTTCAGAGTCCCCAGCCACACGTTGCGGGCCTCTAACTTGGCCCGCTTTATTTCTGCTCGGAGGGTGCTCTTCGCCACTCTGTACCCTTCGTACAGCTCCGCCTCTCTGGCCTCCGCATCCGGCGGGCGGATGCGGCGACTGCAGTGTTTGGCGTACCGGCGCCGCGCGGCATTGCACGCATTGCACAGTGCCGCAATTTCCGGCGACCACCAGTACACCTAGCGCCGGGCAAGTCCTGGCCGGACTCGAGCCATTGCCACGTCGCAGATTTGCGACATAACCTCCCGGAACCACTCTGCCTCGATGTCGATGTCGACAGGCCTGTCTGGTGCTTGCACCTAGGCCTGTACTATTGCGGCTTCCAGGAGCTCACGGTCTAGCTGTTTCAGCGCCCAACGCGGACCACACGGGGTCTGTTGGACCGGCGCGGTCGAGGTCTGGGCGGAGATGTCAAACCGGATGTACTGGTGGTCTGAGTATGTCTCCACTCTCTCCATGACGCGCCAGTCGACGACACCCGGTGACAGAGCAGGGCTGGCAAACGATATGTCCACCACTGACTCGCCCTGCATCTGCACGCATGTGGGGACAGAACCCCGGTTTAGGACGATCAGGCCTGTCTCCAGAGCCCAGTCCTCCACCATTCGACCCCACTGGTTCGTGTACTGGAAGCCGCAAGCCAAGTTCTTGGCATTGAAATCCCCGCAAACGACCACGGGGAGGGAACTAAACCCAGCGACGACGGCATTCAGCTCCATAAGGGAGATGTGGAGATCGGCGAAAGTTCTGTTCAGGTTGTGGGACAGGTAGACGACTACCACTGCAATGTCCCCGAACCGTGCTGCCACGCAACCCCGTCCTCTCGTGACGGCATCGAATGACGGAGTACCGGCGGCAGCTGAAGAAATTTGGGTCACCAAGCCGTTCAGGTCCTGCACCCAGTCTCCCCTGGGCAGGACGTAGTACGGCTCGGAGACCACGGCGATGTTGATCGACCACTGCGCCATGCTCTGGAGCAATAGATCCTGAGCGGGGGCGCAGTGGTTGATATTCGCCTGGAGGAGACGTAATGGAGCCGTTATTGACAGTTCATTACAGTCTCCTCCCGAGCACCACGTGAGGGCCCTGCCGCGGGGGTTGCAGCGGCGATAGCGGCGGCAGCTAAAGACGAGGCTGCGGTGGTGAGGACATCAGGGTGGATGGGTCTCCGGACCTTGCCCTTGGCCTTGGCGGGGGGATCGCAGGACCTGCTCCCAGCCCGGTGGTCGGCCGGCTTGCTTGTCGCCGCACATGCGTAACAGTGCGGCGTTGCACGGCACTCAACCGCCTTGTGACCGGGCTGACCGTACTGGAAGCAGCGGTCACTGCGGTTCACCTCCGCGGCGCAACAGGCCCCCACGTGGCAGCGATAGCACCGCAGAGGTCTGGGCTCCAGTAGTTTTATCTGCGCGGAGATCCAGCCTACTAGGAGCCGTCGGCCTTCCCCAGTGATGGTCTTGGCCGCCGGCACGGGACAGCTTACCGTCACGGCTCGCATGCCCGTGCTGTCAGCGTGGATGGTGCCCGCCCGAAGCTGTTCGGCAGTGCAGCCTCCCGCCTTGACGATTGCGGCCACCACCTCGTCCACCTTGACGGAGTCATCCAAGCCCATGATGGGCATATCAATGCACTTGGTGGGCCTGGACACTCGGGCCTCTTCCGCGTCCAGGGTCGCCCTGATCCTTGCGGCCAAGGCATCCGCGGCAGGGCCACTGGCCGCACCAGGAACCTCGAGCATTCGGGCCCCGGTTACGGTGCCCCTCATGCGGAAGCCCCCAGAGGCTCCGAGCTCGCCAAGGTAGCAATAGGTAGGTAGGTATATGGTAGACTTATAAATAAGAAAGTTCTATAATGTAGCTATGAATTCGAAACGAACATTCAGATAATGGTTTTTAGTAGGTAAGTAGTAGTAATTTAGTTAAGGGGTGGCCAGACGGTTGTAAACCGACGTTCCAACCGAGGTGACCTTATTAGTTTCAATCCGTGTAAACAGCAGTTTTGTAATCCATGACCTTCAAAGCCCTTGGTCAGAAGACGCGTTTTCCCAACCACCAAACGTGTTGGCGCGTGGTTTACATCCATGTAGCCGCAACACAAACCAAACATATAAACCAAGGTCACCTTGGTTGGAACGCTAGTTTGCAACCGTCCGGTCATCCCTTAAATTGGCAAGTAGGTAGGTTATAGATACTCCGTAAAATGCGCAACAATTTACGTAGGTATGGTAATATACCTTCACTTGATTATTGACTGATTGATCATTTGTGATTTGTGTCACAGATAGAATATTGGTCACTAAACGTAAAAATTGTTCATTCAATTGACTACAATAACACTGCCAAAATAGGTCACACAAGACAACAATTGTCGCAAATACGGGAGTTCAAGACACACACCTTTATATGAGAGTATCTAAAATCTAAATATTATAGGTAACACGTGTTTCGTCTACAAATCTGTAATGTCTAGTGAAATAAAGTCAGTACGCTAGCGATAGTGTGTGTGTTCATCCAGCACCTACTTAGCACAAGGTTATTGAAAAACCATAATAATATGATAACCCGAAAAAACCCTTAAATATAGGTATCTTTATGTAAGGGTAACCCTCTCACTGGGTTTCAAATATAGAACCCATTCAATGGGTTATCATAATGTTGATGTAACCCTTTCACTGGGTTTTAAGTATAGAACCCATTCAATGGGTTATCCATATTGAAGAGATAACCCTTTTAATGGGTTCAAGCCTAAAACCCATTCATGGAGTTACATCATGATAAAGGTAACCTCATAAAAGGCTTACCCTTTCAAAGACTTAACTGTTAATCGGGGTTGTACGGTCCCTGTGGAAAATGCGATAAAACGGGCATTATTATGTATCGACACTAGTAGCCACTTGACGGATATCATCTTTTCCACTTAACAGAAAACATTGTATAGGTCTGCTACTGATATTCTAATCTCACAACAGCAAATAAATAACTAATTTAATGGAAGGAATGACACACAATGGAAGGAATAGACTTTACATTGCTTTTATTCAGAGGGTCAAACTACAAACAGTTTTTGTCAGTCCCAAACCGGCGCCGAGCGGCCGCTCATTTTTTGCGTCGTTTACCCGACTGATAGTAAAAAGAGGTTAATGTTTTTCATGCGTGCACATCTCGGATTCACTGCATTATGTATTGTGTGTCCGATTCAATCTGCTGGGAAAGCGGGCCACGGATTCATCTTCGTTATTTGGCAAATCACGCATTTCGTATTTTATAAATTTATCTTCTGACCGGTAAGGTAACCAAACTATGAACTTAATTTTATTATGATTCGATCGTTGACATTGAAGAAAGATTTCTTGAAAACTCACTTAACTACACAGCCAAAGATGTCTTTGCAGTGACTAATAACACAATATAGCACGATTTTTTGTAATAAAAACAAACTTAACGAATTACCAAAAAATACTTTAAAATCTACGTCTTTTCAAACTTTCGCTCCTCAAGTGCGAATTCAAATTAACTTTACAATTTTCGTTTCTCGCGTAAACTTGTAAAAAGTTGACGCTAAAGTAAACTGGCCCTTCCATCAAAGCTGCATAAAGCACAGCCGGCCTACATTCGTGGAGGCTTTATGTTGGCAAAAAGCGGCAAATGAAAGTTTCTAATGAGTTTTCTTTTACGGAGGAAAATGTGAAAAACGTGAGCTTAGCCGTTTATTTGCATATTTATTATATATGCCTTTATGTTGGGAAACACGACGGAATGGTAACTGTCTACGGTTTAACATTTTAACCGTCTACGTCGGATATATCCGACAAAGACTCGCTTTATTCCGCCAGGGTCACACATCTACGAACTCTCATCTCGTCAGCTCTTCGATTGAAGAGCTAAACGAGATGGAGTACCCAGTCGCAAACACTCGACCCTGGCTAATAGCACACGAAAACATTTTGGACCAATCCGACGCTAGCGGTTAAACGTTAACAAGACCTATCGAGTGAATTTACAATGGTTTCATATCGGTACAAGCTGTTATGTGCTATCTTAATCCTATTACAGCATGTAAAAAGATAAATCAATGTTGTGGCGACGAAAATATGACTGTAGAAGAAATGATAAAATTCTGATTTCCAGTAGATAGGTAATGACGCACTCTGTGACGGTTTGTGTGAGGGATCCGACTTTTATCTACAATTAAATGCTTAGAGGCTATAAACATATATAATACTTTTCGTCATGAATTCAATTTTAGTATATTGCACCACAATGGTTATGTCCGAACCGAAAAAAACAAGACATTTCTTTGTTCTACTCAATTTTTAAAACTATTCTAGAACAACAAAGTCCTGAAAAGTATATTTTACTTGCCAGTTCGTTAACCTAACTCATGCGATCTCCTTTCGATATTATTACACATAAGAGCATAGTTCCAACTAATCTACATAATCTAAAATATTACGCAAGTGAGATAATGTCTCACTGGGAAGGCACGTGAGATAACGATAGTACAGATGAAAGTATACTGTCCTGTTTCCGCGCTTGCTGTAATTTGAATAAAACTCAATAAGTGTTGTAGGTCGTAGGCGTGGGAAAAGTGTTGTCATCTTTGCGATTGGAACACTTGTACACTGAAATGTTCCGAAATATTTGGAACATCAGCTCAAAAGATACAAACGGAACATTTGAAACATCGGATTTTTTATTTAAGCCTATGTTGTACCACTCCTAGGAAACATCCATCTTTCGAGAGCAAACTGGCAGTTCCAGTTCGCCTCACCCTCTCCTTAGGTACACTTATTGAAAACTTGCCTTACTCACAGCACCATCTTTCCCTCTTGTCCTTAGGATGGCACGACGCCGCTCATCCTGTCAGCTGCGATGGGTCACACAGAGTGCGTGCGAGAGTTGCTGGCGCAGGGCGCCGACCCGGCCTGCAGCAGAACGGTAAGTTCCTGTAATTTTTTTATGCCAAATACCAATTACCGTTCTGTAAATTATGATCAAACATTCTTGGAGACTTAGGCGCGGCGCCCATTATCGGCATCGGCAAGGAAAAGGATCCTTCGGCATCCCGACATGGAAGCGCACACTGTCGAAAACTATAGCTTGGCATGCATGAAGTAATGCCGAAGGATCCTTTTCCTTGCCGATGCCGATAATGGGCGCCGGGCCTTAGTCTTTGTTACAGGCGTTAAAGTATCTAGTCTCCTATTGGAGCCTACACAGTTAATTAGATCTGAGGTCTACCAGACCGCAAAAAAAGGATAAACCACAGACGCACCCACTCTTTTGTTATTAATAGACATGTGCTTTTAGACATACTACCTACTTTTCTTTTAACCGTTCCCGCCAAACGCGAAGTACAGTCAAATGGGGTGAATAGAAACTCAGGGGTGAATAGAAACAAAACTTCAAAGCGTATTTATTTCCACGATATTTGAATGTTCTTAGCAGCATTTAACTATATAAATTTATTAATGAATTTTTATTCTAAATAGTCGATCAGTGTTTTGTTATAAGCCGGTATCATACGGTATCATAGTGAAAAACCAAACCAAAGTTTTATTTCTATTCACCCCCGTTTTACGTACTAAATGTATGGCAATGACATTACCTTTCACGCCAGTCACGTGACTTTTCCGCAGGTAATGTCATCACCATACATTTTGTACGTAGCGTTTGGCGGCAATGCTAACAAAAAAGTCGATTGTCTAACCACCCTGAAACTAATTGTCACGAATATCTGTTTATCATTGGTCCACCCTCCGCAGTCCAGATTACGTTGATCGCTACCGACCAGTGACAATGACAGATAAGATGAAATAAGACTCAGCATCTTCAAAATCTTTAGGCTCAATTTATACCGCCGCCGAATGGAATGGAACGAAGGCGGCAATTTCGCCTTGTGAATTCGCTGAAATTCTCGCGCATCCCAGCGAATTCGCTCGACTGCGACCTGAACTTCGTAAACGCTGGCACCGCACTACTGTTCCCCTCGCCGTTTTCCGCGGATTCCGCAGACGGCTCCGACAGTAGCTAGGGGAATTTTCGAGAATGCGCGAGGATTCCCCGGAAAACGCGCGACCTTTTTTGGCTCGTATTTAGTTTGTATATTATACAATTGACATAAAGTTCATTATGCTATGTACAATTTCATTGCAAAAAGTCGCTTCTATTCCATTCCGCGGCGGTGTAAATTGAACCTTAGCGATCACTGAAGATTCCGCAATCTCCAGTGACCGCTAAGGCTCACGTACGTTTCAGACAGGAACGAGCGCGCTGTTCTTCGCAGCGCAGGGTGGCTTCCTGGACATCACGCGACTACTGCTCGACTCGGGAGCTGCCATCGACGCACCGAGCATGGTTGGTAACACACAACTCATTGTATAATTATTTTTTAAGCGCGCTGTAATTTTATTTGAATAAGGGTGCTTTCCACCAGAGAAGTGGTATGAAGCTATGCTGCGAGGATGTGTAAGCTACGCTACGAAACTATGTGTCCGTTTGTGCTGACGCTAAGGTTATAGCGGGGCGAAATGAAGAAAAGATGTGCTATGAAGATGCGACGCTGCGAGGAAGATGCGTAGCTCGAGCTATGCGATGTATCGACAGTAGGGATCGCGTGTCCACTGTAGGTACTCTGCGCTGCAGATAGCTACACCACTTACAACCATCCATTGCTTAGTTGAACCTGTTTCCATCAGTGCTAGGCTATATGTACCAATAAATATGATTGATGGTATCAAAGGCATCCAAAGCGATGTACCATAGCACATCTCTGGTAGAAAAGCACTCTAAAGATTAATTTTCACTGGCAAGAACTCACGTTTTAGGTACTCGTAGTGCAGTAAGGCAGCTAAAAATAAAATTCGGTTGGTTATTTTACATAGCTCCCCATTGATATATTTTTGACCATAAAGAGTAGTACAACCACATACCATGGTTGTTTTAGGACGGCGGCACACCATTATTCGTGGCGTGCCAGTGCGGCCACCTGCCGGTCGTTGACGAGCTCATCCGCCGGGGAGCTGACGTCAACTCTTCTATGAAGGTAAGCATATCAGATCATTGATACCTGGGCTTCAAAACGTTACACTGAATTTCACCATCTTACTTTTTCTCATTCACACATAATTCCGTCTTTTTCATCCGCTGCATTCCGTTTTAACAAACAAAAGCTGCGAAAATAATTTTATCCCACATATATACATGCACACACACACACATGCACATGCATACATACAGAAAAGTATTAAGTTTGCTTATTTATTTATACTTTCCTACAATCCATATACATCTAAAAAATCTTCCCTTTCACTCTAGGACAAAGCAACTCCTCTCTTCATAGCTGCCCAAAACGGTCACGAAGAAGTTTGCCGCGCTCTGGTGACAGCCGGAGCTATCGTGGACGCCGCACGCGCAGACCGCGCCACGCCGCTGTGGATCACTGCGCAGTGCGGACACCAGCACGTCGCACGCTTGCTGCTGGCTGCTGGGGCCAGGGTCGACCATGTCCGACAGGTAGGGACTACTGATACATACCGGCGCGCGCGCAGACCGCGCCACGCCGCTGTGGATCACTGCGCAGTGCGGACACCAGCACGTCGCACGCTTGCTGCTGGCTGCTGGGGCCAGGGTCGACCATGTCCGACAGGTAGGGACTACTGATACATACCGGCGCGCGCGCAGACCGCGCCACGCCGCTGTGGATCACTGCGCAGTGCGGACACCAGCACGTCGCACGCTTGCTGCTGGCTGCTGGGGCCAGGGTCGACCATGTCCGACAGGTAGGGACTACTGATACATACCGGCGCGCGCGCAGACCGCGCCACGCCGCTGTGGATCACTGCGCAGTGCGGACACCAGCACGTCGCACGCTTGCTGCTGGCTGCTGGGGCCAGGGTCGACCATGTCCGACAGGTAGGGACTACTGATACATACCGGCGCGCGCGCAGACCGCGCCACGCCGCTGTGGATCACTGCGCAGTGCGGACACCAGCACGTCGCACGCTTGCTGCTGGCTGCTGGGGCCAGGGTCGACCATGTCCGACAGGTAGGGACTACTGATACATACCGGCGCGCGCGCAGACCGCGCCACGCCGCTGTGGATCACTGCGCAGTGCGGACACCAGCACGTCGCACGCTTGCTGCTGGCTGCTGGGGCCAGGGTCGACCATGTCCGACAGGTAGGGACTACTGATACATACCGGCGCGCGCGCAGACCGCGCCACGCCGCTGTGGATCACTGCGCAGTGCGGACACCAGCACGTCGCACGCTTGCTGCTGGCTGCTGGGGCCAGGGTCGACCATGTCCGACAGGTAGGGACTACTGATACATACCGGCGCGCGCGCAGACCGCGCCACGCCGCTGTGGATCACTGCGCAGTGCGGACACCAGCACGTCGCACGCTTGCTGCTGGCTGCTGGGGCCAGGGTCGACCATGTCCGACAGGTAGGGACTACTGATACATACCGGCGCGCGCGCAGACCGCGCCACGCCGCTGTGGATCACTGCGCAGTGCGGACACCAGCACGTCGCACGCTTGCTGCTGGCTGCTGGGGCCAGGGTCGACCATGTCCGACAGGTAGGGACTACTGATACATACCGGCGCGCGCGCAGACCGCGCCACGCCGCTGTGGATCACTGCGCAGTGCGGACACCAGCACGTCGCACGCTTGCTGCTGGCTGCTGGGGCCAGGGTCGACCATGTCCGACAGGTAGGGACTACTGATACATACCGGCGCGCGCGCAGACCGCGCCACGCCGCTGTGGATCACTGCGCAGTGCGGACACCAGCACGTCGCACGCTTGCTGCTGGCTGCTGGGGCCAGGGTCGACCATGTCCGACAGGTAGGGACTACTGATACATACCGGCGCGCGCGCAGACCGCGCCACGCCGCTGTGGATCACTGCGCAGTGCGGACACCAGCACGTCGCACGCTTGCTGCTGGCTGCTGGGGCCAGGGTCGACCATGTCCGACAGGTAGGGACTACTGATACATACCGGCGCGCGCGCAGACCGCGCCACGCCGCTGTGGATCACTGCGCAGTGCGGACACCAGCACGTCGCACGCTTGCTGCTGGCTGCTGGGGCCAGGGTCGACCATGTCCGACAGGTAGGGACTACTGATACATACCGGCGCGCGCGCAGACCGCGCCACGCCGCTGTGGATCACTGCGCAGTGCGGACACCAGCACGTCGCACGCTTGCTGCTGGCTGCTGGGGCCAGGGTCGACCATGTCCGACAGGTAGGGCCTACTGATACATCCAGATTTCCTACCTAAAAGAAAAAACTATAGTCTAGCCTAGTATACACTATTCCGAACAAACTCGTGGAGGCCATTATTAAATAAAACAGCACCTTACAAATGCGTCGGTAAGTCCCTTCTTTGAGGAGTGGCTGGAAAGGCAACACGGCGTCCTTACCTTCCGCATGACGCAGGTCCTCACCGGACATGGTAAGTTCGAGAGGTTCCTGCATCGGATTCGTGCGGAAGAAACGCCCGGGTGTCACCATTGCGTGAACCGCCCGGAGGATACGGTAGAGCACACGGTGGAGGTGTGCCCCACTTGGGCAGAGCAACGCCGTGTCCTCGTGGGGGCGATCGGCGGCGGCGATCTCTCGCGCCGGGCCGCGCGTACAGGCCATGATCCGGAGCGAGGAGGAGTGGCAGGCGGTCGCCCGCATTACTGCGAAGCAGTAATGCTAGCAAAGGAGGCGGCCGATCGCGTAAGGCAACGGTCCTCACGCCCCAACCGCCGCCGGGATTCCGATTCTGATTTCCGGCCATAGCAGGCGCAGGCTTGCGGACGGCGAGCATTGGGTAGCTCGCCGTCCGACCGTCCGTTAACCGTCTGGACCGAGCCCAAGTCGTCGATGGCGCGTACTGTCTCACGCGCGCCTCAAGGAGATGTCAGCAACGCAACTGTAGGGGCCCAGCAGGGTCGAAGCCTGCTGGGGTCCAGGGTCTGATTCTGAAAGGAAGACTTGGCCTCGGTACGAAAGGCAACGAAGGAACAGGAGTGGGTTTTTAGTCAATAAAAGTCTGACACTATCTCCCGCTCCGCTTAAGAGCAAGAGATGTCATACGATGATTTTCCCACCGAAAAAAAAAACCTTACAAATGCGTGTTTTCCTTTATGAAAAGCTAAAATGTGAAAGGCTTTTAGGAAAACGAGACGTGTTTTATTGGAGTCCTTATCACTTTGGAAAATTGTACGAATGTAATTTTAAAACGTATTTTCAATTATTTTTTCAGGATGGCGCTACACCACTGTTCAAAGCTGCACACAAAGGTCACGCTGCTGTGGTCGTAGAATTGCTCAAATACAAACCTAACCTTGGATTGTTGCCCGTAAGGACAAACTTACTGTTTTTATTTCGCTTAAACTTAATAGTGTATTGCAGTGACATCTAGTGTGTAATCACGCAACTCGTTGATACTTCCAATGTTACTATTCGTCACTAGATGGCGCTGTCACAAGTTTATAAGCAAAATGTTTTAATCTACTTGCTGCTAGATATCGCTGTAATATACTTTTATCCTTTTACAAAAACTTCAAATCATAGCGAACATAATATTTATTAGTTACAAACTTTGGACCACCAACTTGGTTTCATCCCTTTAAAAAGTGAATTATGGAAAATCCTCTCTTAATGCTCCCCTATATCATAAAAGGAAGCCTTGTGCAAAATTTCACGCTCCTAGTCCTTGGTTTCGGATGTGCGTTGATATGTCAGTCAGTCAGTTTCGCCTTTTATATATATAGATTTATAGATGAATATGAGTTAAACAAGAGAGATATTCATTAACAGTTAATTGAATATAGTAAATTATTTTCTCTTTCTCATATCGTTTCTCTTTGTAGCGACATCTATGACGTAACTTATGAACTAAAATTCAAAATCGTGATGTAAGAATGATGTGATTAGAACTTATTATTGCCTCAATTTATTACAACCGCCCGAAATCAATTATCGTACATCACCCGTCTGGTCAGAGAACCTTTTTAACGGAGATATGTGGGACTATACGTATGCTTCTAAAGCTCCAACTATGAAATTGAAAATAAATACCTTGTTTTGGACAACAACTGTAATAAAATTAGTTTGAATTAGAGATTTTAATGTTTGGTTCTGACAAACGGAACTTAAATCGAGAGGTTCAATCAAGTTTAGAGACTCTCCCTGTTTTTAGGTGTCAGTCGCCTGGTTGGTTGCAGGTGGCGATTAATAAAGTATTGTTTCCTTCGAATAACTATATGGATTGTTGAGTGGGTTGTCGGTTAGATTTTTCTAATGTGGGTCAATAATAATTAATGATGAAAAGTATCTACATGGTAGAGAATGCTGTTTGTTTCTAATAGTATTATTAGGAACAAAAAAACAACAATTATGTCGAATTTAATTATCGATTGTCACACTGGGAATATACCTGGTTTTGTCGATTACTTTTTCACTTGTTGTTTTGTATTTCGAATGTTGTGAATTTGCTCTTAATTAATACTTATTTGAGTTTTTGGTTGATTTCAGTACTGTTTACGCTTCTGTCTATTATTTCTATGCTGATAAACCAAATTGAGGAAGTTTGGTTAAGATATTATAATTATTTTTGTAATATTTTTAACTAATATTTAGTATAATATTTTTTCAGAACGGTCAGACAGCGTTACACGGCGCGGCGATGTTCGGTCAGCTGGCGTGCGTGCGGCTGCTGGCGCGGCGCTCCGTGCTGAGCGCGCGCAACTCGTGCGGCCACACGGCGCGCCAGGCGGCCGAGGCGGCGCGCAAGCATGACGTGGTGCAGTACCTGCGGCGCCTGGAGGCCGAGCTGCACACGTGATGCTGCGGCTCGCGCTGTACTAGGCCTGGCCACGAGCCTGTTGTTGGTTGCTTGCTGCCGCTACTCATACTAGCCCGGGGATTATCTAATAAAGATAAATGTGCGCTGACGCAAAGTCGATGTGCGCGATTGTTATCTTAACAAAACTTTCTACAGTTTTTAAATAAACGCTTTCGACTCTGCATCAATTAACATTGACTCTAAGGGGATGGTATTATCAACGATTAAGTTATTGGCATAAAGACTAAGTAAGTTGTTGACTGTGTATCTACTGTCCACTATTATTCTTAAATTATTAGGCGATTTGTAAAACGGTGTATAATAAATAGACCAACTCCCCACAGCATATTTATCAGACCAAGCCCACTCCAAGCGCAACATTCACTTTGCACACGTGCCCCCAGGACGGCAAAGAAACTACAACCCATTTTCCACAATAATTATCAATTATGTTTATAAAATTTTACCTTTTTTTATTGTTTTCAATAAACTAAACATATTGAAAAACATCATTTAATAATATCAAAAAAATCTTTATAATTTTTCAAATCCAAATCGACCTTAGCTTCTGTTCAATCAAATTATGCAATTTATACATACAAATTGTAAATAGCATCACCCACATCACTAACAACGACAATACATTTATTATAAATCTCCCGTGGTTATCGATCTGCAAACAAACTAATATTCCTAACTATAGTTACTAACCAATATTTTGTATGATGTACTCGCAGCCATACTTGTATAGCTTTACCCACTCGCCTTAAGCAATACCTCACTCAATACTGAATTACATATATATTATTGACACTAAGTAAATGGTAGCAATAGACTAGAGAAAACCCTTAAAAAAAACTATAAGTAATCAAAATATAAAATATAGATGTGCGTGTCATAATGACATCCAATCTGTTCGTTCATTGGTATATGTATGTAATATACTACTATCCTGAATGCAGTGAGGGATTCAAGCTAGCCCAAGGTAAAAACACTCCTACTGCGCGAGTGCTGCATAAAGATGAGCCTCCACTCCAGCTGGACAGCGCTGCCTGGTACCTGTCACTCAGTCAGTTTGTATATGAAAGTTTAATTGGGCTCCCTTATGCAAATCGAATTATTGACCTATCAATACAATATGGTTGCGTCAGTAATGGCTTACATTAATGTTACCTCTGATTTGATTTGCATGACATGATTTAAGGTTTTGGAGCATAACATGATTTAAGGTGGAGTATAAAAAATAAATACTCATCTTTTTGAGCAAAATCCACATACATAAAAGTTAAAACCTCTATGGTTTAACTTTTATGTATGTGGATTTTGCATTTATTACCCTGACATCAATAAATCTGCTGCTACCGTTTACAATAAAATATTAATATTAAATTGTGTTTATCGTTGGTGCTGATTTAGTCAATAAGCGAATATGTAAACATTTTTTTAATTGTACACTAGTCAACGGTCGCGGTCATGACGAATACACAAATCACTATTTTAGATAAAACCATAAAAAATTCAAATCCCAGAATTATATTGAAACTAAATGACCGCGATTCATCTTATTCACTGTAGTTTAGAGTCGAAAAGAATGTATTTTTCATACAATCACATACACAACTAGTTCATAGGGTAACTGTTGTATTGTTGTAGCGTAGTATAAGCGAATTATTTATTTAATATTTGTATCGTACGACACGACTTGTATTGTAATCATCGCTCAATTGTATTTAAAATTAATCAAAGTTTGAGCGATATCTCAGTGTGGAATCTCATGAAGTGTTTTGATTTAATCTCTATCGGTAATTAAATTGCCCGTTGAATAGAATTATTTGAAGCAATATGAAACTTTTCTTAATCTTAAAATAATATATTCATCAGACAATTTAATTGCTCAATAGGTTATTGAACATGGTAGATCAGTATTTAATTATACATTTTTGAAGATGAATTTAATCTTGTTAAGTATAAGAAAAAATAAAATATCACTACATAACCCTGAATCTGTTAAAATGGTCAATATTCTACATAATTTTTGCCAATAGTGAGTTCCTGTAGCAATGCAACATAGTTCCATATAAACGTCAATTATTTAAATAAAAAAGTTTTAGGGATTATCACCAAATAAACAATTATTTAACTTGGTTAAGAATCATTGTATTAATACATAGCATAATACGTGTCGGTCTAGATATAAGTTTCAACGTTGTTGTTATGTTATACAAACAGTACAGTTGTTTTTTTTTTAATATAACGTTTTACTTACAATTTTTGTTTTTGTTACCAGACAAAAGACAAATCCATGTTAGAAAATAATTAAAATTTCATAATAAAATATAGAGAAAGTATTGCATGAAAATATCCTGCTAACTGCAGGATGGTCAAATACATAATTGTCATACAAACATCATTATTCAGTCAATTAATTCTACACAATATTATTAAATCATTATCATAATTAGGTACTGCAAAAAAACCCCAAGTAAAATACACATTAGTAATTTTACCTCCCCTATGGTAGATACTTCTACACATCAACCCCTACATTCTTAGTGGTTAAAACCGTAATGACAGAAATAATAAGAATAAAACTTCATACACACGTCAAGTCACCGTCACATCGCGATCAGTCATTTACAAAAAACAACACAAAGAGTACAGAAACACAATACAGTTGCGCTGAGTGTGCCTGAACCGAAAGGGTCGCCTACTCAGCCATAGTTGGGCGTCCCACACCCAGCCCTGACTTTCAGCTGGCATCCTGCGGGCGCCGCACACTGCTCTCATATAAGTCAACATTCAATTAGTGACTGATTGATCACTTTATGACCACCATAAAATTGATTGTGGTTGTGAACAGCATAGTGGGCTTATTCCAGTTTGACGTGATCGATGTGTGTATGAATCTTATAGAGGTCCACCTTAAAACTAGTCTTAAAGCCTTTTTATAAACTCGCAGCTTATCTCGTGGTGTTCTCGCACAGGTCGAGCATGTCCCTCGCGGCGACACACAGATGCTGCGCGGTGGGGCGCATGGTCGGCATAGTTTCTGTGCAGCAGTAGAACAGTGCTAATGGATGCATGTACTGCTTCTCCGAGATGTTTACTGGCAGTGCGGGTCTGGTGCCTGGGAAATCGGGTATAATTTATAAGCATAATCAGCCTTTTAATGTTCTCTCTCTAGGAGAGGGAATGGGCCGTAATCCACGACGCAGGCCCAGTGCGGGTTGGTGAATGTCACATGTCTTTGAATTTTTGGTTCTAGGACATACCGGTTTCCTCACGATGTTTCCTTCACCGTTTTAAGAGCAGTGGTGATGAAATAAAGTACACAATGTAATGCGTCTGGCCGGGTTTGAACCCGCGACCTACAATTCGTAAGACGAGGCCGTTACCACTCGGCCACCATTGCTCTACATGTGTTACTCCTTACATGGGTTTGATTACTAAGTTAAATTTTTTAAGCTTAATAATTTTATTCATGTTACATTAAATTCCTCTGAGCAGACAGTGATTGGGAATGCTGCCAGAATTTGGTACAAACTGAATGTGATATTGTTGACGTGTTAATTCTTAACCATCTAACTGCTTCCGTCGGATTGGTCCGACGAGTGTTTTCGTATAATATTCACCAGGATCGTGTTTGCGACTGCGTACACCATTCGGTTGTCCCATTTCAAAACCTAGTAAGGGACATTTTTTACAAAAATCGTTTTATTACATAATTTTGCTAATCTAATAAGTCCCTATCAAGTACAAAAACACCAGTTTTACAGATATATTTAAGCATCAATACTTAGTAAGTGCACCATTCACTCCCTCATAACCACTTTAGTTCATTAAACCCCGAGCGAACGCCGGCCTTCGCTCGGTCAGTCTTTCTATTCTGTCTCTAATTACGCTACTCAAAAGGTTAAAACCTAGTAAGTCACCATAACATAATAAAAACATAGCAAGTCCCAGAGACTTACTAGATTTTTAAATGGTCGATGTACCTTATTAGGTTTTCAAAATCAAGACTAAATTTAAAAGTAGAAAGAAGGTCTACGAGGGGCCTCCAGTAAGTCAACATGTAGGTATTTGCGCTCAGTCGACGTCGAGGCGCGAACGAAGACTAGGGAAACCGAAGGTAGCCGTCCAGAGCCTATACCACTTTGTCGGCGTGATTGATATACAAATTGGTACCAAATTCCAGCTTACTAGTGCTAACGGTCACTTCGTATGGGTTTTCAGCGGTAAACAATAGGCTCTGGACGGCTTTTTTTTTTTTCATTTCAACACTGACTTGTGATATATTGTTGGATAGATATTTAAAAATGAATAGGGGTTTACTAAAATAATTTTTTGATAATGTTAATATTTTCGGAAATAATCGCTCCAAAAGTAACTCTACTAACCTCTAACTTTTGAACCATAAGGTTAGAAAATATGAAAAAAAATCTTAAAGGTAGAACTTTAAAAAGACTTATTGAAAATTATTTTGAACTTTATGGGTTGAACAGTTTTTGAAAAGTTGTACCAAATAATTTCTGAACTAAGTTTGTAATTTAACCGTATAATATGCAAGCATTTTTTTTAACTTAGTTTACATATTTTATTATCCTGAACGTAACTTCGTTCAAATAAAAAAAGAATGATTAAAATTGGTTCACGCAATCCAAAATTGTTAACGAAAATCCAACATACTTACCCGTCTAGTTTGTATAAATTAGTAACCCAATTTCCCGAGAGGTGGCGCTGTACTTTTTTTTAACTCTTTAAGTGGGGACACTTATTGTGACGGAAGGGAAACTACGGAACCCGACACTGAGCGTGGCCCGTCACGCTTTTGGCCGGTTTTCTTACTTAAATTCTTTTTATAGGCTGAACCATTTTACTTTTTTGCTCTCTCCTGTAAAATTTAGTTATAAGCCCTTACTAGGTTTTGAAATGGGCCATCATTTCGTTTAGTTCTTCAATCCCCATAGGTAACAGAAGAGCTGGCGAGATGGAGTATTTGGTCGTGGATGTGCGACCCTGGCGGAATAAACCCGAGAGAGTTTGTCGGATATATCCGACCTCGGTAGTTAAAAGGTTAAAGAAACAACAGGAATGCACAACAGAATTAATAAGTATCATGATTTAGCTGTAGTGCTAACAAGCAGGATGATCTATAACTTTTGCTTATTGCAAAGCACATTTGCAGTTTCTGAAACTTTGATGAGTAATTCAAAATACCTGTAGTAATTGATCACCAAGAATCAACTAGCTAATTTGACAACAGATTCTACTAAGTATAGCCCCCCCTAGCTAAGTTACAATCGTTTTGTTTGCGTCGAACGCCTCGAGTAGGCCACGCCTCCGATTCCTTTGTTCTGACCACGTGACTGAGCGTTGAGATGACGTCAGAAGAAAGGAATCGCAGGCGTGGCCTACTCGAGGCGTTCGGCGCGAACGATACGATTGTAATTTAGCTAGGGGGGTAGGTGGAAACTAAACTTCCAGTGATAAACTCACCATATCTATTAGAGAAGTAATCCTCGATACTGTCAACACTATCGTCAAGACACTGCACACTGTCCTCCATGGAATCGGAATTCAGTGAGTGTGGGGGCATTAGAGCCATCATCTCCCACATCGTGAGGCCTAGAGGCCATATATCCGTCTTACAGGATATCTCGCCACCGTGGATCACTTCCGGGGCACTCCAAGCTTCTGTACCTGGAATTTGATAAAGATTTCTTAAGAGCAGGGGTCGGAATTAGGTAGAGTTATTCATGTACTTGCATCGAAACTTCTCAGGATTTCTAATGTAATGTATGAAATGTTCCAGTGTGACCAAAAATATTACAAAGAAATAATAATAAAAACCTCAGAGATAGATAAGACAAATAAAACAATGATAACTAACATACAATTTTTATTAGTATTTTGCATTGAAAAAGATCTCTCTACATCAACTGAGGTAGGTAAGGTTAACAAATTTATACACTTCCTCCTCCATATCATTAATGCAGGAAGAAATTATTCTGCTATATTTCTAATAATGAAATTAATCAGTGGATATGCCTTTAATCACGAGATTGAAGGCATATCCAATGTATTCGTTCGCTATGTAAAATCACTATAAGTACATGAATAACTCTACCTAATTCCAATCTCTGGTTAAGAGGGATGCTTATAGGTAGCACGGTAAATTTAAATTATCTTCAGATTTTTGCGTTTTGCAGATCATTTTATATATCGTTTAAAATATAATTGGCGGTCGTAATACGTATTTATTTACGTGAACCTACAAAATTATACAACCCTCTCAATTCGTCTTACCCTATTGATTGGCTATTCCATGAAACAGTCATTTGATAGGGTTAACCAAACTGAGTGTTGTAATGATGATTTTAATTAACATAAAACTCAGACTTGCAAATTGCAAAAAACTTAAGAATATTCACCTCAAGAGTAAGTAAAGCCTAGGATTTTATGTTGTATGTGCAGAAGTATTGCTATACTTTAAGATTTTAGATGGAAAAAATGTTTGTGTCACATTTCATAACCATGAAAATAACTAATAAAAAAACTGGCCAAGTACAAGTCAGACTCTCGCAAGAAGGGTTCCATACCATCTACTATATAAAAATAAGTTGGATTTCCCTTCCTGACGCTATAACTCCAGAACGCACGAACGGATTTCCACGGTTTTGCATTCGTTGGAAAGGTCTCGGGCTCCGTGAGGTTTATAGCAAAAAAAAAAAATTTTTTTCTTCTTCTTTTAATCACCAAACGAAATGTTACATAAAACGAAGCCATCTGGTGGCGAAACGGAGTTCGCCGGGTTTGTTAGTTTTCTATAAAAACGACAAAAAAAAATCACATTTGTTGTATGGGTGTCCCCTTAAATATTTATTTTATTTTGTTTTTTAGTAATTTTTGTTATAGCGGCAACTGAAATACATCATCTGTGAATACTTCAACTATCTAACTAGCATGGTTCATGAGCTACAGCCTGGTGACAGCCAGATGGACTGACAGCGGAGTCTTTGTAATAGGGTCCCATTTTACCCTTTGGGTATGGAACCCTAAAAAAGGACTGGAACCTAGGACTGTAAAAATATATCTATTAATTAAAATTAAATATTTTGTATTTGCATATAATTGTTATGACTAATGAATGTTAGTTTAGAGTTTAAAAATGCAGAATGATTGATAAAACATTCCTGAGTGTTAAAATAAAAATTGCGTTTTTCTTTTTAAAAGAACAATGGATGAACATTGATATTTAAACAATTAAATAAAAGCCTACCGTTGAGAAAATGTTTAGCTATAAAAACCTCTTGTGAATTTACAAACAATTGATTCTATTAATAATTCACTTCTAGCCACACACTATGGAAATGAAACATTGAAGAATAGAAAAACATAGGCATTTAGAATGCCTGTTTTTCTACATCTAACCATACCTATTTGTATCATATGTTACTGGGTTACGGGCAACCATCTTCCTATGTTGATTTTAGATGATTCTATGATGAAACCAGCTTGTAACTGCCATTGCAGGGCACAAGCTTCTTCTCATACAGAGAACATATCAGCATCAATCACTAGACTTCTTTAAGGTGGACTGACTATTTTAGACATAGTATCATCTATCCTATGGTGTGCATCTAATGGTTGAGCTGAGTGGGGCTGATACACGCATTGGCGCCATCAGTTAAGTTTGGTCATCTCTTAGCTACCAGTGGTTTATTTCAATTTCTTAAATAATTATTTTTTATTATTTATTTACAATGTGCTAACAGCATCAAGAAATATTATGTAGACAAGTTTATGTAACTCATAATATGATTTAAGAGTGCCATGGAGTTTCTTGCGTGTATCCATAGAGATCTACACTTTGGAACATGCAATGTAGCTTCACTTTTTTTTGACTGACTAACATTTTGACAATTCAAAAATGCCTGTAATAGGTCTATTTGAAAAAAAACTTTTGTGACATCTAATTTCATCATACTTTTGTTTTACTAACAACTTACCAAAATACACAGCTTTCCCAGCTCTTTGTTTGTCAAACACGCCATTCTCATCAAGTGGTAAGGTGACTCCGAAGTCACACAGCTTGCAGATCACAAAGTCTCCATTCACAAGGATGTTGTAGGACTTCATGTCTCCGTGTAGGATCTGCATCTTTGTGTGAAGATAGTCCAGACCATAGGCTATGTCTACTGCTACCTGGAACATGGGTTTAGTAGTTTTTTTTTTAAAGCTTTAGAGTATTAAGTTCTGTTTATGGTTATAACAGCAAGCAAAACATTATTTCTATTTAATGTGTATGTAAATAATAATACTGAGGTGGCAACTCCAAAACAGTTATAAATAATAAATGTTTAAAATTATACTTCATGGGCCAACTTGGTGAATTGAAACCGAAATTTGTGTGGCTTAATATTTAGGTAATACATCGCTGAAATTCTAACCCCCGATTTCTGATTTAAGCATTTGAAGTTGAGTATTTCTCAAACTCTAGTAGGTTTTGAGAAGTGCTTAACTCAAAATATCCAACTCAGAAACTCGTCCTAATGGTTGTAGGTGCTATTGTAAAAAAGAACGTGAGTCTACAATAATGTTGGACTTAAATATAAACTTTTGATGAGTGTAATGACTTACTTTCAATATTTGCTTTGGCAAAAATGGTTCACCATCGTCTTCTACTCTTTTCTCAATCATATCACCAAGGGACAGGTCACAGGCCTCCATTCCTAAATACAGGACCTTCGTCTTGCTGAACGCACGGAACCCGACGATATTAGGGTGTGACATGCGCTGCAGAAGTTCGGCTTCGGCCTTTATACGGTCGGTGTAAACTTTGTTCGGTTTTACTCGTTTGTTCAGCATTTTGAGAGCCCATGGCGAACGAATTTTACCCGCACGAGGAGATCTGACCAATTGCATCACACTTACACCTAAAATATTTAAATAAACATTGTTTTAACTAAAGTTTCAACCACGCGGAAAAGTCATTTATAAAACGTAGTATTTCTACCTGTTCCATATCCAAGTCTGTTTAAAAACGGTGACGGCGGTATTGTGATTTTGTCGTTAATATTCAGGGTTTTGTTTTTGATAGGCGTCTTGAACTCAGTCATATTTAATATTTATTTATTTGTCGAAAGCACTCAGTAACACGGTAGATACGTTAACTTTCAAATTCAAACGATGTTTTTTGTCATTTTTTGTCTCTGTCTATGTTTCGTGAAAACGCTTGTTTTGAAATTGCGCCGCGTTCCGACTCACGATAACATGGCTATAACTAGCGCCGTGACAACAAATGCAAACGCAAACGACACTCTGTGTTGGCGCTTAAAGCGATGTTGTCATGCGTGAGTCGGAACGCGGCGTTGAATTTACTTGATTGACAGTGACATAATAGCAGGGATACCAACTTAAAGAGACAACAAAATAATGACAAATTGCTGTCCCGCTCTGGATGTATCGCAATGAAAGAGAAACACCGAAAACATCATGCTAAAGACCACATTGTTAACTGATTGTAGCTAGAATGCGGCGGTTTTCGTCTAGAAACAGAAGTAGATTGAATTTGATACTGTTATTTGCATTCTGAATTAAATGCTTTGGTTCTACTTGGTAAAACCAGTCTCTCAGTCTACTCAGCAGGTACGTAAGGGCGCCCATAAGAATACTTGTCTCATAAGAACCCCATGTTATTATTTCATGGGACCATATTGAAATATTTTATCATCGGGTACCCTAGCTACCGTATGCCAGAGGGTGCCAGAGGGTCATGGCCATACGGATGGTGCGGGGATACCGCACGGTTTCCCGCGAAGCGGCGAGCCTCCTTGCTGGCCAGCCACCATGGGATCTGGAAGCAACAGGCCTTGCGCACATGCACGATCTGCGCGTGGAGATGCAACGTCGGAGCGAAACTCCACTGCCACGACAAGTCGCGGCATGGCGAGCAGAGTTCCGGCGGGGTCTCATTGTGGAATGGCGACAGCGACTGTCGCAAACCAGTGCTGGGCACGCCATAATAATGGCGGTAAGTCCTCTCTTTGAGGAGTGGCTGGAAAGGCAACACGGCGTCCTTACCTTCCGCATGACGCAGGTCCTTATCGGACATGGTAAGTTCGGGAGTTTCCTGCACCGGATTCGTGCGGAAGAAACGCCCGGGTGTCACCACTGCGTAGACTGCCCGGAGGACACGGTGGAGCACACAGTAGAGATGTGCCCCGCTTGGGAAGAGCATCGCCGTGTCCTCGTGGAGGCAATCGGCGGCGGCGATCTCTCGCGCCGGGCCTCGGTACAGGACATGGTCCGGAGCGAGGAGGAGTGGCAGGCGGTCGCCTCCTTCTGCGAAGCAGTAATGCTAGCTAAGGAGGCGGCCGATCGCGTGAGGCAGCGACCCTCACGCCCCAACCGCCGCCGGGATTCCGATCCCGATTACCGGCCACCGTAGGCGCGGGCTTGCGGACGGCGAGTAATGGGTGGCTCGCCGTCCGGTAACCGTCCGGACCGAGCCCAAGTCGTCGACGGCGCGTATTGTTCCACGCGCGCCTCAAGGAGATGTCAGCAACTGTAGGGGTCCAGCAGGGTCGAAGCCTACTGGGGCCAAGGGTCTGATTCTGAAAGGGAGACTCGGCCCTGTTACGAAAGGCAACGAAGGAACAGGAGTGGGTTTTTAGTCAGTAAAAGTCTGACACTATCTCCCGCCCCGCCCAAGAGCGGGGGATGTCATAAGATGATTTTCCCACCGGAAAAAAAAAAGCTACCGTATGCCGAGCACTTCAGACAAGGGTAGACTTTCTGTATATGTATTTTTTTAATAGCCCAAAGGGAAATTAGGAGTTAGGTTCACTGCCAGGGACATTGCATCTATCATCCAGTCAATGTCAATGGGAAGTCTCCTGGCCATAATGGGCTCAGCATCGAGCATCTTCGTTATTCGGGCCCTAACTTAACGCATGTCTTGTTTCTACTATACAATCTTTGCCTGAGTCATGCATACCTACCTCCGGATATATTGAAAACAGTTGGTAGTGCCCATAGCTAAAAGTAAAACTGAACTATTGACTAATAGGAATAACTGTAGGCCTATTTCACTGGTTACGATTGTGTCTAACGTGGTAGACCCCTTCGACACCGAGTGCGATTGCGGAGCTCCTGACCAGACGACAAACCATTCACTAGAGTGCCCAAAGTATAGATTTGCACTTTGGAGGACCTTAAAAACGCCACGGACGCCGCTATAAACTTGGACACCTACTGAGCCCAAATACTTTTAGGGAAAAGATAACCTTCAAAAAGGATAATGGCGCGATGACGTCACGCGCGAACGCCGGCGTTCGCTTGGGGATCAGGAGGATTGCATGACGACTAGTTTGGGTTTTGACCCGGGTTACCTACCGATGATAATACTATTTTGCTATACTCGTCGTAGCACTGCTTGCGCTTGTTACCTCGACCAGTCGAGTACCTACTTTTGATCTGGTTTCGTACTGATCCAAAGGTGAAATAATATATACATTTCAAAAGTGCCTGTAAATATTGAAATAAAATGCTTTGAAACTTTGAAAAAAAGTGTCCGTAGTCAACTTTTTTTTCAAGGGACATAATATTATATCTTTGTTAATTTAAGCTAGCAAAATAATTTCAGTGTTTGGGTGATCCTTTAAAACCGAGAGAGCGTCTCATTCATCTGGCCTAGTTTTCGTACCTATCTATTTTGTGTCGTAAGCTACTGGGCGCAAACGAGTGTACTTTTTTTTTCTTTTGTGATACATTTAGTGATCGGGGAAAACTAATATGCAAATATAAATATTAAAATGGTAAGAAAAATCTAAGCCAGACGAATTAGATAGGTACTCTCACAGTTTCAAAGAATCCGTTAAAAATCCGTTTATCATATGTACAATTTACAGTTTATTTTATAGCAATTTGTTATGAGCCAAGTCTAAATAAATGTACAAAAAAAATGCAAATTTATATTTTATTAATTGTTTTCTGTCAGACCTACTTGACTTACCACTTTGAAAAAAATATATAATAACTATTTATACTTTGCCTAACAGCATGCCCATCAAAATCCAAAAGGAGCATACATGACAACATAGCTAGCTTTAAAATGAACAAAGACAAAATGTCACTTTGAAAAACAAGTTGACTTCGGACATTTTTTTTTTCAAAGATTGAAAGCATTTTATTTCAATAATATTTACAGGCACTTTTGAAATGTCAAGAAGTCAGTCAGAAAAAATGATGCTATTGCACATTCCAAAGCGTAGAAAAACACAAATAGCTCCTCAATTAAACTAAGATATAGAGCGTACTACCCTCTACAATATGACATAAGTTACGAAATAGGTTTCCATCGGGGGCAGTTTTGCTATGGAAGTACGGCTAGAGCCTTTTGCACAAACGAAACCTTTTTCACTATTTCTATTTTTTTGCACTAAATAAGGATTTTTGGAATTTCAACTGTAAGGGCTGTTACTGCGTAAAGCGGACGTCCGCGCGGGCTTCCGTCACGGCTCGCAGGGCCCTGCGCCCGTTTTTCTACGTAACACGACTACATGCACACCGTTAAATTTGAATTAGCGAAAATGCGCAGGTCGCGCGACGTTACGCAACCCGTACTCGTCGCAGGCGTCCGATAATACATTAATAAATAGTACATATTGATACTAGTGCAGAAAGTTTATCATTGCGACCGAGGCGGTATTCGCACGACCCATAAGCGAGTGTGGTAAATTTGCACGTGTATCAAACGACTTTTTTCAATACACTTACGAAGAAATGAATAAACGGGGGTTGACCGGCAACTAGTGAGGGTCGACGCGCGTCCAGCCTGATACGATACATGTGGCGTACATTGTGGCGAGGGAAGGCACGCGCGCTTTTCTACACTAGTGTGGAAAACAGTCTATTGCCTACCTAAAAGCGGTGGTATCTTTAGGACAGTTCAACACCGGCATCGCTTGTTGAACGACCCCTTGTGAAACCGAACTGTTTGGAACGTAATAGTTAATGCATTAAAAATCTTTATATATACTTACTCTAAAATAAGCTTCTCAAATATTTTTCTAAATGTGATCAGCACCGAAATAAGTATAATTCTTCATAAGGTTTTTTTTTTAAATTGATATAAACTAGTGTTTGACTGCGATCCCACCTGATGGTAAGCAGAGATGCAATCATTGATGGTGAGGCGCACTAGTTTTTTAAGAGCCTATTCACTCTAGCCTTGAAGATACCTAAATTATACTTGGACGGGAAGACCGCAGCAGGCAAACTGTTCCTAGTCCTTTGATGTACGCGGTAAAAACGACGAAGCGAAACGCTTAGTCCGGACCGTTGAAGTTTCAACAACGTAAGGGTGTATACTCGCCGTACGTCGGGTTGTCCGTTGTTAGGAGATGGCGGAATCAAGTCATGCAAATCCCGCGCACACTCTCCAAAATGTAACCTGTAAAATACCGATAGGCTGGCTACCCTGCGCCTGTGCTCGAGGCTTTGTAAATTGAACTTAACCAAATCTGGATCCCCAATTAGCCTTTTCGCACGCCTTTCCACCGAGTCCAAAGCTGCTAGATGGCATTTTGCAGCACGAGCCCATATGTGACTGCAGTACTCTACACACGATCGGACCTGTACTTTGTATAACATTAGAAGCTGTCCCGGTGTGAAGTGCCGTCAGACCTTTGCAAGAATGCCTGCAGTCAAACGGGGTGAATAGGACCGCAGGGGTGAATACGAACAAAAGTTTGAAGGGGATTTTCGCGTTAATTAACAATTTTTCCCAGCATTTAAGTACTCCTATTTGTTCATTAATTGTAATAAAAACGGATACTTTGATAGAAATCAATTATTTAAATACATACCAATGTAAAAAACTTAACCAAAGTTTTGTTCCTATTCACCCCTGCAGTCCTATTCACCCCGTTTGACGATAGTTTTCTAGCAGCTACCTTGACTTTGGACTCAATGAACCGCCCAAAATTAAGGTCTAAGGAAATCTCTACTCCTAAGAGCTGAAGGCGGTCGGTGCACTCCAGGGATACATTCTGAATAGCAGGAGCCAAGGTAAACGGGCTCCTTTTGGCCCTGAACAGACACGGTTGTGTTTTGGTGGCGTTGAATCCTACCAGATTGGTTTCGTCCCACTTGGAGACTGCCTGAAGTGAGACATTCATACGCTCTAGCATAGCTTCTCGTTCGGACCGGATTAGCTCCTTACTAGCCCGAGCACCTGGCAGCAGGTATCTCTCTACAACTGTGCTATCGTGTGCATACCCATAGATACCGGGCATCAGCAGATCGTTAATATGCAGCAGGAAAAGAGTTGCAGAGAGAACTGACCCCTGAGGAACTCCGGCATTAGTCGTCATGGGCTCTGATGAGCATCCATCGACAACCACTCGGAGAGACCGTTCACTCAGGAAGTCTTTTACCCAGTTGATCAGACCAGGGGAAATGCCGTACGCTGGAAGATTACTCAAAAGGCTGGCGTGCCATACCTTGTCGAAGGCCTTCGAGACGTCTAAGGAGACAGCATTCGCTTCTCCATTCTTCTCGAGGGCCTCGCGCCACATGCGAGTAGTAGGTATACACTAGTAGGTCAGGAAACCTCGATCAAAACAACTATTAAAATATACATTGACAATAATCTTTATTATTATTTAAAAATTTAACAATTATTTTAATATCAAATAGCTACAAAAATAATCAGTTCTTTCTTGTACTTTTTTTAAGACTTACATTTAATTTCTTATGTAAAGAAAGGTTCCTCATGGCCGAGTTACATGATTTTATAAATTTGCTTGCTCTGAACGACTTTTTTTACTGCGGATTTGTTTTCCTCACCCTCACCATAGTAAGTGTATTTAGGCGTTTTATAGTTAGCAAGGACTGAAAGTTACTGAAAATTGGCTATGATTAAGTAGAAAGCACTTCATGAAGATTTTATAAAGCAAGCGATCTAGAGATACTCTCATAGGGGGGTACAAAATGGACAATTACTTTTTTTCAAATAATTATTTTAATTTAAAGATAATTTAGGTACCCCTATTGAATACAAGTTTAATCATTGGCAGACTCGTTGCATGGAACTTGATCAATTAAAGATGACTCTGTTTTAAAATGACTGCAAGTTTAGTATAGTAACTAGTCGGTTTCATAATTAAAAAAAAATAATAGGTACCCAGCTTTTATTAAATACCTATAGATGTAGCCACCTCGTGGGTGCACATGAGACAGCACTATAAAACTTCAATGAGGTTATTAGGTACGTAAACTTTTCCTTAAATATGACCAGTGAAATACACTAAAAACGTACTGTTAGAGTCTATTTCTCATACATACACTAAAACTATTGCTTTAAATGCCGAAATTATTCTAAAAACATAAAAACTGACTCGAGTCGACCTCTCAGTGACAGTGACAGGCCTTTGTTTGCCAAACTTTTTAAAGTTCGCCAAGCAAAAAACCTGCACGTCAAATGAGACAGAGCATGTTAATTTTGTCTCAATTTTCTTACTTATTTCGTATATAGTCTTCTCATTTCCGCACTTCCCTACAGTCTCATGGCTACATCTAGAGGTATATAATTTATGGTACCCAGTCATACGCGCGGTGCTATGATTGACAAAAGCAAAGCATGCCCTGACATGACTGCAAGTACATATTATTTTATTATCACACGGCCATAAGATACCTTTTCACAAAACTTTGGGATCACATTATGGGCTAATGTACCTACATTTAATAAGCAATATAAATAGGAGGTGTCTTATGGTTTATTAAACCGCAATAAAAAAATATAGTATAGTATGTATACGAAGTAGTAGGTACTTACTACTTACTTTGAAACTAAGGGCCTGCGCACACTTGAGACAAGACTGTCTTAGACAGAATTGACAAAGTTGAAGACAGAATAAAAATGATTCGTCTGAAGACGAATTTATACATAGCTGTTATTGAATAATTTGTATGTTGAATTAGTAGATACCTAATTCAATCTAATGTTTAATTTACCCACAAATGGTATTTTGATCAACTGATTGTTAATTTTTATCACTTATTATTAAAGGAAACTAATAATCTATATGCATACTTATTTTATTTCATACAACACACGTTTTTAGTGGGAAATTTTGCGATTTTGTGTGTGTGGGATAATTTTTTGTTAGCGGTTAGAAAACCACTACCAAAAAAAAACCACCAGAAGGTGGTTTTAAAAGTTGACTCTAGTGGTAAGTTAGTGTAACTATTAGCAACACTGAACGTCTCAAAACAGTCTTATCGTAGACAAGTCTGCGACGTCGTAGACAATTCTGTCTAAGAGAGTCTTGTCTCAACTGTGCGCAGGCCCTAAAAACGACCGTGAGGTACCTTTTGGCCGTTTTCACATTAGACGTAACGATAACGACACGATATTTATTTATTTATTTATATAGGCATACCAACGACTTATTTACAACACATTTACGAGGGTAAAAAAGTCACTTAAAGGTATGCACAGCATTTACATTAGGTCGATATCGGCGGACTGCAAGATTTATTTATCTGCCAATATCAAGTTGGCATTAACCAATAGCTTGTATGCGTCATACCACCGAGCAGTCTCGAGTATCTAGTCGTACCAACAATTTAATTCTTTCGTTAAAAATATATGAAACTACCAGTCCGCCTATATCGCGTCGCTATCGTTGTCGTCTAATGTGAAAACAGCTTTTTTAAAAATAATGTGTTTGCACAATCGACACAAGTAAATCAATTTACCCATATACTGGGAGAGGCTTTCCATGGTTCATTTACAAGGTTGAAAAAGTTTTAGGGATTATCACTAAATAAACAATTATTTAACTTAGTTAAGAATCATTGTATTAATACATAGCATTATAAAGGTCGGTGTAGATATGTTTCAATGTTGGTATTAAGTTATACAATCGTACAGTTGTTTTTTGTTTAATATAACGTTTTATTTACAAATTGTGTTTCTGTTACCAGACAAAACGCATAAAAGATTAAAATATCATGATAGAAAAGAATTACATAATAAAATATAGAGAAAGTATTGTATGAAAATATTCTGCTGACTGCAGGATGGTCAAACACATCATGTCATACAAACTAAGTACCTATATTATTCAGTCAATTAATTCTACACAATAATGTAAAATCATCATTATCACATTTAGGTAGGTAAAATACACATTAGTAGTTTTACCCTTAATAGTAAATATTTGAACACATCAACCCGTACAGTCTTATAATCGAATAAAACTTCATGCACACAGTCAAGTCACAGTCACGTCACAAACACATCTGTCATTAACATATAATCTGTGACTGATTGGTTATTTGACCACCAGAGGACCTACCACGAGCTCCTAAAGCGATCCATTTTACGATCTAAACGGAACTGTTAAAGGAATAGAGCTATATTAAGGTGTATAATAGGGGTTAAAGTATGAAAGTGCCGTTTTATAATAATAGGTACTTCGAATTGACATAGAACCTTCATGGATTGATATTATTGAGTGAAACTTTTTTTCACATGGTACCTATGAAGTTCTTCTTTTAAAAAATGTGCAATATTCGATTATCGACTTTCAGTTGCCTTTTTTTATTCAGCTTAGACAAGAAAGATGGATACTTCGAAAAATCGAGTGATTTTTGAATACGAGTTCCGACGCGGAACTAACGCGGTAGAAACAGCTCACAATATGAATGTTGCGTTTGGAGAGGGGACTGCTAATGAACGCACCGTTCGATTTTGGTTTAAACGCTTTCGTGATGGAAACTTTGATTTGAAGAACGAACCACGTGGAAGATCGCTCACGTAGGTGAATAACAATGAATTGAAAGATATGGTGGAAGCCAATCCGAGCCAAACTACCCAGGAAGCGGCATGGTTTAACGTTACCTTACTAACAATATTGACTCATTTGCGACAAATCAATAAAATAAAATATGAAAAATGGATGCCTCATGATTTGACTGATCTGCAGAAAGAAAAGCGTGTTGAAACTTGTGTTGCCTTGTTGAATCGATACAAAAATGAAGGAATATTGGATCGAATTGTGACATCGGCAATTTCATACTTTAACCCCTAATATTTCCATTCCTCTTTCTCGCTTGCACGCCTGACAACTTCCCACGTCACGATAAGGCCCCAATCATTGTTGATTCTGGGTTTGCATGCAATAGTGACTTATCCCAATTAGACCTGACTAATGTGCGTGTAAGAAACTTATTGAGATCCATCTTATAACTAGACTTAAAGCCTTATATAAACGAGTGGCCTATCTCGTGGAGTTCTCGCAATGGTCGATCATGATTTGAGGCATAACGTATCGCTATGGTTGAGGTGAGGAAACCAAAGTCCATAGCGTAGATGGTTGAGCATGTCATTTGCGGCGGCGCATAGATGCTGCGCGGTCAGACGCCTGGTCGGTGCAGTCTCTGTGCACCAGTAGAACAGTGTTAGCGGATGCATGAACTGCTTGTCTGAGACGTTTATTGGCACTGCGGGTCTGGTACCTGGGAAATAAATTTTCATTTGTTACTGACTACTAACGACGGCACATACCACTTTTAAAAGAGTAAAGTAGTTAGATGAGGAAATCAAAATACCATGTTATCTGTAGTTATTGATCGACACAAAATTTTACAACAGATTCTACTAAGAACAGGTAGAAACATAGAAGCTTTCAGTGTTAAACTCACCATATCTACCAGTGAAGTAATTTTCGACACTGTCAAGACTATCGCCGAGACTATCAGTGATACTGTCATTGAGACTATCATTGAGATTATCACCGAGACTATTATTGTCGTCTGTGGAGGACTGTCCACACGTACAGCCTGGCACTGCGTGTGGAGGCATCAGGGTCAACATCTCCCACAGTGTGAGGCCTAGTGACCATATGTCCGCCTTACAGGATATCTCGCCTCCGTGGATCACTTCTGGGGCTCTCCATGCATCTGTACCTGGAATATAAAAAGTATTTGTTGAGTACATAAAGTCTAGGATTTTATTTTGTAGAAGCAGATGTGTTGCTTTAATTTAACATCTTAGAAAAATAAATCAATGAGTCCCTGAACAACAAAGCCCTTCCCCTTCAATGATTTTGCCAAAATTTCGAGGTTGAGCTAATTAAGGCCGATGCCTGCTAGAGCTGTGGATTGTTCGAAAGAGTTACCATAGCCCTTGCAAAAAAGGGCAACTGAAAGAATACTGTGGGTCCTAGTGAGTAAGTCTGATAGTCCCTCGCGCTCTACCTAGACCGGGAGAAGTTATTTGATTCCCCATTTAAAAAAAGACAATAGACTGGAAAAAAAATATTGAAACATAAAGGACATAGGCATCGTAATTACCCAATCAATGCCTATTTGTATCATTCTTTACTGGATCACTGACAACCTTCTACGTTTGTTGATTTTCGGTGTATTATTTTCTATTTTCAAGCAAAACCACCAGTTTGTAACTGCCTCTAAAAACCATTTTGTGACGGAACATCGTAGTCGAAAAGGGCATAACAATGCTGATGGCCTGTCGCGACGTGTAATGAGGACTGTAGATATGGCTTCTGCTCAGAAATAGAATCCATTTAATACATTTTTCATCATTTAATATTTTACTACTACCTTTAGTAAAATATTTAAGAAAACTTATTTTAGAGCAATCACATAGATTTTATAATAGATATAAATTGTTGCATACCAAACAGTTCAGTTTTACAAGGGGTCTTTCAATAACCGATGCCGATGTTGAACTGTCCTAAAGATATATATGTCCTGGGCATTCTTTGCGATTTGTCTAAGGCCTTTGATTGCGTTCTCCATGAAACATTAATCAGGAAACTACACCATTACGTGATTTGGAACTCCTCCCTGGATCTTCTTGCGTCATATCTGAACGACTAGATTCAGAGAGATTGACGTAAACGGAAAAAGATCTCCCGGGTCTGTATTAACAATGGTGTCCCCCAGGGCTCTATTCTTAACCCATTTGTTTCTGATTTATATGTAAATAAATGACTCATAAAGGATAACCATGATATTTATAGTGTTGGATGCATACGACACTTTACTTTTGTTCAAACTTAACCGTCAGTAGCCGGTTACTGATGATATAAATATCGCTCTTTCAAAAATAGTACACTGGTTTAATGTATTAACATTAATCTTAATCTGCTTCTTAATAAAAAAAACCGGGCAAGTGCGAGTCGGACTCTCACACTGAGGGTTTCGTACAAACTTACCTATGAAAACAGACAATTTCCGAATCGAGTTACGAAGATTTTACCGAATCACAAAAAAATATTATTTTTGTATCGTAACCACAAATCTAAAGGTTTCAGATTTTTTTCCAATACTTGTGCTATGAGACCTTGCTTCATGCCAAATTTCAGCATTCTAGGTCAACGAGAAGTACCCTATGAATTTTGATTCCCCAGAGTGTCGAAATACATGTTTTTTGGTACATAAACGGCCGTATCTTTTTTTTTGTTAACTCAGAAGTTTGATTTTTTACAGCTTCAAGGGACCGCAGATATGAATGTGATATGGTTTTAATTTCAACTCGATACCTCCACGCGTTTCCGAGACAAGGGGTCTTGACAGACAGACGGACGGACAACAAAGTGATCCTATAAGGGTTCCGTTTTTTCCTTTTGAGGCATGGAACCCTAAAAACTAAATTTATTAAGTTTACCATGCCTCATGTAAGGCAAGTGTAAACTAGTGTGCTAATAAAAGGTTGGGTTAACTCTAGTTGCTAAACTTTAGTGGGCCCCAGTTTACAGTGTCATGACGCCGATATCCAGTAAATTTTTAGAGTTGAGCTATACAAATACTAACAAATGCTTGCACTACAAACCCACTCAAATCTGTATGATTCTTTCCTCTAAAGAACATCTCAGACACTAAACTGCAACGTCATGCTCCCTAAGACACAACATCATCTATTTTGCGGTATATAAATTCCTATAAATTAAGTTAAGTATGGTGTTCGGGTGGTCCCGTATGGTGTTCGGACGTAAAGAATGACACCATCCCATCTCTTCCCGTGGGTGTCGTAAGAGGCGACAAAGGAAAAAAACCAGAAAATGGGCAGCAGCATTCTCTGTGGATTTTAACAACCACACTGCGATTGCCAACTCGCCTGCCAAGCGTGGCGATTATGGCAAACTCCTGCACCATAAAAGTATGAACAACACAACAAAAAGAGGGCCCCTAGTGCCCGGCAGCCCGTCTGCCCTTGACTCCGGTAGCGGTCAAGGCAATGGCGAGGCAAGGGGTGCTAAGAATCACCGGAGGGGATCCGGCTACCCCTTAAAAGAAAAATGACTGGACCTGGCAACATATAACACGCGTACACTGAGGACTGATGAGAAGATCGCCGAAATTGAGGAGGAATTGAGCAGGTTGCGATGGAATATTGTAGGATTATCTGAAGTCCGAAGACAGGGGGAGGACACAATAATTCTCAAATCCGGTAACCTGCTCTATTTTCGGGAGGGTGACCAGCAGTCCCAAGGTGGTGTCGGGTTTTTCGACCACAAGTCCCTTGTAAACACTGTGGTGAAGATCGAGAGTGTGTCGACCAGGGTGGCGTACCATAAACTCTGAATATCATGAAGATATTCGCTGAAGGTCATACAGGTTTATGCCCCGACCTCGACACACTCCGACGACGAAGTAGAGACCATGTACGAGGATGTATCCAGAGCCATGCATAGTTATAAGACTCACTTCACCGTGGTCAAGGGGACTTTAACACGACACTGGGCAAACGAGACGGTGACGAGCTGCGAGTGGGGGCAAATTGGATTTGGACGTCGGAATCACCGGGGACACCTACTGGAAAATTCTATGGAGAAGGAGGGCCTCTGTGATCAATGCGGTGAAAACTGGAAGTGATCACCACAACATGGTAAGACATTGAATATCAATTTCAAGCTTGAATGCCCTCGATTGGTGAACTCTACGCTCCGTCCAGCATAGATCCAGATCCAAAACTCCGAAAGCTTTCAGCTTGAACTCCACAATCGTTTCGAGTACCTAGGGAGCTCCGTGGAAGAATACAATTATGGGTTCTTGGAAACTGTCCATACGGTCGGGTCTAAATTTTTCAAGACTCACCGAACAAATAAGAACAAAAGGATCTCTGATCCAACCCTCGAGCTCATGAGGAAAAGGCGTGAGATGATTCTGCAGTCTTCAGACGATATGTGCAGATACCGGCAGCTCAATAGACGGATCTCGAAGTCTATCACTAAACCCGCTGAAAATCTAGCAAATGACCCAAGAGCTAGATTGACTCGACACTATACCGAAGATATCCCGAACGTCAGCCTGTACGATTAGGGTGGCTCTGAAGCAGGTGAAAAACAACAAGGCGTCGGGTGAGGACGGATTTACGGCCGAACTCCTGAAGGCGGGTGGAGAACCGGTTCTTAAGGCCCTTCAAAAGCTATTCGATTCCGTCATACTTGAGGGAAAAACGCCACGGGCATGGAGCAGAGGTATGGTGGTACTCTTTAAGCTGTTTTCCAGAGTCATAACGAACCGTCTCGCGCGCAGGGTCGACGACTTCCAGCCTCCCGAACAAGCCGAATTCCGAAAAGGCTTTAAAACCGTGGACCACGTACATACGCTGCGGCAGGTTATACAAAAGACTGAGGAGTATAATCAGCCTCTCTGCTTAGCGTTTGTGAACAACAAGAAAGCCTTTGATTCGAGACCTGGACTGTACTGCAGTCTCTCCAACGGTGCCAGATTAACTATCGGTACATCGAGGTGCTGAAGTGTTGTTTCTCAAAACCTATCCTCTTGCAGCGAGGTGCGAGGCAGGGAGACATTATTGCAGCGAGGTGCGAGGCAGGGAGATATTATTTCTCCGAAACTGTTCACGGCCGCAATGGAGGATGTCTTCAAGGTTTTGGAATGGAGAGGGCTAGGCATTAATGTCAATAGCGAGTACATCACTCACCTTCGGTTTGCCGACGACATAGTAGTCATGGCTGAGACTACGGAGGAGCTCAGTACAATGCTCGGTGACCTCAGTAGAGGTTCCGAAAGAGTGGGACTTAAAATGAACATGGACAAAACCAAAGTCTTTGAAAACCAAAATGTGGAAGTCTACGTTTACCAGGGACAGATGGTCCAGTTGGGTAGGTCTAACTTCGAGAAAGAGGTCAATCGTCGAATCCGACTCGGCTGAGTGGCGTTTGGGAAGCTGTGTGGTGTCTTCTCGCCCAAGACAGTGCCTCAACCTCAAGACGAAAGTCTATGACCAGTGCGTGTTGCCAGTGATGACATATGGCTCCAAAACGTGGTCGCTTACAATGAGCCTCATCAGAAGACTTAAAGTCACCCAAAGGGCAATGGAAAGGGTTATTCTCGGAGTTTCCTTGCGTGATCGAATCAGATATGAAGAAATCCGCAGGAGAACCAAGGTTGCCGACATAGCAAGAAGAATCGCCAAACTTAAGTGGCAATGGGCAGGGCACATTGCACGCAGAACAGATGGCCGTTGGGTCCGAAAGGTTCTGGAGTTGGGACCGCGTACCGGAAAACGCAACGTTGGAAAGTGGACTGATGACTTGTTCAGGGTCACTGGAATCCGATGGATGCGAGACGCACAGAAGTGGTTGTTGTGGCGACGTTTGTGGGAGGCCTATGTCCAACAGTGGACGTCGTTCGGCAAAATGATGATGATGAAATTCATATTACAATTGTACGCAATATGTACCGAATTAGTACAGTAGACTTCCTCAAAGTGTATGGACCATTTTAAACATATTATCTATCTCATAGCGTCAATCATACTTTAGTTTTAAAAACGACTTACCAGAATAAACAGCTCGTCCTGCCTTCTTTTTGTCTAACATGCCATTTTCGTCAAGCGGTAAGGTGACTGTGAAGTCACACAGCTTACAGATCTCAAACTTTCCTTTCACAAGGATATTGTAGGACTTAATGTCTCCATGTAGGATCTGCACCTTGGTATGAAGGTAGTCCAGTGCACTGGCTATGTCTGCTGCTACCTGGAAGACGAGTTTCTTGGTTATTACTTTATAAAGATTGCACTAGTCAGCGACGAGCTCGTTAATGAACTACGTTAAAATGCATGCTATCTCATCCAATATCATGTGCAACAGATAAAAATAATTTGTTGAGCAATAAAAAGCTAGAGCACACATGATTACACACTCCCATAAAATATAAGATGATATATTAAGAAAAGAGTGCGTATTTTATGAACAGACCTTTGGGATTTTATATATATTGTGAAAAACCTACTGAATTTATCTGTTCAAAAGAAAAATATTAAATTTTTGACCTAATAATCTATCCCTATAAGGAAACGGAAACATGCAGTCTAACCTTACCACCTCTGAGAGGGAGGTGGTAAGGTTGCACACACACACACACACACACAGCTTGGGTAAATAGATGGAGTCTACCTTTTACCTGGTGGTAAGTCAAATAGAGGAAGCGATTCACCAGAAAGGTAGGTACCTGCCTGGGCACTTACACACACATTGAAGGAGCTTTCGGCAGAACAAATTTAAAGAAGTAATATACTGCCATCTCCAAGCATGGTGTAGAACAGGTACTAATTGATTGGATTACTATCAATTGCAATGTGCAAAGTAAACAAAAATTTCACTTTGAAGAAGGTGAGCAGTTGGCCTTGATATTGCTGGTCAATATAGAACTCCAGCTCTCTAACAAAGTCAAATACCTGAACCGGATAGCAAATCAATTTATATTTGACATAAAATATAAAATCCAATTGCATGAGTACTATGCTGCTAAGGGCTGTGTCCCACAGAGCTGCGGATCATTACCGATTAATCCAAAACAAGTACAGTTATCTTCTCAGAGGATCTCAACATATACATAGCTACGCCATTGGGGTTCATAACACAGAGTTCCAGGCTGAGTGCTAGGGTATTTCCCTGGCAGCTTTAGCACAGCCAGGTGATTTAACGACCACTCAATATGCATTACTCTCGGACAGCATGGCTGTCCTGCAAGTAATGAACAGCCACACATTTATTTTTTGGCTGATACTCGAGTGTCACCCTGGCTGATAAACACCAGTAACCATCAAATGGATTAAAAGACACAGCAGTTAGGAATTCCTAACTTTTACTAAAAGGGGTTCGAGTATGGCGGTGATAGGGTCTGAACTTTGATGCGTTTCCTTACCAGTTTGAATAAGTAAATGGAGACTTATACAAACTGGTAAGGAAACACATCAAAGTTCTACACCATAAACTATGAGTAGATCATAAGTAAATGCATGCAGGCCAAGGAAGCACTTCTCACATTAATTGTCACTTCACAAAACAGGCCCTACTAAACCTGATAGTTGCGGAAAGTCACGGTTGTTACTAGAAAGCGTGAGACCTTTAAAAAGCACCACACTGTCATAAAAGTTACATTTAAAAAAAAACGAAACGACGTTATAAAGCAAAAACAAACTTTGACTTACTTTCAATATTTGCTTTGGCAAAAATGGTTCATAATTAGTTCCAATTTTTTTCTCCATCATTTCACCAAGGAACATGGCACAGCCCTCCATTGCGAAATACTGGATCTTCGAATGCTTGCTGGACATGCGGAACCCGACGATGTTAGTGTGTGATATGCGCTTCAGAATATTGGCTTCGGCTATTTTAGATTCTTTGTTCGGTTTTTCGCGTTTGCTCAGTAATTTATAAGCCCATGGCGAATTTATCACCGCTCGAGGGGATCTGGAGAGCTCCACACCTACGTTTTTTAGATAAACATTGTTTTAACATAAGGTTCAAGCACAGAAGTAATGTATAAAAGTGTTTTAAATACAAAACGTGGTATATTTACCTGTTCCATAGCCAAGTCTGCTTAAAAACGGTGACGAAGGTATTGTGATTTTTTCGTCAGCCAGGATTGTTTTAATAGACATCTTAAACTCAGTCATGATTAATAATTATTGTCGAAATCACTCAGCGTCGCGATAGGTACGTCCACTTTCAAACGAAGGATATTAATGACTACTACCGAGCACACCACAAGCACAGAGCACAGCTACTGACTGACTGACTGGTCGGTGTTTTGTTTAAACGCTTGTTTTGAAATTTGCACCGCGTTCCGATTCACGCTATCGTGGCTACTAACCTGTCAACAAATCGTTGACGCGCTTTCGCGTTACGCGCGGCAGTGGATCGACTGTTCGCGCGCTTACAGCGTCCCGTGCGTGAGTCGGAACGCGATAGCAGTGCTACCAACACCAAAAGACAATAAATTCATGGCAAATTGCTATCTCGTTCCGGATGTATTGCAAAGAAAGAGAAGCGTGTACTAACCAAAAATGTTTAGTCCCCTTTTTATTAGCATGATGATATGACAAAAACTGATCAAAGGTAGAAATACTTTGAAAATATTGTTATTATTCATGGCAACCATTTTCATCTCATACCTTGACATTGACAAAATCATCAGACGTTCGTCAATGGAGACAAAATTGAATTGAATTGAACAAAATCATAAATCAAATCAAAGAAAATATCATGTTGCAGACTAATATTTTACAGTGGCATTAGCTTCGCCCGCTCGATAATACAGTATCTCCTATGACCTAGGGATATGAAAAATAGTTTACGTCCTATTTTCAGACCTACTGAATATACATACATTTCGTAAGAATCGGTTAAGCCGTTTCGGAGTTTTGTTACAACACCACTGTGACAAGAATTTTTATATTAGACTAGCTGACTCGGCGAACTTGGTATCGCCCAATAATATGATAAATGAAGAACCGCTCGACCGATTTTTAGCAAATTTCACCTAAACCATCTACGAAATAGTCCGAACAAATCCTAAACATTTGGTTTAGATAGGTGAGCCCATTCTTGAGTTTTAAAATTACAACGAAAAGTAGCATTGATTTTTATATACATACATAGATATGGTATGGAATGCGGCGTTCATTCGTCTAGAAACAGAACTAGACTGAATTTCATATTGATATTTCATTCTGAATACTTTTGTTGTTCTTCGTTAAAACGATCATAATATGGAGTACGTATGGGCGCCGATAATACTAATACCAATAATCATCTCATAAGATATAGATGTTCAAAGTTCCAGAAAGCTACATATCTAGCTTGTGTTCATAGGCGTTCTCGGCGAGAATGTCACTTTGCCCAACACTGCTTTCATTCTAGCAGGCAGAAAGTACATAATTACATAATTATCAAAGATAATTAAGACGTTAAGCTCACGATTATAACTAGTCTGGCAATTACATTTTAAGACATCTTGTTACACTAAAAAAGTATTTAGAACCAGGCTAATTCTTTCAAATACTGTTTTTTTTTAAGTCTTTTTTTTTTTAAGGGATTTTTGTACACAATAAGTGACGATGTCAATCCCAAATACTGTTACTGTATAGTTTTGACGTAGGTATTTCTGTATAGTTTTTCCCCGCTATTTTATATAAATACAAATGGAGTCGGAGTAAACAGAATTGCTGCAATTGGTCTGCATAAAATGCGAATGGAACCAACATTTTTTTTTAAACTCTGCTGAAGCTTGGTATCTGTCGTAGGTACCTATTTGTTTATTGTAGGCATAGATAGTTACAGCTACATTTCTTCTGTTGGTTGATTTCTGTCAACATTAGCGGGCTTTACACAGTCATTCTTTCGCGCACCAAGTCTGTAATCGTGTTAAGCGTAAGAGCGCGCTTGAGAAGATGTTGAAAGGGGACGATGCAGCGAGATGTTTTTAGTCGCAAATAAATCACCACGTTTGCTATTTTCGAAAACACCATTCCATAGTTCAAGGAAGTGCACCTAATTAACATAGGTATAGTCCGAACGAGCCGGATTAATTAGTGAATGGAACGGGCGCGTGGTCTCGGTGCGCGAATACAATAGAGGGCCGCATTCCTTAGATAAGGGTTCAGGTTGTTTACAAGGAATTTAGTGAATGAAGTAACTTATGAAAACCAAGATATTCCCACGTCTTGAACGATTTTTATGCGAAGTATAGGTACTAGGTAGCCTTTTATTTAATCATCGACGTCGCCAACTCCGAGCAGTCTAAATATTTATGTAAGTTAGAAGATGTGGCTAGTATGATCCGGGAAGCGTAAGTTAACATAAAAAGTGTCCTGAACAGCGATTAACAGCACTTTATGTTAAGCGAGAATAAAAGCCATTGAAGAAGATTGGGATGTGTTCAAACAAACGCATAGCAGCCTTATTAAGTGTACTGACACCACAAGAACAGCGTTGCCTTACTTTCTTAATGAAGAATACTTATTATACGTACCTACGAAGAAATGTATCTCTATTTATAAACGGATTTAACCGATCTCCTAACAAACTAGGAGTCACAACAGAGGTCATTAAAAGCGTTAAAGCAATTGTACATTTTGATACAAGTGCAGAAAGTTTGTCATTGCGACCGAGGCGGAATTCGCACAAGCCGTAAGCGAGTGTGTTAGGGGGCCGAGGGCTGCAGTGATAAATCTGCACGTGTACCAAACGACTTTTTTCAATACACTTACGAAGAAATGAATAAACGGGGGTTAACCGGCGACTCGTGGGGGTCGACGCGCCCCTGCCTGATACGATAAATAACATTGTGGCGGGCGAGACCACGCGCACTTTTCTACACTAGTGCGGAAAACAGTCCATTGCGTGCCTAAAAGCCGTGGGATAACAGCGGGTTTTCGCTAGTTTAATCCGGCACTGCTATAAAGCTCGCTTACGTCACATACCCACGGTTAAGACTTTGATATAATTTTATTCAACAATTTATTGAATAATGTCTGCACATATACACCTGTACACGGACGTCCTTTCCACTATGATAGAAATGATTACAATAATTTGTGTGCGAAAGACCATTAGCTCAAAAAAACATCAAGAATATAATCTGTATTTCTTTATATTTTAATCTGATTGAACGTGTAGGCATTTACACACACAATCCTGTTCGCTCCTGAGGACGCGCGATAGAATTGCTGTGTAAAGGGGGCTATTAGCGAGCTTTACACAGTCGCTCCCGCTTGTGAAGATGTTGGATCGGGATAAGAAAGACCATACGTACTGCGCTGGCCACTATAGAGATAATCTACAATAATAAAGCAATAGAGTTTTTGTTTGTTTAAACGTTTTAATTTCTGGAACTACCAGCCGGATTAGACAAAAATCTTTCTGTATGCGATCGATAGCCAGGATCATGACGAATAGTATAGGCTAAATATCATTACGCTACAGCCCACGCAAGCGGAGCAAGATCCAAAGACGAATCCAATGCCACATCAAAATCGCGATTCCGCGTGCTTGTGGGATTAAGTCATTAATCCCGCGGATCTTGCGGAATTAGCGTGATTGGGATTTTTTTGATAACTATTTGCTTTAAGTATTAATATACAAAAAAAAAATCTAAGCCCTAGTTCAGGTTAGAAGCGAGAGAGAATGGGAGGCGGTCGCCTCCTTCTTCGAAGTACTAATGATAGTGAAGGAGACGGCCGCAAGCGTGAGGGAACGGACATCTTCACGGCTTAGCCACAGCGACCGTAACTTACAAATATTAGCCACAAAGCCTGCGGTTCCTGATCGCAAGGACAACTAAGGGACACAGGTGTGGTTTTAGTCAGCAAAACTTTGACAAGCGCTTCGCTTTCGCGAAATTAAAAAAAAAATGCTGTAGGTAAGCTAAAAATTGAAAACAAAATTATTTTCCATACGAATTCTATAGAAAAGTCTCGAATTCCATGTCTAGTTAAATATATTAATCTATGCAGTTGCGGGAGTACGATGGATGCGAGACGCACAGGACCGTTCATTGTGGCGACACTTGGGGGAGGCCTATGTCCAGCAGTGGACGTCTTTCGGCTGAAATGATGATGATGATGATGATGATGCAGTGTGATGTTTTTAGTCGCAAATAAATCACCACGTTTGCTATTTTCGAAAACACCATTCCATAGTTCAAGGAAGTGCACTTAATAAACATAGGTATAGTCCAAACGAGCCGGATTAATTAGTGAATGGAACGGACGCGTGGTCCCGGTGCGCGAATACAATAGAGGCTTCCTTAGATAAGGGTTCAGGTTGTTTACAAGTAATTTAGTGAATGAAGTTACTTATGAAAACCTAAGACATTCCCACGTCTTGAACGATTTTTATGCGAAGTGTATTAGGTGGTCTTTTATTTAATTTTCGAAATGACGTCGCCAACTCCAGAACAGTCTAAATATATTTATCTGCGTTAGAAGATGTGCTAGTATGATACGGAAAGCGTAAGTTAACATAAAAAGTGTCCTAAACAGCGATTACCATCACTTTATGTTAAGCGAGAATAAAAGCCATTGAAAAAGAATGGGATGTGTTCAAACAAACGCATATCAGCCTTATTAAGTGTACTGACACCACAAGAACAGTGTTGCCTTACTTTCTTAATGAAGAATACTTATTATTCGTACGAAGAAATGTATCTCTATTTACAAACGGATTTAACCGATCTCCAAACAAACTTGGAGTCACAACAGAGGTCATTAAAAGCGTTCAGCATGACTACATCGTCACACGAAGGTTAGCTACCGTTTGCTAATTTATCGAGAATACAGCTACCTTTTCATCTGTCCGAAAAGGTAGGTAGCTGTATGAAGAATGGCCAACATACATTCACGTAAACTTCACTCTCTCTTGCATGAAGCAAAAGAAACAAAACAAGAGAGTGACAAAGAAGAGAGTACCAAACAAGAAGAGCAAATGAAACAGATCTTCGAGTGTTATTGGCAACAGCACAAGTACATGTTACATCAAGCGAGCAATAGTACATTTTGATACAAGTGCAGAAAGTTTGTCATTGCGACCGAGGCGGAATTCGCACAAGCCGTAGGCGAGTGTGCTGTGGGGCCGAGGGCTGCAGTGACAAATCTGCACGTGTATCAAACGACTTTTTTCAATACACATACCTACGAAGAAATGAATAAACGGGGTTTAACCGGCGACTCGTGGGAAGTCGATGCGCCCCTGCCTAATACGATAAATGTAATAACATTGTGGCGGGCGAGACCACGCGCACTTTTCTACACTAGTGCGGAAAACAGTCCATTGCGTGCTTAAAAGCCGTGGGAAAACAGCGGGTTTTCGAGTAAGTGTATTGAAAAACACATTGACCAAGGCTCAGAGGCCTCACTTATATCTTCAAGAGTAGTCCAGATCTTGAAGTTAAAGAAGACAAGCATCACCGGTGTAGTCTCAGGTGTTGGAGAACACTATCTCCCGCTCCGCCCAAGAGCGGGATTTGTCATAAGATGAATTTCCCACCAAAAAAGTAATAATAAAAAAAAGGTGTTGGAGAAGGAAACTTTTTTTGAAAACCAATGAAAACTGTTTCAAATTACTTATTTTCCTTACTGGCCGCAGGGGTCTTAGATAGTGATAGCCTTATGCTTACATTGTGTTTAAGGATAATCCAGAATCTGTTAGATTTCATATGGTGTAAATAGGTATCCAGACTTTTTGTACGTCCAAGCGGGGCCCCTGAATGCGCGGGGCCTGTAGCAATTGCTACTTTTGCTATAAGCCTAATCCGGCACTACTATAAAGCTCGCTTACGTCACATACCTACGGTTATGATTTTAATATAATTTTATTCAACAATTTATTGAATAATGCCTGCACATATACACCTGTACACGGACGTTCTTTCCGCTATGATAGAAATGAATACAATAAATTGCGCGCGAAAGACCATTAGCTCAAAAAAACATCAAGAATATAATCGCACACGATTGAACGTGTTGGCGTTTACACACACAATCCTGTTCGCTCCTGAGGATGCGCGATAGAATTGCTGTGTAAAGGGGGCTATTAGCGAGCTTTACACAGTCGCTCCCGCTTGTGAAGATGTTGGATCGAGACGAGAAAGACCATGCGTACTGCGCTGGCCACCATAGAGATAATCTAAAATAATAAAGCAATAGAGTTTTTGTTTGTTTAAACGTTTTAATTTCTGGAACTACCAGCCGGATTGGACAAAAATCTTTCTGTATGCGATCGATAGCCACGATCATGACGAATAGTATAGGCTAAATATCATTACGCTACAGCCCACACAAGCGGAGCAGGATCCAAAGACGAATCCAATGCCACATCAAAATGGCGATTCCGCGTGCTTGTGGGATTAAGTCATTATTCCCGCGGATCTTGCGGAATTAACGTGATTGAGATTTTTTAAATAACTATTTGCTTTAAGTATTAATATATAAAAAAAATCTAAGCTCTAGTTCAGATTAGGAACGAGAGAGAATGGGAGGCGGTCGCCTCCTTCTTCAAAGTACTAATGATAGCGAAGGAGACGGCCGCAAGCGTGAGGGAACGGACATCTTCACGGCTTAGCCACAGCGACCGTGACCTACGAATATTAGCCACGAAGCCTGCGGTTCCTGATCGCAAGGACAATTAAAGGACACAGGTGTGGTTTTAGTCAGTAAAACTTTGACAAGCGCTTCGCTTTCGCAAAATTAAAAAAAAAGGTTGTAGGTACGCTAAAAATTGAAAACAAAATTATTTTCCTTGCGAATTCTATAGAAAAGTCTCGAATTCCATGTCTAGTTCAATATATTAATCTATGCAGTGTGATGTTTTTAGTCGCAAATAAATCACCACGTTTGCTATTTTCGAAAACACCGTTCCATAGTTCAAGGAAGTGCACCTAATTAACATAGGTATAGTCCAAACGAGCCGGATTAATTAGTGAATGGAACGGGCGTGTGGTCTCGGTGCGCGAATACAATAGAGGGCCGCATTCCTTAGATAAGGGTTCAGGTTGTTTACAAGTAATTTAGTGAATGAAGTAACTTATGAAAACCTAAGATATTCCCACGTCTTGAACGATTTTTATGCGAAGTATACTAGGTGGCCAATTTTTTAATTTGCGAAATGACATCGCCAACTCCGAGCAGTCTAAATATTTATGTAAGTTAGAAGATGTGGCTAGTATGATCCGGGAAGCGTAAGTTAACATAAAAAGTGTCCTAAACAGCGATTAACAGCACTTTATGTTAAGCGAGAATAAAAGCCATTGAAGAAGATTGGGATGTGTTCAAACAAACGCATAGCAGCCTTATTAAGTGTACTTACACCACAAGAACAGCGTTGCCTTACTTTCTTAATGAAGAATACTTATTATACGTACCTACGAAGAAATGTATCTCTATTTACAAAAGGATTTAACCAATCTCCTAACAAACTTGGTCACAACAGAGGTCATTAAAAGCATTAAAGCAATTGTGCATTTTGATGAAAGTGCAGAAAGTTTGTCATTACGACCGATGCAGAATTCGCACAAGCCGTAGGCGAGTGTGTCATGGGGCCGAGGGCTGCAGTGACAAATCTGCACGTGTATCAAACGACTTTTTTCAATACACATACGAAGAAATGAATAAATTGGGGTTAACCGGCGACTCGCGGGGGTCGACGCGCGCCCAGCCTGATACGATAAATGTAATAACATTTATTTATGTATTTATTGTGGCGGGCGAGACTACGCGCACTTTTCTACACTAGTGCGGAAAATAGTATATTGCGTGCCTAAAAGCCGCGGGATAACAGCGGGTTTTCGAGTAAGTGTATTGAAAAACACATTTACTGCGGGCATTGATTGACCAAGGCTCAGAGGCCTCACTTATATCTTCAAGAGTAGTCCAGATCTTGAAGTTGAAGAAGACAAGCATCACAAGTGTAGTCTCAAGTGTTGGAGAAGGAAACTTTTTTTGAAAACCAATGAAAACTGTTTCAAATTACTTATTTTCCTTACTGGCCGCAGGGGTCTTAGATAGTGATAGCCTTATGCTTACATTGTGTTTAAGGATAATCCAGAATCGGTTAGATTCCATATGGTATAAATAGGAATCCTGACTTTTTGTACGTCCAAGCGGGGCCCCTGAATGCGCGGGGCCTGTAGCAATTGCTACTCTTGCGGTAAGCTTAATCCGGCACTGCTATAAAGCTCGCTTACGTCACATACCCACGGTTATGACTTTGATATAATTTTATTCAACAATTTAATGAATAATGCCTGCACATATACACCTGTACACGGACGTTCTTTCCGCTATGATAGAAATGAATACAATAAATTGCGCGCGAAAGACCATTAGCTCAAAAAACATCAAGAATATAAATCACACGATTGAACGTGTAGGCATTTACACACACAATCCTGTTCGCTCCTGAGGATGCGCGATAGAATTGTTGTGTAAAGGGGGCTATTAGCGAGCTTTACACAGTCGCTCCCACTTGTGAAGATGTTGGATCGGGACGAGAAAGATCATGCGTACTGCGCTGGCCACTATAGAGATAATCTATAATAATAAAGCAAGAGACTTTTTGTTTGTTTAAACGTTTTAATTTCTGGAACTACCAGCCGAATTGGTCAAAAATCTTTCTGTATGCGATCGATAGCCAGGATCATGACGAATAGTATAGGCTAAATATCATTACGCTACAGCCCACGCAAGCGGAGCAGGATCCAAAGACGAATCCAGTGCCACATCAAAATCGCGATCCCGCGTGCTTGTGGGATTAAGTCATCAATCCCGCGGATCTTGCGGCATTAGCGTGATTGGGATTTTTTAAATAACTAGTTGCTTTAAGTATTAATATACAAAAAAAAAATCTAAGCCCTAGTTCAGGTTAGGAGCGAGAGAGAATGGGAGGCGTTCGCCTCCTTCTTCGAAGTACTAATGATAGCGAAGGAGACGGCCGCAAGCGTGAGGGAACGGACATCTTCACGGCTTAGCCACAGCGACCGTGACCTAAGAATATTAGCCACAAAGCCTGTGGTTCCTGATCGCAAGGACAATTAAAGGACACAGGTGTGGTTTTAGTCAGTAAAACTTTGACAAGCGCTTCGCTTTCGCGAAATTAAAAAAAAATGCTGTAGGTAAGCTAAAAATTGAAAACAAAATTATTTTTCATACGAATTCTATTGAAAAGTCTCGAATTCCATGTCTAGTTCAATATATTAATCTATGCAGTGTGATGTTTTTAGTCGCAAATAAATCACCACGTTTGCTATTTTCTAAAACACCGTTCCATAGTTCAAGGAAGTGCACTTAATTAACATAGGTATGGTTCAAACGAGCCGGATTAATTAGTGAATGGAACCGGGTGTGGTCCCGGTGCGCGAATACAATAGAGGCCCGCATTCCTTAGATAAGGGTTCAGGTTGTTTACAAGTAATTTAGTGAATGAAGTTACTTATGAAAACCTAAGGCCCGGCGCCCATTATCGGCATCAGCAAGGAAAAGCATCCTTCGGCATCCCTATACGGAAGCGCACTCTGTCAGAAACTATGGCTTGGCATGCATGTAGAGATGCCGAAGGATGCTTTTCCTTGCCGATAGAGATGCCGAAGGATGCTCTTCCTTGCCGATGCCGGTAATGGGCGTCGGGCCTTAGACATTCCAACGTATTGAACGATTTTTATGCGAAGTATACTAGGTGGCCTTTTATTTAATTTGCGAAATGACATCACCAACTCCGAGCAGTCTAAATATTTATGTAAGTTAGAAGATGTGGCTAGTATGATCCGGGAAGCGTAAGTTAACATAAAAAGTGTCTTAAACAGCGATTTACAGCACTTTATGTTAAGCGAGAATAAAAGCCATTGAAGAAGATTGGGATGTGTTTAAACAAACGCATAGCAGCCTTATTAAGTTTACTGACACCACAAGAACAGCGTTGCCTTACTTTCTTAATGAAGAATAGTTATTATTCGTACGAAGAAATGTATCTCTATTTACAAGCGGATTTGACCGATCTCCTAACAAACAAACTTGGAGTCACAACAGAGGTCATTAAAAGCGTCCAGCATGTCTACATCATCACACGAAGGTTAGCTACCGTTTGCTAAGCTATCGAGAATACAGTTGCATACGATCGATACGATATGAAGAATGGCCTATGACCTAAATACATTCACTTAAACCTCACTCTCTCTCTCTCTTGCATGAAGCAAAAGAAACAAAACAAGAGAGTGACAAAGAAGAGAGTAACAAACAAGAAGAACAAATGAAGAGTCGAAAGGTCACAAGCGCACACTTCTCCAAGGAGCAATCAGGTCGTCGAGTGTTATTGGCAACAGCAACAAGTACATGTTACATCAAGCGACGGCAGTAGTACATTTTGATACAAGTGCAGAAAGTTTGTCACTGCAACCTAGGCGGAATACGCACGAGCCGCAGGCGAGTGTGTTATGGAGCCGAGGGCTGCAGTGACAAATCTGCACGTGTATTAAACGAATTTTTTCAATACACATACGAAGAAATGAATAAACTGGGGTTAAATGGCGACTCGTGGGGGTCGACGCGCGCCCAGCCTGATACGATAAATGTAATAACATTGTGGCGGGCAAGACCACGCGCACTTTTCTACACTAGTGCGGAAAACAGTATATTGCCTGCCTAAAAGCCGTGGGATAACAGCGGGTTTTCGAGTAAGTGTATTGAAAAACACATTTACTGCGGGCATTGATTGACCAAGGCTCAGAGGCCTCACTTATATCTTCAAGAGTAGTCCAGATCTTGAAGTTGAAGAAGACAAGCATCACAGGTGTAGTCTCAGGTGTTGGAGGAGGAAACTTTTTTTGAAAACCAATGAAAACTGTTTCAAATTACTTATTTTCCTTACTGGCCGCAGGGGTCTTAGATAGTGATAGCCTTATGCTTACATTGTGTTTAAGGATAATCCAGAATCGGTTAGATTCCATATGGTATAAATAGGAATCCTGACTTTTTGTACGTCCAAGCGGGGCCCCTGAATGCGCGGGGCCTGTAGCAATTGCTACTCTTGCGGTAAGCTTAATCTGGCACTGCTATAAAGCTCGCTTACGTCACATACCCACGGTTATGACTTTGATATAATTTTATTCAACAATTTAATGAATAATGCCTGCACATATACACCTGTACACGGACGTTCTTTCCGCTATGATAGAAATGAATACAATAAATTGCGCGCGAAAGACCATTAGCTCAAAAAAACATCAAGAATATAATCGCACACGATTGAACGTGTAACACAATCCTGTTCGCTCCTGAGGATGCGCGATAGAATTGCTGTGTAAAGGGGGCTATTAGCGAGCTTTACACAGTCACTCCCGCATGTGAAGATGTTGGATCGGGACGAGAAAGACCATGCGTACTGCGCTGGCCACTATAGAGATAATCTATAATAATAAAGCAATAGAGTTTTTGTTTGTTTAAACGTTTTAATTTCTGGAACTACTAGCCGGATTGGACAAAAATTTTTCTGTATGCAATCGATAGCCAGGATCATGACGAATAGTATGGGCTAAATATCATTACGCTACAGCCCACGCAAGCGGAGCAGGATCCAAAGACGAATCCAATGCCACATCAAAATCGCGATCCTGCGTGCTTGTGGGATTAAGTCATTAATCCCGCGGATCTTGCGGAATTAGCGTGATTGGGATTTTTTTAATAACTATTTGCTTTAAGTATTAATATACAAAAAAAAATCTAAGCCCTAGTTCAGGTTAGGAGCAAGAGAGAATGGGAGGCGGTCGCCTCCTTCTTCGAAGTACTAATGATAGCGAAGGAGACGGCCGCAAGCGTGAGGGAACGGACATCTTCACGGTTTAGCCACAGCGACCGTAACTTACAAATATTAGCCACAAAGCCTGCGGTTCCTGATCGCAAGGACAACTAAAGGACACAGGTGTGGTTATAGTCAGTAAAATCTGAGACGCGCTTCGCTTTCGCGAATTTAAAAATAATGCTGTAGATAAGATAAAAATTGAAAACCAAATTATTTTCCATACGAATTCTATAGAAAAGTCTCGAATTCCGTGTCTAGTTCAATATATTAATCTATGCAGTGTGATGTTTTTAGTCCCAAATAAATCACCACGTTTGCTATTTTCGAAAACACCATTCCATAATTCAAGGAAGTGCACCTAATTAACATAGGTATAGTCCAAACGAGCCGGATTAATTAGTGAATGGAACGGGCGTGTGGTCTCGGTGCGCGAATACAATAGAGGCCCGCATTCCTTAGATAAGGGTTCAGGTTGTTTACAAGGAATTTAGTGAATAAAGTAACTTATGAAAACCTAAGATATTCCCACGTCTTGAACGATTTTTATGCGAAGTATACTAGGTAGCCTTTTATTTAAATTGCGAAATGACGTCGCCAACTCCGAGCAGTCTAAATATTTATGTAAGTTAGAAGATGTGGCTAGTATGATCCGGGAAGCGTAAGTTAACATAAAAAGTGTCCTAAACAGCGATTAACAGCACTTTATGTTAAGTGAGAATAAAAGCCATTGAAGAAGATTGGGATGTGTTCAAACAAACGCATAGCAGCCTTATTAAGTTTACTGACACCACAAGAACAGCGTTGCCTTACTTTCTTAATGAAGAATACTTATTATACGTAACTACGAAGAAATGTATCTCTATTTACAAACGGATTTAACCGATCTCCTAACAAACTAGGAGTCACAACAGAGGTCATTAAAAGCGTTAAAGCAATTGTACATTTTGATACAAGTGCAGAAAGTTTGTCATTACGACCGAGGCGGAATTCGCACAAGCCGTAGGCGAGTGTGTTAGGGGGCCGAGGGCTGCAGTGACAAATCTGCACGTGTACCAAACGACTTTTTTTAATACATATACGAAGAAATCAATAAACTGGGGTTACCCGGCGACTCGTGGGGGTCGACGCGCGTCCAGCCTGATACGATAAATGTAAAAACATTGTGGCGGGCGAGACCACGCGCACTTTTCTACACTAGTGCGGAAAACAATCCATTGCTTGCATAAAAGCCGTGGGATAACAGCGGGTTTTCGAGTAAGTGTATTGAAAAACACATTTACTGCGGGCATTGATTGACCAAGGCTCAGAGGCCTCACTTATATCTTCAAGAGTAGTCCAGATCTTGAAGTTGAAGAAGACAAGCATCACAAGTGCAGTCTCAAGTGTTGGAGAAGGAAACTTTTTTTGAAAACCAATGAAAACTGTTTCAAATTACTTATTTTCTTACTGGTCGCAGGGGTCTTAGATAGTGATAGCCTTATGTTTACATTGTGTTTAAGGATAATTCAGAGTCGGTTAGATTTCATATGGTATAAATAGGTATCCTGACTTTTTGTACGTACAAGCGGGGCCCCTGAATGCGCGGGGCCTGTAGCAATTGCTACTCTTGCTGTAAGCTTAATCCGACACTGCTATAAAGCTCGCTTACGTCACATACCCACGGTTATGACTTTGATATAATTTTATTTAACAATTTATTGAATAATGGCTGCACATATACACCTGTACACGGACGTTCTTTCCGCTATGATAAAAATGAATACAATAAATTACGCGCCAAAGACCATTAGCTCAAAAAAACATCAAGAATATAATCGCACACGATTGAACTTGTAGGCATTTACACACACAATCCTGTTCGCTCCTGAGGATGTGCGATAGAATTGCTGTGTAAAGGGGGCTATTAGCGAGCTTTACACAGTCGCTCCCGCTTGTGAAGATGTTGGATCGGGACGAGAAAGACCATGTGTACTGCGCTGGCCACTATAGAGATAATCTATAATAATAAAGCAATAGAGTTTTTGTTTGTTTAAACGTTTTAATTTCTGGAACTACCAGCCGGATTGGACAAAAATCTTTCTGCATGCGATCGATAGCCAGGATCATGACGAATAGTACAGGCTAAATATCATTACGCTACAGCCCACGCAAGCGGAGCAGGATCCAAAGATGAAGTGAAGCTGCGATGGAGAGTTAGTTGTAGCTAGGGAATCCAATGCTATATCAAAATCGCGACCTCGCGTGCTTGTGGGATCAAGTCATTAATCCCGTGGATCTTGCGGAGTTAGCGTGATTGGGATTTTTTAAATAACTATTGGCTTTAAGTATTAATATACAAAAAAAAAACATCTGGGCTCTAGTTCAGGCCATTGTCAGGAGCAAGAGAGAATGGGAGGCGTTCGCCTCCTTCTGTGAAGTACTAATGATGGCGAAGGAGACGGCCGCAAGTGTGAGGGAACGGATATCTTCTCGGCTCAGCCACAGCGACCGTGACCTACGAATATTAGCCACGAAGCCTGCGGTTCCTGATCGCAAGGACAACTAAAGGACACAGGTGTGGTTATAGTCAGTAAAATCTGAGACGCGCTTCGCTTTCGCGAATTTAAAAATAATGCTGTAGGTAAGATAAAAATTGAAAACCAAATTATTTTCCATACGAATTCTATAGAAAAGTCTCGAATTCCATGTCTAGTTCAATATATTAATCGTGTGATGTTTTTAGTCCAAAATAAATCACCACGTTTGCTATTTTCTAAAACACCGTTCCATAGTTCAAGGAAGTGCACCTAATTAACATAGGTATGGTTCAAACGAGCCGGATTAATTAGTGAATGGAACCGGCGTGTGGTCTCGGTGCGCGAATACAATAGAGGGCCGCATTCCTTAGATAAGGGTCCAGGGTGTTTACTAGTAATTTAGTGAATGAAATTACTTATGAAAACCTAAGACATTCCCACGTCTTGAACGATTTTTATGCGAAGTATACTAGGTGGTCTTTTATTTAATTTTCGAAATGACGTCGCCAACTCCGAGCAGTCTAAATATTTATGTAAGTTAGAAGATGTGGCTAGTATGATCCGGGAAGCGTAAGTTAACATAAAAAGTGTCCTAAACAGCGATTAACAGCACTTTATGTTAAGCGAGAATAAAAGCCATTGAAGAAGATTGGGATGTGTTCAAACAAACGCAAAACAGCCTTATTAAGTGTACTGACACCACAAGAACAGCGTTGCCTTACTTTCTTTATGAAGAATAGTTATTATTCGTACGAAGAAATGTATCTCAGCGGATTTAACCGATCTCCTAACAAGCAAACTTGGAGTCACAACAGAGGTCATTAAAAGCGTTCAGCATGTCTACATCGTCACACGAAGGTTAGCTACCGTTTGCTAAGTTATTGAGAATACAGCTGCCTACGATAGATACGATATGAAGAATGGCCTATGACCTAAATACATTCACTTAAACCTCACTCTCTCTCTCTCTCTTGCATGAAGCAAAAGAAACAAAACAAAAGAGTGACAAAGAAGAGAGTAACAAACAAGAAGAACAAATGAAGAATCGAAAGGTCACAAGCGCACACTTCTCCAAGGAGCAATCAGGTCGTCGAGTGTTATTGGCAACAGCAACAAGTACATTTTACATCAAGTGACGGCAGTAGTACATTTTGATACAAGTGCAGAAAGTTTGTCACTGCGACCTAGGCGGAATCCGCACAAGCCGTATGCGAGTGTGTTATGGAGCCGAGGGCTGCAGTGACAAATCTGCACGTGTATCAAACGACTTTTTTCAATACACATACGAAGAAATGAATAAACTGGGGTTAAATGACCACTCGTGGAGGTCGACACGCGCCCAGCCTGATACGATAAATGTAATAACATTGTGGCGGGGGAGACCACGCGCAGTTTTCTACACTAGTGCGGAAAACAGTCCATGGCATGCCTAAAAGCCGTGGGGTAACAGCGGATTTTCGAGTAAGTGTATTGAAAAACACATTTACTGCGGGCCTTGGTTGCCCAAGGCCTGAGCCTTGGGCAATCAAGGCCTCTGAAGGCCTCACTTATGTCTTCAAGAGTAGTCCAGATCTTGAAGTTGAAGAAGACAAGTATCACCGGTGTGGTCTCAGGTGTTGGAGAAGGAAACTTTTTTGAAAACAAATGAAAACTTTCAAATTACCTATTTTTCATAGAGGCCGCATGGTTCAAATTACTTATTTACCTAAGACATGTAGCGATAGCCCTATGGGTAGTTGCTTACATTGTGTTTAAGGATAATTCAGAATCGGTTAGATTTCATATAGCATAAATAGGTATCCTGACTTTTTGTACGTCCAAGCGGGGCCCCTGAATGCGCGGGGCCTGTAGCAATTGCTACTCTTGCGGTAAGCTTAATCCGGCACTGCTATAAAGCTCGCTTACGTCACATACCTACGGTTATGACTTTGATATAATTTAATTCAACAATTTATTGAATAATGGCTGCACATATACACCTATACACGGACATTCTTTCCGCTATGATAGAAATGAATACAATAAATTGCGCGCGAAAGACCATTAGCACAAAAAAACATCAAGAATATAATCGCACACGATTGAACGTGTAGGCATTTACACACACAATCCTGTTCGCTCCTGAGGATGCGCGATAGAATTGCTGTGTAAAGGGGGCTATTAGCGAGCTTTACACAGTCGCTCCCACTTGTGAAGATGTTGAATCTGAACAAGAAAGACCATACGTAATGCGTCCGCCATGGCCCATGTACAATGGTCCACATAGGATTAAGTGCGGAAACCATACCTAAATAGATAGATAGATAGACCATGCGTAATGCGCTTGCCACCCTGTCAATCGCGCATGCTATCTTTAGATCCCTAGAGAGAAACAGAATGACTTGCTTGGTGATTGTTGTATGACATATAAAACAGCATTGCAGATGCAGAGCAGGTAATATAAAATAAAATTAAAGGACGTGGATGAAAACTAAAAATAGCTTAAAAAATAGTTTTAGTTTTTTTCTATAAACTAATTACTGGGGTGGATACAAAATGAGAAATAGTTATTCTTTTGAAATCTTAAAAGGAATAATTAAAGATAACAAAACAATGTTATTGTGACACATATTTCTGACGGAAAAAACTTTTTTTTTGTTAATCTATAATAATAAAGCAAGAGAGTTTTTGTTTGTTTAAACGTGCAAATTTCTGGAACTACCAGCCGGATTGGACAAAAACCTTTGGCCAGGATCATGACAAATAGTATAAATAACATCACGCTAAAGCCCACGGAAGCGGAGTAGTAACCAAAGTCAAAGTGAAAACGCGACGGAGAGTTAGTTATAGCTAGGAATTCCAACCCCGCATCAAAATCGCGATTTCACAATCCTGTTTGATTAAAGTCATCAATCCCGTGGATCCTATGGGATTTGAATGATTGGTATTTTTAAAATAACAGTTCAGGCCATGGTCAGGGGCGAGAGGGAATGGGAGGCGGGCGTTTCCTTCTGCGAAGCACTAGTGCTAGCAAAGGAGACGGCCGCACCCGTGAGGCAACGGATATCTTCACGCCTCAGCCACAGCGATCGTGACCCCCGAATATCAGCCACGGCAGGCGCGGGTTTGCGGTCGACGAACAATGGGTAGCTCCCCGTCCGGCTGTCTAGTAATCGTCCGGACCGAGCCTGAATCATTGACAGAGCCCGATGCCCGTCGCGGCAGCAGGAAATTACTGAAAAGCAAGCCTACGGTCCCACACAGGTGTGGTTTTAGCCAGTAAAAGTATGACATGTCCTTTCACTCCATCCTAGAGCGTAGGAGTCATTGGACGATTTTCCACCTCAAAAAAATGTCATAGAGTAGGATATACTTAACCTAAATCTGATATTGTTTACGTTCCATTCAACTTACGACAAAGGACTCGCAAAATGTATAAAAATTGCTGTAGGTAAGGTAAAAACTGAAAAAAAAAACTATTTTACATACGAATTCTATACAAAAGTAACGAATTCCAGGTAAAGACGTTTATTATTTTCTGAATCACCGTTCCCTAATGAATCTTAACAAAATAAACATAGGTAGGTCCAAAGGTCAAAAACGAGCCGAATTAATTAGTGAATGGAACGGGCGTGTGGTCTCGGTGCGCGAAAACAATAGAGGGCCGCATTCCTTAGATAAGGGTTCAGGGTTGTTTACAAGTAATTTAGTGAATAAAGAAACTTAGGTATGAAAACCTAAGACATGCCAACCTATTGCAATTATTTTTACAGTAAATAGACTGGACCTAACTTCGGCTTATTTTCGTAAATATTTTTGGTATTTACGCAGTAATTAATTAGAATTCAATAATTATTATTAATAGTTCTAGAACATTTGCTGATTTTGTGATAACGCCATCTGTTGCCGAAAAGCTTAACCTTACTTGCGCAGTTCGGCATATTTTCTCAGAAAATGAGTATTCTTTTAGTGCATAGCAAAGACATTAAATATATACTACCTAAATAGAACGCACATAGCGAACTAAATCGTAATCCGATACTTATTACCTGGTGGTCATAAGTCACTCAGTCTATTATGATACACCTACACGTCAAGTCGTGTTTGTATCCGTTCTATGCACTAAAAGAAAATCATTTTCTGAGAAAATATGCCGAACTACGCATTACGCTATTGCAAATCTTGCTATGGTAAAATGACTGGACCTAACTTCGGTTTATTTTCGTAAATATTTTTGGTATTTACGAAATATTTAATTAGAATTCGATAATTTTTATATATAGTTCCAGAATATTTTCGGATTTTGTGTTACCGCCATCTATTGCTGAAAAGCTTAACCTTACCATTATCACAAAGGCGAGCTACGAGCTTATAACGTGATAAATTTTTCGGCCTAAATCGGTCTGTTAAAAGGATGGAGCTATATAGGGTGTATAGCTCTATCACTCTCTTTCGCTCGTACGACTAACATTTTAACATTATCATGGTAAGGCCCCTGGCCACCTACCGAGCGATAATTCAGTCGTTATAAATTTTGACAAATTTAATTCGCTTGTTTGCTATTCCAAGCCAGTTGGCGTCACTGAGCCATAGGATGACAGTTTTTCAACGACATTTTTTCTGATAGCCGCTCTATTCTCCTTAAATCTCTTTGGTAGTATATATTTAATGTCTTTGGTATTTTATTATTCTAAATAACTTATTTTTTTTCTGTTTGAAGCATCTATTATTTGTTTATTGTGTAAGCCTACCACAGTGTTGTCTAACCCAAAGGTTGACTGGTACAGAATGCCTTGTTGCATTAAGTCCGCCTATATACCACTACTGTATATGAAGTTTAAATATATAAATAATAAATAAATAAGAACACTATATCTATTTACAGGCGGATTTAAGCGATCTTCTAACAGACTTGAAATCACAACAGAGGATATTAAAAGCGTCCTCGCACGAAGGTCAGCTACCGTTTGCTTGGCGGTAAGTCCCCTCTTTGAGGCGTGGTTGGAAAGACCTCACGGCGTCCTCACATTCCGCATGACGCAGGTTCTCACCGGACACGGTAAGTTCGGGAGGTTCCTGCACCGGATTCGTGCGGAAACGACGCCCGGGAGTGGCCACTGTGTGGCCCACCCAGAGGACACGGTAGAGCACACGGTGGAGGTGTGCCCCGCTTGGGCAGAGCAACGCCGTGTCCTCGTGGGGGCAATCAGCGGCGGCGATCTCTCGCGCCGGGCCTTGGTTCAGGCCATGCTCCGGAGCGAGGAGGAGTGGCATGCGGTAGCCTCCTTCTGCGAAGCAGTAATGCTAGCGAAGGAGGCGGCCGATCGCGTGAGGCAACGGTCCTTACGCTCCAACCGCCGCCGCCAGGATTCCGATCCCGATTTCCGGCCACCGTAGGCGCGGGCTTGCGGACAGCGAACAATGGGTGGCTCGCCGTCCGATCGTCCGGTAATCGGACCGAGCCCAAGTCGTCGACGGCGCGTACTGTTCCACGCGCGCCTCAAAGAGCAAATCGTAGGGGCCCAGCAGGGTCGAAGCCTACTGGGGCCACGGGTAGTGTGAAAGCGAAACCCGGGGCCCTGGGACGAAGGCAACGAAGGAACAGGAGTGGGTTTTTAGTCAGTAAAAGTCTGACACTATCTCCCACTCCGCCCAAGAGCGAGTTTTTTCATAAGATGATTTTCCCACCCAAAAAAAAAAAAAAGCTACCGTTTGCTAAGCTATCGAGAATACGGCTACCTAGCTTTTCGGGCAAATATGAAGAATGGCCTACGTACATTCACGTAAACATCTTTCTCTCTTGCATGAAGCAAAAGAAAAAACATATGAGAGTAATAGACAAAAAGAACAAACGAAGAACACAAGCTCACACTTCTTCAAGGTACAATCTGGTCGTCGAGTTTAATTGGCAACAGCACAAGTACATTTTACTTTCAAATTACTTATTTATCTCAGACGCCGCAGGGCTGTTAGGTAGCGATACCCCTATATGCAGTTGTTTAGATTGTGTTTATGGATAATCCAGAATCGGTTAGATTTCATATGGTATAAATAAATATGTATCTTGACTTCTTTTCGTACGTCCAAGCGGGGCCCCTCAATGCGCGAGGCCCGTAGCATTACTATTGCTATGAGGCTAATCCAGTGGCGTGGATCTAGTGTAGCTCTACAAGTCTAGTTTCCATATAAAATGTATAGAGACCGACGCGCCCAGATCGGCGTGTGTGGCACACGTGTGCGCAGTGTAGTTCTAGCTTTATTCAATCGTTTGTGAAGATGTTGAATCAATATGGTATGGTTCTGCGCTTGTCATTCTTATCAGTGGCGCTTAGGGATGGGTATTTTTCATTTTTATTTCAATGAAAAGAAAAATATGTGAAAATACGAAAAATTTCAATTTATTATTGAATATATTGTTGTTTTACCACATTCTTCGTTCATTATTTTATTTAAGTTTTATCTTCGTCTATTTGTCTAAGTAGGTGCAAGCACGTGCGTAAAACCAAACTTGAATACAAACCTTCCTTCCCGCGCAAGTTTAAACTTTTTGCGATCCGTCTAAGCTACAGTTAGTCATCATCATCATTTCAGCCGATAGACGTCCACTGTTGAACATAGGCCTCCCCCAATTGTCGGCACAATTAACGGTCTTGTGCGTTTCGCATCCATCGGATTTCCGCAACCTTTACAAGGAGGAGGAGGCCTTCCTCTTCCCGTACGCGGTCGCCACTATAGAACCTTTTGGCCTCAACGGCCATCTGTTCTGCGAGCAATGTGCCCTGTCCATTGCCACTTAAGTTTGGCGATTCTTCGTGCTATGTTGGCAACCTTTGTTCTCCTGCGAATATCTTCGTTTCTGATTCGATCACGCAAGGAAACTCCAAGCACAGCCCTTTCCATTGCCCTTTGGGTGAATTTAAGCCTTCTGATGAGGCCCATTGTGAGCGACCACATTTCGAAACCATTATGTCATTACTGGCAACACGCACTGGTCATAGACTTTCGTATTGAGACACTGTGGTATGTTGGACGAGAAGATAATGCGCAGCTTTCCGAACGCTGCCCAGCCGAGTCGGATGACCTCTATCTCGAAATTAAATCTACCCAACTGGACTGTCTGTACGAGGTAGACGTGATCGTCCACAACTTTGAGTTTTGATTAGCACCTAACGCCGCTGCTGGAACACTAGGTACTATTGGGATTGGGTTGAACTAATTTGAGCCTTATTTGTACCCTGGTAGGGATTCAATAAATACTGATCTATGCAATCTTTTTATTTAATAATTGTCCTTAGACCTAACTAATTTGCGACAACGAAACCATAGCGATTTCTTATTTGACGACAACGCCATCTATCGAGGTTTTTCTAGTTTGATCTGTTTGTTCTAAGATTCTGTTTTTAGTTATTCTAGTTTGATCTGTTTGTCCTAAGATTCTGTTTTTAGTTGTTCTAGTTGAATCTGTTTGTTCTAAGATTCTGTTTTTAGTAGTTCTAGTTGGATCTGTTTGTTCTAAGATTCTGTTTTTAGTTATTCTAGTTTGATCTGTTTGTCCTAAGATTCTGTTTTTAGTTGTTCTAGTTGGATCTGTTTGTTCTAAGATTCTATTTTTAGTTGTTCTAGTTGGATCTGTTTGTCCTAAGATTCTGTTTTTAGTTGTTCTAGTTGGATCTGTTTGTTCTAAGATTCTGTTTTTAGTTGTTCTAGTTTGATCTGTTTGCTCTATAACATTATTGTGGATTGCTTCTATTTTCTTATGTATTGCGTAATACAATTCCACTCTTTCCTAAAAATTCTATCATTTGTGTAAATATATCTATGCCTTCTTGTACATGTAAAGGATGTGACAGTGTATGTATACACTGTCACATCCTGTCATTAAATCATCCATCCAACAAGCGGGTATTTTTTTCCTTTATTTATTATGATCTGACGCAAAAATTTGACTGCTTGGTATGGCGCAGAAGCTATCCCAAATGTCACGGTTACAAGCTCGTAATCTTTTATCTCTTTTTCCGGATTGTCACTCCAAAGTGTTCTTTGGGACATGGCATCTTCTTCGGCTACTTTAACTTGGCGGTACATTTTAACTATGTCTTCGACAAGCCCTATCGAATGTATTCTCCATCTTTTTCAAGACAACTCCGCCAACTCTGCAGGCTGATTTACGTCACATGGTTTTCCATGTGACGTAAATCAGCCTGCAGAGTTGGCCCAACCATGAGCGTATCATTCAGTGATACGCATTTTCGTTCTTTTAAAATGCGTTAAAAACCACGCGAACTTTAGTTGTTGTCCCTAATGACTGCATGGTGTGGCAAATACACTGCTTCTTCTTTCTTGCTGTCATCTATTTTACGAGTCTCATGTCTCCTAAGTGTAAATATTCGTTTATAATTTGAGTATATTCTTCTTTTAACTCTTTGTTCTTTGCTAATCTTTTCTCTAATGCTAAAAACCTTGATTTGGCTATGCCACGTGAATTTCCAAATTTATAAGGTACCTTCATATCGAAAAGGTAACCTAACTATGTAGGTAGGCAGTAGTCTTACTATAAAGTTTTTCACGTTATTTTTCTTCTGGCGTAAGTATCCTTTTAAAACTAGTTTGTTCTGCAATTTCCCAAAACTTTCTTAACATATCGTCTTCATTAACTTGTGTATGCAACACACTATTTTTATTTCTACCTTTAGCTTTATCCTTACTAACTGCACCAGACAGGACCCACCCTAAGGTAGTGCTCTGAACTATTAGAGTGCCTGAAGAACTCTTAACTGTGCCTGCCTTCATGATGCAGCTGTAAGCACCCAGCATAACATCTATTTTATTGGGAGTGTTGAACTGTGGATCTGCAAGCTGCATGGTATTAACGCTTAACCAGTCTAATGTAGTATTGACTCTAAACTCAGGAAAGTACTTTGTAATTTTACTTAATATGTAAGCGCTGACCTTTTAAGGTCTGTCCGCGGATAATCTCAGGCCATTAGCACTAGAAAGCTGAAATATAATACCAATATGTATTTCAATCACGCCGACAAAGTGGTAAAATAAAAAGTGGAAAAAATGTTTTGTTAGGGCACACACACAAAAAAACATCACTCCCCACTTTACGTGTAGGGAATACGTAGTGGGGATTGGCTTTTTTTTTCAATTCAACCCTAACGTATGATATATTGTTGGATAGGTATTTATATATTTTTGTCAATATATTTATGAAAACATAATGTATGTTAGAAAAAATCTTAATCTTTTTAGCAAAAGAGGCGATAGACATAATTATGTTACAAGAAATAGGGACCAATTAGTTCAACCAAGTTTCAGACTAGCTAAAGTGGCCTATTCTTTTATGAGGTACTGTTTGAAATGTTATAATAAAATACCTCCACAAATATTACAACTCAATGAAACGAAATTTAAATCTTGTATTAAACGCACACTATGCAGGCAAGCATTTTATAAGTTGGAGGATTATATTTAGGATAAAAATGCTTAGCTCAATGCTGGTCCAGCTCCACTACCACCGGGGTGTAAATGATTAGTATGGAAATTATTATTATTATTTTTTAATGTTTTTTTTTTGTTTGAAATTGTAAAATATAAGTATTGTTTTATATGTATAGAAGCATTTTTTTCAAAGTTTGTAAATGTGAGTACCATGAAGCTTTTTATGGTTTTTATGTTGCTACTGGACTTGTTTCACATAAATGAGCATGGCAGTTGAGAGTTTGTCATGCTCACTCAAATTTCTCACTGATGGTGGCGCGGGTGTTGGATCATTCGGTTCCCTTTAAAATGGTTGAGCTGAGTGGTGCTAATATTAGCGTCATGTCCGTGAACGGGCGCTGTCAGTTGAGGCTGGTCATCTCTTAGCTTCCAGTTGCTATTTTATTATCTATATTTAGTTTTTATTTTTATTTACATTGTTCTCACATGATAGCGACAAGAAACATGTATCAGTGATATTTGTAATTACAAAACATGATTGAAAAGTCCATGGAGTTTCTTGCACATTCTTCTCCATAGAGATCTACGCTTTGGAATGTGCAATTAACATCATTTATTTTTATTTTTCTGACTCACTGACTTCTTGACATTTCAAAAGTGCCTGTAAATGGTATATTTGAAATAAATGATTTTGTTTTTTTTTTTTGATTTTGATAGATATAGAAAATATGAAAAAATCTCAAAAGCAAAACTTTATAAAGAATTTCTAGGAAAATTATTTTGAACTTGATGGGTCGAACAGTTTTTGAAAAGTTGCACAAAATATTTTCTAAAATAAGTTTATAATTTAACCGTATATGCAAGCATTTTTTTTAAATTTAGTTTACATACTTTATTATCCTGAACGTATCTTCTTTCAAAAAAAAGGGACAAAAGAATGATTAAAATCGGTTCACGCAATCCAATATTACCAACGAAATCCCAACATACATAATCCGTCTAGTTTGTATAAATTAATAACCTAATTTCCCGAAAGATGGCGCTGTACTTTGGGCTACTTCACGCTGTTAAGATTAACAGCAAGCAGCTTAATTTTTCCTGAGTTGATGGGGTCGGGACGGGTATGAGCTATTATATTGTCAAATTGTTCGGTTGGTCTCTCGTTGGCATTGGTGGTATTTGTTCGTTGTATGTCGTTGTGGGGACACTTATTGTGACGAACGGGAACCTACAGAACCCTTTGGCCGGTTTTTATGATTAATTTTTGAAATAAATAAAAGTGAATTTGAATTGATTTTAACTTGATCTGCTTTCCTAAAAGAGATAAAATATTCAAAATGACTAAGTATTTGCAGTAAACTTATAAGTTCATAGCAATAGGCAAAAATTTTCTGAGTTGTACAATTTCATGAAACAAAAATAAGAGTCACAAATCACTACTTGAAATTTTACAAGTGTTTTGGAAATAAACAAATTCTGGTGGAAATTGGGCGTAGGTTCCCCATTTTCTCTAAAATATTCTAAGTCTTTAATCTAACATTCACACAAATTACAAGTCTTTAATAAAAGCTTTCAAATTTTACAAGTTCAAGATTGACCGCGAATGTTTCTAAGTCGAAACTTAATTACTATTTTCACCAAGTTTAAATTGTTGTTAAACTAAAGTTCAAAATTGTTTGACTCAATCTGTTTGTCCAAAAACGTGGACAAGATAAATAAAATGTACTCACAAAAACTGCACTTCCCACAAAACAGAACTTCAACCTACAAGTGGCGCCATCTCGTGGTCGCTATCCAAACTGCGCGTGATGGTTGCGCCTGCGCCACTTGCTAGATTCGCAGTGGCTTTGGTGATTGGCGTGTACAACTATCCATAAAAAGCCTTGATCGTTCCCAGACGCTTCAATTTGGTGGATATGACCCTGCCATATTCGGTCTTCAGTTTCGAGAGCTGGCTCAGCCCAATAGACAGATCTCTTGCAAACACCTTGGAGCCCTTATTTCGCTCAATCGCGTCTTTAATTTTTCCGGTATTAAAGTGATGGAGATCGCGTTTCAAGGACTTAGAAATCCGTCCTAGAGAATAGCACTGCTGGTCTATGACGCGTTGTGTTCCAAGAGCGCCTCATAGAGATGTCAGCAAGACGGACAGGGCCAGTCAGGGCTGCGGATTGTCCGAAACAGTTACCGTGGCCCTCGCAAAGGCCAACTGAAGGAACAATGTGGATTTTAGCCAGTACAAGTATGACACTCCTTCTCTTATAATCTCGAACGATAGATAGATAAGTAGGTAATTATCAAATATCTTCTTCCGCACTCCACCAAGATCTACCCGAGATTATAATGCAAAACTTAAATGTGATTTTCTTAACTTAGGTAATAAAGATTCTTGTCTACCATAATGTTGTATTCAAAGCAGGAAGGAAAAGCCATAATAAGACATTGGCTACATTTTCAATGGGTACCGATTACTCTAGCGACATAACACATTCTTGGCTGAAGAACTGGCCACAAGTAAATCGATCGCGCTCATGTAATCATTACGTTATTATTACACTTGATTACAGCTATGTATCATAATGGTCTTTAGTAGGTACCTAATGCTCGCTGAACTTGTACTTTTGATGTATGTAGGTATGTACGATGCTATAGTTTATACTAACACGATATACCAGTTGTAGTAATAAACAGTATTATGCAGAAGTGTACAGAAGATACACCTACTAACTTACTAGGCAAATATTTTGTGCGATCGCATTGAATCCGTGGCCGTTACGCAGGTCGCAGACGGTTAACTACTGCGCTGTCGAGCCAAAGATAAAAGAGCTTCCTAGCATCTAGTGCATTCTCATGGACATTAAGCCGAGCTGCCGACCTTATAACTGGTTCATCTTTTTCTTCTTTCTCAATACCTAAGAGAGCGAGAACTACACTAGACCGACGCACACGCGCACCACGTCTGATTTGTACGTAGAGGCGCGTTACGTGGCGTCGCGTGGCGTGGATCTAGTGTAGCTCTGCAAGTCTAGTTACCATATAAAATGTATGGAGACCGACGCGTCCAGATCGGCGTGTGTGTCACACGTGTGCTCAGTGTAGTTTTACCTTAAATCTCGCCGTGCAAACATGCCAGGTAACACAGTGTCGACAGCATTGGAACCCAAAGGAAAAACGTCAGCGAATCATGCTCACTAATTTACGATTGCAATGCCATTACATTTTATTATTCACCATCATCGCTCAGCCCAATATTTTGTGGTTACGGGAGTCTCTGAGAGGCTCAAAACTGATGGTTTAAGCGATAGAAAGATAAATAGATAGAATTTTTAGGGTAAACCAAAAAAAAAGAAGACAATAATAATAGTAAGACAATAATATAATAGTTCTGCCTCTTCGTTATTTAACACCGACTTTCGAAATTAAAGTTATTTTGCAGTTTTCAGTGTTTTTTTTTAAATTGAATTCGGTTGTATTCTTTTTGTGAAAAGTTTTTTATTTTACATTTTTTAGTTATGGTACCACCACTAAAAAGTACCCCTCAGCCAAACTTAAATATCTTATAGCCAGTGTGCATTTCATGACAATTCTAATAATCCCAAACACGGTTAGATTACATTAATTTATTACAGAGTTCCGGTGCCAACTTCAGGCTTCACCATCAGATCAGTTCGATATATTCCCCCTCTTCTTTAGGTCAGTCATCGACTACACGTCTACAAAGCAATTTTACTTGTTACGACGGTTCTGCTGTGATCTGTGATGAGTTCTGTTCCATATCTTCGAAGATCATGATCAGATCATTACAATAGTTCTATTTGAGCAACTCGGAAGCAAAACCAGGCAATCAAAAAAAAAAAAAAATTAAATTCGGTCCACAATTGACCGAGAAATCGGCTCACATAAATAAAAAAAAACATACATTCAGCCGAACATAGAATCTCCTCCTTATTGAAGTCGGTTAAAAAAGAAAGATTGCCATTTTCAGTAGTAATAAAATGTACCCGAAAAACCAAAGAAATTAGCTCTAATTTTTTTTTCAAATCTTGGGATGCGACTACATCCGTCTTTTTTGATGTGGGAAATCATCTAATGACTTCTCCCGCTCCAGGGCGGAGCGCGAGGGCGTGTCAGACTTTTACTGACTAGCACCACATCTATGTTCCTCCCCAGTTGGCCTTTGTGTTCCAGGAAAACGGGTTTCCCTTTCAGAAGTCAACCCATGGCCCCAATAGGTTTCGGCCCTGCTTGGCCACTACGGATTTGCTGAAATCTCTTTGAGGCCGTCCCGTCCGGGCGGTTACTGGATGGCCAAACGGCGAGCTACACATTGCTCGTGGTCCGCAAGCACTCGCCTACGGTGGTTGGAAATCGAGGTCGGGTTCCCGACGGCTGGGGCGTGAGGACATCCGTTCTCTCACGTATGTGGCCACCAGCTTTGCTAGCATTACAGCTTCGCAGAAGGAGGCGACTGACACCCAGACCATATCTGATTAGCACCAGCTTCCAATCTTACCAGAGTTAGCCAGTGAGCCATTACTTCGTCATTGTTTATGTAAAATCAAAATGAGCCTGCATCGGCATCGGACGGACACAATACTGATTGTATTCCAAGTTATTAGTTCATTTTACCAAAATTCTTCAAAACAATCGCATTATTGCGTAGATGATGAAGTCAGTCTTAGAAATTCTGTGTTCTTCTAAAAAAAATCTCAGTCAACACCGATCGAGTGACAAGTCTGTATCTCTCTCCCAATTTACTTTTAGTTTTGAATTATTAGGTACAAGGTTACAGTTTAGGTGACAGTTTTCAGTTTAGTATAGGAACCTAATATATCAATTACGAATGTTAAAATGACCAGCTTCCCTCGTCGATTCCTGTAATTAACGACTCAGGATGAGCAATGATACATTCTAGATACTCGTAATTACTGTTTAACATAAACATCGATAGCTTGCATAGTAAACTAATCAGAAATTAATTAATATTACCTATTCAAATTATGACGCGTATAATCATGTGAAACTGATTCGCGAAGGCCGCTCTCCGGAACTTGAGGAAGCATCGAATTACGTGGGAACAGTCGTCCTTACCGCTGCAACATTGCTCAATGGGAGGAAGCGTCAAGCGCGGTCATCGCTGCTGAGGTAATGCCTCGTCAGTAATGGAGCGGTCACCGCGAAGCGCGGGCGTGCCCCGGATCGGAGCCAGCATGGGCCAGTGCCACACACTCAGGTAGGAGCTGGTGCACGCGCCATTGGTTGCGTATTGCGTTTGTGTTGTGTTGCGATAACGTAGCGTGAGGATGGGAGGTAGGTGCCTCCTTGTGCGACGGGGGGTAAGTACAACTGTGGGTGCTGTGTTGTGAAATTAGGCCAGGTTTTCTTTTGGTGACAACTTTCAACCTGAATTTGATAGCGAATTCTATGCTGGTAGATCCGGATCTATACGTCAGGGTAGTGAGTGATCTTTAAAAGTAAAACTACACTAACTATTACCCCGATTTTTGAATTAAGCAAAAATGCTTAATTTAATGAAGTTGAGTATTGTTCAAACTGTAGCCTGAATACCTGACCAAAATTGGCATTAATTAAAGGAGAGTTGGCCATGATCTTATCTGAAAATATTCATAAATCTGTCTAGGGTCGGCTGACCTACCAGCCTAGTTCCATAAGTATGTAAAATATTGTAATCAATAAAGTGATTGGTAACTAAAAACAATCTACCATGCAGTTACATATAATTAGTGACGACAAGAGTGTAGGTTCGATTCCCATATCGCGGAGTTTTTCTGCGTAAAATAATTAACGTTTTAACAGTTGTAGATACGTCAGTATCACATGTTTACATCATTTCAGGGAAATTAGAAACGCTAAGGGCTGAAATAAAAAATGCTGGAGGGAAAACTTTAGTTCCTTCCACACAGTAGAGTAAATCTTGATCTAATCTAAGAAAATTCACTACAGTAACTACCTGTTATCTACTCTCTACTAACTGATATCTGATCTACCTTCACAAATTGACCATTACCGAACCAAAATGTCGACAAGGCCACAGTCAGTTTTCCAAAATAAGTGGATTCTTATGAAAGCTTGGTCCAACTGTTGACCTCTCTGTACTACTGAGGCTCTCCAGGGTTTCTTGACGCTATCCATTTTACGACCTAAACTGAACTGTTAAAGGGATGGAGCTATATGGGGTATATAACTTCATCCCTCTTTGTCGTTCGCATGACTAACATTTAACACGTCATTGTAAGGTCCCCGTACAGGATATAGGTATTATTTGTCCTTTAGTGAGTACTGGTTTGGGAGCCGTGAGGGTTTTGTAAAACATGTTCAGGAGGAAAGTTGACAACTAAGAGAACACCTAGAAATTACGGTCTGAACTAGGCGTTTCGCCTCGTCGTTTATACCGGGAACAACTTGCCTGCTGCGGTCTTCCCGTCCGATTATAATTTAGGTGTCTTCAAAGCTAGAGTGAGACTTAATAAACTAGTGCGCCTCACCATCAACGATTGCATCACTACTTACCATCAGGTGGGATCGCAGTCAAGCACTAGATTATAACCATGAAAAAAAAAAATTGTTTCAATAGTTTCACATACGAGTATAGGACTCGTAGGTATGTGAAACTATTCTCAGCAGGGTAATAAATCTCATCTCAACGACAAATCGATGTCAGAAACTTGTCAAAATGTAAAGATATTGTTGACAATTTGTGACGGAGATGTGAATGCGAATGTTCCATTTTAGTACGAGAGTTGGTCTTCTGGAGACCACAATCGGATTTCCAAAAAGAACAAAATTTAAAGCTTTCATGAAGGATCAGGTGCGAGTTGACGCGAAACGACGTAAATAGGCAAATCTAGTGTTTTGTTGTTAAAGAAGAACCCATAAATATAAAAAAGTGACCCTACAGCATGTGACACACAGATCAGTCTAGCTTTTACTAATCGTTCGGCTTCGATTCTTACATAGAATTATTCGCCTTCAATGTCATTAATAAAACCAGAGTTTGTAAAACGGAAATCAAATGTCGATAATGAAAACCTTAACCACGGGGCTCATATCTGTAACTTTACTGTAGAATATTGAGGAGGCATATTGTCCTAATCAATTTTCTCTCAGCAAGCCGCACCGTCTTAGCTATCAAATTTTCGCCCTGGATATGCTTGCTCGAAAATCCTTTCGGCAGTAACATACTAGACACTTATTTACAAGGCCAAGACTTCCTAGAACTGTCTCTTCTTCTGCTTATGTTTATACTTAACGTTGCATACCTACATACTATTTTTTCTCAAAGATAGGTGGAGTCTATCTATAATTATGGACCGTTCCGTAATGTTTTATTTACTGTTAGCTTTCGTCCAGAACAATGAACTGTTTGCTTTTGTTTACATTCAATATTTTGCAGTAATCTACAATAGTTGTGCTCAGATTCATCTACAAAACATGTATTTAGCACTACCATTGTCATCGTTCATTAAATCAAACTATAAGATGGAATGGCTTTGTTCTGATTCAGAATACACGAGAAATCATCCATAGTTAGTCATGGCTACTGAAGGAATTCTGTGGGTTTTAATCAGTTATAGTTTGACACACTTTCTCACTCCATCAACAGCGGGAGAATTCATTTGATGATATCCCAGGTAAAACGAGGTTTTTAATCATAAAAATGTCTGAACTTAAACAACCGATTAGCAAAATTTTCTGTAGAGAATTAAGAATCTGCTTAACTGATGGTAACCGCTACTTCTGCTCATAAATAAGACGACGCATGATTATATTATCAGCGTCTTCATAGGTACTCATAATAGAGCAGTTAGATATCATTAGAAGCTTTCTGGTCCCGGTACCTATGAACATGTCTTGTATTCATTCTTTGCCAAGTTCTGTCTGTGAAAACCTTCGTGATGTCTGTCACAACGAGCAGTACGTACTTAGCGCAGGTTCGGCAGCTATTGTTCTTGTTCTTCTTACCATAATTGTTATTATTTTAACAAGTTATTGTTTTACTTTCCGAATTATTTTATAACTGATTGTTTGATTGATATTTTCAAACCAGTTGCCATTGTATCGGATCTTTTCACACGATTCTGAATCTGTTCATGTTTTTCCATTGTCATTGTTGTAAATTCGGCAGTGTAAGAAATTTTAGCAGTCATGAAGATTCGTGGCGGTCGTAGTAATAGCTATCACTGTTTACTCTTTGCTAGTAGACACATCAAGCTGTTTATCTCACGCGAGTAAGTGTTTTATTTGTTTTTGATATGAGCAACATATTTCGTCATTTGGACTAGAAGCATCAGTGTTGTTTGCAACACATATTAGTGCAGCGCTTAGCTAATCACAAGCTTGTTGTCGCGTGCCAGGCCATTGCCGACAGACACCATGGCACTTAGTTAATTAGCTAATTGGACCTTGCTCATATTCCGTAGAATAAACTGCAACACTGATACCGTCTCCGGATAAGGCGTACCTCCTACCGACGTCTACCTAGGAATATGCTTTTTGTGCTCAATTACACTAATCGTCCCGGTCCAGCGCGGTGTTACAATAAACTTATCAGGAAAACATTAATTTGTACCAACATGTTATTAAAACATTAGTTTTAATTCACGGAACTTCTCATTATCGCATTCAGCTCCAATTATTCTGAATGCAGTCAGTCATAATAGGGGTGAAGTTGGAATGTTTACAATTATGTAAAACGATCGGAAATGTTTCACAATGACTTGTAACTGTTAGGTCATGGAGCCCTGCACGCGATCACAAGGAATCCACCGGTGCCTGCACCTACCAGGTGATATATTCATTGACCCACTTTGAGGGATATCACTGATGTCCGGAACGGTCGAAAGTGGTGTTCAAGGGTGCACGCGAGTTGGGTTTCTGTTCCGTCTTGTCTAGTTTATAGCGTTACTCCTACTCCTAGCATCCTCGTACTAATATCTTCTTTTAGAAAATCGTTGATGGTAATCCAACGGGACTTCCGCGGCCTTGAATGCCAGTATCTTTTTACTTTGTTTTGAAAAACTTTCTGCAATGATTCAATAGTGTTTATCTGAGTATCGTATTGAGCAGGATGTATTCTGTTACAATGTCAGGTTATTACAATCATATTAATTTATTCATAACTTTCATAGTTATTTACTTATAATCAGGTAGATATGTAATTAATTTATTGTTAGCTTCTTTACATGAAAGCTATAAAACCAGCAGTTTTGTGATTTAAGACCAAGACCTTGGTCCAAGAAATTACTAGATTCCTCTCTGATTCCTCTTTTTCATTCATAATATAATAGGTTGGCCTTTCTTCTGATATCTTCAGGGTCTGTTTGTAGGTGTCTATTATGAGCGTCCTTTTCGAGGTACATTTTCATACAACCGCTCATAGGTGATTATGATGATATTACACATCTTTCTCTTGATATTTTGGATACACAGCTATTTTGTGGATATTATCCAGCTTCTATAGAAATTAAAACATAAATTTTTGTAAAACTAATCTAGTAAAGACCTCTGAAAATCTGCTATTTTGCGTGAACTTTGGCCTTCCATAATGTACTCATATATTAAAAAGTACATCAATTCATCAGCCTTGCACATTTAATTGAAATTCTAGATAAGGACAACTTTTCTGAAAAACTTTTAAGGGTTTAAAAAAATCACGTATTTCCTTGAACAAGTTTTGTGAAATATTTACGGAAATACCGAAAGCCAACAGAGTTTTCAAGCGTTATCTCTCTTTATTTGCATTGCCTCTCTCTTCATCAACCATCGCGTTGGATTGCGTTAGATGAAGCAACAAGCTTTTAAACCATGCTCGATGTTGACGATAGGCGAGTGGACCCTCTTAACATTCTGCTAGCAATGATGAAAATGCATCTAAATTGTACCCGAAAGCGCCATTCTGTGTCATGTGAACATTTTGTGACGTCATAAAAACTATACAGTAGGTACCTGTGGTATCCGTTGGGGTATTTGGGTTTATTATTAATAAAACCACCAAATTGTCAGTAAGCACGCACTACTCAAGAGCAACGTCCATACGTCGCCTGGGACCGAACGGGACTGCTCCGGCGTTACCTCTTAAGCAGTGTGTACATTTATTTGTATATATCACATCTCTTCCTTTTTATAATTATGTTAATTAACCTTAAAGTATCATCCCAATATCTAGTTTAAGGCGTTATGAAAAGTATCCTGTTTTAGTAAACAAATCGTAATTAATTACTTTTTAATTATACTTAGGATGTAAGTTACAATTACTACGTTTAGTAACCACTTAGGATAATCAAACTTTAATTAGCTAACTTACGATTATAAAACTTATACTAAATCACTTTTTCTGACATCGATAACTTTCTGTAAGTATAATTAGCATTTAACTTACAATTACAGTGTTTAGTGATAACTTACAATTATAAAACTTATACTAAACTATTTTATCTAGTTATCGATAATTTCTTATAAGTATGCTTTGCATTAAACTTACAATTACAAAGTTTAGTAATAATCTTTAAATTACACAAACTTATTTAACTGATAGTCTAGTATGTTTAAGTAATTTACTAAGCTTGATAATTAGGTAACTTATTTATCTGACGCTTCATGATCGATAACTTTCCATTGTCCTTCTACCTTCTTGAGATGTACAATGTTCCTCCTATACTCTTGCCCAGTTTCATCATTCCTTATATTAATATCGCTACCTTGAGCATTTATAACTGTATGAGGAGTGGAATTAAATTCTGGTGTTAGTTTGTTTTCTTTTATCATGTTCTTCACATAAACTTTTTCGCCAATCTCCAATTCTCTATCCGTGGCTTTTCTTCTTCTGTCTTCGTTTAATTTAGTTTTTTCTTTTTTTTCTCTGTCTCGGTCTCTAACTCCCAAATCGTCGTAGCTATTTTCAAGGTCCGTTAAAAAGGGTAATTTATCTCTAAACAGTCTCCCATAAAATAGCTCGGATGGGGATTTTCCTGTGGAAGGATGAGGTGTACTGTTATACATCATTAGGTATTTCAATAAATCATCTTTCCAGTCTGATTTTTCACATTGACTTATTCTCAGACGTTTCAAAATATCCCTGTTTTGCCTTTCGACTTCGCCATTTTGCTGAGGCCAATAGGGAATAGTGTTAAAAAGTGTGATACCTTGTTCGACACAAAATGTTTTAAATTCCTGACTACAGAATTGTCTGCCATTGTCAGATGTTATACTGGCAGGAATTCCGGTTCGAGAAAATATTTTTTTTAACACTTTTATTGTGTCCTGAGTAGAAATCGATTTCATGATTTCTATTTCTTTGTAGCGACTGTAGTAGTCGATGATTACGAAAAGATAATCCCCACTTGGCAATGGACCCAAAAAATCAACAGCTGTATCCACCCAGGATTTTGAAGGGAGTTCACGCCTTTTCATTGGTATAGGTGGGTTTGGGCCGGACACTAAAGTACACCCTCTGCAGTTTTTTACAGTACTTTCAGCGTCTTTGTCTATTTTCGGCCACCATACTTTTGTACGCAATCTAGCCTTCATGTTGACAATTCCTGGGTGGCCTTCATGAGCTGCCTCTAAAACTTGTTTTCTTAAATTGGTGGGAATCACCAATTTGTTTCCTCTTAATAAGACGCCATCATGCAACCACAGTTCATGTTCGAATATTTTGTAATTGTTTATTGAAACGTCCCAAGTATTATTCATTAAAGCGTTTTTGATTAATTTAAACTCATTATCATTATTAGAGGCTTCGATTATTGTTTTAAGGGATAGTGCTACGGGTCGCGCATATTGAACAATCTGGTTAACATGATGCTCTTCGTCAAAAGGATTTTCTTGTACATTATTGATACTCAAACATAACCGTGATAATGGATCTGCTATATTTGATTTTCCGGGCTTATAAATGACTTTATAATTATAGGACTGTAATCGAAGAACCCAACGTTCGATTCGCGCACAAGTTTTCGATTTCTTGCCAAATATTACTTCCAGAGGTTTATGGTCTGTAATAAGTTCAAATTGTTTACCATATAAGTACATGTGAAAATGTTCGATTGCCCATACCAAAGCCAATGCCTCTTTTTCGGTCTGGCAATAACGTTTTTCCACGTCTGTCAGACTCTTATTTCCGAAAGATATTATACGAGGTCCTTTGTCATCGTACTGAATAAGTACAGCTCCTAAACCAACTGGACTTGCATCAGCAATTATTTGAGTACGATCTTTTGGGTGATAGTAACCTAGAGTGGGAATTTTAGAGAGACAATGCTTTAGTCTATCAAAAGCCATTGCTTGTTCTTTATGCCAAAATGCCGTTATCTTGGCATTTTTGCTCACTTTTAGTCGAAGTAATTTTCGAATGGGTTCAGTTAGGGTTGACAAATTTGGAATCCACTTTCCAACAAAATTGATTAATCCCAGAAAGCTTTGGATTTCTTCGATAGTTTCCGGTGGTCTAAATGTCTCGATTGCTTTGATGTATTTATCGAGCGGCTTAATGCCTGATGATGAAAGCTCGTAGCCAAGAAACTGAATAGTTTTTGAATTTAATACACATTTATTTTTATTTAATAAAACATTGTTGTCTTTGAGCACGATTAATACATGCTTAAGTCTGGCGTCATGTTCTTTTTCATCACGTCCGAAGACAACTATGTCGTCTATAAAGTTTACGACTCCTTCGCAAGGTAATAACATTTTTTCCATAATTTTTTGGAAATGTTCGGGTGCGCACGATATACCGAACATTAGTCTTTTATAACGATAAAGCCCTTTGCTTGTAATAAAAGTTGTAATTTCTCTACTATTTTCTTCTAGTTCAACGTGATAAAAAGCATTTTTAAAATCCAATTTTGAGAAATGTGACGCTTTGCCAAATTTGGGTATAAGTTGCTCCATGGTGGGCAAAGGATGATTTTCTCTAATTATGGCTTTGTTGGCAGCACGCATATCCAAACATATACGAATATCATCATCAGGTTTTAGAACCGGTACCATCGGAGAAACCCAAGAAGATGGTTTATTCACAGGTTCAATGATGTCCATTTTTATCAGTTCATCTAATTTTTTATTTATCTTTGATTCCAAGGGAATTGGAACTCGTCTATATGGTTGGCAAACTGGAGGAACTGTCTTGTCGATTATGATCTTTAATTGAACATTTTTGAACTTGGGAAATGGTTTTTCCTCAATGGAATTTATGTCAATACCTAGTTTTAACACATTGAGGGCAATGGCAGTATTTTTACCCAAAAGGTTCCTTGACCCATTTTCAATTACATAAAATTTTGCTAGTATTGATTTTGAACCAGCTTTTATACGTGCATCAAATGATCCTAACACTTTTAGTGGATGTTTGGCACCATAAGCCATGAATGTTTTATCTGGGGACCTTTGCTGGTTGGAGATTATAACTTTAGATTGTTTCATGATATTCCATGTTTTATCATTTATAATATTGGATTTACTACCGGAATCAATGAGCATATTTATGTTAACTCCACCTACCTGACAATCTATTGTTGCATCGTCATCGATGTGGAAAATATAGTCTACAGAAGTAGACTCCTTGTTGTTGTTCTTGTTATCCATTTTAAGCTTTTTAGCTTTGTTGTTGTCGTTTGACGACCAATTTGAAGTTCGTCTTCTATCGACCCTTGTCCTGCAGTGTTTCTGAAAATGACCTCTCATCCCACATTTTTTGCATCTTTCATTAATAGCAGGGCAGGAATTGCTATCACTTATGTGATATTTGCTGCCACATCGACAGCAGAGACTGATCTGTTTTTTAGTATAACGTTTCGTTATTTTACTATCAATTTTATTGAGGCTGGTACTTGTTATATTTTGGCTCTGGCTATTGAGGAAATTATTCAACTGACGATCTACAGTTTCTAGCGAGTTTGCTTCTGATGTGATTTTGTCGATAGTTGCTGTGTCACCAAGTATTAAAATATTTTTTCTTAGTTTATTCGAGCTACACTTGTCCGTTATCTGGTCGATGAGGTTTTCTTCTTCGTTAGTAAATCTGCATTTAGAACTTTGATGTCTTAAACGAATCAAGAATTTTTCAAACGGTTCATCCGACTCTTGTTTTATTAAACGAAAAACATGCCTTTCGAATAAAAAGCTTTGTTTCGGAGAGAAGTACTCTTCTAATTTTTTAATCGCGGTTTCATAAACATCAGTAGCGCCAGGTTCAGTAACATGAGCTCCGGGTAAATTAAAATATATGTCTTGCAGGTCCATGCCTCCGGAATGCAGTAACATTGCACGTTTTTTGTTTTGATCATGGATATTTGTCGTTTCGAAGTATATTTCTAAAGCACGTTTCCATCTTATCCAACGAAAAGCTATAGAGGTTGGTTCTCCTTTACAATTAAATGGTTCTATTGTAGGCGCTTGTAACTGGGACATGTTGGTCGATCTGCAAATAAGGAAGGGGGCCTCATAAGCGTACCATTCTAATAATTAATTTAATTTCAGATGAGCGACCATTATTTTAAAATAACTCCAAAGTAAAATCAAATGTACTTTATTTATACTTTTAAATTGATCTTACTCGACTCATAACGTGAGCTCTGTGGGAATTGTTTACACAGGAACTTATTAAATAAACAAACTTTAGCTAGTTCATTGATAAATGCCTGCCAGCTGCGAGGTAAGCTCAAAGAACACTTTAACAGACACTTGATACGTCGGGGCATAATAAACTTCACCGAGATGTGATGAATTCTTTGTTCTTTGTGAATTCTTTGTATAACTATAGCCAGCGCAAAATGCGGTATGTTTCGTTTTATTTAGCCTTGGTACATTTCATGATATTAGTTTAGTTTTAACAAGATGGTACCTAATTTAGGCACTACGTTACTTTGAAGTTTTCAAAGTGGTAAATTGTGTTAAAACTGGTACATTTTAACGATATACTCGTTGGTACTTTTTAAACGATTTCTCGTTGGTACTTTTTTTTAACGATTTCTCGTTGGTACTTTTTTTAACGATTTCTCGTTGGAACATTTTATAATTTGGTCAAATTATATCTTTCTATTAGTGTATTTATTATTTGTCTACGGATATGGTCAACATTAAGTATGTTTGAAAGATGTGATGTGATCAATATTTAATGGATCTCACTGGTCAAGATCACTGTCACTACTTTTATCTTTTGTTTAAAAAACTTTGTACATTGAATTTAAACATTGTTGTTGACCAATTTCCGTAAGTAAAATTAATACACAATTTGATTCATAATTGTACTTACTGCGTTTTCACTCGTCGCCAATGTGGTATCCGTTGGGGTATTTGGGTTTATTATTAATAAAACCACCAAATTGTCAGTAAGCACGCACTACTCAAGAGCAACGTCCATACGTCGCCTGGGACCGAACGGGACTGCTCCGGCGTTACCTCTTAAGCAGTGTGTACATTTATTTGTATATATCACAGTACCCAACCTGAATTTTTAAATTGCATTATTTTCGCATTCTGGTAGCATCGGAACGCTATTATTTTAAAAGACTTCACAACCTCAACTTTCTAGATATGGTAATAAGAAAATAATTTTCCATCTTTAAGATTTAGCCTGAAAAACATCAACAATCGTACAGCTAATGAAACAGTTAAAGAAAAAAAAGTCATAATGCATTAATCGTAGTTTGCAAAATGCTAAGAAATTAGGACAAACAATATGGTAATCCGAGGAAATTCACGCATGACCGATGTTTAGGGACGTAATAACAATATTTACATAGTCTGTTCTAGTAGGTAGTAAGTACTGTAGCCAGTGAGCACGACATTCGTGCCTGTCAATTCTCAAATTGCGATTTCAGGGCAACGCTGCGCCGGACAGGAAAAGGATGTAATAAAAAACTACATACAAATTACATACTCGTACATCATTCTGTCACTTCGATTGATTGAAATTACGAAGTGATTTCATAAGAAAGATTGACCTGTTGTTTCTGTAGACAGAAACAGAAGCCATTGCAAACACAACCTGGCAACCTGGGGAATTGTACCCCTCCGACACGCTGTGCGAGTGCGGTGCTCCTGACCAGATGATAACCCACGTATTAGAGAGCCCAAAGTGTCCCTACATCTGTACTTTGGAGGACCTAAAAAACGCCACTGACGCCGCTTTGAACGTGGCTACCTACTGAGCCCAAAAAACTTTGAGGGAAGAGAACCATCGACTCGAGAAAAAGAAGAACTGGGCCCGCCATGGCCGACACCTACCAGGGCTGCGAAATTGTTCAAAAGACTCACCGTGGTCCTGGACAGCAAAGAGTAACTGAAGGAACACAGATGGGTTTTAGTCAGTAAAAGTCTGACATTCCCTCTCGCTCCAGCCAGAACGAAAGTTATTTGATTATTTCCCATCTAAAAAAGGGTGTTGTCTTTAATTGGTGTCTTCAATTTAGTCATTATAATGGCGAAAGTAAACCCATGGACAGGACATGGCATTTATAACTTGAATAGTTATAAATGCATGTACACTCAATAATTATCAAGGCTTTGCTATTTAGGAGACGATATTGCAAAGAGTGACCGCTGATAATTATAAATGTATATCTTGCGGACATCTCTAACTACACACATTACGAATGGGCTAGATAAGCAAACAGAAACCTCTAACAACAAATTGAAAATTGAATAGTAAACGCTCTTAGGCTCACAATTTTCCTAGTGTTTTTCTTGTATTAGAAACCAATTGAGTGATTGCGCGCGCGCACGTTACTAGCTATCATTATAGCATCCTCTACTTGGCTTGATTTCATTCGTGTTAATTAATCAATGTAAATCACAGTAAACACATAAAAACGACAGCACCATCAATTATTTAGCTAGTTTAACTATTTTGTCGGTTGATAAAAGGATTTCATGAAGCATGCGGATTGCGCGCGCGTTCATTTACAGTTTGAGAATTCTGGTTATTACATCAACTGTTATTTAATTGGCAACCTGTTCGATATTTTACTGTATCGCATCACTACGTGCACTATTGTTTGCCCCTCGAAAGACCTATGTAGGACATGCTGGTCCGTCAAATGAAATAGTCATTACAATCCAACGCAACGTTTTATTGAATTTCTGATGCGTGAAGCCGTAAGAACGCATTTTCCAATCAGACGTTTGTTGAACGTTACCCAATAAATTAAGTAGGGACGTGTCGTCTGTAGTAACTCGCTATCGTTCTCATAACTGGAGCTAGGTAGAATCAGTAGTTACTTTAGTTTTGAGGGAACTACCGTGACAAAAAGGGTCAGTTTTTCTCTGAAGGAATTAATAAAGGAACTACCTACTACTGTGAACAAATGTACCTAAATTAAATAGGGATGTATCGTCTGTAGTAAATCAGTATCATAACATGTTCCAAATACAATTGATTCTTATGTGTAGGTATTATCTAAACATAAATTATGATACAATTTATATAATAACAGTGGTAGCACTCGTACGCGGGCACTGTTTGAAAACACGCCATTGTCCGGGCGCTGCACTCCCGCGCATCTCCTTAGACACGATCGCTCTCATCGCCGCAAGAGTCACGCCGCGATATGTCGTCTGGGTAAGCTGTCGAGAGCGTAACTGTCTCGCACTATGTCATACTATAGAATTTTTGCTTTAATTTTAATACCCTGTAGTCTCCCCATATTAGGTGTCGACATTCTAATTTTAAAAAATGGGAGCCTGAAATATATTTTTTTTAATTGTATTTACCATTTGTTGTTTTTTTTTTCAGGTCAATCGTGATTTCCTTAGTAATCGCGATAGCAATATCCAAATCACCAGCCAGTGGTTTCACTATAGCTCGGGATCTTTTAACACCTGATCTGGAAACTGGAGAAAGCAAGCAGCTGGAAGTGAGACACGACTTGAAGACCTTAAATAATAATGAGACAATCTACAACAACACAAGAGAACCCTTGAATTCTTCTGTAATCGCAATAAATAACATCAATGATAATAAGCAAAATTACAGCAATGATAAAGCTACTGAGAAACAGCTGATTGTCAACGAGACTACTGATACACAAACAAAAATATCAGAAAATAACAAAATCGAAATTCCATCCGACACAGCGCTAATAAGTTCGACCGGAACAGCTGCTAATGCTTTCGATACTACAGTAACAAGCACTAGTCAAACTACTATAACCGCTAGTAATGATTCCAATACTACAGTGCCAAGTACAACCCAAACTACTAGCCCAGAAGCAGCCCAAAGTCAAACACTTTTAACTACATCTTCAGCGCAGACTTCCTTTACTACTACATCTGTAAATGAAAAAACAACAGCAAAAGATAAGAATATTACTGGAGGCATGATTACCACAACAACACCAGCCACAAATACTTCAAGTGACGTAACTAATAACGATGCAGTGAATAGTGAAAACAAGACAAATAATTTTAACACTGATATTAACCAACCAGAGACAACAACGAACAATTTAGAACACCGTGAAATAACAACTATTGATGGTTCTGAAAGTAAGTTTACAACCGAAACCGTTTCTTCTGAACGGAAAACTGATCAAACAAATACTCAAGAAGAAACTACGACAGCCAAGATTGAAAGCTCAATTGATACATTTACGACTGTTTCATCTGAGTCAAAGACAGATGTGACCTTAGAGAACTTTACGGCTGAAGTTTATACCATAGACTTAGATGTGTCCAAGTTACCTCCTTGGAAAAAATATACAACGATTGATAGAAAACGCACAAGCGCTGAAGACACCAAAACAACAGAAAAAGATATGGCGCAAGCAGAAACTGCCCAAACTCGTATAAGTCTAGAAAAAGTTTTTACTAACACCCCCATACCTTCACTAGAAAAATTAAAAAATGATCTTATTAATGCTCAAGAGTCAACTACACGACAACTCGAAATGTCAACTGGGATTGAAAATAATGTAAATCATGCTTTAAATTCTGAAAAAAACACATCCACAACAAAGATGGGTGCTGAGATTGAGACCGAACCAACGAAACTGGAGATTGTATCTAAAAGAGCAGGGTACAAAGATAACCGAGGAACTGAACCACCTAAGCCTGAAGAGGCCACTACCACAGAATTCTCACCTAAAGTAAGAACGCATATTAAAGATATGTATAGTAGCATGTACGAAACTGGAACCAGTGATGTGGAAGAGCCGAAAAACAAAAATGGTAGTGTCTATGAGTCGCAAAGTCAATTGGTAAGTTGATGATGAAGATGTTGTTTCGTAATGTTCTTAACTTTATTACTCACTTATGGAAATACGGCCGTATATCGACGTCATCTGTCACCATAACACTCAAATTGTGTTACAATGTCGTAAATCGATATCGGCCTTGTTCCACCATTAAGTATCTAAGTAGTTTCCCCATTTTCATGATAACAGTTATGTTCGGACCGTTTTGGTTTCAAACTAGGCTATAAGGTCCAAGTGCTCATCGAGTTTTTCAAGAGCTTGGAAGTTATTCTATTCTTTATGTGATGACGGAGCTGGCCATTGAAACAGCATTGCAACGTGGCAATGCTACAACTTTTTCGGGTATTTTAGTATTTTGTTGAGTTTATTCTTCTTGTTTTTCTATCGTACCGAAGCAGCGATAAAAAAAAAAAAACAATTAGCGAAATTTCGAGCAACAACACTCGCCTCGCGGAAAAACTTAAACATTTTCTATCTATTTTTACACTTATGTAGAAATTTATAAGTTCTTTATACTTATCAAAACCACACATTTAATTTTGTAAATATTTGCAGGCTGAAGATGCGATTAAAGAAGAGTTACTAAAAGAGGAAACGATCAATGACAATGCAGATAATGCACATTTTTTAAAACAAGAGAGAATCAATGATGGAACGCCTGATATCGTTACTGTCGACACGCTGAAAGTAAAACCGATTGGTCAGGAAAAAAAGAAAAATACCATTTTATATGCTGTTAGCCCAAATTACAAACCTCTTAAGAAAATAGATGTTCAACCTTTAAAACAGTTCGTACGTGACCCAGATGATAACAGCTGGAGAAACGAAAGCATCAGTTCTTTAGGAATAGTATTCAAACCAAAGAATGCTTCAAAATCTTTTACGCAAGTTCTTAAAAACAAAACTGAGACAGAATTGGGAAATATGACAGATAAAGACGGTAAAGATGATCTGCCAGACTTAAGAGTTAGGCTAGAGAAGATAGCTGAAGTAAGAAAATCTAAGAAAAAGACCAACAAGTTTGGAGATACTGTGTACAGTGACTATGAGGAGTCGAGTGAAAATACAAACCCATCTAGAGAAGATACAACTACACCAATGCGCCCAACCGTGGAGTCTACATTCAACTTCACCCCACCTCCACCGACTCAATCACCCACGACAGAGTTTGATCTCACGGTAAACGCAATATCAAAAGAACATTTCAACCTTTTCGAGACTGAAAGGACATCTCCTTTTACAACCAAAACCTATAAACCAAAGAAATTCTATAACTTGGCAGAATACTACGATTCTACTGATGAGTATGATGCTGATTACGTGAATCAGCACAAAATTGATTTGAAGAAATTTACTAAAGCAATGAAAACAAAGGAGGACATCGCTACACGACCCCTAGAGCTGCTTCGAACCGAACCTCCAGAACTGCTCCGCACACAGCCGATGACAGAATATCAGCCTGAGAGGAAGGCCACTCTCCAGTATTTCCCACCAACACAGAAAGTTGTCCAAAAAGTGAACATGAACGATTACGATACAAATTTTAATAGAAAAGTAAACTTGTATGATATTAATAAAGCACCTCCGAAAAACGTGCTAGCCGTTTCTTTTGGCACGGTTTCTCCCATACCAACAGCTAAGTATGAATCCATGAACAAAGTGACAATGAAGCCTACCTACACTACTATGTACCAACCAGACAACTTGGATAAAAACCTGTACTTAACGAACCAGCCGCACGTGTCCGAACCTCCGCCACACGACGGAACCTTCAATAGAGCCTCGTATGTCATCAAACATTACCGGGACTTTATTAGCGAGGCGGCGAAAGGTGGCGATGACGAAAGGAGCGAGGAATATGCGTACACGGAGGCACCGATCCGTGGAGTCACCGTCAACGAGTTGGCAAAGATGACTCCCAGCAGAGACAGCAACCCAGGTGAAGAGGAGTACGAGTACGACGTCAAGTTCCGCAAAGATATTATGAACCGGTTCGTTGATAACTTTAACCAGAACAGCGAGAGGTTCAAGGTGGACTTCCCGATATTGTACAACAGCAGCGTCGTGCACAGACCGCCAGAGCACGGCAGAGTGGCGTCGTCATCAGCGTTCATGAAGAGGTTGTATGAAGTGGGCAACTCGAGACCGGCCAACTTCTTGAGAAGGCCGTGCGACCCTCAATGCGACAAGACAGTGGAGCTGTCTCCCGCATACGAGCTGCACTACTACGTGCCCGATGAAGAGGAGAAGGAGGAGATAGAGCCGCGACCCGTGACGCCGGCCTATCGGTTCAGAATATGAGAAGCGCGTGGCGTGATGTTAGGTAAAGTGTTAGTGAGGCGGGTCGGGACTGTTCATGACAAAACATTACAATTGATTGGTGTCTATCGGAGTTAACGGTTGTCGAATGATCGGTGGAGCGGATAGGAATTATATAAACAATAATGATATCGCGAATGAAGTAAGTACGTAGTTGTTGTAAAAACGTAATTGTTCCGTAAAACTCTGACAGAATTGGGACTTTGTTCACAAAAATGTAATAGTATCAAATACACAATAGTAATCTAGCTAGTAGCAGTAGGTATTAGGTATAACTTGCATAAAAATGTCTTCTAGCTGCGGGTTTCGTAACAAATCAAATGTAAAGTTGTATAGAAATGGTTTTTATAAGTATTTGATTTTTATAAACCTAGTGATTATGTACTTAGTTAGATACCGAATTTTGTGGTATTTTTTGTAAAATATGTTCCCGTTGGAGACCTAACACAGAAAAGTAACTAAATTGTGTTTTTCCTTTACTTAAATATGTTTTGCCAAATTGCCAAAGATGTATATTTTTAGGGCTCATAAATTTTGTAAAACTAAGATCACGTAGTAAGTTCTTGACCTTCAACAACGCAAATTGGTGTCGAAATTATTTAATGTATTTAAAAAAATACAAATTGTCTAGTTTACTAATTTATTTGCATGAAATAAAGCAAAACCAAAATAGTTTAACATTGGACCTGTATTACATAGAAAGCTGCTGTGTAAATATTTACATTCGTAGAAGATACTTGTAACTATCTGTGTGTGGTTCTGGAATGGCGATCACGTATCGGAAGACGTAGCGTTGGAGGGCCTCCCACAAGGTGGACCGATGACCTGGTAAATGTCGCGGGAATCCGATGGATGCGACGCACAGGACCGGTCATAGTGGCGACACTTGGGGAGGCCTATGTCCAACAGTGGACGTCTTTCGGCTGATATGATGATGATGATGACTCGTAATGATTGGTGTGGCAAGGCGCGGGCGGTGCTTGGTGTAAATATACAGCTTGTGACATGTCACTAATCTATTGTAAAAATAATTATAGATGCATTAACTCATGTGTCATTTTAAACTATATTTTCAACAACAGCGCTCATTTCATTCAAGCACCGAATATCTACACTGCAGCAGTTTTGTTAAAAGGTTTATGTCAAATTTTTGCTCGTTTAAACTCGATGTTACGCGCATTTTTTTTTAATCTTGTCGAAAAATTTTAGCGCAAGCATTGCGAGTTTGTGTGATAATAAAATACATTTTTTATGTAGAATATTTGTTTTTATTATTTTTTGCCATATCCTTGCCTCACCTACTTAGTCCACAACTGAATAAGAGTTTATTTGAACCCTCTGGAGCGTCAATATTATGACTATATTATACTATTATAAAATATAGTCATAACATGACTAGCTTTTGCCCGCAGCTTCGCCCGCAAACATAAAATAAGTATAGCCTATGTCACTTAGGAATAAAGCAGCTTTCTATCGGTGAAAAAGTTTTATCAATCGGACCAGTACCTACTTTCAGAGATTACCTCCTACTAACATAAAAACAAACTTTACCTTTTATAATATTAGGTAGATATTGTTAAAAACTTGCTTGCAGACAGGCTTTGGAATGAAGTTGGTACCTACCTCATAATTCATAGGTAGGTACCTATAATAATTTTTAAATAGCCTTTTGTCTGGGCAATTAAGGTTTTAATCAAAGGCACGATTTATAATAAAAAAAAGCAACATAATAACACAAACTACAGTTTTGCACGAGACCTTGTTCAAAAGTAGGGAAAAGCTGTTTATTTTTGGTAGCTTTTAAGTCAAATCTTAATTTATCTGATCGCATACTGATTGGAGGAGCAGATGGAGGTTCTGGAACGGTTTTGATCTCCTGTGTACGTGCGGCGTCTCACCATAGAACATGTCCTACCTTCCATCTTGCATCACGTGGCGTGTTACTTGTTCACGTAGAGACCTAATGACAGCATCAGTGGACAGCATTGCCGTGGCTGAATACTGGGCTAGGCAAAGAATTTAACTAGTTCTGAATCTATCAGTAAGATCGGCAAAAACCACCACAGTAGGAAAGCCACACGTACCAGTGTTACACAATGTTGTCTCTTTGAACCCATAGGTTGACTGGTAGAGAATGCCTTGTTGCATTAAGTCCGCCTATGTACCACTACTGTACATGAGTTTAAATAAATAAATAAAGCCTGTAAAAAAAATGGTGGGATGAGCTAGAAATTCTTTTCAAATAAATGGTCAGCACGAAAAAAACTTGCAACACAAACTTATAACTAAGCAAATAGGTACTTACCAATTCTTCATAGGGAAGTGGCGAGACCCCAACGTACAGCGCGATGATACATACATTAGCTGTGTTCTTAAACATACTTAGACTCCATAGCACTGAAAGCAGAGCATAGCATAGTCGGCCTTATAATGTTCCCACTGCTGGGACTCAGGCCTCCTCTCTAGGAGAGGGAATGGGCCATAATCCACCACGCGGGCCCAGTGCGGGTTGGTGAATGTCACATGTCTTCGAATTATTGGTTCTAGGACATGCCGGTTTCCTCACGATGTTTTCCTTCACCGTTTTAAGAGCAGTGGTGATGAAATAAATTACACAAAGTAATGCGCCTGGCTGGGTTTGAACCCACGACCTACAACTCGTAAGTCTGGGACATTACCACTCGGCCACCACTACTCCTTGCACTGAAAGACCCATACTTAATACTTCAATGCATCTCAACTCAATGGCTTCACCTGGATATCAAGATGAAAATTTTCAAAGGTAAAAAAAATCTTTTGGTGTTCAAAGAGAGGTCATCTTTTCTTTTTAAATATAAAGCTGGGCGCTCATTACTTGCAGCGTCAGAGGCTTTCTTTAGGTCTTCTAGTGTATATATGGGCATATGGGGGGCACTCCCCAATGAGTCATGTAGTACGCGGGTAGAAGGAGGAGGTTAATACTCTATTTTTCGAAGTTGTTTGCAGCAGCCTAAAAGATATAGAGGGGCCCAAGAGAGGTTTCTATAAAGACTACAATGTCTTTGCAACCTAAGTTTGAACTTCAAAGGATCTTTTAAAACTTTACTACTGCTATTGTGTGTATTTAATAGTGTTAGGAAAGATCATGGCACATCAATGTTTTATTTCTTAATAATGTTGAATATTATAATTGTCTATTGAAGCGTAAAAGTGTGCCTATCGTTCAATATTTATACTTCAATGATAAACACTATTGTTTGTATAACACAAAAGTATATCATAATATTTGATCTAGGTATGGAAAACACATTAAAACAGCGAATACTTTTTTAAAATACAGTTTATTGACGTTCTTTATTGTAGAATAGTATGCAAACATCACTCGATCGTTCGATCATATTTTGTTATGGATTCTTTACAAGTCACTTTGAGCATAATCATAATCATTACAATAATCATATGTACTATAGCTAAATCATACTTGCACGTGTTAACTGTAGACGAAATCATATCATCGAGTGGGAAATGCAACTCTGGATCCAATAAATAATTATGTTACAATCTCATAAAAACGAAAATTAAAATATTTTTCATAGATGAACACATTTTCCTCTTTGGATAAACAAAAGAAAAACCAGAACACTGATTGGGTAATTATATACAACAATAAATTGTTAATGAAACTAAAACATTCCCCATTAATGTGTCCACTTTTTGTAAATAATAATAAAACAAAAGAAAAATAATCTGAGTGAAATTAAAATATTATAAACAACGTTATATTAAAGTAAATAAAAGTAATGGGTACCATTCGACTCGCCGGCGCCACAGTCGGCCACTACGAACACCAATGCAGACAACTTGTAACATCTATAACTTTCGTTACATCACTAGGCGTTTTGCGATACAAGTGAAAGCGGGCCTTATCTACTACGTCTTTAGGTTTATATCGCTAAAGTAAAGTGATCGAGCCTCCGACAATTTACTGAGTGAATCCAAGAGCCTAAGTTTAATGTGGGATTAGCACCAGTTTTAAAAGATTTTCAGAAAAGTATGCATTGGTATTGTTGTTAATTCGATAAATTAAAATGGAATAAAGTCGTCGCAGCGCTGTCCAAGTGAAATGGTACGTCTAGGAACATAGATAAGGTGAGAGTTGTCTAAAATTATTGCAAAGGCATGTAGGTAACGGTGATGGGCTCTGTGCTGGAGCCTACTGCTTATGAACGTTTAGTACAGCTGGGCGGTGATATGCCTTGTGTCTGAGTTACAATGTGAACTATTTATATCAACATTATTAATTTAGATTAACAATCATTTCAAGTTTTTTTTTTGTGGAATCTCCTTTTTTTTCAATGAGATGCAGTTACGTCAGCAAAGACACAAAATCACATAGCCCGATTGTATTTTAAAATAATTAAAAACCAAAATAATACAAAAAAATGCGAGATAGATAAATAGAAGCAATAATGTAGCGGCGTCTGTATGGTATAGGTCGATAAGTAGGTACGTAAATCAGTTACAATTACGACGATAATCATTTATAAGTATAGTTTTTAGACTAAAAGCGAATATTTACAAAGAACACGCCACTTTACTAGCTATATACCTGCCTCCCTGGCTGGCGCGCGGGACCGACAGACCGACTTGTTCAAAATTTTAATATTTTCCTAATATTTTATAATTTAAATATATTCCCTAATATATATAAGTAAGCGTACATAACTTTTTGGTAACGAATACGGATATTTCCGCACCCTTAATAAATAAGAATCTTAAGACAAAAATACGCATGTTTTTAAAAGGCCGAGATGTAACACTTAGCGTAGTGTGATAATTTACAATGTGTAATAAATATCACGGAATATATGGGAACAGGAGCCTTCCGGACGCGAGGGAACATGCGTCGCCCGCACGTCACGTGACGAGCTCGACCGCTCCGGACTTTGAACAATTGCCTGCTAAATAATTCTTTTTAAGATACGGCGAATGTGTATTGCTTATTTTTTTGAGTACTCGCAATAGTTTGGACCGCCAAGTTCAGAGTGGGCAACACACTTGGACCGTACTGTACGTCAGCATGTCCTCCCTTACCCGAGAGGCGCCCTGCCCGCACACATACACCGTGCGCAGTCCCGCGGCCGCGCGCCGCCGTCCATACAAACCTAACTCTTTACATTAGCCAGTCTTTCGTTTACACTACTCTAGACTACTGCGCTACTAACTCCTAGCCTTCGACGCCGACTCAAGAACTAATCTGTGCCAGATACTTCGTGCAGATTCTTCGTGTACCAATCTAGATTTCATAGCAACTTTGTGACATAATTTGATGGTAAACAATCGCCATCGGTAAGACAAGAAATGGCTTATATAACATTGACCATTTTACCCTTCAAACCGGAAGATGAACGACATGCTTGTAATATTTTTTATTAGATATTTTAAAGTCCTATTACGAGCTACACAAAGAATATGGCACACATTCGTCCGACACAACCACGCGATGAGAACGCTCCAAAACCTAACAATGTGCTGCTGTGACAGGAGGGGGAGGGGGAGGGTTCGCATCATACCCGGGTCTAATATGCTAGTGACGGTAAGCTGCGCAAACCGACGACAAATGTAAGTTGATCTTCAACTAGCCTTGTATTCAAGGTAAACAAAACTTGTACAAGACTGTTACAGTAACACTCACATACTATATGTGGACATACTGCTGGCTACAAAGCATACAATACACTATGGATGGGATATGTTTTTTAGAAACATATTCGTATTGCTGCAACAGCATTACACCATTTCCGTCTATCATGAATACCGGGACAGTAAAATCAAAAACCGTTACACTATATTGGCATTAAATTGAAGCAAAAATACTGAAAAACTAAAACCTAGCGACGCGAACGTTGTATCTACTATATCCCCTCGCGAACTGTACCGTTCTAGTAGTAAATGAATGGGTGAGGTTGTATTGTCAGTGGCAAGCCGTCCCTTGTGGTCCTCCTGCATAACTAGGGTTTAGTGAACTGAAACATATCGTTTGAAAGTAAACTTGTTGGCACCTTATTTTTGGCACCACTAGCGTCAACCAAAGTGAAGCTCGCTGACTGTTTAGGCGTAACTTACAAGTATGCACTTTCAAACTTGGCCATTGCACTACCGAGAACTTTGGATATTGTGCTCATACTTTCAAAGTGGCTTATAATAAAATACCATAATTTACTACAGATTTTTGACTTAAGACATGAGTGTATTGTAATTTCTGATTGAATAAAGTAGGATTTTATTTCCTCAGTTGTATTTCTCTCATTCATAAGTTACACCTAAACGGAACAAAAGCGTAGTTTTCAATTAATAAATTAAAAAAATGTGTCAGCACCAAAACATTTTGAACATAACTAACGAACTAGGAACCGGTGCCGATGCGATACTCTATGTACGACAATATACACAATACTACACCATACATAAGTATAGGAACGCACTTTAGACAATGCACTATGAAAAACTGCCACACAACTGAGCTAAAACTATTCCTATCCCTTACAAATTGATGAAACATGAAAGAGACAGCTACAAGTTCAGCGAATGTCGCCTAAAACAAAATTGAAGTTTATGTCAACCAATTTGACAGCTGTCAATCATCTGTCTCGTTCTGCCCTTATCTGTCAGAAAGCGAAAGCAATAGTCTTTATTCAGTTAAGTCGACTATCATCACAATCCTATACTTATGTATGTTGTTCAAAATACAATATTATAGCAAATTTTATACAATGCTGTACATACATACTAGCACCACTATAGCTTTACGTATTATAACCGAAACTTCACCGTTTGTATAAAACCAAAATATATGTGTGTAAATGCAAAACATTTGTTTTCATAATGGGCCTTGTATTGATGACAAAACTGGAGTTTTGGAGTCGACTTGACTAATTTTAGAGTTAAATATTGTGTAGATAATTTAGATGGAAGAATCGGGGATACGAGATTTTTATTTGAATTATTTTATTTTTAATGGCGTTTCGACTTGAGAACATCAATACAATACCCAGTATAAAGTTATTAATTTACATTAAAACATCACAAGTTTGGACAATTGACTTCAAACATGCATACATATGCTAGGACGCCTGTCGTTCTCTCACTGAACATGGTAGCTCGTTTGCTAATAATTTAAGTTATTTTTTCTACTACAAGAGAAACCAGGTAAATGTAATATGGCTGGAGAAGTGAGAGCACGTCACCGCGGGCGCCCTCGCTAAACAGAACCCTACAATAAGCGTCTCATATAAAACCTTAACAAATACGTGACTGCAGTCAACAAACGAAGTCCAGTATCACCTGACGGTAGTAAAAAGTAATAATCGACGCGAGTACAGTACAAATTTCAACCTTATCTTCATAGTGAGTATGTTCAATTTTCCGTATACTTATTATTTATAACCACATCCATAAAGCTCTAAGAGGAAGCCTCACTATACATATAATTAAAAGTAAACGTTTAATTTAAATATTTTTTTCTTTTAAATATCATTTATAACATATACACATTCATACAAAATTCTACATCACTAAAGCGTACTCGATGTTCGACCTACATTATGAACCGCTCCGAATCTTTAACTTTACAATTTTCACATGTCGTCGCCTTAAAGTGAAGTTAATTTTACAATTTCCTTTAAGAACGCGTATCGATTAGTTTCTAACGAACGATTCGGCTGATCGGAATAAGATTCACACTCGACTAGTAAGTTTTTTGGGAGGTGAAATGCAATATTAGAAGGTACCTTAACTGTCACGTCATCCGCACAGTGCTTCGATGAAGGTTCTCTATTTCAAATAGTGTCAACGTAGATGTATACAGTAGGCAGCCGCCCCCCCCCCCCCGCACTGTGCGCACGGCGCGCCGTACAACTGCGCCACATGAATACCTCCGCTTAACAATTCCGGCCTGAACTGCCGCTTATAAGTTGTGAGCAACATGAAAGGTTTACGATGGACACTTGTATATGCGAGGATTCAGTTACAATATTGGTTAAATTTTATACATAAAAACTAAATAGTGATGTCTCGCACACTTCTTATGTTCTAATATTGAAGTATAAATAAATAACATTCGGAAGTAGGCGATCCCCGCTTAAACAAGCCTCAAGTGTGAGGGAGAACTCGCGAATACATTCAATCGGTACCACACTCCTGCAAAAATACATGATACGGCAATACAAAATCTCATCATAAGACCCATCATTTCTACGTATAAATATGCGTTTAAATCTAATCTATAGACTACTGCGGCGCTCCGTCCGTGACGCATCGTGTCGAACGCTTGCGTCAACTTCGACAGTTTCCGCAACTAGTTGACTAAAAACCTTGTTTAAATATCAATAAAAGCTAAGTGCTCCGGAAGTATATGATATACGTACGACGATATCGAATGGTGCCGGGGACCGCTTCGTAGTGGGACTCGGTAAGCGCAGGAGTGACGGGAGACAGCGGGCGCGGCCTGCACGCGCTAGGCGGCGTCCTTGTAGAACGTGCGCAGGCCTCGCGGACTGCGGCGCTCGTGACGTCACTAGCTGGCCACGTGCGCGGGCGCGCGCGCCGCCGCCAGCGGGCTGCCGAAGCTGCTGCGCAGCGACTCCTCCATGAGCCGGCAGATCTTGTCGCGGTCCGCCTGCAACACGACCCACACGATGCCCTCAACTCATTGCAACACTCCCTCGCATAGCCGCGCACGTGTGGCGATCACAAACAAATGACTGTCGCAACACACGCAGACGCTATAACAAAATTAATCGTGGATAAATTTTGTTATAGCGCTATTACGCGGTGTCCTACGTAACAAATTCAACGCAAATGAGAACGCGAAGCGGCGCGAACAAAACAAACAATTGATATTCCATTACGGTAGTCTACGGGACCAACCCCACGTGCATGCGGTGCGACGACGTGCGAAGCAAAGCAAACGCCTTCAGCTGGTTTGAAATTTTTGCGCAAACTATATTGATGTGGTGGCTTATTTTATATAAATGCCGGCTAAAGCGGCAACTTTTGCGCACACGTCGAATCAAACCGCCGTATTGCATTGAATTCGCATCGGATCGCTTCGCAATTGCATTTGCATTCTATTACCCACGTAATCAATTTTTTTTTTTTTTTTTATAATGTTATAAGATCAAGAATATAGCTAGCTAAGTGTAAAAGTGATGAACCCTTACCTCATGTATAAAGCCGAGCTGCACGAGCTCGTGCGCGAGCGCGGACGCGGTGTCGCGGCGCGAGACGGCGCACGTGAGCTGGCGGTTCATCTTGTCGTCCATGCGCAGGAGGATCGTCATCTGAAGGAAAGTATACAAACAAATTACTGCCTCGGGGTTAAAGGGCTTTCAATGGAGCCCTAAGATTACCTTGTTGTATCCTGACAAAGCGATAACAACGCCTGTATGTCACTATATAACTTATACATACGAACATTTAGCTTTTACAATGAGGGTTGGCAGAATCTTCAGAGCGCCACCTAATACGATCCTCATACATTCTTAATTCATTGAAATTTTATATTTGTGTACTAGTGACCCGCCCCAGCCTCGAACAATTTAAAATTAGGAATTAGCAGATAAAGAGATAAACGCGGAAAGCGACTTTGCTTTGCAATGTTTAGAAACAAAGGAGGCATTAGGCTGACTTGAAAGAGAGACCACCAGAGGTGGCGACGTAATGAAACTCAACGAATAGTTGAAAAACGATTTTTGTTTTGGAATCCGCAAAAAATTAATCAGTGGAAGACTGAGATAAAATCTTATTTTTCACTCAGGCAATGATGCTTCTATGAGGTCGAATAATAAAAACTAGAGTAACAAAATATTGAATTAATATTATATTATGATGTAAGTGATTTATTGGTGATTACCACTGAGGCTGTATAGTCTTAAGAGACCCGAGGAGGGTAATCGTCAATACTCACATATATCATATGACGAATCCACTTCTACATCCCGTCTCAGCGGTAATCACCAACATTACACACTTTCATAATGTACTATTATACTGCTGTGTGCTTTGGATGTTTTGCGTAAGTCGGCTACTACACTGATAAATATCATGTCATCGGCGGACTATTAATAGAGAAGATTAAGAAATAAGATAAATTGATTATGACTGAGACATTTATTTTTAAAAGTGATGAAATATGGGATGATGAATGTTGACAATTTGGCATCAGAAAGTATGTTAACATATCCTGAATTGAAGTCAAAGATATTTTAATTTTACTGTAGTTACGAGGCAAAGGAATTCTCAATTAAGATTGTAACAAGATACCCATTTCTTATTCAACACACTTACTTGAAACCTGCTTATACCAAATCTCTCCTTACACTACACCTTTTAGGCACGCAATTTTATAAAGTGCGCCAGTTTGCCCCGCCACAATTTATTATATTAATCATATCAGTGTGCGCCGCGCAGCTGCACTAGTCGCTGGGCAGACCTCGTTTATGTATTTCTTCGTTAGTGTATTAAAAAAATCGAAATTGTCGTGAAAATTTGTTACTGCAGCACTCAGCTCCATAACACAATTTCGACTCCTTAGTAATGACAAAGTTTTTCCACTTGTATCAAAATGTACTATTTCTTTTATACCCTTTGTTCACAAGTCTTCCTGGCGTTGCTCAGGAGGTAAAATTTAATCCCCTTGCTGCACTCGGGGTTTATTCCCCAGCGCCCTTCGTGACACTCGGGTTTCTATATGATTTATACCCTTGGTGTACAATGTTCAATTTTAGTAGGTATGAAATGAGTAGTGGTGGCGATGTTGAGTGGGGACTCACCAGCAGGTCGGCGGGCGGCGCGTCGGGGTGCGGGTGCGGCTGCGGCTTGAGCGAGCACATCATGTTGAGTGGGGACTCACCAGCAGGTCGGCGGGCGGCGCGTCGGGGTGCGGGTGCGGCTGCGGCTTGAGCGAGCACATCATGTTGAGTGGGGACTCACCAGCAGGTCGGCGGGCGGCGCGTCGGGGTGCGGGTGCGGCTGCGGCTTGAGCGAGCACATCATGTTGAGTGGGGACTCACCAGCAGGTCGGCGGGCGGCGCGTCGGGGTGCGGGTGCGGCTGCGGCTTGAGCGAGCACATCATGTTGAGTGGGGACTCACCAGCAGGTCGGCGGGCGGCGCGTCGGGGTGCGGGTGCGGCTGCGGCTAGAGCGAGCACATCATGTTGAGTGGGGACTCACCAGCAGGTCGGCGGGCGGCGCGTCGGGGTGCGGGTGCGGCTGCGGCTTGAGCGAGCACATCATGTTGAGTGGGGACTCACCAGCAGGTCGGCGGGCGGCGCGTCGGGGTGCGGGTGCGGCTGCGGCTTGAGCGAGCACATCATGTTGAGTGGGGACTCACCAGCAGGTCGGCGGGCGGCGCGTCGGGGTGCGGGTGCGGCTGCGGCTTGAGCGAGCACATCATGTTGAGTGGGGACTCACCAGCAGGTCGGCGGGCGGCGCGTCGGGGTGCGGGTGCGGCTGCGGCTTGAGCGAGCACATCATGTTGAGTGGGGACTCACCAGCAGGTCGGCGGGCGGCGCGTCGGGGTGCGGGTGCGGCTGCGGCTTGAGCGAGCACATCATGTTGAGTGGGGACTCACCAGCAGGTCGGCGGGCGGCGCGTCGGGGTGCGGGTGCGGCTGCGGCTTGAGCGAGCACATCATGTTGACTACGCGCCGCGTCTCCAGGTCGCGCGGCTCGGGCGACGCGGGCAGCGACTCGGCGGCGCGCTCCGCCGGCGACGCGGCGCGGCCCAGCCCGCGCGTCCAGCCGTACGCCGTCAGCGGGTAGATGCCGTACCTAAGGAACAAGACACCCGTTATGTACCATCCACACTCTCTGTGGGCCTGAATCGTCTTTGCTGCACCTACTTTGACCTCTGTGCCCCAAAAAATTTATTATATGACCTTTACACTGTCACTGACGATGTCAAGAAGTACCAAAGTTACAGACAAAAAAAAAAAAACCATAAAGTTACTTTCGTGCCAGCGCCACGTAGAGAACAGATAAGCAGCTAGCGGAATCGTAGCACAGTAATAACAGCGACAAAGGTCGATCGAAGGTCAGCTACGTTTACTGTGAAGCAGGTCGATCCCGGGTGCCCATTGATCGTTAAGGATAATCCGAAATTCAAAAGTGTACTGCCAGTCTTACTAGGGTAGAGATATTGTATCTTATTACCCGACAAGTGCCCCCCTACGCCCCCCTTAGTAAACCAAGTACCTTAAGAAGACAAACTGGATAGAGAAGGAAACTTTAAAGAGACGAGAGAGAGTGAGAAGATAAAGAGTTGATAGTTTTAAGAACATCTGCAAAAACTAGACCAAATGGGAGACAAAGTAAAAAATCCAAGCTAAAGTCTTTAACCTGTGATACAGTTGTATAGGAACTAAATTAAATTTAAATCAAATCATGAACATTATAAACCAGATTTTAAATTAATATTATATCAAACGTCGTCAAAAACATAGAAGCCTGTTCGTTGACCTTATTAAAGATACACAGGTGGATTTTTTATGTGGAATCATCAAATAACTTGTCCTACTCTGGTGGGTATGTTCTAGTCTAGTAGACTAGAACATACCTAAATATACTTAATAAAATAATTAAGGGTAACCAGAACCCCACCAGTCTATTCTGGAGCACAATAGCATCTACTAATAGACTGGTAGGGTCAGCGTTTTCTGTTGCAGTTTATCTAACAGTTGAATGGTCGCCACATGTTTCATTTTAATGGAAGGACTACCTATCTGACCTCCACAACCCAAACACTGATAACATTGCACACCTTTGTAACAATGGTTGTGAATCAATCACCACCTATCGATATCAATCAACAAAATACAAAGAGCATAATGTACATGGTGCGCCAAGAGGCAGCTTGAACTCACTTGACGTCTTCGACGAACTTCTCCAACTTCTCGGCGTGCGGCTGCAGATCCTTGGCCGCCAGCTCCATGCGCTCGCCGGCGCGCACGCACCACGCCAGCGCCTCGCCACTGCTGCCGCCCGCTACCTCATCCGTTATCGTCTCCGATATGTTCGCTGAAGACACCAGAAATAACGATTAAGTTGTTGACATTAGAACCTGTAAGGAATTAAAATCAGACGAATGGATGACGCTGCAGTCGATATTTTCGAACATAATGCGGATATTCCGCAGTGGATGGTGTGCAGATAATTGCAAGGGTGAGTTTGACTTACCGGTGGTATTGACAAGCGTATGCGCAGCTAAAAGTTTGAGGGAGTGTACTTCGAAGAGAAGCGGATGGAAGAGAAGCTCCCGCGCCGTCGGCCTCTTCGCGGGGTCCTTGTTTATACACCTGTAGATACACCACGGGATTAGCAACTGAGCAGGAGAGACGACGACACACAGGCAACCCGTTCAAGGGGTTACTGAGGAGTGGAGTGCTCATGGGTATGCTGTGAGGCTTTCAATGGAATAGGCATGCAGCGATGCGTTGTTTTGAAACTGTTGAGTACTCACACCTCGTTCAAACTAAAGCTTCGCTGCAAGCGTTCAATGCTGAACGTTCCTTATGATACAAGCCTCACAGTGATACCCAGGAGCAGGCCGCCCCCGCTTCGTGCACCCATACAACAAAAGCGACTTACCGCCACGGCCACCTGTAAGACAAGTACCTGTATATAAAGTCCTTCTGTCGCGGCTCCTCCAACGATTCGACCGTTCGTACGATGTGTTCCTCCGTGACGTGGCTGCCCGAGTCGCCATTGCCCTGAATCTCAAGTGCCGCAGTCTCCAATGCGCACATTCCGAATGAGTAGATATCCATCGCTGGCGTCACCATTTGTGATGCTGATACGGGGGGAAATAAACGATGTAATGAATGCAAAAAAGTGGACAACATAGTTTCGGTTGCTGTGATTCTTGGACACGAGCACAGTACATGGTACACAGAAAATTGACATTTGGACGCAACGCACGCAGTCATGCGCACGGTTTGTTTACACGGTATTCATTGGGAAAGCACTGAACTCACTCACAAAGTCACGATTTCCACGCAGAATAACGTGAACGAGTTTATGCATATGTGTTCGAGAACTAGTAAACGATAAGTCAAGTTTCTGCGTATAATGTAATCTGTGGCACGAGGCTTGCCTGTTCCAAAACATTAAAAAAACTTCCTAAACAAGGAACAGGCAAGCGTCCGTCAAATCCAAGCAGTCGAAGCTGTGTGGTCCTTTCTTAAGACTCATGTGTTAGTTCAGGGTACTTACATCCGTATTCCGGCGCAATAAAGTGCATATTCCTCATGTTCTCGCGACAGGTCTTGACGTGGTGATGGATGGCATCGGGCGCGACGGAGCCGATCTTCACGAGGCCGTTGTGCTGGATGAAGATGGTGTCGCACGTGAGGTTCCCGTGGACTATCGGGGGCACGCAGCCGTGTAGATAGCTGGGCGGGGAATGGTCGGGAGTTGTAGGCATTGACGTGAACAACAAGTCGTGGCCGACTAGATATAAATAGACACAATTTTGAACAATGCTTTAACGGCTTAAGCTGCGTGATAGTTACTAAAGGTACTCAAAAAACTTTTGAACAAAATAGGACCCATTCTGTAGAACATTAAATAAGATACAGCAGTAACAAAATCTGTACACTTATGGCAGCTTTCAATATCTCACCTGAGCGCTGATAAGATCTGTGTGCACCATCTCTTCCAGGCCTGCAGCGGCAGTCTCTTCACATTCCGCTTGGTTCGCTTGAGGAACTGCTTCAGAGAGCCGCAAGACATGTATTCCGTTATGAATATTACCTGAAACGACCAGGTATTTGGAACTTAGTACTCATGTATTTCGGTAGTGAAGCAATTCCTGTGAAAGGGCAGTAATTTTTACTGGAATAAGGACCTATATGTATAGGAATGATGAGTGTAATCGGATTGCATTATTGCTCCCATAAACTCCTGAGTATTGAAGTGAGATCAAGTTATTATAACAAAATGGTTGCTAAAGGTTGTATCTAAAATATGACATTGAAATACCAAAATTATCTTATTTGATTATGACATAATTTTGATTAGATTACATGGAAATAGAAACATGTTAAATTTATCTCAAGTTACATTCACGTAGGTTTTACCGCTCCTATTAGTCCAAGATCCCAGAGCGATCTGACATAGCTTTTTTACACATGGATAAAACCTTAGGTTCTCACTAGCGTCTCAAGGGCTTTGAATACCTGTTTGAATAACATATTTACGATACTACTTTAGAATAATATTCTACGAAACATATAAAAATCAGCCACACAAATTTAATTAAGTAATTAAGTAACGAGAGTTGACTCTCTCTCTCAGACTGTTACTGACTACAACTCAACCGTCACTCATGTTCCTTCTGTTGCCCTTTGCGTTCTAAGGCTACTTTATCACTTTAAAGCAATCCCGGAGCCATGTTAGGCATCGCCATTAGCGGGAACACAGATGTGATTAAGATTTCATCTGCCAGTCAATTATCTGGACCTTCTGCTGACTACCGATCCGGACAGATGTATAGTAACAGTTTCCTCACCCCTTGATGTCATACCATCATGTCATATCCGTCAGTCATGTCTAAAGATGGGGATAATGTTCATAAAAAATGGAAATTTACAATACTGATAATGCAACTGTTTACAATAGCACTTTCCTTGGCCTAGGCCCATGACCAGATGTAGACGTCTTAACGCTGAATGATGATGAGGACGTTCCTTCAGAAATCGGAGAAGATGCCAATGGCACACAAAAGTTAATTTGAAGCTCATCTCACCCTAGGCTTATCGTTGTGTGTATCCGTCCAGTAGCGGTGGAATTTGACGATGTTGGGGTGTTCTAGCCTGGTGAGGTTGTCGAAAACCATCTGGATCTTGTCCTCCTGTGCCTTGAAGTTCTTGCGCTCGGAGAACTGCACCTCGTTCCAGACCACCTCGACGCCTTCCTCGGTGTCCATGGCCAGGTTCGCGCAGTCGATCCCCGGGACATCGCGCTGTTCCACCTAGAACAAGCAGAAAAGGGGATTAAACAATAATCTAAATTTATTTCTTCAAGGTCAGGTTAGGTTGAGGATGAGCCCTTTCTGAGCGTCAAGTCTTCTTAGTGGAAAAAAGAAGTGGAGGAACAAGCCTCCTCGCAACGCATTTGACTGTTCAGACATGTTTTAATAATGCTTTTTATTTGATTGATCAAGGATTCATTTTCGTATGGATGACGTTGACCAATTATCTGTGCTGGTATCACGTAATATGTCTGTGATCGCCTTTCTACCTTGTCACATTTCATTTTGTTAATTTAAGCAATATGGTTGCGCAATTATAAACAAAATATCTTCAATGCAAGTTAAATCGCTAACAATAGCCACCGAAAAAAATATTGGGATATTGTCGAGCAAACATATTCGGACTTCCTCGGGTAGTCGTGTCACAGATCCAGGGCCAATCATTCAATTGAGTCTCTTGACGGCAGATTGCGGGAATGATGACGTGATGACAAGCAGATGTTACGTGTAAATGGAAAAGTTCTACATTGCTTTGATTTGATTTTTATGAAGGAAATGTTTAGCAGCACACGGAGAATTTTGAAGAAAGCAATAAAAAAAACCATCGCAGAAATGCTTAAAATCCATTCACAAAACAAACGCATCCGGTTAATTTAAATATTTAATTTAACCTTTTAGTGCAAGATAACTAATGATTGCTTTTATTCGCACAGTCGCCGCCTCGCAGACGCGACAATCGACAAATGTGCAATTACCTCGTTATCGGTCAGTGACCCCGACTGCAATTGTTTATAGTTGTTATCTCGGCGTAATGTTTATTAATTATGACAACTGTGCTATTTGAGTGCACAGTTACTTTGCATTGTTTATTGCATTGTGTCGCTGAGGCTATTTTTAATGCAGTTATTACTGAGTAAAGTTATGAAAACATTGTTATTTAAATAAAATAATGACGGAACCTACGCTGCATAATTGATATAGATAAGATGTAAGACAAGATTCAAGATATGAAGATACGGTTTGCGTCCGGTAGCAGATGGCATTTAGCATAATTGGAGACTGATTCTGTTTAAGTCTAGAGTCGAACGCACAACGTCTTATCATCAGTAATTTATTATCCATATATTTCATTAATGAGTAGGTATACATGTGGATGGATGAGCAAGGAGAGGGAGGCTAGAGGAAACATGGATGGATTGTGTGAAGAGTGATATCGATGAAAAGGGAATCAGTGATAGTGTGACGGTTGACAGGACACAATGGAAGAAAGAAACATGCTGCGCCGACCCCAAATAACACGGGACATACGGGGTTACCATGACGTTCAAAGTAAGATTGTTTCATTCTTATTTCAGTGTGGGTAAGAGACAGAGCTATACAGGTTGTTCTTAGCCGCACTGGAAATAAGAATGAAACAATCTTACTATGAACGTCATGGTACAGGTCAAGGACTGGAAGAGGATGGTGACATTTCATCAATGTTAACTACAAGTAAGTGGCCCTTAGTGATCGCTGTGGTGGCATAGAGGTTTTATGTTCCTAACACACAGATTCGCAAGTGTTACGCCCGCTATGAGTTAAGATTCTTCAAACTTGTTATGCAAAAGAGATAAACTTAATTAAAATAACGGTCAAACAAATTGTTGACTAGTCTATTAACATAACTAAACAAACATAGTCGACATACCAAGTAGAGGTACTGTGAACTAGGCTTCGAGCTTCCCATAACCACAGAGTAGTAAAATACAGAAGCGCCATTCACACGAACATGCTAGCTACAGGTGCTAATTAACGGATGCAATCAATTAAGATTTTCGAAGATTAGGACTTTCATAACAAGTCTGCTTTACTAGGTTTGCTCAGTACTGTTTCTAAATGTTGTCTGTTGTGCGACGCTTCATGTTCAGATTAGTTTATAGTCCTTTTTCTAAAGGCTTATTATGCCTAGCCTGACGCATCTGTTAGGTAGGTGTTTAGGTAGGTACTTCCTGATATTGGATAGTCTTTAAATTAATGTTATAGGAAACTAAATATATCTGCAGCAATAGGCAATAGAGAAGAAAGTCATGTATCATGCATTTTGATTTGCTAATACAATATGCCGAATCTTCAGCGGGAAATGTGTTAACGACGTAAGTAACATAAGGCGAAGGAATCTATGTCTGTTGGCAGGGATAAAAAAACCTAAGATTCGCAACAAACGGATTATGTATAATGCTGACCAAAAAATATTTTATTGCTGACCAAGTATTAAAACACAAAATTACTTTCCAAAGCCAAATACTACTTCACTTTGTAATTTATGTGCTGATTTTATTGAGAACATTGTACAGAGTAGGTTTACCGAGTACATAAGTTATAATGTGGTCAAATATTAACTTTAGGACACGCCCACTGTCCTAGTGCGACTGCGCAGTTCGGTATCGTCACTAAACTGCGCAGTCGCAGGATTTAACACATCTCTTGAATGTTAACGGCTGTCATTAACATGAAAATCAAATGTAGATATTAGTGTTTTGTTGTAGTAAAACAATCGGTACATTGTGTGATGTGTGGTCCATAAAGATATTTTTATGGACCACACATCACATTACTATTATGCATTTACTTTGCGATATAAATCTATAGATTCCTAGCTGCTGCCAGCAGCTTCGCCCGCGTCATAGTAGAAAATTATCCCAACAGAATATACTTTCGGAATAAAAAGTATCCTATGTGTTACTCCAGGACATGATCAGCCCGTGTACCAAGTTTTATTGGAATCCGATCAGTCGTTAGAGCATGAAGAAGTTACAAACCTACTCGTATATCAAAATCACAATCTTTCCCCTTTATAATATTAGTGTAATATCTTATGTAACCTAATAGTTTTATGACCCCCGTTCTGAAATGTGGTTGTTGAAAGGATACCCTAGAACAGTGGTTCCTAACCTTTTCGATCTTGTCACCCTATGATTTAGAGGATGCCGATTCACCCCCATTCCTTCACGTTAGTACGTAAGTTTTCCTTTTCGTGCGATATAACATTACCGCGGCCCCGACTGGTCCTCTGATTACACAGATAGCTAGATTCGATCTTATTGGTCTGTTATATATTTTTTTACTAGCTTAATATCCCCACAGACTACCAGTTTTACGTCCGCAAGGTTAACTTCACCCTGGTTAGGAACCGTAGCTCTAGAAGACATACAGTTCCGACTCCAAATATATTTGGATATCGAAAGCAGAATCATGAAAAAAAAAAGGATTTCCTGCTTTGTTAGCCCGTATTGGGCCGCAGGTATGATGAAATGACCGAAAAATAACAACAAAAACAAAACTCAGATAAACACTTTTATGATCCACGTTATACCACTTAAAAATGTATTAAAATAGCTTCTACTCGTAAATCTGTGTCCCGTAGAAACGTACAAAACAAAACAACAGCAGCAGGTGCTGGCTACATTTTATGAATGAAACAAGAAATTGTTGAATTTTATTTTTGACTGTTTTACGCAACGTTTGCTAACTCTGTTGTTACTAGCCGCTCATTGATAGTCAAGCGTGAGAGCTTATAATAAAAACCGGTCAAGTGTGAGTCAGACTCGCACACGAAAGGTTTCTTACCATTATTTACACAACTTTTTCATTCAATTTATTTTATTCTGTTTTTAGTATTTGTTGTTATAGCGGCTACAGAAATATATCATCTGCGAAAATTTGCAACTGTTTAGCTATAAAGGTTCATGAGACACAGCTTGGTCACAGACAGAGGGACTGCGGAGTTATAGGGTCCCGTTTTTAACCTTAGGGTACCTAAAAACCATATTATTCATAAATGTAGTAAGTATATGAAAATGGTATTATTTAATGCGAAAAAAATACAAGAGTTGCTAGTTGTTTTAAACATCACTTTTTGTGTCAGTTCTTTGATGTGCATTTAAAAATATTATTTTTAAAAACTTATTAGAATGCTACTTTATCACTGAGTGTCATAGGGACGCGGGCGAAGCCGCCGGCTGAAGCTATTAATATGTAAGGATACGATGTTTTCAGGTATCATTTTTTAAGTTTTTGGGTATCATTTATGCAAGGTATAATAATATAGACTAAGAGAAAGAGAACCAGTGTTAAAATTAAGTTATGGGTTTTCCCTTGTTCTCAGGCTTTTGGATATGCCGCAACCATGTAACTCCTGTAATCTCAAGATTATGAAAGTGATTTTGATTGCATCGATTTAATTAATCTGTTTGCATTGGCACCGATAACGTTATCATTAATCAGATTCTAGTAGATTTCTTTCGTTATCGCAGACACTGATAATGGAGTTGGAGAGAGATCAATGACTAATTTGTTATCACTGATTAGTTTTCTGGAATTCATGATTAAATTGCCCATTGCTTTAGTCAAGCGCGCGGTAGAATTATCCATGCTTTTACCGCTAGTAGATACTTCAATAATTATCCTCCAATATTAACAGCAGTATAATTTAAAACTAACCAGGTCTAAATGCTATAATTTTACATCCATAAAAGTAACCAAATTACAATCATTTCACCTACTTCGATCTCACAATTTTTACTTTCCATACCTGCCTATCACATGCACTGCATCTTAGCAAAACATAAACTTTCGCATTTATTAACGAAGATAATCTAGTACTCGTTAGTTAGGCGGGCAATACACCGGCCGACAATTTAGTCGTACGGACAGCGCCATAAATCGTGCGAAGAAAGCGCTGCAAACCGCTCGTTACTGGCGCAGCGCGAGTGGGCGAGCGAGTCCGCTGCAATGATTTAAGTTGCAGATTTTATACAGATACGTACATTTTACTGTCGGCCGGTAATCGCGAGGTGTGGCCCCAGCCTTCCAAGTTTATTGTTACGACGATATTTTAAATTGATATTATTGTATCTTCCGCAGTGAAAAGGGTACGTGGTATTGCTCCTGCCATTATGTCGAACTGGTAGTTGGATGGACGCTTTAGGTTTCATAGTAGTTGTAAAATGTAATGGTTATTGGAGGCAGTGTGTGGCGTGCGAAAATAAACGGCATTAAAGAAACATGTATGGATCTGAACGTTGGTAACCTTTACAGATTTCTGTACGACCATTAGTAAAGTTTACACCTACAGAAAAGCCTGCTAAATCCAATATTTACTGAACATTCGAGAAATCTGCACACATATAGAGGAGGTGCCCCTAAGGTGTTATGTATATTTGGAAAAAATGAGTATATTATTCGAGGGTTAGTTAACATGTGGGATGGTGCAAACACGATACAGACCCTTCGTTTACAAGCACATAATAACCAAACCCTTAGTTAACTGAAACAACTTCCGTATGATACAGGGATAAGGCCAAACGACACAAAGGGATTTTTGGAGTTCTGTGAATATTTTTCTTTTAATAGTTTCCTTTGAGCACCTCGAACACTGGAACCTTATTTTACTTAATTCTTTTATTAACAGAACTATGAAAGCATTATCTAGGAAAGACATCCTGAAAAAGCTAAAGATGAGTATGAAGACTATAAAGTTGAAAATTGAACAAGTTTTCGAAGGCAACTCAAACTGCTAGATGAACCTAAAGCACCGACAAAACTAAACGTGAGACAAAAGATTTAGTGAGCATAAGAAACAAGTAGTAACAACAGACACTAAAGAAGTTATTAAATAACTTCTGCTGGTCGCAACTTATCCGCATCAGACTTGTAAAACGGCATAAAGCTATTTGACCACCATTAAAGAAGTTTTTTTTTGGGTGGAACCCTAATCCTTTTTCAAAAATGAAGTAGCCTAAGTTACTACTTATAACCTTAGCAGCCTCTACCCGTGAAAGTCCCTTCCAACCGTTTCAGAGAGAAAAGACAGCCAGAACAAAAAAAAAAACATTTTTGTTATCGGTATCGAATATGCTTTCGTATGAATTTAGTAAAAAAATGTCATTTTGAAATTACAAACAGACACTACAATTTTATTTACATGTAGCTATAGATAGATGTATAGATATAGATGAGACAGCCACCAGGTTCAAACACCCAAACTCAAACAACGCATAAACATAATTGATTTTTAATAGCTTTTTTAATTAATAGGTACAAGAAAATAAAAATAAACAGAGGCAGCAGTTTTACTCACACAAATGACCTGACACAGCGATAAGAGAGCATCGTTACCGTTATCAAGGAGGCTAGAATAAACTGATAATTGAATACTTATCACTGAGTTATTGAAGATTAACCCCGGGGTCAGCTGGTGTGAGCCTGTGGGCTATAAATATGAAGACTATGAGATGTTCAGTCTTTTAATAATCGAGTTGAGTAATGAGACTTGCACACTAACGTATTTAAGAATGGTATTTGTTGAATGGAGACGCGTTGGTCTAGAGATTGTAGTGTGCTTCAGTCAAAGGTCATCTTTAAGTGTCAAGCAGGATTATAGCGTTTCTTATAATTCTACAGCATTGCTACTACAAGCTCTTTACGCGATCCATTTTACGACCTAAACTGAACTGTTAAAGGGATGGAGCTATACAGGGTGTCTTTGACATCGCCGCACAAACGAATACCACCACTGGGGGGTCCAGAATCATGTTCTGGATCCGCGGTATTCGTTTGTGCGTCGATGTCAAAGGCACCGTGTATAGGATGTAACAGCTCCATCTCTCTATCTTACACGTACGACTGATATTTTAACACGACTTGGTTAGGCCCTAGATTTTTTTACTTGTCAATCATGAATATTTGAAGAAATAGCACTTATTCCAAATCGTTACTTTTAGATTTTGTGGACTGAAAATCATTGGTTTGATTATCCTATAAAATGCCAAATTGACATTAATTGGTGACATTGAAAATGCTTAAATAGTCAGTTATGAAAAAATGCAAACAGCGACTTGTGTCTGCATACTTTTACTGGACAGTGAGCTATCAGAACTTGAAGTTGTGAATTTGTGTGCATGCTAATGTTGGTTATTGCCGGTTAACTTATGTTGTGTCTACACTCGCAAATGTTTTAGCGGGACCTAGCTCTTATAAATAGTTGAGGAAACAGGCTTTCAATAACTTTATAGTACCCATTTATTTACTGTAATGCTTTCTGATATTCAAGCACGCCTCATTGGCGAAGTTTATGGTAATAATCTCATGTAATGGCTCGCATTCACAACAAACTTGCCTTTACCTATGACCTCCGAGTAACTGTACGAAGCAAAATGCGATATACAGGTCCTTTTGGAAAATTTTAGAGTCATTATAACGTCAGTTCCTGTCTCTTCCAACGAGCAATGTTTAAAAAACATCATATTTGCACTATTCTGAAGGAAAAGGATATTTAGAATTAGCACTTCAAATTGTAAACATCCGAGAAAGTAAATGAGTCGAAATCGAAGAGGACGTTAGTACACATAAATTAATGATGATTTCTCGGAAATTAGTTCTGGAAGTCCGATCTAAAAATATCTAACGTTGTAAACACTTTTTTTTGTTGGGATTGAAAACAACAATAACAGCATCATTTCTTCCACAATCTTGTATAATTTCATTATGTTAGACACCAGGATTCTCAAACCATACATATAAGAGGCGACGTTAGTACATATTATGTGTTCATAAAATTACATACATTATGTATGTTAATTTTTCTTCAATCTAAATAGACGACGAAGTGCCACTCCGTGCAATGCCAATAAATTTGTGGAATCAAACGCCGAGGGAAAGCGAACTAAAGAATAGATGGTGAGAGACAATAAAACTGTTGGTAGACCTTCAGCCACAAAGCAGCGCGAACTGGAGTCTAATGCAGACCATACAAGCATGGCACGCAAGACAAGGGGGAATTGTTTTTTAAAGCAGAGACTGCAACAAGGCTAACGATGAATTCAGAAAGTTAATTGATTCTGAAGTGCCCTGCAGAGCACAGTTCACATACTATATTTTACATTTCAGTTGCCTTTAATAAGAATAAAGATTGTCGTAAGCAGTTTAGTCTAAAGACGTCTCTTTAGACTTAAATGATGATGATCAATAAGAACATACTACTGAAGGCATAGCTAACTTGCAATAGTAATGGTACAAAGTATAAGTAAGTCCTTCTAATCTTAATATCTATGTGGTTACTAAGTAGAAAAGAACGTGTCTCCTTCTATATGGGCCTTCTGTAACTCCTCAAGTAATGACAAGTGAACGAACTCTGCGCAGGCGCTGATAACGTTTATTACACATGTATTACTCGAAACGATAACGAAATGTGTCTTTGTGTAGCTATTGTGCGACAGAATGTACTTCGACAGAATGTGTATACTGATGATTTATTTGTGTGTAGACATCGCTGCAGAGGATGTTATGAAAACTATAATATTACGAGGGCTAACAACAGCACTGTATACGGTACTAGGTTTCAAGTCATCTGAACTTGTTGGAAATTACAATATTCAAAAAACGTAAGTGCAAAAATTTAAGGCTTACCAGATATCGTAGTCCTCTATGAATACGGAATACTTTTAACTACGAATGAACTAAAAACTAATTAAGATCCAAGAAAACATTTTTCAGAAACATTTCATTTGAAATCTTTAATTTGTAGATAGCGAATACCATAAATCTATACAAGGTTAACCCAGAAACGTCGCACGCGCACGGTCATCAATATTTGCACGGAGCGCGCGAGTGTTGCAAATTTTACGAGAAGATGCGAAACGCACGCAAACCATGTCATGGCAAGATGAACATTTTGTTTACATTTTACATGCATTATCGATAATAACTTTAATAAATAATTACTATAAAGCTAAAATTCACAGAACAGCAAAATATAATAATAGAGTTGCTATAACCGCACAGAGACGTAAAAATAATATGTAACAAAGCCATGAAACACAATGTAATCAAAACAGAAGACCATTAAACAACTACTTAACTGAAGGCAATTACCATAAAACGGGCACCTAAGATAAATATCCACCTGCACAGACACAGCACAGGGTGTGCCTTTAAACCCATAAAGCATAAACTAGACTCAATAGCCTAGAGCTTTCGCCTAATTAAATTCTTTAGCGTCCATGTTCGCACACGGAGCGTGGAGCTCAAAAATATTGTAATAGGATTGCCCAACGGCACAAAATGATTGCTCTGTGTAGCCTGTCCAAGCGACCGCACACAATATAACGAACAGCTTAATACGAAAGGGTTTCGCAGTGCATAATTTCGGAATTATCGTATCAAATGTGGATTATTCTGGATGGAGACATAAAAGTACTGGTTTCAATTAAGAGATTTCTGGTATTCTATGGCTTGGGTGTGTTGAAAGTATCATGAGCGGAGAATAACGAAGAATAAGGTTTTATGGTAGGTGATCTCATTGCAAACTAACTTGGTTTGCTCAGGGTAAAGTCGAGTTCTGAAATTCGGATAAACATTTAACATTTCTGGACATTAATGAAGTTCTAAATATACTTGATGATTGACAGGTTTACAATTTTGTAACGTCGAAATTAGATGAATTCCAACAAAATTAAAGCAAGTTTGTAAACCCTCAGGCTTTAGAAGAGCCAACTTACTACTGGAAGCATTTAAAACTTTAAAGATCAACTCATCCACTTAAGTTTCGACTTTCATAATGAAATAGCGATAAAATCATAAAAAAGAACGTTCGCCATTTCTTAGGGATTCTTTTAAATGGCCGCTTGATAACGAGCTGTAGGCACTGCGTGACAAAGCGGTTTGACTTGTTAATTAGGCGCCATAATGAGTGGAAATTATGTTTTATTATATCTGCGGACTCCACATAAACAACGATGAATCATTTCTGATCGTTTTATCAAAGCCTAGATTCTATTAAAGATAAGTTAACGATAATGATGTAGAACAGTAGTTAGTACTGAAGTTACGTGTTTGCTCTAATTAGTTGACAACTGGGAATTAATCACGAAATCGACATTGAGTCACTAATTCTAAAAATGTCTGAAGACACTTTCGCGTTTCTAGGTAAATAGCTAAACTGCGGCGCGCATAAAGATAACTGCAACAAATAAAGACTACGAATAGAATTTTATGGTTGGACTTATATAGGACAGGCAAACAGAATAGCTAACAAATTTTATAGTGCTAGCACACGACCTAAAACAGACAATTTGCGGGAACGATTTGGCAAAGTCTACAAATTGGAGAGTTTGCGCCGCGTCCGTAAAAGTTGGATCAACAATAACAAATAACAACATTGTGTTTTGTCTTGCAAATGGATGGTGATATGAACACAACTTTATTTGCTACAGAAATTATGTCAACTTAATTCCCACCAACACGCTAATTCTCACGACATATCTTACAAGATTACGCTAAATTCGTCGCCTGTTTCCGACTCCTCCCGCCAAGTGCCTAAGGATCGTTGGCGAAACGAACGTTCGCGGGGAAATCTAATCAGACTGAGTTTCCTTCCCCGTTCATTTGACGAATTGCTTGCTGAAAGTACGGAGGGAAATCGAGCTAGTGTTGAATGTAATTTATAAAACGTCAAAGATACGTCTGTTCCGCACATCTTGATCGCTCTCTTCCGAAGTGCGTCATTGGAAATGGTAATAAATAGTTGTGACGGATACGTTTCTAAGGATACACGTCGTGTCTTGCCTACTTTTGGCCTTTTCCTTTTCTTAGGTCTTTCTTTCTTTTTCATATGAAATCTGGCTGTAATTCTAAATATAGCACAATATTTTCTTTAATAATAACAAGTCACAGGACCTATGTTGTCAGTGTTGCTATTATGTCGTGTTACGTGGTCCATTTTCTTTGTCATCCTCTGATCAAGGCTTTGTTAAAATGTGCTATTAATTGCCTGGAACATTTCTCGCTGGGGTCTACAGTCGTGATACGGCTCGCTAAAACATAAACATTGAAAGCGACACTGATTGAGTCTCGTGCCGAGTTTGCGTTCGTGTGGAGACAGTAATTAACTTGCCGCGATGTCGCGTTGCTGTGCTCCGAATTAGATTACACCGTGCTACGCCGCTGCATTTTTATTTAGAATCTAGCTGCAATGTTTTACGAAAAATGTTTTTAGAGCAGATGGAACGCGCTGGTAAAAGCTTTCGCCTCACATCATTTTAATTTTAATATATAAGCATTTACGGTGCATGCCGCAAGAAGAAGAGGCTCTGAATACAAATTATTTGAAATATATTTTATAGAAAAAAATGCTAGACTTGTGGGAGAACGAAGTGGGATACAATCAGATCAAAATTTATGCTTTATGTGCACTGCAGTATTGGTGGTGGTAGTAGAAGTCCCTCGATTGAGTAATATTTGACAAAGAGACAGTACATTGATCATTATCAAATACTAGACATTAGGTACATTGGCCAATCACTCCACTGGCCTCAACATTTGAAAAACATACATCGATGACTTCATGCGATATTGCCACTCAATACACACAAGCTAGTAGACTTTCGATTTCAATTTGCAAAACATTGTCGAATCAATACGGAAACGCATTGACAATTGTGAACAACCAATATTGGTTTTATCCGTCTATTTGTTCGTCTCTATTAATGTCTATTGAAACTATATGTATAAGGTAAATGTCACCTTTAAGTACCTACTTACTATGTCTAACCTGTTAGTATTTCTTGTATTTGTAACATCAATTATGCAAACGTTATTTTGCAAGTTTTTCACGTTCTCGAAGGAACTCGATTGTCAGAATTGAATAAAAATATTGACATAAATGACAACACGTTTTCGCACTTATCTCAATATACTTACATAAATATGGATATTTAATTAGTGTGAGACAATACAGACACTCGCAAATGTGTTAACATCTCACAAATCGTTTCACAACAAGACACTGCAAACACTCTGTTTATTATAGAATTGCAGATGATTTGGCAAGCGCAGCAACATAAAGAAGATTGCGCTATTAATTGCGGCCGCAATCATGCGTATCCAAACGGCATCATTAACGTCCGCACGATAACATCCACTGATATATATACATCTAACAAATGGCCCAAATATTTGACGGAGAAAACGGTCGTATCGATCTTGGTCTTATTCGACACGCGACATATCGAGCCAAATTCCTTACACGTTTAAAATAAAATTGCCGAAGGTCACGACATTGACCTCTAAATGACGCCGGCGATTGATCAACCCCAGAAAGAGGCACGATTCAATGTCAAGAGCGGATCTATTCCTATCGGTGCGTGTATACGCGGCCTGCGTCACGCGCCGTCACTCGCCACGGGCAACCCTATAGCCCGCTGCATGATACGCCCACCGTTAGATACGATGATTACAATTAACCAATTTATTAGTGCACGATAACGCGTTCAGTGACGTCGCAGCCGCACACGCGTCATACGCCATGATTAATGGTGCCCGAGGTGAGGTGAATCTTATTATAAACTCGTGACGTATAGGTGCTAAATCTCGTCTCAAATCGCAATTTTCCTTTGACAAGTTTTCCGTTACGCACTCTTTGCCGTACGCTTGTCGAGAGAGCACTTGAGAACGTCATTCAATATTCTTTTATGCTGAAAACGTTTACGCGGGAACCTTGTTACATATTTTATCGTTACCCTTACCCTTACGTGGATTCCACGTTAGACCTTACTTTATTTCCTCTTTGCTCTCAGCGGTAACTTCAATGCTCCTATTTTAATCACAAGTTTGAGCTGATACAAACTGATCGTTCTCATTTACAGCTGTTATTGGGTACGTTTGTTATGTCACTCGGGGGTGACAAGAGGTTTGATTTCAGCGATTTGTGATGTGAAGGTAAAGTCAGGTGGACCTGTCGCGGGGATGTGTCCGGTGTCGTCGACCCGCCGGCCCTGGCGCACTATTCGCGACAATGCGCTGGCAGCGTTCCAAGCGCCGGATGGCGTCGATACATCGGCTGCACATGCAACACCAACAAACGTTTTCACCACCAAAACTGTGCATTCGACATCTTCCGTACAATCTTCAACTTTAACGTGAAGCATGAACAAGTTTATAGTTTTTAGAACGGCAGTATAAAGTTTGCACATCGGTAAATTAGCGAAAACGCCTGCAGCGTTTTGTCCTTTGATGTTATGAACGTCGAGGAAGTCATTTGGGCTTGTGGTGTAATATTACGGAGCTGCAATTTCATATTTAAACGTGCGAATGGAAATAGTTTTAGAGGCGGCACATCGGCATATATCACGTCCCCTGCGGTTATATTACACCACTTGTGAATGAAATAGGAAGCAGATCAAAGCCAAGAGTGACTTTATGACGATATCATGTAGGTACGTTATCAATAGGTCTGTGGATAGAGTTAGCATGAAATACGAAACTGGCGAGTGATGCTAGAATCTTGCGAAACTACTAAGAGGTTACGTGCTCGAGGTGACGTGTACTAACGATGAACACGCGATGACGAATCTTATTTCACTAAATTTTTAAAACCACATGTTTACTGAAGATGACTCTTTATAAATGAAACTCGTTACAGGGGATGAAACTGAGGAATAGGTATACATTTGAAGTTTGAAAATCCTTGAAGTCTTCGTATTTATTGGAATAGTTCGTAAAAAAGATTTGAGGTAGAACTAATTTTTTATTGATGGGATGAAGCATTGTTTATTTTCAGATGACAAACCGTAATATTTGAAAATTGTGCGCAGTACCGTCGCTATTGACATGTCAACAAATATCATATGTCCAATAAACAAGTTTGCACGTGCTAAACTTCGTTATTACATATGAGATTCAGTCCTTATCAAGAGTATTGATTTCACAGCGGTGGATTTTCCCTGAATTTTTATTATGGAAAATGCATAGCGTCATCGGATTTTTCAATTAATAACTGAATGTGACGAGTCTGCGATGACAGATACAGGGGTGAATGATCCATCAGATTCTAATTTTTGCCAAAGGATCTACTTTTGTATTTCAAGAAGCTCTACGGCAAATTTTACTGATTTGAAGAGAGTTTGACATTTTAGGCAGATATATACATTGTACATTAACTTTAGGTGTTGGTATACATTTTGTTTGAGTAATCGTCCTAATACCTCAAATCTTTTGAAAAGAGCGAGAATGCGTGTACTTTGTACTTACATTATCTATCAAATACACAACACTTCTGGCAATCCTAATTCTTCTTTCATCATAGACAGAAACTTTTCCATCAGACATCTCCTCTCCATTTAAACGTGCAGTCGACAGCTCTATAATGTCGTACATTCTACATCGAACTAGGGTATAAAACTCCGTAGCTATTGTCTCTATATATTTTCCAGGTCGTTTCATTTCGCTTGGGTCAAGGTGTCGCTGTCACCCCGACAGATGGTCCGTGATATCATATGATATGATAACTAATGTAAAACTCATTTCTAGAAGTAGTAGGTACGGTTTACTATGATTTCATTACACTTAAAGGCGTAAGTTTGTATGTTTGCGTGTGTGTATGTATGTTACTTCTTGACGTTCAAACGGCTGAACCGATTTGGATGATATGTGGTACCAGAATTACTTATATTTATCTTGGATGAAGTACTAATTTCACGTAGGCGGATGCTAGCTACAGAAAATTGCTTGGTCATACCAACCTAGCATTTGAATTTACAAAGCAATTCAAATCTATAAGGCGTCCAGTACACGGTAATGCAGGCGTCAATCAATTCCATGAATCATGAATGATGTTTGAATGACGGAATTTTATCGCCATTAGTTTTTCGTCATGCAAACGTCGATCATCGCATTAGACGGTAGGTTTTTCATCAATCAAAAAATTTACTGTGCAAAACTGACAGCAAAACCTATCGTGTAATGGACGCCTTGGTTTAAATATTTTCGTTGCTTATTACTGCAACAGTAAACTTTTTCATTGCTGTTTGCTGCTTTAGTAAATATTTTTGTTGCTCATTACCAAAACAGTAAATATTTACGTCACCTCTTAAAATAAATTGTGGCGTCTCACTTAAAACGAGAGACATCTAAAAACTCAATTTCCCTACCAAATATAAGCAAATGTTAAGCACTGCCCGAACTGTCTCAGTATTATATCACAAATCCGAATGTCATTTGTAGGAAAACTTAAGTTATATAAATTTATTCGTGTTCAAATTAATTTGAAGGCCTATTTCATCTATTAAGCTGCTGAGTCTTGTTAGAACTTTGTTCAACAACGGCAATAAGTTGAACAAACAAGTTGCCGCAGCTATATTTTCCTCCTTTGATGATAAAGTCTATAGTGTACAGAAGCATCTGTTAGCAATGTCGATAGCTGTATGCAGGTATGCCAGGCAGCTACTGTGTACGGTCGATCGCTCCGGGAGAAGTATAGCGTTTGTCAATACTTCGTCTTTTTGCTTCACTTGCAACAAGACCGCTCTATTCAAGGATAGGTATTGCATTAATAAGAGCAGATGGAGAAAGCTGTGTTGTTTCAGAGTTTTGTTTAGGGATGCCTAGGATGGTTTTAGAAGGTGTTGACGAAGTTAGTTACAGAAATAGGACTAAATAAGACTTTCTGAAGGACTATGCGATCTTGCCAAGATTTTTTGAAAAACAAAACATCGAAACCGCATCAAATCGATGGTACAAACAATGTCGTAAAGTAACAAGATATCCACAGTATTGACTCACTTATGATTCAATTTGCGATGTACACAATCATCCCTGTCCCGGTGACGCGTTTCCCGGAATAGAAAATCCCTAGTCATCCCGGGAAAGAAAGTAAAACGAGTTAACTATGAGTATGAGTCGTGATTCATATCGAGATGTGAGTAACATCGTTCAAGAGACTTGGCCGGAGGAATTTTAGATAAATTTCAGAATGACACGTGCGATGCGCGAGCTCAATTAGACAAGTAATGTTATGAATGTATGACTAGTGCATAATTGCATCTTTAGTCATCGTGTTTGTCACTGGTTTACTGAAAGTGGGCAGATTTATTTTCTTTATGCAAAACGAGAGTTATTCCTAGATTTGAACTGATCTATATATATATACATTGTACATAAATAGATAGAAATAAATAAAATTGAAGTGTCTGTTTGTACCGTCAAAATGTAAAAATAACATTTATTTTTATTTTTTAGGGTTCCGTAGCTCAAAAGGAAAAAACGGAAACCTTATAGGATCACTTGTTGTCCGTCCGTCTGTCTGTCTGTCGGTCAAGACCCTATATCTCGAGAACGCGTCACTCAGGTCTGTGGTCCCTAGAAGCTGTGAAAAAAGTAAACTTCTAAGTTAACGAAAAAAAAAGATACGGCCGTTTATGTCGCAAAAATCGCAAATTTGACACTCTTAAGGAAATCGAAATTTATAGGGTACTTCCCGTTGACCAAGAACCTTCAAATTTGTCATGAAGCAAGGTCTTATGGCATAAGTATAGGAATAAATCTGAAAACTGAATATTTGTAGCTACGACACAAAAATTCTATTCGGAAAAATCTTGGAAACTCGATTCGGGAACACTCAATGTGCGAGTCCGACTCGCACTTGCCCATTTTTTTTTCTATCAATCTGTCTTTTTGTTCCGGCTAATTTCCGAAACGGCTGCACTGATTTTAAAAGGACTTTCGCTGGTAGATAGCTAATGTTATAAGGTGTAACTAAGACTTCTGAACATACTTTTATTTAAGAAAAAGAATTAGGGTTCCGTGCAAAAAATAGTACCAACTTGAAATTATGACTAAATGGTAATGTTCTTTTTACCATTTTGAAAGGAACGAAGTCGCGGGCACCTGCTAGTTTTAGAATAATATTAATTAGACCATAGATACATACATCGCATTCCTTGAGTACTTGTTATAACGGAAGCCAAAACATATCCGAAGTATTAATTAACAAGACATTCTAAAAACAAACAGCGTAAATTAATTGTCTGTCTGGCTGACACAAAGAACTACTTCTGGAGCGCCTAGTGCGAGGTTGTTTTACGTTAACGCGATTGACACGTTTAAGACATTCGGCGCTCCGATTGGCCCGCTCCAAGTTCTTAACCAATCAGAGAGCTAAACGCGGTAAACGTTTCAATCGCGTTAACGTAAAAGCAACTCGCACTCAGCACACTTTTAAACCAGTCGAACTAGACAGTTACTGAGCCAGCGGTAAGAATAATATTGAAAAATTACCATGCTATACTACTGACCCATTTCCGAAATGACAATAATGATTTACGTGTGAACCGTAGTACCTTTTTTCATGAATTCTCAGTCAAACATAAAAACTCCGCATTGTTTGCCAAAAGTCTAAATACAATAGATAAAAGTAAATTAGCCACAACAACTTGATATGTAAAAAATAAATGACATACTTTGTTAAAATGACTAATGTACGAGTATTGAGTAAGAAAAGTCGTATTCTTCTTGAGCATCATAAATTCGCGTCAAACTGTCGGATACTGTTTATTTTTAAATACACGCATCTACTTCATAAACATATTGTTTTCTTTTCTTTTTCCTAGTCTAATATCAAATATCTAACGCAAACTAGTGATCTTCTTGTTGATCTTGACAAATCTTTTTCATAGTAAAACTGTTTTGTAAAAGGATCCTCCATGATCACTGATCTCATCGGGCACATTAGGAAGACACACAAAGGGCTAATGAAGGAAAACATAAGTTATTCAATGATTTCCCAATTTAAAACGAGTGCCTAGTGTGAGTTAGTCTTACTTACCTTAACGCGATTGACACGTTTATGATGTTCGGCGCTCCGATTGGCCCGCTCCGAGCTCTTAACCAATCAGAGAGCCAAACGCGGTAAACGTTTCGATCGCGTTAACGTAATAATAACTCTTACTCAGCGTACTGATTTCTTTTCAAGCGTGATGTCATCAATCTCTGCTGAACAGGATACAACCACTTGATATCATCCTTGGCAGTTCTTACGCCCACAGAAAGATGAGCCAAGAATAGAATGAGGAGGCCCATTCTATTCTTGTCGTCTAAATTGTATAATTTCGCAACAAATTGCATATGGGCACCGCGACATGTACCTACCTATGTTGTTTGTATTCCCGACTTGTTTGCATATGACCAGTATTTATAGCACGATTGTTTTTGTTGTGGATCTCCTCGCATAAATAAGTTACGTAATTAAGACGAGGTGCGTGTGCGTTTCTATTTGTATTTAATATGTTATATCTACTGACATGTCATGTGTGTTAAAACACTTATAGTCTGTCAAATATTAGGAAATAAATATAAATTTAGTTTCTTTTTAATTTATTATGTTGATTCGGTACTTTCTACAATGTTGCATTAGGTAACATTTATGACATACTTAGTTTTATATATTTTTACGCAGATACCAATTATTTTGTTGACATGAATAGAAATATAGAAAAATTCAAAATCAATAATAATTTTCGAAAAAAAAAAAAAAAAACAAAAAAAATATAAATATCTATCGATGCAATAAGTTTGATTTCGAGCTGAGCATTTTCATATTACCCTTCTTATATATTTTTTTAATATAAGAGTTTAAATTAAGTGTTTTTTTTTTCAGCGAATGGGCATTCCCTCCTAGAAGATAAGTACAAGTGTAACTGTACTGTAGTTGTATTGAAATAAAGGTAGACTTGACTACTTATTGATATATTTATACATTAGTAGACATTTTGCGAATTGGACATTCTGCGCCTGAACGAATTCGAAGACATGTGGCATTCACCAACCCGCACTGGGCCCGCGTGGTGGATTACGGCCCATTCCCTCTCCTAGAGACTCCTCTATCATAGCTCAGCCTCCAGGACTCAGGCCTCCGCCTGAGTCCCAGCTGTGGCAACATTAAAAAGGCTGATTATGCTATGCTAGTGATCTAACATGCTCAGCTTTTATATTTGTGAATTATAAATATAATATAGAGAGGTGAGGATGATACCTAGAGGTCTTTAACTTTTGACCTACTGGCTTTTTGACTTATACTCAGCTATTTCCCGACATAACTGTAAAATTATCCGAATGACCAGCACCGCAATTTGGATAGGTTTTCCCGCGAAATCGAGCATTACTGGAAAATACGTGCCAACATTCCCGAAATCCCGACCCTTGAGCTAATCGTGCGTACAACCGCGAATAAAACTGACGACGCGACGTCTGAATCATTTCACTCTGAAGAGAGATCCCCAGCATTTCAATGTAAAAATTTAGGTAAACATTGAAGGTAAAAAAAAACCAGTCAACGATAGTCTGAATCACACACGAAGGGTTCCGTACCATAGTGTTATTTTTTTTAAATTGTTATTTTTGCTAGAGCTATCCTATGGTAGCCCCTTCCAATGTATATGTTTATATATACACTGTGAAAAATTACACTGCAATAACAATTTGTAAAGTTTTATGTGATACAGTCCGCTGACAAACGGACGGACAGCGAAGGCTTAGTTATAGGGTTCCGTTGGTTACGCTTCGGGTACGGAAACCTAAAAAGCGGAAACTAGACCTTAGGGATAATCATGCAATTTGTACTTCTGTGCACTTAATGTGCGGCGCGTGCTGAATAGATTCTATCAATGAGTGCGACTTTGTATCCTAACGACATTCGGCTTTAAAGCTTTTTTAACGCTAGGTTTTTCGGATTATTACGTAGGTGTATATTATTTAGTCATATGCTGATATTCCTGATATTCCGTAGCGAGAGGTGACGTGGGAAAACATCAAATGACTTCTCTCGCTCAAGAGTGGAACGAGAGGGCGTGTCAGACTTTTATTGACTAAAATCCACTAGTGTAAGGACACATACCAGTGAAGACAGTTGCCCGTTGCATTCTAAAGCCACGGACACAGTAAGTATTTCAAACGTTCCTGCAGCCCTCCCTACAGGTCCCCTTCAGTTTTACTGACCTCGGCGCCTCAAAGACCCATTGCTCGTCACCCGCAAGCCCGAGCCTACCTTGGCCGGAAATCGTCCTGCGACTCCTGACGTGTCAACTTCGGTGGTGGTTGGGGCGTGGGGATGTATGTTCCCTCGCGGCAATCTCCTTCGCTCGCATTACAGCTTCGCAGTAGGAGGCGACCACTTCCCTTCGCTCCAAACCATTGCTTGAACCAGAGCCGGACGCGCGCGAGAGATCGCCGCCGCCGATAGCAAGAATTACCTAAGCTCTACCTTACCGCTTTTATTAGGCTGGGAAACCCTAACTAAAATCTAATACCGTTCCAGGGTCGCGGTGTCCCTTTCGCTTTCCCTAATGATTTCCTGCTTTTTCGATGTGTTCTTTGTTTCTAACCTATTATATTTCCGTGGACTGATAAAGACAGATACTACTTACAATTTTATTAGTGGGATGTATTTATTACAGGCCAAAAGAAAAACAAAGACTGTTTGCGCTATCAAAGCCACAGGGAATAGCTTTTCTCCGAAGGCTAGTACTGTAATATATTCTTGTGTCAAATAAAACGAATACCTCTCACATGTTACATCTTTAGTTTAATGCCTCATAAACATTCATTTTCTTCGTTCCATGCTTGTTTTGATAATGGTGGGATTTCAAGGAACGACGCAGTTTATATACCTAATCACGTGCTGGACCGAATTTAACTGACTTTGTAAATAAACATGTTTTAGATAGCGTCATGTTTGTAATGTATTCTACTTGTTCTTGTGGCGTGATAGATAAGAGAAGAAGGTCAGGATGACGCAAACACTTGGATTTTTAATGCAGCTGGTCTTGCTAGCGCTCCTGGTAACCTTGTATGGAAAATAGTAGTTAGTCCGAGCGATTTAGAAAACGTCAACGATACCTTAGTAATTGAAGCGTCTCCTCTCATTCGTCTGTATGAACAGTCGATTAATGACATTGATCAATTTCGCCCGATCCATTTTAACATCGATCGATCGATCGCCTAGTTTAGTAACACCCTGCAATGTGATAAGTATTATCGGTTCCTCTTGCTAATTTAAGTGGCCAAGTTTTTGTAGATCAGTTCTTTATAAACCTTCTTTAACAGTTTCTGGTACAGTGGCAAATATTGTATGTATGTAATAGTTTGTTAGCAGATTGCGGGAGGGAGTGTACATTGAACTTGAAAAGCCAAGGGCGGTCATAGACGCTAAAGTGTACAGGAAAATCTAGATTGTTTGAACGTACTGTTATTAATTTAGATTTATTATTTTTTATAGTTTTTCAACTAACGTAGGTAATAACTTTTTGTGCTAACATGGCAAATCAACCCGTACAAACAGAAAGAAAAATCGGAAAATATGGCGACAGTAATAAAAGGGAAACGTGCAACCGATCTATATGAAAATGTGGTATAAATATACGACTGTTTTTTACGACGCGCTTCCAAATTGATACGTATCCGTGTACGCCGTGGGTGTCGTGACGTCATTGGGAATCCGAGGAACCACGGAAAAGGTAATGGGTAGGTAAAAAGAGATATAAAAAAGTCAATTGCTGTAAAATAGAACAATTTTGAGCTGCATTCTTTATTATTGCTCAATCATCACTTACGGGCATCGGACATTGCGTGGAGTAGCTCTTCTGTTTCAATGGTTGTGATCGTCAATCCCGGAACGCTATCTGAATATGCATGATTCCGTTGAATAAAATTCAGTTCGCAATCAACGCTGAAGTGCGCAGGTCGTTTGCTATCGGTTACACAACACTCATTTATATTCGCAGCAAATGACTTAATTTGATTTCACTCAATGTTTGGGTTAACACATTTAGAACGTTAATTGAGATGGCAAGTACCTATTAAGAGATTTGTTCTTTAAATAGGTGGTTCTCACGACTTCGTCCGCATCGAGACTTGTAAAACAGCATAATTTCAAGAGGAGAAGGTCACAATTGCCAGAAGTTTTTTTTTTGCTCAGAGCCCTATTTATTTTCCTAAAACTAAAGTAGCCTAAGTTACTCCTTACAACATCAGCTAGATATCAGATATCAGTGATACCTTGTCAAAATCGGTCTTGCCGTTTCGGAGATTACCCGGAGCAAACAGACCAACAGGTAGACACGACAAAAATGATATAAAATGCATTTTTATGGTGTTGTTGGGTATGGGTATCGAATATATTATCATATGCATTTAGTAAAAAAAATATACTTTTATATTACAAACAACAATTTTTATGTATACTCGTAGATGGGCTGGCAAATATATAATTGTCAGTTACGACTTTCTTCTCAGTGATAGAGAGTACGAATGAAAGATAAATTACTGTACGAGACGACTAAAAGGACATCAAATCCTGGGATCGTACCATTATACAATACAGAGAAATGTCAGATACAAGTCGGTATAGTTCTCAGTACAATTATATCAGACAGACGGATCACATGACATTACCAACGAAACAAAGACGACATCTGTATTCCGATTATTCGATAGTTACCATCGAATCAACGCTATCCGTATCGATAAACGGTTACTTGAGGGTTTTGAGACAGCGGTATACGGTAATAAAACGGAGAGTTGATACATGATAGCGGTATGCATCTACGTTGTTGATGATTATAACATTTGATAATGAAGTTGAATAGCTTATTAGAAATAGCGTCATGGAAGTTACAGTTATCTTAAAAATATAAAAGGAGAAACTGACTGACTGACATATCACCGCACAGCCAAAACTACTGGGACTTTTGTGTGAAATTTTGCACGAGGTTTCCTTTTATGACGTAGTCGAGTCACTAAGAGAGGATTTTTCAAAATTCATTCCTAAGGGGATTCTCTATACAAACTTTGGATCCCCGCCAAAGTTTACTACTTTGAGGCGGGCAAAGCCGCAGGCCCAAGGTAGTCTATCATATAACACGACTTAATTAAATAAAAGAGGAAAGAATTATGACATGATTGTTTTATTCGTTTTGTGATTTATTGTTTTAGTGGAAATGTATACTCACCTATGCAAGTATATTTTTTAAAATTCGTAAATTCTATGTTATTGTTTGTTTTTTCTTCAAAATGTATGGGTATGTTATGGTTTTAGGTTATTATTGTTTTATTAAACGTACATTTTTAGTTTCTAAGTTTCCACTGTACAATGCCTTGGATTTTTTCCGTTATGTTGTACAAGTACTTGTAAATTAATAAATGATGACGTCGTTCGCAACAACCCCAAATACGCTGGTTTTCGAAAAGAAAAATAAATAAAATACGGTTGGCTACGTTTGTACAGATTTCTCGATAGAAATGATCGTCAAACGTACCGCTGTAACTTTGACCTTTTAAAAGAAATGTCGTATTAATAGCTAACATACGTCGTCTCGTCGGTAAAATTAATAACAACAATATAATGAATCGAACTACAATGCAAAACTTGTTTTGTTTTATATAGAATATTTTTAATATCAATTTTCTAAGTAAATCTATAAAATTTATTTTTCAATTTAAATTACAAGTATTGCGCTGTCAGTTACAAACAGTAACCGCGCTTTAAGTCTTGTCATGGCCTTAAGTAATTGGAAGCAGTCTCCGATCCAAAAACAAAGAAAATGAAATATTATCTCTAAAACAATGACTGTAACAGCTATTAATGAAGGCAGTAGGTAAAAACAGAAGTCTGAAGAATTTCTCTAGTACAAACGTCTGCCTAAATAATTACTAGACAATTAATTACCTAAACATAATGTAATCGTTAATTCCAGTCTAGTTAAACGGTAGCTTTGTTGTGTTACGAATCCATCCAATTAAGTAATTAAAGTACTTATAATTTTTATTGAAGATACTCAATTATTTGTTTAGACTGTTTATACAATGACCGGTGGGGAAATACTGCGGTGTGGCTTCATTAATGGCGAGAAAGAAAAATATAAAGAAAAGTCTTAAGTCAAGAACTAAAGATTAAATAAGGTTACTTCTCTTCTAGGCAAGCGTGCTCCAACGTCTCCCACATCGTCGTTTAGCATCAGGTGAGGTAGTGGTCAAACGCGAAAATATTAATAAAAAAAAACAACTAGCCAAGTGCGAATCGGACTCGCGCTACGGTTCCTTACTACAAGATTAAAATCGAGAAAAAATAAAAGGCCGAGAAAATAATGTTTCTTGTAGAGGTACCCCCTTTAATTTTTAATTTTAATATTTGTTGTTGTAGCAGCAATAGAAATACAAATTCTGTAAAAATTACAACTCTCTACCTTTTACGGTTTATGAACAGACAGACATGCGAACGGACGAACAGCGGAGGCTTAGTAATAGGATCCCGTTGGCGCCCTTCGGGTAGCGGTACTCTAAAAATGAACTGGCCTTGGATGATTGTAGGTCGGAAATCATCCTATGACCATCCAACATCATTCCTGACTTCTTCCGATCTAGAGAAAGTTTCTATTTTGGACAATTGTAATGCCGGCAAGTAGAGATTTTTACATAGACTACACAGACTCCAAATAAATCATAGATAAGAGCAGGAGGATGACGTTACGGGAAGAAAATGTAGGGAAATCTATTTTCAAAGACATCTAAAGCCAAATAACAATCCGGTTGTTGTGACATAATTGGCAATTAGTGCTAAGCCTATTGGGAATTTGTGTGTTCGCTTTGGGAACAGGATACGCACACGGCACAATGCCTACACATTTCATTGATCAATATTCAATACCTTCTTTGGTATCTTTGTCATAGTTGATTTCATGATTTTTTGAAAATGAAAAGCAGATCCGATGAGGTGTAGATGGATAGAAGACCATTTGAAGATCACGAGAAGAAAATAGACTTTTCACGACCCCCAACAGGGTGCTCTTGAAAAGATTCTTATTTTTTTCTTTATATACACATACGAAAACAATAAAAGACCATTTATCCTTTTTTTTCGGTGGGAAAATCATATTATGACATCCCCCGCTCTTGGGCGGAGCGGGAGATAGTGCCAAACTTTTACTGACTAAAAACCCCACTCCTGTTCCTTCTTTGCCTTCGTCCCCGGGCCCCGGGTTTCACTTTCACAATACCCGTGGCCCCAGTACGCTTCGGCTCTATTGGGCACCGACGGTTTGCTGACATCTCCCTGAGGCGCGCGGTCCGGACGGTTACCAGACGGTCGGACAGTAAGCTATCCATTGCTCGCTATCCGCAAGCCCGCGCCTACGGTGGAAATCGGGATCGGAATCCCAGTGGCTGGGGCGTGAGGACCGTTGCCTCGCGCGGTCGGCCTCCTCCTTTGCTAGCATTATTGCTTCGCAGAAGGAGGCGACCGCCTGCCACTCCTTCTCGCTTCGGACCATGGTCTATGCTAAGGCCCGGCGCGAGAGATTGCCGCCGCCGATCGTCCCTATGAGGACACGGCGGTGCTCTGCCCAAGCGGGGCACACCTCTACCATGTGCTACACCATGTCAGGTCCACACAGTGGCGACACTCGGGCGTCGCTTCCGCACGAATCTGGTGCAGGAACTTTAAGAACTTACCGTGTTCTGTGAGAACCTGCGTCATGCGGAAGGTGAAGACGCCGTGAGGTCTTTCCAACCACACCTCAAAGACGGAACATACTGCCATAATTGTGTCGTGCCCAGCACTGGGTCGCGACAGTCATCATTTTACCATGAGATCCCGCCGGAGCTCGGTCCGCCATGCTGCGACTTGTCGCGGCAGCGGAGTTACGCCCCGGCGGCGTTGCATTTCCGGTGCGTTTCCGCCTCCAGATCTCATGGTGGCAGGCCAGCAAGGAAAGACCATTTATATTTAATATTATAAAGCTGAAGAGTTTGTTTAAACAAATAATCTCAGGAACTGCGAGTCCGAATTGAAAAAATATTTTAGGGCGGATTTCTGAATTGAGTATTTTGAGTTGAAAGAACGTTTCAAACCCTATTTTAATGCCAAATTTGACAGATTGTCAGGGTCAAGTAGTTTGAGAAATACTCAAATTAAAATAAAAAAATCGGGGTTTAGTGTTGGATAACCCATTTATCGAGGAAGGCTATACGCTATGTAAAAAATCACGCTACGACCAAAAGGAGCACGGAAGACACAGGTGAAAACGTGGGGACAGCTAGTATATTATAAACGTAAGTACAAAGGTAGATACTGCTTATTTCTAAAGAAATATCATATGAAAATTATAAGTACGTATTAAATAGCTGCTTGAACCCGCGACGTTACAATAGATGATAAATTGTGTCGCTAATCATAACTTGTTAAAGTCAAGAATTGACATATTAAGACTATTTAAACACTGACTCCACTAAAAAGTAAAGCACCGAAGCCCGCTCGCCTAGCGACCGCACAAGATAACACAAATAGATAAGCACAATTATCAATTCAATATGCTAATTGATAAGTTAATTAGACGCGAGTATGGAAGCATGAAGCGTACAAGCACGCGACTAGTGTATAGGAGACGTAACGAAGGTACGTATTTGTACATATCGATTACTTGGTTCTGCGGGAAACTGTAGCTTTTGTTACTACTATGAGAATGTTGGATGGGCTGACTGTCCACTGGAGCGGAGCTGTGCTGATATTAACCAATACAATTGCATAAAATTACGGCTTTATGAGGACAGGGATTTGCGAATAAGTTTAACCTTTTGAGTAGCGTAATTAGAGACACAATAGAAAGACAATGACCGAGCGAACTCCAGCGTTTGCTCGAGAATTAATGAATTAAGGTTGTTTTAATCTCGTGTGGATATCATCACACATGCGGAATTGCTCCGCATGCGGGGCTGTCGGGCAGCAGCTATCATGCGTCGCATCCCGCTTGCGGATTCCAATAAATACTTGCATGAAAAGGACATTTTCGGGGGCTACGCGTGCGAAACAATCCCGCATGGGTGATGAAATCCACACGATATTAAAAACACCATAAAATGCGGTGCGGAGATGCGGAAGAAAAACTGAAAGAAAAAAACCGGCCGCGGAGTTCATATATTTCTTAATCAAAATCTGCTTTTTTTTTTCTAGAATTAATTATATATAGTACTAGCGAACCACCCTAACTTCGGACGGGTGTTAGAAATCTTTGAAAATACTCTGTTTTTCTCTACTGTAATAATGTATGCTCACTCTGCCTATTGGTGTAGGTATACGTTTCAAATCCGAATAGTAGTTGAAGTTTATCGCGTTCATACAAACAGACGGCGCGATTGGGAACTTTGTTTTATTAGTATGTATGTGTTATTTAGTTTCTTCTGTGTCTAACACTTCTTCTAAGCAATACAAAGTAGTAACAAACTAACATTTGTTTGTGTGCAAAATTTCGTGCGAACCGATCTCTCACCGTTACCCACTCAAATGACTCGTCACGTGAACAGTGGCTCAGCACGGTCCGCATTACCTTGCTCCGTATCAATAAATGCTCAACTCCGCTCCGGATTATTCCCTCGCTCTGCTCCGCTGCTTTGCTCCACATCAATGGACAGGAAGCTTAAAAGCTGACTTGGCAGTTGGTGTATAGAAGTCTCGTACATACGGAGGCATGTGTTTCCTCAACAATATTTCTGGTTGTTAGGTATTGGTATTGTTGCTACTTGTTATTTTTCAGAGGTTCGTAGTTTAGTTTCGTTCGTAAAGCTTCATTGGTTGAGCCCAGACGTCGTCTACTTAACTTTCAGTTGGGTTACCCACATTGTAGATAGGCTGCTAAATTGTAAGGCTAATAATTTACAGTCGAAAGCAAGATGTAAAGTTTAGGACTGGTTTACGTTACGCATTTACGACACTTAGGTGTAAGCTCGGTGAACCCTTTAGGGGGCTGTGGAGATATTCACATTTGTGTATAAGCTGGAAATGTGCGTCTGAAGAAATTATTATAGCCGCGTTGCTGCGGTAACCAAGTGCACGAAAAAGAGAAAATATTATAAAAACATATAACACAAAGCAGAGCCAATTTTGCGAACCAGCATTGTTTATTTTGTATCTACTTATGCTACGAATAAATATTCAAAGCCAAAACAATACATAAACCTGCAAAGAAAAACATGAAATGCCAGCTAACATAACGTCACACATATCCTTTGTTTTCGTTTGGCGTAAGACTGAGCGACATTACATCCATATTTAAGATCTCCGTATCCTCCGCATCATACGAAGGTCGCGGGAAAAAACCTGAAAAAGTTACTGAAAGCTGTACTATTACTTATTCTGTGCAGAAAGTTATAAACTGCCACAGATTGTACGATACTTTGACGTAAGCAAGCAAAAACAAAATGTTGACTGAAATGGAAGAAAAACTAAAAAACTATTCGTTTGAGAAACTGAAGAAGTTAATTTTTAGAAAGGTTGGTAATAGTGATAGATGAACCAATAATTCTCAACACTGACTTGATGCTTAGAGTAGATTTACCAAACTATTTCTGGAGAAGAAAATTCAATAGGGCATCAAAAAGAAATAGGAGCTCTAAAGCTAATATCCTAGAGATATGTCATTTTCAACAATAGGCTTAGACTAATCTGTACAACAAACTCAGTCAAGGGCCTATAACTTAGGTCATCGCATTAGAGATCAAAAGAGTAATGTACGCAAAATAAAAGCATAATGGAACCTGCGCCACTCCTGTGCTAACAAACGGGCAGCGGCATTGTGCCGTGAGAACCATTCCGTCTTCTATACAACGCTTTATAGCGAATATATCGTACAATAGGTCGGTATTAGTAGTACAATAAGCAAATGGTCTGATTCCATAACTCATTCTCACGATAATTTAGGATTAGGGTACGTTATTCGAATATTAGTAGACATATTGGTAATTGTAACAACAAGGTACACAATACCGCAAAAAGAAAAGGAAACTGAAACATCCGGGAGTACAATGAAAAAGCTTCCTGATGTCTATTTTAAAACCATATTTGCAGATTTTATCGATAACCAATTGGTCATGCAACAATATCAAATACTCTACTACCGCAATGTATTTATTGATTATCCATGCCCAACCACAACAACACACTTAAATAAGCTTCCAATTTTATTTCTGATAGAAGTGTAGATAGAGCCAATAAACTCATAATCGAGGATACCGCCAAGCAAAATGCACCCCACGCAATTTCCTTTAAATCAGATAACGTGATAGGATCTCTCTGGGCCGATACATGGCGGCCGTTCCGTATCGCCAGAGTATCGGCCATTCGATCCGGCGACCGCGAGCCCGCAACAATAGACGCACTTGCGCGCCCGACTCGGGTTACCAATGCTGCTGCACAATGCACACCACGTGACCACCGCCGAGTTATTGCCCCACATTCTGAAACTTGTTTGTATGCCTTCTTTATTGATGAACCGTTTTCAGAAATACCTTCGATGAAAACAGCCAACACCTAAACTTGTGATGCTTATTCATTAAGATACACGCTTGTAAGTTATTCTTGAACACAAGATCTATTAATAGATTAATAACGAATCAATAATATATTTTTAAGAAATGATCCATGTCCTACGACAACATATTAATATTCCATATACTTATCTGTAACTCAATATATCTTCAAGACAGATCAGGCTCCACAGAACGCTAACTAAAATAAGATACTGTATAGGCCTTTCAACATTTATATGATACTGAAATCGGTACAGACCAGGCGCAAAGTTTATGAGATTAATCTCAATCCCGCTTCAAGACTCCTGAGTTAAGTAAGCAAAACAACTAAAGATGGAGGAAAAGTTACAATATCATCGATCATTTTTACACTCCAGTGCTTCAGTACTTATTGTGTCTATTATATCAATTATTCTGTCAAAAAAGCAGCCTTAAAAATTGGATTAAGATGAAAACTGTATGCCATATCATGGTTAGTTAGTTCACGGAAACAGCAGATCCTGCGAATCAGTTTTAGGAATTTCTGAGAATTCGAAATTAAAAGTATGAATTTCCTGAAAAGATTATAAGCAGTACGTTCTGGAAATAGTTATTTACTGACTAGAAATCTTCTTAAGGTTTCCTCGTTTCCTGAGCTTAATTTTTCCTGTTGGCATGCTGCCGTCTGCTGAACAGTCAAACGAAAGTTTTTAATGCACTTTGCATCTTCCGATTGTCGTGATTTCGGCTGGAAGCCAGATTTTCATCTTTTCCAGCCAAGCTTTTAAATTCGTTTACAATTTCAGTGTCAACAATTACTTAGGGAAGAATTTTAGTCACTTAGCATTAGCCACCCCAACCGTGTAAGATTTGCGGGGGGATTATACTTTTACAACACATTCGCCATATTGCACATCGTGACGTCATCAAAAGCCACAAGAAGTGGCTTATTAGCATTAATACAAGTTCTAGATATATACCATCGTGTAGCAGGGTTTGTTATACACGCTTTGTGCATCAAGCCATTTGCATTATATCGTATTGCATATATTAAGTAGGTACTTTCCATAGGTTCATGACTGGATGTAAGGCTGCACCAAATTGTGTTCATTACCCGATTTTCCGCATTTATCTTTATAAAATCTATTACAGTTCTTGTGTGTGACATTCCGGATTTTTAATTCCTTCTTCTTTGTCTTGTATTATAACAATTTTCATTCGCTATAGCATTTATGTCTTCTGCGTTAATAGCATCATGCTAATTAAGCACAATCAAGTCCCCACATTTTCCTGTAAGGTTTCAAGCGTACACAGCTCGACATTCCAGCGAGTGACCACAAGTCCACAACAGCCAGACAACATGGCGGCCATGCGTTTGTAGCATTCAATACCTTATACAGGGCGATTTATGTCCGAACGTGTTTATTCGGCTTGTTAAATGTAAATGCGCTGTAGCCGAGGATTTCTATCGTAAATCACGGTACTACTATTAGTACTTGTACGATGTGTTTCAGAATTGCGAACCACTTCGCAAATGGCAGCTAAGAGCTAAGTAGAGTATATGTTGGTTGAAATTGAAAACTGCACGGTGAGTCATCAGTGCAAGATTATGTTATTCCATTAATGAAATCAATACTCATCAATTTATTGCATGAATCGAATGTACACCTGATTAAACACTATGTTAAGCTGACGTTACGTGATCACCTGCTACGTGATGTTGACATCGAAAGAACTGTTGACAATATCAGAAAATAAATAAAACGGATTAAATGCAAAGCACATAACATATTGTTCATCACAAAACTTCATAAAAGCAATATCTGTAACTATAAATCGATGTAGTCAGTTCAGCAGACTGTTCGTCCATTTTCCGAGAACAGATCAAACAAATAAACCTGCAAACCGTTATTGTAATACATGTTCAATAAAATTAATCACACGAATGACGTTAATAGTACAATCATGTGCGAAAATGTAAACACCCAAATTGGTAATAATAATACTAAGTAACTATTTCAAATTTCAATAATATGTATGTATTGAGCTGTTTTTAACAGTGCTTCCTCTGATAATCGTATTTCAGAATACAAATTATGAAGATCCAATTAGTGGCTTTGATTTGCGCCGTTTCGTCGAATGGTGGCACGTTTATTGGATGCAAAGTTTCGCATCAATATTACCAGGAATCCTACGCGGTATGCGCTACTGGGACCAACTGGTGAATGGTTTAGTTAGAAAACTGATACCTATACTTGTGTGACATCATTGTCAAGCAAAAGAGCTAATGTGCGTACCCAATTAAGATAACATACTCATTTCGCTGTAAAATGACTCCTCACTTCATTTTCGCACATTTCACGAAGAAGTGTCAACGAGTTACTACGAAGAATCACACCCACGCGTGAACTCAGAGATTCAGTCGAACGCATCGAATATCAGGTTCTTTTACACTCGGTTTCTAAGGAAGCGCAGAAACCATTACACTGTATCGCTAACTGCATTGTAAATTGAGTGACGTCGTACATGGATGGAGATTGGAGTTTTTACTGAAAACTCCGTAAAGGAGCCTCAAAGGAAAATCGTTCAGGGAATAAACGCTTGGCATTTTTTGCTCTTTGTACTATAAAAGACCTAGTTCAATAGATTTCCCCGGGCGCTATAACCATTTATTGGATATTACTCTATATCTGAACTAGTGTTTCTCAATATGAAAATGGAAGCTGCACTTGATCAGTTCAAACCGTATTTAATATCATAAACCAATATAGCAAGATAAAAAATTGTGTAATCGACATTGTCGACGCATGTACCAACACAAAACATGTTTTTAATGACGCTGACGTACCGAACAAAATGAAAAGGGTATCGAATGCACATATCGCGTATCGATACCCGGAGCAAAACGAATGGAGCTGCACTTTATCATAACATTATATAAACTGTAAAATCATTAATCAACTATTAAGTTATCGAGAAACATGCTTACATAAGCGTGTGACGTAACGAAGCAAAGGTGAACGACTTGGAAGATGGAGCCAATGATAATAAGAGATTGATGTTTGTCATGAAAAGCTAACATCTGGTCGCATTTGAATAGACGTCACAACAAACACAGATATTCATCCCAGGGCGATGTCGAACGAGTGCACACTGAAATGTCTTTTATCGGATTTTGAAGATTCACTTGACTAGACCAATAAATGAGAAGACGATAAAGTCCTGAAATAGCGATTTCAAATGACGCGACAGCAAGAAAGCTATTATACAAAAATTAAAATACATATAACTTAAATGGGCGTGTTTCCTCGCGGCACTGACGGTCAAATCTTGCTCCATCTATATTGTACTGCTAGCTGCTTATGAAGTTTCCCGATGCATTTCCCGTGGCCGACCTACGCAGGCAGCTCATATTGTTTCGCAGCGACGGAGAGCGTCACAGACGTGTGCCATTTCGTGTAAGCTGTAAATTTTCTAGGGAAATAGGTTGCTTTCCGTCGATAAAGTTACCGAGTATTGTTATAGTTGAGCATTATTGTGAATTAGACATGCTTTTTATGGATACTAGACCAATAGTAAAGTCAGCGTGGTTCTGGAACGCAAAGGGCCACTGAAGGAACACGGGTGTGTTTTAGTCAGTAAAAGTGATGCTCCTTCTCGCTTCACCTAAATCGGAAGAAGTTATATGATGATTTACCACCCACCACGCTTAGAGTAGGCATGGTTATAGGTAAGTGTAACGGCACATATGTACATGTATACTGATCACCTTTAGATAGCAAACTGGGAGTGGAAGGCAGAACCTTTTAGATTATGAATCTACTTGACAGATATGTGTTAGATTATGAATCCATTTAACAAAGAAAAATTGAAGGACAAAAGTTATTAGTTGATACTATATTTGTTGTCGATAGGCATAAATGTGATGCCAGTGAGCTAATTCACCTGCAAACAAGGTTAAAGTCCAATAATTTCCAAAATCAGCAGCATTATCACAATCGCGTGAATGCTGACGTAGCTGACGAATGTACGTAGGTTTGCTTTTCACCGCATATGTTACAATTCTCGTGAGTTTTCAGAGCGCCATGCGCCAGCTCGTGCGCAACTACCTGCTGTGACGTCATCACCTGCACCAGCAACAAGCTACGAAATGCAGTTATAAATAAACAACGCGGTCACAGTTATTGGTTATTCTTATATTATTTAATATATTTATTTATCTGAGAACTTCCTTTGGAAGGCATACGAGGGGCCGAAGCCAACTCGCAGTGGCTTCTTAGACAATTTTCGTGGAAGGTGCTACCATATCAACGTCAAGTATATTTGCCTGGCACATGCTGAGCTGGACTGCCATTTAGTGTAACACTGAGATGCATTTCGTACTATGGCTCTCATCTAGGATATATTTCATTTTTTTCTAATCACTGGTCAACAAAAATTAACTTTTTTTTTGTCACAAGAATTTTCTTACCATATATGGCTTTATTTTGACTCCCTTTGGTAGGAAATAGATATAGAAAAATTTGGCACGCATAGTTTTTTTGGGACTGCCACTTTAGTTTTCATGAAAGATATTGATACTTCACTTACAATTATGCTTGAAAACTCATTTTTAAATCATATGTTACGATTGTTTGTAGTATTTAGCATGAGGCTAGTTTACCACAAGCGTTCAACCGAAAACTGATAATATTCAAGGACTCCATTTTCAATGGATTTCATTACGGAAATGACCAGCTGGAACTGACCTAAACACTGTTAGGGTGAACGTAAGGAACAAACAGCGATTGGCTTATGCATGATAAACTCACTGATAAACTGAAAAATAGTAGTCAACTACTATTATTTTTCAGGAAAACTTGTTGCAATTCGACCCTAAGTAGTGAAACATTCGGTAAAAATTAAGTGGCTGTCATAAGAAATCTGTACGTGATAGAAACAAAGTATATTAGTGTTTTGTAAAGAGGGTAGGTAGATAAGTAATGATAACAGTACACAATCCCTGTGACAAAAACCTTGTTTACCTGTGTTACTTATGTGTTTACTTTTTATTTGTTGTTGTTGTTTGTATGTAATTTAATTGTACTTCCGTGTACGTTTTGTGTTGTGGTAAATCAAAAATAATATTTAATGACCACAGTATTACGTTTTTTCACCTTCTTTGGTTAGTTTTGCAAATTGGCCGTAAGTGAATTAATCAAATAATTAGCATTGATAAACAAACGACTTCGGGCTTTGTGACACATTAACATACACAGGAAACTTCCAGAGTATGATTAGACCTTATGATAGCTGTTATCCAACGTTTCTAAGCGCTAGCTTTTAAAACCGTGTTATACAATCGTACGACTTTTAAATTAGTAAACGTGCATGTTATCACTTCGATAGCTGCTAGAACAACAATAGCCCATAAAGTGAGTGTATTGTCTTTGAACATGGCATTTAATCATGTTCTCAATTCTTGTTGATAGCTACAACGCGCTACTCTGATAAGAATCTAGTGCGTTTCATTTTGTATGAGGTAATCGAAACGTAGCCTAGAGGTATAATATAGAAATGGTCGTTCTTGTACCTACTTATAGGAAATCCGTGTAGGAAAAAAGTTTATCAAAAGTGATTCTGGTATTGTCTTCCGAGCTTGAAAGTTATTTTGTAACTTTTTTTTTTTATCATCGTCATCAACATCAGTTAACATTTGACGAAGATATCACCGAAAAAGATTTTAAAAATCAGACGACTTGAGAATCTCCTCCTTTTTTCAAAGTCGGTTAAAAGCAAAGGATTAGATCATTCAAGAAAGGTCAGTAATAAGTATGACCTACGTGTCATACTTATTAATAATATGACTCTTTAGGTAATCTGAAAGGTAAGGCATACAGTCATGACGTGAAACTAGTAAGAAAACGCACGTTCACGTCAATAAAGATAAACGTAAACATAATTCGCAATAAAATGCAAAAGCAACGATGATACAACACGTCCGAAATTAGAGTACATAATGGAACGTACATTCTTTGAGAAATAACTTTTTATCGATGATGTAAAAGCTTAAAAAAAATCTAAAACAATAACTAAATATATTTTAAGGAACTTGGTAGAGCTGCTCTATCATATTCAAAAATAAAAACTCACGGTTAGATTAGTCTAATGCAGAAGAAATCATAAAATTGAAAATATACAACACAGCTATTTCTGAAACCATAAAGAAACGAGAACAACAAGCATTCAAAGCTTTCACTCCGATCGACAATAGACTTCAATTTTCCCATTGTATTTTCAATATGAGCTTCTGACAACAAAAGTCTTAGTACATACAAACATTCATTTCTATCTTCGTACATAGTACTTGATACTTCGGAGTCCGGTGGAGCGGTAATACGATCACTCTTCATTATACAATGCCCCACAATCGGCTTAAGCCTTGCAACCTACTAAATCCCGAGCCGTAGGACGGATTAAATTAGGCAAGCAGAAATTATTTTTAAACGTATTCTTATGGAATTTGAGGATGAGAATGAAGAATGTGACATTATTATATAAAGGTGAGGTTTAATGGAATAAGCAGAAGCAAGTGTAAGTGGATACAAGGTTATTAACAATCTATGAATGATCACAGAAGTCATTATATAGCTAGATCAGTGGGTTGTGTGAGACCGCAAGAGCAACCTTGGTCAAAAGCATCAGCTTTCTGAATGGCTAGCCATATTTACTCAGCCTCTTCATACATTACTGAAGCAACAAGCAAACTGTCCTTAGTTTCTATCTAACAACTATGTAGTAAGGCAACATAGTGCATTAGTAATGACAAGTTGCCGGCCAAGTAATAAACAGTTTCACTCACTTAGCTGGCTATTACAACTTGTGCGGGATGAACAGATATGCCATGATTTTCTCGAAAGTCTATATCGGCGTGGAAGCAATTAACGGGAAATATGAAAGTTTCTACGATTTTATTATAAAGATTAATTATTGTTATCGACATCTTCATGCAGTTTCGCAAAGCCAAGATATATATATTATAAAGCTAGAACTACATTAGACCGACGCACACGTGGCCCACGCGTACGTAGAACGACGTCGCGTGGCGTGGATCTAGTGTAGCTCTACAAGTCTAGTTTCCATATAAAATGCTTGGAGACCGACGCGCCCAGATCGGCGTACGTGGCATACATATGCGCAGTGTAGTACTACCTTAATTCACTTAATGAAAATATATGTAGTGCAGTTTATTATCAGAAATATATATAAGAACATTAAAGAAGAAATTTCAGATTATGCACTAATGATAGCAGATCCAGAAAATGAAAATGCAAATTAAACAGTAAATTTCAACCAAAACAGAACTTTAAGTCAATGCTATTAAAACTTAATACGTTTGCGAAACTATCTAATAATCCTAATGGGAACCTCAGAGCTTTATGAACTAAACAGACGGTGAGTTGGTTGCATTCGTTTTGATATTCTTCATACTTTTCTATTTAGAGTATGTATGCTCCTCATTGCAAAGTGAATTTATTTTACCCAGGATCATCGTCTCGTTAAGTTTCTTGAATCTTGAGAACTATCTATATCTATCTAGAATATAAAGTGTTTAGAAGTAAATGTTGCGCTGGTCTGTTAATTTCTATTCAGCAGACATTATTACGTTCTATCTTGTTGCCTTTGATGATCGTCACGCAGGATAAGGAGCTTACAATATTATAAGCAGCTTATCACCGCGTAATAAATGAATTCGTGTAGACATGCTTGAGTCCTTATGCAGTGTTGGCACATACTTTTGTGTTTTTTTTTTGTTATATTAGAAGCAACAAGACGAAGTGGTTTTACTTAGAAGCTGAAATTAACAAATATTTTATCATATTTCATTACAAATTCATAGGGCCATGAAATTTATCGCCCAAGCGAGATCTACATAATTTAAAAGAAAAAAAATAATGTGCCACCGTGTTTAGAGTCACGTATACCCTCGCTGTTCCCGGGCGTCATTTGTCACTATCACCTCAAATTCGATGCAGGGGAACATCACGTATTACTTTTGCTTCTTATTGCAAGAGAATTCAAACAGCAAACGCCTGTTGATTGCCAATTTTGACTGATTTGGTATATGGAAGTCATGGGGGTTGGCAATATTTTAACTATAACACATTTAATAACCACAACAGAATAAGATGTGATAACATTTACGGAGCTAATATGACGCTGTGTCATAAAAAAGAAACTTCCACAAGAAAGGGCCCGCGCAATCCACAACTTACATACGAGCCGAGTAACAGGAAAAAGTAAGTACCTACGTAAACATATAAAGCAGCCGTTTACACGATACGTTTCACGCGAGCTTTTGATTTGTGTGAACATAAAACCATAGACTTCCGCATGTGTGGCGATGTTGATGGCAACAGTAGACGAAATTTATACGAACTTAATAGCTTCTAAATTACCGAATCATCTACCAAACAAATCCATTGAATTTGAAAGCCAAGGGACAAAAAAATGTGTAGCATCGTGTCCTTTGTCACGTAGACTATGACAATGCGCCCCGAGTGACGTCGTTTGTCACTATCAGTGACGGGATGCAGGGGGACATATTGATGCTGTCGAGCCCTTGGTTCGTTTACAATCTATCATCAATTTTAGAAGGGAAATAAGGAGAGAAGACAATGAATGTAGTTAATGGTTAGTCGTAAGCAAAGATGAAAGGAATGAAAACAAACTTCATTTTAACATTACGCCAGAATAAAATTATACATGCATATTAGAAAATTAAGTCTAGGTTGTTAGTGAAGTAATGGAAAGTTTAACAGTTTGCAATTTTATAGAATTTTAAATAGCAGTTAATCTCAGTATTTTGTGAACTTTTTGCAATAAACTTGTTAAACCGACACGGCCGTCGTACCTTCATCAAAGTTTTAACATATTGCCAATAAAAACACTGGGCCCAAAAAATGCAATCAAGGATGTCATGCAAAACCTTGTTTATATGACGTTTAATTTGTCAAAAATGCCTTTTATAATTAAATAATATAGAATTTGAAAATTTAATTTCAGCTATTATGGAAAATCGTAGATCCCCAAATACATTTAAGCGAGAGACGAGGATATTCACAATTTAACAAAAGATTTTTCAGTACAAACTAATAAAAAAAGATCCTGCACCCCAATTTGTCAAAGAACGTATTGGCGATCGTTAACACTGCGAGGAGGTGCGAAGCCAAAGCTGCCATGATGAATTATTCAGGAGACAGCATGCAATACAAATAAATTGAGAATTTATTGATGGATGTTAGGTGTCGACTCGTGGAACGATTAGAAGGAAGTGTAAATACTGGTAATGCGTTACATATATAAGATATTAAAATGAAGATGCTGACAACAAACTTGAACGAAATGCAGAATCACAGCTTTATAGTCTGTATTAGCATTTTAGTGAGATTTTAAAAATAAGTATTACTAAATCAAATTCTAATGGACCCATTTTGTTCAGAACACATTCAGCAATTAGTTCAAACGATTGATTAGGTTTGATTGAGGGCGTAAATCACTCATGTGCTCGTAAATCAATAAATTTTTAAAGTGAAACGCCAAAGCGAGAGAGTACCAGCCGGTAAAACATGAAATGTTGATGAATGAGTTGGTGAACTATTTGGGAATGCTTAGTCAACTATGTAAGTTAAGCAAGATGTGCTTGCACACGAAGTAAAATAAGTTTATTACAAAGAGTATTCAGGTCACTCAGATGTTAACCAGCTTATTGAGACTCTTGTCAAAATCCTTGCAAACGCGTTCAGACGTGGAAATGACTTGCATATTTACGTAACCACTAAGCTAAAATTGGACTAGCGTGAAATATGAGTTTAAACTAATATTGTAATTGCAAAAGTTTGCTTCATCCAATGCCGTCAAAGTTACTCTCTGAAATTATGAAACTTGGCTGATCAGATTTATATCACGTAATAAAGTGCACACATTTTGCGGACTACAAGAAGCGGCCTAAATATTAATATCCTTGGGGAAATATCCCTCTTTTTTGTTCAATTACTTTAGGGATTAATAAAGTTAGCAAAGTTGACTCCTGTGGGATTAGAAACCGCAGGTAAAATATTTCAGACTACTAAACGATATTACATTAGCAGGTTAAATAGTGAGCACGCTATTTTGTGGCGTGCGTGTCACAAGTGCCCTTAGCTACTAAATGATTGTATCAGGCGTTCATTATAATGGCACGGTAACACAAACAAGACCCTTAATTCTCTAATCTTTATGTTATGTTTTCCCGTATCTTGTAGACTTAAGCGTCATTGTATGCAAGGAAAAATATAAGCTTACCTAAAACAATAGCCACATTTATTTCTAAAAGTGCAGTTCTATCCTACTACTACCTACTATCGCCTTCAATCTACTTCACACCAAACTATTTGGCCATGAATCTGATTAAAATTAGATTTACAAGTAGGTTGATGCGCTCTAGTGCGATGACTCGTTGTCCTGATTACCGTTATGAGTGTATGAAATCATTGCAGCTGGCCTTACTGCTTTGAAGATTATCGACCTGTGTAAAGTTTCTATTTTGTCCTCAGTAATTGAAAGTGTTACATACTTATGTTCAGCGGTATTTGTTTGGCTGGATTCCGGATTTGATTTGCTTACCTGAAAACAAAAGAACAGTCGGTATAAGAGGAAGTTTATCGTTAACGATAAAAATTCTTAGTGTAATTAAATACAATATATTTGTAAAAATAACTTTCAGTCGTTTACTTCTTATAAAAACAATTCCTTTTACACTTCCAGGTATAGAGACAAATATTATTGCATGTCTCGAGAATTTTAAAGACCTTCAGATGACTTGACAATTCTACTGGCGCCAGTACACTAAACCATATCTAAATTGATCAACTCGCCAACTGCGCAGTACTTTAAAGCTCATGCTAATAAAGCGTTTTACTACTACCGATATATCGATTATTTCAACAAGATATCGTAAATATTTTCTCCAATGATGAATCGTTTTATCTTAAAACAATTTTCACTATCCACACAGTTATATCGAGAGAACAGCGTCTTACGACAGATGATAAACGGAATTGGCCGTTCAATGATCGTGATTAATGATTCGTGTCAATGACTGGGAGCATCGGAATAAGAAAAACAGAAGTTCCATAACCAACAACATGTAATACTCTCAATATAAGAACAGTAGCCACAGTGATCGTAAAAAAGGGCATTGTGAAACCATTGCCCTCGTAGACGTTTCGCGTTTAAATGTCATTTAAAATATGCTTGAGTTTTATTTAGTCCATTGCATGAAGTGAACCTTCTGCTACAGTCTCATATGTATTGAATAGTATTGATATACATACTTTTCATGCGCCGGCGCCGAGTTTTTACACACGCCCAAAAAGTGATGTTGTTATTCAATATGATACGAGAAAAAACTAGTGGGTACTTGACTTGTAGTTTTTTATGCAAAATATGATATGCGCGAATAGTTAGTTGGAACAAACAAAATTACTACTATTCAAATAGCATTGGACTTAGTTCGACAAGATCGCTACGACAGACATTGATTGCAACTGTAAATAACTTTGGAAATAGACGTAAACAAGGTGCAAAATCTTGTTGCAGCAACAAACAGTTACCTCAATAATATTCGAATTTATAGATACTCTTAGGTTCCTCAATAAAGAGTATACAAACGTCATATCCCTGTATTGTTTATATGGGAAAAACGCCAAAGCCCCATTACATATCCTATAAAAGTTCATCCTCTCTTTCGTATATCCTGCGATTAGTATTCGCCTCCCATTGTATGGAACTGAATCATATTTCAATTTGTGTTTCAATCCGAGTCTGTTTGCTTAGGATGTATCCGTTCACGCCATGTGCTGTTTGTAAAGCAAATCTAAAAAAAAAATATAGGGGATAGATGCGATCATATGATACGTTTGGCTTTGTATCAATGGCTGATTTGTTCCGGCCGGGTATGGGTTTTATGATATCAGAAAGCTCGAGACCTAAGTAGAAATATAGCTGTGTAAAGATACAGATTTGATTTCGAATTAGGTAGTATACTGTCTTAATATTATGTAACTTTGTCAAATGGGCAGTAGAACATGCAGATTGTATAAACCTATATAGATGTTTCGACGAGGGGCATCCTCGTACACGTCCACCAATAAAACTCATACGATTTAGTGCGTCAATAGCTACCGCATCCTGGGTATTTTCCTAAGATTCAATTAAAGGAAGCAGGTCGTTGTGACGCTCTTAGGCAATAAAATGGAGCAATTTGTCATGCCTTTGCATTTAACCTTGGCAGTGGATTCTGTTCTGTAGCAGTTAGGTTGCCTACCAAGGACAAAGATATAAGTACATTTCCCCACGTCCATTCGATTTATGGGATGCTCAAAATTACGCGCTTCATACGTAGCCGTGAACTTTAATACCGAGTGCGTTAGTAACGTCGAGGTCACGTGCGCAATAAACCAGCGGGTTTCCAGATCGCTAGTGAATGGTAAAGTACTATGAATTCATTTACTTTTCTAATGTCTGGTTCTTGTGTTTTATTAGTATGGCTTGCGATATTGCCAACGAAGCGCAGCCCCTCTTGGTAGAGATCAATGATTGAATTCGTCGATAGTCCTTTTAAAAACGACTGAGTTCTCCTACACAAACATGAGACCTGTATAATACCTGCAAACGACTTATGAATGCTCGTTATGACTTTATCCTATTTAAAACTAAAAAAATTGATATATATGATAATTTCTTCATTTAAGCATTTTAATTACCCAGTTTTCTTCAAGAAGACGTTCACCTGTAGAAGGTAGTTAAATGACTTTATTATGTAGACGTAGTTACGTGTCTAATCAGTTACCTCAGTAATCACTCTCCACTTCAATCTTTACGAATGTTTGTAAACCTTCGTCGTCGGTATCTTTAATAATTCTATCCACACCGTTATGGAAAACGAGCGTGAAAATGAATATTCTCCAAACAAACATGGTTGATTATAAAAAGTCTCCGTTTACACGTGTCGTCAGGTCATAAACAATACAGTTAATAGTGTGAATCATGGACACGCCAGGGAGGCGACGGTGAATCAGACCTACACACCTTGCTGGTTTAAACTGTTGATAGCACTTCAATGAAAGACATGAAAGCTCCACTTATAAAATGCACGAATTCTAGGAACCGAAAAATGTATACATTCCGATTGTATTGTTAGCGGTACTTCTGTTTCTATTCAGTTTGATGGTTAAAGGTAGTTGATTCAATGGCTTAATTGCAAGAGTATTATTGCATACGGAACTGGCCTTAGATCGTAAGCTATCGGGTTACCTTATAAGGTGAATAGGTTATATGCACCTTAGTTTATGCGACCTTACAATTTGCATTGCCAGTAGGTTAGTATCTACGTATTACGTACTTTACGTATAATTTAAATTCATTATCATTTTCTCTTTAAACCTCTTTCTGCTGTACATTGATAGAGAATATATAATTTATTGTTTGCTGCATATTTATCTGATACTTAGTTTTTTTTCTTTGTGGTGAGAAATCATCAATTAATTTTTCCGCTCGGGTGGAGCAAGAGGGCGTGTCAGACTTCAGTTGCCCTTTGGTTCCTGGGTCACGAATAATTCCGCAGCACTAGACCTTATAAGTAATTTAATCATTCATAGCTTAACGTTCAAATTAAACAGTAAATTTTCAGCTTATAATTTTTCCAGTTAGGTACATATAACTTAGGGTAGTATTCCAGTCTAACCAGGTGCACCGTGTTACAAAAATGAAATTATTTCTTCCATAGCTTAGCAATGAGTAGATCCCTAATCTATTTTGTTCATGCATTATAATGAAGAGCATTACAGTACGCGTCGATCTCTTGTAAAGACAATTTCATGCTTAGCTAGTAGATGGTTGCTGCAACGTGCAATGCGATTTCAATTCAATATTCTTACAGAATGTGGCTGCCATATCTCCGATACTTGATATTTCTCATCGAACCAACATTGAATATTCTTGGAACCTCACTGCAATAGCAACTTGCTAGATTGTATGTAAAGCTTACGACAATTTGTACTCTATTAAGCAAATAAGATTAGTCGTACGCCTGACCTGCCACGTCAAAGACAGACAAAATAACTAGACCGAAAAATCCATAGATATCAGTTGTCCAATTGTTATTCATAGCAAGACTCGCAGCTAATATCTAGGTGCTCGATGATTCACGAGGTGACGACAACTAACGCTTGCACTGGTTACGAGGAAGTGGAGAAGGCTAAGACACACGGTATGTGACTTTGCTTGCCCTTTATGGTCCTTTGGGATGCCCCTATAACCATTTACGTGGAGGTCCGTCTTAAGGAGTTGATAATGTACTAACGTGTCGTATAAATTTCTGAAGTCTGTCAGCAGAAATTATTCGTTAACTATTTACTCTGTGCAGTAGCAATTTATCGAAATATTGGGCAGTCTGTAACAACAGAAGTCACAGATGTAGGTACCTAAGTACTGGACTATAGGAGCAAATAATGAACCTTCTGTACCGATCTATTCCGTTCCTAAACAACTTAACATTCCCGACACGCTGAAGGCGATGACTGCTTAATGGCGTCTATACTTAGACAACAATTAATAGGTACAATGAGAAAATTCCGTAACATTACCATGTAAACGCTTCATTGGGAACTAATGGCGCACAGCACAGGGACATGGCTTCGTTTATGGATAGTCTGGAGCCAGAAATGGTGGGTTTAGTGGTTAAGATTCTTGCGATACATGCTTTAGATGAACACTGACTGTATCTTATTGTGGAAGTCTGGACTTAAGCGCGGTATTACGACTGCTTTCGGTGTAGTTTGTTTAGTGATCATAATCTGATGACGGTACATGAAATTCTACATTTATTTAAATTGCAGTATAATGTTTCCTCCATAAAACCTCTTAAGAAAATACCAACAGCTGGTAAAGATAGCTATTACAGCGACGTCACGCTGTACAAATAGTTCAGCGCCCTAAATACAAAGGTCAACACAGAAAGGTTAGCGAACGGTTAGACCACACACAGACACTGATAGCAATTAGGGAAATGGCAGTCTTTACTTGTTAATCGACTGTCTACAAGTACCTCTTAAGTTATTGTCATAATTGCCAAGTAATTAGAGTTCGCTTAGGACGTTGCTACGCAGCTGGGCAATGTTACCCACTATTTTATCGTTTCTGAAGCCATCAAGGATATGGCAGATCTGCAAATTGAAGATGGTAATAAAGTTTAAAACGATGGTATGCGGAGAACTCAAGTAGTAGTTCATTATAAAAGCATAGACAAAGACTTTAATTTCACCACTGATTAACGTGCACTTTTTTCGAAGTCGCGTGTCCAATTAACAGGAGCGATGGACAGAACATCATTAATTGTGAGCGACGAGGTCAAACTGTCTGATGAGCAGGCATTTAGACCGTATATAAATCAGTTCATATTTCCTTTGAGCTGATGCAAATTATAGCGCATTGTCACGACAGCACCACACGCCAGGTTATTGTTAATCCAAGTCAATATCGGGTTGCGTTTTAGTACTCCTTTTTATGGTTTTTTTTTGCTAGTGCGGTTTTCTTTGGACTAATTGCGTATTGCATGATAGGGATTGATTTTAATTTGAAGGTCGTCATCTTTTGTTCGTGTTGTAATTGTGACAGATATTAATAAATTATTTGCTAAAACTATGTCATTTGTTTTTGTTTCTATAGCTTGATGGTTTTATAAACTGTACCTACTGACAACTTTATGAAAAATACCATTTTCTTGGACTATACTGGCAACAGTGTAAATCAACTCCGTCTCAACTTTTTTGTTTCGTAAAAATACTAATGATCCGCCCCGATTTTGTATGGGTGAAAATTATACTCGTATACTATACAAAAACTTTATTGCTCTTTACATAATTGAAAATCGCAACAAAATCCGTTGCTTCAATTTCCTTACACGGATAAACAGACAGAAGTGGAATGGGACTTAGTTTTATATAGTAGAGATACTAAACATCTTTTTTCTACCTGTATTATGCAAATAAATAATTTGATTTGATTTAAAAGGAGTGAAGTAAATTAGCAAAAGCCCTGCCTCGTCGGGAACCCTATCGTTCGCTTTATTTGCATGTCTCCCGCTATTACTACAGCTAAGCGTACAGATGTTAACGTAATTGCAATTTTCATGACCTTGACATTCTGAACTTGCCTGTCGGAACCGCAAGAAGTTTCCAGACTGTTTGAATTAGATAACAAACAGAGCTTGTATTTTCGAAATCACGAATAACAACTGTTGCTGAATGTGAATTAACGTAACTTCTGAAGTACCAACCCTGAAGTTACTGATAGAACCTAGGCGTCCATAGTATCTATAACTCCTTTGAGAAACAGGGGTGGCTATAATCAATACATCAACAATAAGGCTTATACATGTCTGATCCACAAACATGCGTCTCATGATTCTTAAAAAGGTTATAGTGTGTCGCGTGGAAGGGAGAGGCGACGACGCTAAGGCGTGCTATAAATAACTCGGTTTAAATAAACGGCGACTACAAATCACCCCAGTGTATACTTAATTAGGATACACTGCATATTTCGCTCGTTAAGACGTTCTGAAGGAAAGCTGACGTGAAATTGTGATAAGTGAGTCAGGGTGCAGATTCAAGGAACTTTGTGGAGGTGCTAATATGAGTTGGGAGTCACGACTGGATTTCACGACGTAAATACGGGACTCAGACGAGAAGTTTACCGTTTTTAGGGACCCAGCAACCATGTTTATTTATTTCGTCAATAACAACTCTACATGAAAGTTGTACATACCTTTTTTTTTCAGGAAATGTCTCATGAGGAAATAAATACATACTTACAATCCAAACGAACGAATTGACTAGGGAATTAAATCTAATCATGATGGGACGAAGAATATCAACGCTGCGTTGTGAAATTCCAAGTTGAGTAGCCTCCTGACTGCACTTCGACACAAGAATTTTTACGGAGCATTAAAACGTCGAGGAGTTATTTCAGACTTGATTGTGTTGAATAAGATGTTAGCTTTGAGAGAATGGTCTGGGAGTTGCAAGATAAAACGCAGTTTCGCAAGTCACGCCTTTCCTTTGGCGTTGACTAATATATGGCAGAGAACATAATTTTCGAAATACAAATAGCTTTTTAAGATCTAGCTACAAAAGAAACCAGTAAAGCTTGTGATGTATTATACAAAACTTTCTAATACAATAAGTTATTCTTAATCAACATATAAATAGCGAAGGGACTATAAATCTATGTATCGAGGAGCAACATCAATAAATAACAATAAAGAAAATGTACCGGATTCCACAACTAGATAGCGTGCACAATGCACAGACGAGCCGTGGGCGCGTCCGCTCCCAATCGCTCCTGATAATACGAATGGGAACTTTGACCATCTATATCTTCTAACTTCTACTATCTATTCAATAAATATGCTCAAGAATAGAACAGTCAGACGAAATACAATGACATGGGTGAAAAGAGAAAAGGTGACTCGCAAAGATTTTGCTATAACTTTTGCAGAACTATCCCTACATCAGTTGTTAATATAATTATAATAAATGAAGATCGAAGTATGTTATTAAAGGTAATTGCAAAAACTATAAAATTATAGTTGAATGTTGATCAGGAAATAAACTTTGTAGATAACAATCAAGTAGAAAGTGCACTAGTCATGCTTGTCTTTACGAAGTTGTTGAACGTGACAGAAGAAAGGCAGACACCGCTGTGTTTACCGGAAAATGTTCATTGCCTAGTGCTAATCCAATAAAGATACACATAAATTGTCGTATTACCTACACCGCTAAGAAATACTTTAAGGTCGTAACTAATTATATCTCAGCCTACCCCGTTATGGTTCGCAACGGACCGGTGTCTGTGGAGAACAGACTTATTAAAGTCCTAAATGTCGCTGTGCGTTCCAAGCGTGACTTTTTAATTGAGATATAAATTAATTGTGTTAAATATAAGTTACTTGTACATTTTGTAAGCGGTGTATGTTCAAGCAAGCGATACCAGATGTCCAGAACAAGCATTTCTCTTGTGGGACGAGGTATTGACGCAAAGCGTAAAAACAAATGAAGTCAATTCTCTATGGGGTTAACTTTCATGAAAGTATACTTCGTTAAACAAGTTTGTAAATTTAAGTGCCTAGACTATAACTAAACGAGAAATTGCAATACGTACTTTAAAGAACTACTAGGTTTGCGTGGTTGTAAGCAAGCCATGCAAAAAACGATCGATTGACTGCTAAATTTTCTTTTTTTTTAGCGCTTAATTTTAGTCCCTACCTTTTGGTAAACGTAAAGGTCCAGAGAGAACTTTAGGTCACCCTCGTTCTTTATAACAAACATTCACCTCCTTTTACCATAATGCTGTATTACGTAGATCACAGGACGATACATCGCCTTTTTTGTGATGGGAATTCATTAAATTATTTCTCCTGCTTCACCAAGCGAGAGAGCGTATCACTTTTAACAACTAACCCACCCATGTTCCTTCATTTTTCCTACCCTTTCCGTTCTAGATAACTCTTTAAAACGTTCCCGAAGCCCTAGCAGGCATCAGTCCTACTTTTTCGAATTTGTTGACATCTCTTTGGGGCGCGCGTGGTACTATAAACGCCGTCGACTGCTACCCAATGATACGTCTTCAACAAGCCTGCGCCTACTTCCACGGTTCTCAACGCCCGGGTGTCTCTTGTGGCGGCGGCTGCGGCAAGAGGATGTCCATTCCCTCACAGTTGCGGCTATCTCCTTCACTCGTATAATATCCTTCGCAGCAAGAGGCGGCCGCTTTCCATGTCCAGGAACGTCCCGAACTGGCTATGTCCGGTCACAGCGTCAGGTGGAAAGTGAGGACACGTGGCGCTTCTCTAGCCACTCTTCAAAGAGGGCCAATACCGTACGGTCGGGAAGCCATGCAAGAAACGATCGTCTGTCAAATATTATCATGCTTTAACTGAAACATATTCTTTTAATTACTAAAACATAAAGGATCATGAATTTTAGAAACTCTAGTAAAAACCCTTTAAAACTAGGTCCCCTGTTAATGACCCCGCCATCTCCTATTACATAGACCATAGGACGACGCATCGCCTACGCTGCAATTTGCGCGGTCAGCTGCCTCGGCCGGCAATTTATCGGCGCCTTCAACTTGATCTGTAACGCAACCCCTCGCTGTCCTGTTTGTTTTGGAATGTACTACAAAACGTGCATAATATACCACAAAGAAACTGGCTATAGGAGGATCTGTTGGAAAAGGTTAGTCTCTTTATAGATGGTAGACTTGGTGCTCCCAACAGCAAAAGTTTTATGATTCATAGGATTAAAAGGAGTAGGTTTGTACATGTGTAGAAATGACTTAAGAACAGTTTTTATTGTTGGTTTTAAGTTTTTTCAAAGGCACAGGACAATGAAGAAAATTGTCAATGAAAGCTCTCAAACCAGGTTTTCAACGTTCTTTGTCGACGCAACATGGCATCACATGAGACAGACAGAACAATTATCATCTGTCGAAATTGGAAACGCTTCCGAGACGATTCAAGTTTCCGCTATGTGCAAAGACAAAGATATCGAAGTATACTCGTCAAAAAAAAAGCAGGATTCAAGAGTCACTCACCCAGCTCTCATACCAGCTCACCATATGACAGTTAAATTTCTCAAAATGTATGAAGAAATCAAGTCAACCTTTTGGCATAACATTGAGATGGGTTGTTTTTTTACTATTATTTTCGGAATTCAATAAGGACACAGTTACGATCCTGATAACTGACAAGATAAAACATTAAAAAAGCTATCTTTATTTGGACCGGGATACATATGGGTTATTAGGTAAACAAGAAAAGAATAACTTAAACCTCGGTAGGTAGAAACGTTTTTGAACTTTTTTTACATTAATGCAGTTCCTTCGTCAAAAACACGGAAATGAACTAACTAAATTTTGGGCACTGTTGAGACTAAAAAGCCAAGGGTCGTCGCTATTCAAACTAATGACATATTCGTTAATCTTGAGTCAAAGGAACTCGACAGCACGTAAATGGAAATTTTAAAACTAAACAAAAAGATAGTTAACTTAATATTAAATTTGTAACAGAACAACCATTCACTCATGGCTCGTTTTATGTACGGGTGAACGTCACGAACAGTTCTCAGCACAGTAGTTAAACAGAAGCATGCCATTAAAGCGAATATTACCAATTCTAAAGTATACATTTCATGTTTATTTTTATCTTAATGTTTCCTTTTTTATGCACTTCTACACGAAGCAACTACATAAGTGCAAACTGCAAAATTATTAACAATATGCATTGAATTTAAATTTAAATATGGCGCATTGTAAGTTAAACTGATTCTGTCGTTCCGTTCCCCTCAGCTAATTCTTACAATTTGCAATATCAATTTCGAATTTCCAATCAACATAGAATAGAAGTTGAATAGACAAGTATTCGTGTTATATATTCTAGTTAGCTAGTCTGGAATGTTATAGCTACTTGTCACACTGTCAGCGAGAAAGATATAGGCAGCTTTGGTTATTAAACGTGCAATGGTTTGTTTCAGAGCACAGGTTGACGGTTCACCTTTAAAAGCTCTTGTTGCATGGACCAAACTATGAAAGCGAGCAAAAAGTACTAAGGTAACTTGTTGCGAGGTGTGACAGCGCATTAATTCACAAGTGCAGTCTGCTCGTTCATCTCTCGTGCAGCCATGTTGCTTTGTACTTTATAGCTATCCTCGCAAAACAGTCGCTCCTCTGTGTTTCCGTTATTTATGGGTCGCTCTCGCTCCTCGCAGGCGGTGGGACAAGTGCCCGAGATCCGGCAGACGGCGATATTGTCACGGCTCATTGGTCACACTCAATGCCGCAGCTTACATACTAGTCGTTATAGACCAGAATATTACAGTATTACTTGCAAAAACTTGTATCTTGTTAGTTTAATAGCGTACCTTTATGAGTTACGTAGAGCTTTTTTTATTAAAGGAAATCTAATGCTAAGCCTGGGTAGTTATTATGAAGAAGATAATAGTAAATTAAAAAGCTTGAAAATTACCATGGAGCAAATACAGGCTGTGCTATTATCGTTTTTAAAAGCTTTACCTAAAAATTAAAATAAAGGGCTGTCAATTCCCAAGGTCTGACTTGACTAACAAATAAACACAGTGCGGTTGGCAGCACAATTTCCCATTTAATAAAGCTACTTAATCTTGTGAACTTAGGCCTCTAGGCCTTTAACACTGAACTGGGTATGAGGCTTTCTCACACGCTCACAATGTGGGCACGAAGGTGGGTGTTAATAAATCAATAAGCAGTGTCGGAGATGATTCATGGCAGTCGATTGTTGATGCCTGTCATTCCAACTGCGACACCACTTCGGTATTTGGGCAAGAATTGTCAATTACTTGCATCACTCGTGTCAGATATCAATGGGCAGAAAAGACTACGCTTCAGCGGTCTTTGTCCACCATAGTGACATTGATATTATTGGCAAAGTTGTTTTCTTAACTCATTAGGATGATGTCACGCTTTAAAATAGTACTGTCATCTTGGAATCTGTCACCTTGCGTTAGGCGCCACTGATGGATGTATTTGTATTGTTGTCAGGATTTTCTTCAAGGTTCGATAATAATACAATAATAGTGAGCAGAAAAATGGTAACAATTCTTGTATCCGCATTCAGAGATCTCAAATCAGGACGAGACCTTCCTGTAACAAACAAGTCTCGTCCTGATTTGGCAGAACGAAATAAGCATAAGAATTTCCTATTACGCAACGCATTTTGTGTGTTTGCGGTTAAAGGCATCGCCGCAACATTTCATCAGGTAAGATCTTAACGTACCTACTCCTGCTTATTCAATAGCCAGACTTCTTCTTGACTCATCGATACGTCTAAAAATAGCTTTTCGATCGTTGTAACATTTCTTCTGGCGTCTAAATTGTGCTCTTTTTTTGAAACATTCCTCAGGCTGTAACCAGACGGTCCTAAGTTCGTACATTGATCACGTAACGAGTCATTGCACTGCACCTTTGAGTCACGCCTTTCTCTCGTCTACCAAGTGTCTGGCCCACCTCGCCTACAGATGATAACGAAGTGGGCAAAACCAAGGAAATTATTTAGTTTACCACGATTTGCTGATGCAGTTTTTGTGATTGTACATTCTTTAGTGTCATTTGGCGTACTTACAATAATTTTGTTGCAAGTAGATACTCGTAGTGTAACTGTGAGAACATTTTCCTGAAATCACACCTGTCTCTAAACTTCAAAGTAACGTTTTATCTTAAAGTTGAGGCATATCGTTTGTGTCAATGCCCACAAAACTGACTTATAATGGATTTTTTTTTTCCTAAAACCATACTTTCAGTCTTTTATCCTTTACAGTTACAAAGGGTAAACTTTCGCTATTAAAACTCTTACAGATTTGACGAATTTTTAACAAACTAGCTTTAATGAAAAGTTCTGTAAATGAAAGTATGCGCATGAAAAGAGAGAGATAAGAGAGATTTAAACGTAGCCAAAAAACTAGTATTAAGGATGATAAAAACTTATAATCCAATTTAGATTAGATATTAGGGATCACCCGCGAAGTTTCAGTAAAAATATAAAATTTGATATTCAAACAATTTTCAAGCTGTTACGCGCAGTTAAGCAGCACTAGATACATGCGAGACTGAAAGCCATTAGCGAGTAAACGGGTATTGCATAATAAGAGGTGATAGACAGTTAAACAAGCAAGGAGAAAGCAAATCTGGAAGAAGACTGTTCTACCCGAAATAAATAAATAATACTAGAAGTGTCATGATTTTATAAATTTTTAATCTCGAATGTCATACGACATAACTTTGAAAAGCTTCCACTGTCTGAATTACTCCGGCTGTACTAGCCAATCAGAGGCTTTCCGATTACCAAACGAGAAAAAGTGTAGTTTACAATCAATTTATAAAAATAAATTTATTTATCATCATAGAGGAAAGCCTAAATGGTTGTTCCAAGCCGTTACGTCATCAGCAGTACGCCATTCATGAAATCCAAAAAAAGAGCCCGAGCGTTCTTTTGTAACTTGTAACCACGTATTCATCAAGATACCATCTGCAATATGACGGCACAGTTCGACAATGTCGCAATATTTCGGAAACAATACAACTATTGTATGACTGTGTTCGAGATGCCAGTGCAAATGTCAACAACTTCTGTCTGAGTAATACCATGCCAGTGGGGGAGTGGATTTGCAAAGTTCTGAGTTGTTTAAAGTGAGGTGCTTCTGGTATTTGTTTATTGTACTTATTCGAGCTGGAACGCAAACATGTCCTACAAAAATAAACATAACATAGAAAATTACACGCTTCATCGAAAACGAATTATGTAAATCTTGTTGTAGTGTTTTTTGGTCCTTTTTGCTTTGAATTTTACCAATGCATTAGGGCAATCAGTATGTCATTTGGTAGGGTGAGGTAGGAACGTCCAATCGTTGTTTCGGTAAAAGAGAATATGTATGAGCTACGTAATACCATATTAATTTCCCCTTTTACCTTGGACAAATCAGCATAATGCTAATTTGTGGACAGTCAATGATGGATAGTTAACGATAAGATATCGGCTGCTATGCGCGCTACTGTAATATAAACTTATAAAAATTCATTGACAGAAACTGAAATAATTTATCAGTAATTAGACAAATATTAGAGCCCTTGAAACGTTTGCGAATTGAGCAGACTCTGACGTAACAAGTGCAAAATCGGTCATCAATGTCGTTTATCAAGATATGTGTTGTTTTGAACATTTAAAACTGATTAGATAAAAGGAAATCGGGTCTCCCTATCCTTATCGTTTACATATAATATCTACTATTTACATGTATCTACCTACACTGAATTTTTACCCGCAAAATGATTAAGACGTTTGATGAGTTACAACCGATATCCTTTTTCTTACGTGAGAAACCATCAAATGACTTCTTCGGTCCTGGGTCAAGCATGAGGGAGTGTCACTTTTATTTACTAAAGTCCACAGTGTTCCTTCAGTTGCCCTTTGCGAGGGTCTGCAGCCCTGTCAGGCATCAGCTCTAACTGGCTTTGTCAGTCGCAGTCGCAGTTGCTGACCTGGGCTTGGTCTTGGCTTATTGGACGACGAACTATGCATTGCTAGCCGTCTGCAAGCTCGCGCATGGGGTGTCCAGGAATCGCACTGCGACTCCTGACGCCCAGGGACAAACTATACCCTGGAGAGGTTTTCTGTTGATAGCACTTATGTCGTACTTACTTACGCTGACTTAAAAAGTTAAGACCCCAATAAGGATACAATCGAGCACTTATTACTTCTTACCACGAATCGATCGCGAAAAAAAGGCGTTCTACGAACCACTTTCAAAACGAGCTTGTAGTACCGTTTCATTATCATTTAACTTAGCAATTAGATCTGGTCGGATTACATCTCATATTAAATACATACCGCACGAACGACTGGTTCGCAGCCACCGTTCTTAATGAGCAACTGCTGATAGTTGTCGGCAACTGGTTACATAATGATGCTATGAGATTTAGCTGGATACATCTAGTGGTTCAATAAGGGTGATTAATATGGAAGTGCGGATTAAAAATTGTTGGTACATACGACTTTATTAATATAAAAGCTGCTCTGAGGAAAATATTACTGTATAAGTATCAGATTAATATTTGTTCGAGGAATTTTATGAAAGAGGCAGGAAATAAAAGTGAAAAACAGTGAAAAATTGCCTGCTTTGTTCGGGAATCAAACATCGGTCGGGGAGCAAAAAAATTTGTGTCTCATGAAATCCAGTGACTTTCTATAAAGAATGATGATTCAAAGTAAAGAGGGATCATAATGACCAAACCGAATTAGCAGTTCACAGAAGTGGTGCCTGGCTACTTATTTTAAAATATTAATGCCACTGATGAGGGAGTGGCGTGTCATGAAAGAACTAATGCAATAAAAGTAGGCCAATATGAAGACAATAGAAACATATTTTATTCCTTCGACAAGGTAGTTGGTCTAATAAAGTGCTCCAAGTATAATTAGCGAAATGCTATGACCAAAAGAATACGGTAAAATCCTTGCAAGTGTGACGCATCTCGCAGTTATCACTAATTGATGATGCATTCAAAGATTCGAAAACAACTTCCAATACCAATAACACCTGAGATAAACAAGCATGTTTCAGCATAATTTCCCGAACCGTTAAGCAATCTCACTTAAACACCGACAGAGACGGACGTTTTCTAAAACATTCAGGCATTGTCAACGATAGCCGTTATGATGTCCGTGACACTTTCGTCCACAAATCCCATAAGGCTGTCTGTCGGGGGCAGCGGGTCGTTGATTGCCCGGCTAATGGCGGCGTCAGTGTCTCCAATTACGCAGTTAGGCGACACCGGGTTACCGCACTCGCGAACATTGATGATACAATTTTCCGTGGCAACCTTGTTTCCGTGTAAAATGGCTTCATTATCACGTACGAGGTGTTTTGTGTCAGTAATTTGTGAAGAGAAGCCATTATTGATGAAGACAATTTAGTCTAATTAAACTTTATGACAAACCGAATTATAATGAAACTTTCTTCTGCTCAGTATCAAATTATTCTTAGAATTTATTCTGAAAGCTAAATCAACAAAAAAATGGACACACTGATTGCTAAAAAAAGTTCATTCAAAACTGGATTGTAACACAAACCGTCGAAACATTGGGATCAGAACAACTTCTGGGTGTTATGACTAATGTTCGAGTTGAATGATGCTGGCCCGCTCCGGGAACACAATCCCAGCCCATTCATAACGACCGTCGACGCCAAAAAAAAACTAGCGTAAGTAGGCGTCAACGAATAATTCATTACAAAAAAAATGTGACACATACGAAATGAAAGTAATATTTTAACGGTATATTTAACACTTACTGGAATTTAAATTTAAATAAACAAACGATATTAGGCCAGTTCTGAATGAAGATTCCATAATAGAAGATACGATACTGGATGCTTGTTTCACGAATTTTATACTATGCTAAGCTATTTCACAAATCCCGCGGACTTCTTTGGTTTATTGCGCCCGCCTCAATTCATCCCGAGGCAACTTTGGCAACACCTCATTCAAATTCTCATTTCATAGAACTTCAGTCAGACTTCCACGTCTCGGTATGCGCAAATGCGAAGATTTTCTCAATAATATTTAAAGCACTTTCACTAGTCGCAAAAACGTTGAATGCAAATCTGCGAACTCTCTTCCTACATGTGAAATAATTTTCACTTTCGAACAAAAAAGTAATGAAAAAAGGCACCATAGAGTTTAATATCTGTGTCGATGACCCACCGATGAAAGTATGTTACCTATAACAAACCTAACGAGAATTGCGTTCAATAAAATATGGTTCTTATTACCGTCGCTTTACAATTGTCAATGATGGCATATTGTATATCGGCGACTAGTGAGTATAAAAACTATAGACGTAAAAAATTAGATGATTAAAGCTATGATGAATGAGTCAGTTGCTTCCGCTGACTAACCCAAAGGTGAGCAAGGTAGAAAGGAAGTAACCGCGATTTAGACTGAAGGAAATACTACTCACAATATCAAAATACTAAATGGTAAATAGTCGAGGTATGAGAGGATATCGTAAAGACAGATTTCATGTAAATTACGTAGTTGATGTTATAGACACTTTCGATAAATTCACGATTTAGCACGTCACTCGTGGTTGCGGTTTAATCCTATGAGCCGTGTATTTAATGATGACATATTATTAATGATTAATTAACTGGACAAGTAACAATAAGCAGCCAGCGCCTTAATTAAATACAAAAATTACGAACTTCCACGCTGTGATGTCATGTTTTGCATAATTTTGGCACTTTCTACTGTCGCAGACAGAAATTTCAACTTATATAGGGCCACAAGGCATCTTTTGTTCGGGGTTTCTCTAGAATTAATAATAGCCAAAAGCTTTTCATGTAAGCAATATTTTGTCAATAGCCAGAGACGATATTAAATGTTCCTCATTATCTGCGGAGCCTAATATAAACGAATACGACATTGAACAAGTCTAGGTCGCCGTCGCGAATATGACAATTGACGAAAGCTGGACATGAGACGACCTTTACAACGGCGAGGTCGACACGAAAATAGACCCTCATTGAAAGTGCGTACTTCACTACTTACATCTCAATGAAGATTTATTGGGATTTCGCTTTAGCACTTTTACACATCTAACGGCGAAAATCGCTTGTCAATCTGAGTGTCAGTTGTTACGGAACGCTGTTGTGTGGCATGCGATACGTTCTGAAGTAATGCTGTCTTGAAGCTCCAGGTTTATATATATGCTGTATTAACCTTAAGACAATGTTTCAGAGATTCTTGTGCGCACAACATGTAACTTTACTTTTATATGCGCCTATTTCCATAATGCTTGGAATTGTGAAATTGCTACAGAACCTTCAAATATTTCTTACAAGAGCTTTGGCTTTTCTGAATTGAAGGATCCATTTCTCGCAGACGCGACGTACTACAATAGATGACAGCCTACATCAGGAATGCCTCAGGGGTGATATCCGAGGTACAGAATATATTGTATTCGTCCATTTTCGCATTTATGCGTCAGAATGTTGATGGGACTACAATGGGGCGGCTGATATCTACGAATTAAAATTCCCGTCGTATCTCTGTGGTGGACTATAGAACAAAGAATGCACGTTGTGTTTTTAACGCACAAGTCACACCACCAACAAGTGCCACCCACTTCGACTCCATCTATTATTTAGCATAGCTCGATTTATTTGCTTCGGTATATTTCCCAAGTCTTGTGTTGTTTTCTTTTACGATCGAGTAAAGATTGCAATATATGCTTCAATTTACCAGATTTTTTAAGTGGCTTTGAAGTCTGGCACATTGCGAAATCAGTTGAGTGCTGCTGTCATTTGTTCTTGGAATACTCGATAATAATCGATGCCGATGTTCATTTTACCGTTGTGTAAAGTGACTTCCAAAATATTGAAAAAACAAAAGATTGCTTAAACAGAACATGTCGTTGCATCCATTGTGCGAATTTTACAAGCCAAAATATTACGTTACCGAGAAAACTGCTCACGTAACCAGTGCCATTATCTCCCCGAGCCTTTTTCTCGCAATCCTTCCGACTAAAGATTAATTCAATAACGCGAAGTCAAAAAACAAGGTAGGTACTAAGTACAAGCAAGGTACAACATATTCTTAGAACGGGATGGATGGGTCTTCAGCTTGTCAATCGATTTAAGACCCTCCTGTTATGGGACAATGGCATCGTAATAGGAAAACTGAATGAGCCGTACCGAAATATGGTGACGTCAAAACTATTAGGTGTCAGTACATACACTCATGGGTTTATCTACATATTTACGGAAAACATGACTTTTGTGTTGTTAAACATCCTTATTTTGGTTTAGTTTGCCTATCTCACTAATATTATAACTACGGAAGTTTGTGAGTGTGTATTTTCATAATCGAATGGCTGAACGGATTTGGATGTTTGGCACATGGCTATGTCTTGGAATAGCACTTAGGATAGTTTTTATTCCGAGAGTATGTACCCTTGAGACAATTTTTTACTTACACACGGGTGAAGCCACTGGCAGCTAGTTAGGGTTTTACACCCAAAGGGTAAAAACGTGACCCTATTACTATTTATTCGCTGTCTGTCTCTTTGCCACCAGGCTGTATCTCATGAACCGTGATAGCTAGACAATTGAAATTTTCACAGATGATACAGTATTGCTGTTGCCGCTATAACAACAAATATTAAAAATTGAACAAAATAAATTGTGTAAAAAAAAAAGTTGTACGGATTATGATACGGAACACTTTGTGCGTGAGTTCGACTTGCACTTGGCCGGTTTTCTTTAGAAGTAGGTCATTAAAAATCATCGATCACTTAAGAGTACCTATTACCTATATTCCGGTCACATTCCCAAAGTTATTGCACAACTGAAATATAGTGTAGAATTATTATTGATGTTCTTAGTTGTAAATGTTGTAATAGTTAAATAATAAAACCCAAAACAAGTCAGTATGGTTTATAGTTTTACGGTCCGCGCGGTAATATTGACGAAATCAATTTGATTCGTCAGGCTAGTGTGGAGGATGAAGTGCTTGGAAAGAAGGATTTTACGAGTTTTTTAGTCTGTTATACGGATGGGAAAGATGTGTCCGATCCATATAATAGATGTATGATGGAGCTCTGTCACTAAGCCATGCGGTATTTTTTTTCATCATCATCCTGCCATTGTCCCGTGTTATTTGGGGTCGGCGCAGACGTTTTTTCCTTCCATTTTGTCCTGTCATTACTAACTCCTTTTTTTTCAATACCACTTTTCACAGAATCCATTCAGTTTTTTTTTTTCATATCATTCTTCATATTATCTATTTGTTTCTTTTTTTTATTAAAGATAATTACTGTGACATTAATAGAAGAATTTAATTACTTAAAACATTCAGAATTGTCTGTTTAATTTAATTTTGATTGCAAACCACCGAACACTTGTTCTGTCGTATCATCATAAGGGTGGAAATATACCTAAATTATAACTTGAAACTGGTTGGAAGATTTAAGCTTCAACAGATGTCTACAGTAATTTATCTTAAGTTGTGCTTTCTTTCATCAAATGTGAGTGTAAGACACTATAGATTATGATAGACCACGACACCAAGTATTAGTATTACAAGAATTGGATGCACAAGTCGGGTTGCAAACTTTTATTAGAAGAAATAGAGTACATCTCATTTCAAAGGAGGTAAATAAAGAGTACGGGTTTATAAAAAAGAGTAAGTAGCATTAATTTAAAAAAAAAAAAATGTATTTTTGGTATTTTTCGTAGCATATAACATTTTTTCATTGTTTTTAACAGAATTGTATGACTCCAAACTTTCGAAGTTCACATAGATCAGAAGAAGTTCACAAGATTTTTAATCAATTTCAATGAAGGTCTGTTCTTCTCTTCTAGCCACTTAACATTCATAAAAATAGTTGACTTTTTTGGTTACGATAATATGTACCTATAGGTACATCATATCTGTGTGATTTGCACTAGTATAGTAAACATTGTGTAAAAAATAGTATTTTAGCGTCCTCTATTGGCTCTAGTAGCGTTGATTATATAAGTACACCTACATGGTATAGAGTACAATACTCTTTTTTAGAGTACGGTTGGCAACCCTATGCACAAGGCTCGAAATCAGGTAAAGTGGCGTGTAATGGAGAGAATAATGATTGGATATAGGTTAAAGAAGAGACAGAGAACATATTCACGTTTCACCTATTAACTCCTCGAGTGTCTATCTCCTTAGAGCAAAAGAAAAAAAAGCAAGGTTTTTTGAACTTACTGCTTATTAACCATCGAGCGTTTTAAGTCTAAACAGTATGATACAGAATATTCTGCGATTAAACCGTGTAACTCCACAGCCAACCCGCACCTAACCTACATTCCACCAGCCCAATCCCATCACCCTAAGCCTAGAAAGCGACAGTGATTACTTGCGTAAGCGCCGAATCGCAAGCCAGGTCGTTGACCGGCGGGCGCGGGCGAAAGTGGCGTACCTAAGCATTGCGGGTAATTAGAACCTATGTGGTCGACATCCGATGAGCATAGCAGTGAGCACTGAGCACTAGATGACAGCGGAACTTGATGTAGCGCAGAAAGTAGACGGCTTTGTCTGCGGATGACTAAGAGATCCACTTTGAATGTTAAATTAGATTGGGTCACAAAAAATGCCAGGACGCTGAAGATCATTGTAAGCAAAATAAGAATCAGAAACAGTTTTATAATCTGAATTGTGGAAGGCTTTCCAGCAAGAAGAAATAAGTATCATTTAGAGTTTTGGAGCCTTAAAGCTACATCTTTCTCACTAATCTTTGGTTTCAGAAACAAGAACCACAACGACATACGTGGGGCGCTCAGAAAGTTTTAAGAAATTAAAAAAAACTAACTTCTATTGATAAAATGAACTCTCCACCAGCCTCTATACAATTTTTCATACGTCTGAACAAATTTTCAAAACATTTTTTCCAGTCCGCCACAGACACTTCTTCCACGGCCTTCTCGAACGCTGTTAGCGCGTCTTCCGGCGATGAAAACTGTATCTCTTTCAGCAATTTTTATTTTATTTTAGGGAATAAAAAGAAGTCATACGGTGCTAGATCAAGACTGTAAGGAGGGTGTCCCAAGACTCTAACCGGTCTCGTGTCCAGGAAGTCCCTGAATTTTCAAAAGAATTTTCCCTGCGCTTCTGGATCGCTTCACTTTCTTAGGCGTTGGTTCGTTTTGAAACAACCAAACTGTCGACTGACGCTTTGTTTCTGAATCGTATTAAAATTCCAGGATTCGTCACCTGTCACAACGTCGCAAATGCGCCCAGATGAGCCTGCTTCAAATTTTTTAATCATATCACTGCACCACTTCAGACGGGCCTGCTCCTGAGCTTCGGTGAGGTTGTGCGGCACCCAGCGGCAAACAAACTTCCTCACGCGAAGGTGCTCGTGTAGAATCTTGTGAACGGCCACTTTCTTCCGTGAAACCAGTCATAGGACGACCACTCCTTTGTTCATACCCCAAAGTAAGGCGATCGCGCTTGAACTCGCTATACCAGCGGTAGATGGTTGCTTTTGAAGGTCATTCATCCATAAAAGCAATTTGAAGTCGATCAAATGACTCATCAGGATTTAGGCCACATTTAAAATCGTAGAAAATCATCGCACAAAAATGTTCTCGATGCAAATCCATTTTTGAATGAGCCACGATAATTTAATTTGATTCTCGAAAAAATGTGGAGGGAAATTAAAAAATCGAACATTGGTATTTTTACTTTTAAATAACCAAAGTTTTCAAAATAATTACAAGTGGCCAGTGCCTCCTACATAAAAACTTTTTTCGCAAAACTTTCTGATTGGCCTGGTATTGGGCCTACCACACGCACAAGCTTCACCACAGTTTTGCCTGCGCAGGCTGGTTTGTACGGAACACTGCGTGTGGTTGGTAAAACTCATATTGTTTTACACGATCTTCCGTGTAAAAACCGGCTTGTCGTGATCCTGAGAAATATAGCTGAAATAAAGCAGAAGCGGAAGATCTCAAGTGTGATTGCGCTATTTGGAAATTAAAATAGCAATAATTGATTAGGATAAAAACGGCATGTCCTAAAACAAAAATTCACAGACATAATAATGTCTCAATATGGCCCACCAACACGCACTGGGCCAGCGTGATGGGTTACGTACAGGCTGATCGAGCAATCCTGCCAGTGCAAAGCGTGAATCCGACAGTATTCTTTGATTATTATCAAACAGCATGTTAGTAGAGGATAGATAAATCATAAAATATTTGGTTTAACGCGCAATTGACCAGAGATTGTCGTCCGCCACTGCGCAAATTGATCCGTCAAAAGTAACACGCGTCTGTGAGCTGATTATCATGAGGGAATTAATAGGTCAATGTGTATATTTACAACAAGTTAATACGCTGACAATAGAAATCTTTAGATGACAGTCTGTAATTTTCCTTAACTATGTTTGCCTAAACTGCACTTGGGTGGACGGAACTCGTAAAATGAGAATGGGGCTACAAGTTGGTACTGATATCGAATTTATTTTATTTTATTGTCCTTTTCACTGTATGAGGTACTGTGTTAAATTAAATGAATATAAAAAGGGAGCTTCTTTGTTTTTTATCAAGTTACAAACAATTTTAATGTATAAAAGTTATCTACATCGATTTCGTACATTTTAAGTGATGCGCGCACAACAAAACTTCTGCAGATTTATTAATGTATATGTCGTGGCCAGCCCCCCTAGCCAAGTTACAACCGTTTTGTTTCGATTCTCTTTTCGTTGATCGCCTCGAGTCCGCCAAACCCCCATTCCTTTATTCTGACGTCATCTCAACGCTCAGTCACTTGGTCAGACCTATGAGGCCGATCTTAGAAATTGGTCACTTCATGATATGGCCAAATAAAACTGGCCAGATCGTTAAGTTTGATGATATTTCAATCTTCGCTTGGCCTACTTCCTTTAGACCTTTTATGTCATAGAAATCCTACATATTGATGTAGGATTTCCTGGCGAAACGAGGATTGAAATATCATCAAACGTTATAACGATTTGGCCATATCATGAAGTGAACAATTCTAAAATCTGGCCACGACCTATAAGTAGATAGATAAACATTAATTGCCGAATGCATGTGTAAATAAACGTATCAATTTAGAGCGGCTCTACTTATTTATTTGTTGTGTTTGTATTTGTCAGAAAAATATTATTTTGAAAAAAAAAAATGTCAAGAAATAAAAAAATAAAAATTGCATCCGAGCGAAGCCGGGGTCGGCAGCTAGTCGATATATAAACTAGTGCTTGACTGCGATTCCACCTGATGGTAAGCAGTGATGCGATCGTTTATTAAGAGCCTATCACTCTAGCCTTGAAGACACCTAAATTATAATTGGACCGAAGTTGTACCTAGGTCGTGTCAACCAGTTGTCACTTAATTGATGTCGGCTGCTGGAATGTTTGACAGAGAACGTGGTCCGCAGCCCTAGAACGCAACGGGTAACTGAAGGACACAGGTGGGTTTTAGTCGGTAAAAGGCTGACACGACCTCTCGTTCCATCCTAGAGCGAGAGAAGTCATTGTTTACCTATCCTCGCGAAACGCACGGCAAAAGAAAATTAATTGAAAATCGACCAAAAAATTAAAATAAATTTTACTGTATCCTCATTTATATCTGATAAATAAATTTACATTTCAATCAGGTTGACATTTTGATACTATCAACAATCTTACCATCTGATCAAATCATGTGCAGAATTCAAAACAGGATAACATCAAAGAAATAATAAACAGTTAAGTTTGTAATAGGTTTGAGAAGTTAATGAGATACCTATGTTAGAGAGAATTGATGAAAAAATACTTCATTGTACCTAATTAAAATAAAATATGAATAAAGTTAGAAACTCAGCCTGTTTAATTAAATAATTAAAATATCTGCTTAAAAGAATTACCAACCAGATGTTTTTAAATATGCTAATGAAGCTGAAATTGAAGGAAACATAATGATTAATTAGTTTCAGATTATGCTGGTCAATTAACAATTATTGCGAAACATGCCTAATGAGTCGTAAAGCACTAAGTCATTTTTTAGATCACATTAACAGATTTCTATTCCCTCTACCATCTACTAATTATTAATATTGAAATGGTAAATGTTCGAAGTGAAGAAGTGAAGTGAAGTGTTGAAGTGTGGTTTTGATTACCAATCGGTAATCAAAACCCGTAGCGGTTACTTTTCATCTCCACTCAAAAACACAACACTTACCACATTATCGCATCTCTTGCCATCAGGTGAGATAGTAGGCAAAGATTCCACACTACAACAGACTCATACACAAAGGGTTCCATACTACAATTTTAAAATTGAGTTTAAAATGCCGACAAAATAACGTTTCTTGTATAGAAATCCCCTTTAAATTTTAATTTGATTATATGTTGTTGTAGAGGTAATAGAAATACACATTCTATGAAAATTTCAGCATACTACCTCCTACGGTTTATAAGATACAGTCCACTGACAGACAGATGGACAGACAGTGGAGGCTTAGTATTAGAGTCCTGTTGGCACTCTTTACATACAGAACCCTAAAAAGGATTGAATATTTAGAGAATTCAGATAAAGCACAATAAGACCTTTTTTTTTTTTTTTTTTTTTTATTGGGTGGGAAAATCATCCTAATGACATCCCCGCTCTTGGGCGGAGCGGGAGATAGTGTCAGACTCTTACTGACTAAAAACCCACTCCTGTTCCTTCGTTGCCTTCGTCCCAGGGCCCCGGGTTCCGCTTTCACACTACCCGTGGCCCCAGTAGGCTTCGACCCTGCTGGGCCCCTACGATTTGCTGACATCTCCTTGAGGCGCGCGTGGAACAAAACGCGCCGTCGACGACTTGGGCTTGGTCCGGACGGTTACCGGACGGTCAGACGGCGAGCCACCCATTGCTCGCCGTCTGCAAGCCCGCGCCTACGGTGGCCGGAAATCGGGATCGGAATCCCGGCGGCGGTTGGAGCGTAAGGACCGTTGCCTCACGCGATCGGCCGCCTCCTTAGCTAGCATTACTGCTTCGCAGAAAGAGGCGACCGCCTGCCACTCCTCCTCGCTCCGGAGCATGGCCTGAACCAAGGCCCGGCGCGAGAGATCACCGCCGCCGATTGCCCTCACGAGGTCACGGCGTTGCTCTGCCCAAGCGGGGCACACCTCCACCGTGTGCTCCACCGTGTCCTCCGGGTGGGCCACACAGTGGCGACACCCGGGCGTCGTTTCCGCACGAATCCGGTGCAGGAACCTCCCGAACTTACCGTGTCCGGTGAGGACCTGCGTCATGCGGAATGTGAGGACGCCGTGAGGTCTTTCCAACCACGCCTCAAAGAGGGGACTTACCGCCATAATTGTGGCGTGCCCAGCACGGGGTCGCGACAGTCGCTGTCGCCATTTCTCCATGAGAACTCGCCGGAACTCTGTCCGCCATGCCGCGACTTGTTGCGGCAGCGGAGTTTCGCCCCGGCGTTGCATCTCCATGCGCCGTTCGTGCATGAGTGCAAGGACTGTTGCCTCCAGATCCCATGGTCGCTGGCCAGCAAGGAGGCTCGCCGCTTCGCGGGAAATCGTCCGGTATCCTCGCACCATCCGTATGGCCATGACCCTCTGGCACGCGTTCAGCCGGGCCGCCGGCTGCTTCCGCAGCCCCGGCGCCCACACCGGCGCGCCATAAAGGGCCATGGACCGAACGATCCCCGCGTAGAGCCTCCGGCAGGAGGCGTCTGGACCCCCAAGGTTGGGCAGGAGCCGCCCGAGGGCAGCCCCAGTCCGATTTAGTTTGGGAGCCAGACGTCGGAAGTGCTCGTCGAAATCCCATCGGCTGTCGAGAACGAGTCCCAGGTACTTCATCGTTGACCCGACGCCGATGTGGACTCCTCCCACCGTTAGCTGGGAACCCGGTGGTGGCGCGTTCCGAGGGCCGTGAAAGCACATGGCCTCGGACTTGTGCAATGCCACCTCGAGTCCCAGCTCCTGGATCCTGCCAACGACTGTCGCAACCCCGCGTGTCGCTAGTTCGACCGCCGCCTGGTACGACTCTCCCTGCGCCAGGACCAGCGTGTCGTCTGCGTAGCAGACCACGCTGACCCCGCCAGGGAGGTCGCCGCGCAGCACGTAGTCGTATCCGATGTTCCACAAGGGCGGCCCTAGTACCGATCCCTGCGGAACACCGCACGACATCTCTCGACGTTCCCACTCCCCCTGGTGACCAGGGTAGGTTATGTACCTGTCAGACAGGTACGCCTCGACCACACGACAGAGGTAGTCGGGCATCCGGTGATACCGGAGTGCCCTCCCAATGCTACTCCAAGGCAGGGAGTTGAAGGCGTTGGCGATGTCCAAAGACACCGCCACGACACACCTGCCCTGGGCCACTGCATCCCCCGTCGTGAGAGCTCGCACGCACATGATGGCGTCCACCGTGGAGCGCCTCCTGCGAAAGCCGAACTGGCCGTCCGCCAGATCCGGCCCCACCCGTGTTAGGTGTGCGACGAGGCGGTCTGCAATTACTCTTTCAAAGAGCTTGCCCACCTCGTCGAGCAGCACAATGGGCCGGTACGCGGACGGAGAGTCCGCGGGGCGCCCCGGCTTCGCGATGAGGACCAGTTTCCCCGTCTTCCAGCGAAGTGGAAACTGGCCCCTCTCCAAGCATGCGCTGAAGAGCCCTCTTAGTCGAGGCCCGAGAGCCTCCATGGCCAGGACCCATGCCTTCCCAGGCAAGCCGTCGGGTCCTGGGGCGGTATTCTTGGCACTCAGCCTTCGTACCGCCACTCTCATCTCTACCTCGGTCACCTCTGGAGCGTTGTCGTCGTCGTCGCCATCGTGGTCCGCGTCGGACACCGCTGGTGGCGGAGCCATGGGCGGGGGAGAGTGTTCCCCTCGCGTGGGGAACAGAGTGCTCACCACACCCTCCACGAGCTGGGGGCGGAGACTCTGCGTCAGCGGGAGAGCCCAGGGGCGGAGTTTGTCCCGTACCAACTTGTACGGGCGTCCCCATGGGTCCCCATTCAGAGTCCCCAGCCACACGTTGCGGGCCTCAAGTTTGGCCCGCCTTATCTCCGCTCGGAGGGTGCGCTTTGCCGCTCTGTACCCCTCGTACAGCTCCGCCTCTCTGGCCTCCGCATCCGGTGGACGGATGCGGCGCCTGCGGTATCTGGCATACCGGCGTCGCGCGGCATTGCACGCGTTGCGCAGTGCCGCAATCTCCGGCGACCACCAGTATACCTGGCGCTGAGCACGTCCTGGAGGGACTCGGGGCATTGCCGCGTCGCAAATTTGCGACATGGCCTCCCGGAACCACTCTGCCTCGACGTCTATGTCGACAGGCCTGTCCGGTGCTTGCACCCAGGCCTGTACCGTCGCGGCTTCCAGGAGGAGCTCCCGGTCCATCTGCCTCAGCGCCCACCGCGGACCACAAGGGTTCTGTCGGACCGGCGCAATCGAGGTTTGGGCGGAGACGTCGAACCGGATGTACCGGTGGTCTGAAAACGTCTCCACCCCCTCCATAACGCGCCAGTCGACGACACGCGGCGACAGAGCGGGGCTGGCGAACGAGATGTCCACCACTGAGTCGCCCCGCATCCGCACACACGTGGGGACAGAACCCCGGTTTAGGACGACCAGGCCTGTCTCCAGAGCCCAGTCCTCCACCATCCGACCCCGCTGGTTCGTGAACCGGGAACCCCAAGCCAAGTTCTTGGCATTGAAGTCCCCGCAAACGACCACGGGGAGGGAACCAAACCCAGCGACGACGGCTTTCAGCTCCATTAGGGAGATGTGGAGATCGCCGAGAGATCTGCTCGGGGACAGGTAAACGCCTACCACTGCAATGTCCCCGAACCGTGCTGCCACGCAACCCCGTCCCCTCGTGACGGCCTCGAGGGTCGGGGTACCGGCGGCGGCCGACGAAATTAGGCTCACCGAGCCGTCCAGGTCCCGCACCCAGTCTCCCCTGGGCAGGACATTGTACGGCTCGGAGACCACGGCGATATTGATCGACCACTGCGCCATGCTCTGGAGCAACAGATCCTGAGCGGGGGCGCAGTGGTTGATGTTCGCCTGGAGGAGACGTAATGGAGCCGTTATTGGCAGTCCATCACAGTCTCCTCTCGAGCCCCCCGTGAGGGCCCTGCCGCGATGGTTGCGGCGGCGACAGCAGCAGCTGCCAAAGAGGAGGCAGCGGTGGTGAGGACATCGGCGGGGATGGGCCTCCTGACCTTGCCCTTAGCCTTGGTGGGGGGGTCGCAGGACCTGCTCCCAGCCCGGTGGTCGGCCGGCTTGCCTGCCGCCGCACATGCGTAGCAGTGCGGCGTTGCTCTGCATTCAACCGCCCTGTGACCAGGCTGACCGCACTGGAAGCAGCGGTCGCTGCGGTCCACCTCCGCGGCACAACTGGCCCCCACGTGGTGCCCCACGTGGCAGCGATAGCACCGCAGAGGTCTGGGCTCCAACAGTTTCACTTGGGCGGAGACCCAGCCCACCAAAAGCCGTCGGCCCTCCCCGGTGATGGTCTTGGCCGCCGACACGGGGCAGCTTACCGTCATGGCTCGCATGCCCGTGCTGTCAGCGCGGATAGTGCCCGCCCGAACCTGCTCGGTAGTGCACCCACCCGCCCTGACGATGGCGGCCACCACCTCGTCCACCTTGACGGAGTCGTCCAAGCCCATGATGCGCATATCGATGCACTTGGTGGGCCTGGACACTCGGGCCTCTTCCGCATCCAGGGACGCCCTGATCCTGGCGGCCAGGGCATCCGCGGCGGGGCCACTGGCCGCACCAGGGACCTCCAGTATTCGGGCCCCGGTTACGGTGCGCCTCATACGGAAGCCCCCAGAGGCTCCGAGCTCGTCAAGGTGGGGCAACACCGCCTTCTTTGCCTTCTCCATGACGGCGTCGTATGTCACGCCCTTCTTTACCGCATCTGGCTGTAGTGTTATGACTACAGCCTCGGATTTCGGGGCGCGAAGTCTTGCCGCCATGGCCCGCTTTTTGCGCTGCTGTCGCCGCACGCGCTTTTTTGCCGCCCTGGCCGCTTTGCCCGCCTTCCTCTTGGCGCCGACAACCGTCCATTCGGCGCCAGCCGAGGATTCTTCATGCAGGGAAGGCGGCGGCGGGCGCGGCCTGGTCGCCACCGCAGTAGGAGGTGCCGCCGATTTAGCGGCAGGCGCCGCCCTGCCCTTCTGCTGCCGCTGCTGCTTGGCCGGCGGAGCCGGTCTCGCAGGCTCCGACGCCACGGCCCCACGTCTGGTTTGTCCCGACGGGCCTGCTGTGGCTGCGGCGGCAGCATAGGACGCCACCTTTCGCTGGCCAGGGGCCGCCAGCGGAGGACGCAGCACGATGCCCTCCAGCACGGAGAGCTGCTGCTGCATCCCTTGCTGGAACTGCTCCTGTTGTTGCTGCTGCTGCTGCCGGAAGGCAGCCAGCTCCTGCCGCACCAGCATCAACAGCTGGTTCTCCGGCTCGGGCTGGGGCTTGGGCTGACTTGGCCCTTGCCCCTGCTCGCGTCCTCCTGCCTGTTCGGAAGAGTTGCTCTTTGGCAGCTCTTGCTGGGCCGAGACCTTTCGAAGCCGAGCATTGTCGGCCCGAAGTTTGGTGAGCCCCCTGCGGATGGGGTCCACCACCTCCTGAAGAGACGTCCTGGCCTGGGAGATCGCGCTCCTCTTGGAGGACCTCTCCCTTTTGTTGGCCACGCCATTCAGAGCGGATGCCAGGACCGACTCCAGTCGGTCGAGTGCCTCGTCGATGGCGGTGTCCGGATCACTGCCGGACGGCCCCGAGAGGTCCGTTCCAGCTCTGGCCGCTCCAGGGTGACGCCCCTCCACGGCGAGCCTGTCAGCTCGCTGAAGGGACTCTTGAGCGGTGAGCCCTCTCCCCTTGCCTCGCGCCCGACCCGCACCTCGACCATTGGCGGGGATTTTTCGGGCCGAGCCCATCTCCGCATCGGAGGACGATACGTCCCCCGATTTGGAGCGCTTCAGGTAGGGGCGCAAGTCCCCAGCCGAGTCGCCGACTACCTCCTCTAACTCCGAGCCCTCCGAGCTCCTTTCGGATGCCGCGTCGGACTCCGACCGCGCATCACTCTCCATGGGTTTTTTATAAAATTTGGATTCCATTGCTGTTCCCACGAGTATTTTACATTCTGCACTTGCTCAATATCAGTGGTTCGCACTAGAGACTAATTTAGCTACCCATTAGTCAAGCTAACAACCTCCCTCACGGTGCGCCGCCGCTTGGAGGTTTGGGGTAATTTTTTATAGAGGTTGTCTTCCTCGCGGCCCAGGCGGTTAAGCCAAGACCCTCGACCCCCATCAAAAGTCAGAAACATGACCTTGGACAATCTCTGGGGCTACGAGACTAACGGTGGCAGAGGAGGAACAAGTCTTCCTCCTGCCTGCTCGGTGGCAGGGTGAGTGCGCACCGAGCCCGCTCTTACTTCGCCACTGTGCCCTCTGCTATAGCAGAGGGACACGCGTTGAAGTGATCCTTCAGACAGAACATTCGCAGGCGGACATCAAGACCCCTTAGGCAGAAGTACCCAAGGGGAGTCGTTGGCCGCCTCCCAGGGTGCACCGTCCCGCAGACTGGCCTTCACCTCGGACGTATCCGCAAGGGAACTACAGCCTGCGGGCACTCGTGGAGGTTTTCTGTCGTAGCACCCCAGCACAATAAGACCTGAGTTTCTTTCGGTGTTTCTTATCAGGGTTGTCAGCTACGAAACACTGTCTTCATCTAGTTTAAATTGGCAATAAAATTGATGTGTAAAAAGTGTTATTAAAATCTATTTGCAAAATAAATATGATTAATCATTTATCAAAAAGAGTTAGCAGTTGTACTGTTAAACCAATAATAACCCAGACTATTACAATACTATTGACAATAACTGCTTGCCATTGCCATTGCCACTGTACAGAATAAATAATGGAGAGGAATACTTTACTATGCTCATTAAAATATCTAGCACTTCTTAGGAGGGACTGGTTGTTCGGGACAAAGCACCAACCATTTCCACCTCACTTGAGCAGCCATAACCTTAAAAAATTGAATTGAATTAACTGGTCTTATAAGTATTATAAACTGGAATGTCTACTTGATCAATAGTCAAATGCCATGTTTTTTTAAAATCAACAATAAAAATATTTTCTGTATTTATTTAGAAACATACTATCGGAATAAAAGTATCATATGTGCTATTCCCGGACATGATCTACTTGAGTACCAATTTGAAGGAGTAACATGTATTAGTGTGATTTTATTAAAGCTTTCATTTTTACTTCTGAACACCTAACAGATTTAGTTTTGCGAAGAGCTAGATTATATATTATCATTCAACATGATAATGTTTTATCTAGCTATTTGCATCTTCACTCTTCGCTTTTTTACATATCCTTGACAGATCTGCTACAAAGCAGATCTCTCAAGGATATGTAAAACTGAAAAAAAAAACTAATTATAATAGGAAATTAAATAAACTAATTAAATTAAATGTACTTAATTCATTCAGGTAGGAGAAGCATTTGAACTACACTAGTGTTTATAATATTGCTTTTGAGATAAACTCAGTCCATTAATAACTCACTATATAATATTCTATGAAATGTTTTATCAACTACTTAGTTAAAAACAATATGTCACTTTTGACACTTTTTTTGTCACTTTTGTTTTTTTTGTGTATGTGACTTTTATTGATTTATATATTGCTTTATTGATTTCTACATGACTTTTATTGATTGTGTTTATAATATTGCTTTTGAGATATACTTAGTTCATTAATAACTCACTTTGAAATATTCTATAAAATGTTTCATTTACTATTTACTTAAAAAACAATATGTCATGTAGAATAGTATTAAGTAAAACAATACTTTTATTTCCAACAGTTCATTTTGGTGCAGGTCTTGATAATTATATTGATTAGAACAACTCCTGTTTGTTAAAGTTATTATATTGATGCTTGTAGTAATAGTATTTTCTTCAAATTGAGATAAACGTCTAAGATAAAATGAGAAAACTAAATAAGTTGTGTGTGTGTCAAACTAGTCATTCGGCTATATTATTTATTTGTGATTGCATAAGCAGCAATTAACAATATGTTATTTGAGATCATTTTTATCTTGATCTTTAATAGTATTATAAGCTAGATTACACTTAAGATATGATGTGTTAAAACTATGTTACTGACATAACACTTCAATAGTAAAAGATGTACATTTAAATATATTTTTTTATCTTTCTTTTATGTAACTGTAAACCCAAAGTAATAAGTAGTTACTTAAAATAATAAGTTAATGAGACAGAGTAAATTGGAAATATTTAAATAAAAAATAGCAACGCAGTCAGTGTCAGATTTTTTTAGATCTAGTTAAAAAAAACTAAAATTACATTGTTACAAGACGTCTGTCTACCCCACGACGCTTCATAGTTCAACATTTAATGGCATCACATTTCAAGACATTAACTTTCACTGGCAGATAGTACTAGGCACCAGTGAGAGGCAAGTACCAGACTATATAATTATATGAAAAAGCTTTCTTCTTACTTTCATTGATTGAATTATTATCATCGTCTGAGGACAGCATGGTTTGAAACGGTAGTTTAAGGTCCACATTGCACATACACAATCTCCTGAAAATCCTGAGATATTTAGAATTTTTTTTCTTGAAAAATAGAGCTATATTTTATAAAACTGAATTAATAAGCACAATCTATGTAGAAGAATGTGCACATGAAATCTTGTCTCATTTTATTTTTAGGTTTATAAACAGCACAAAAAAAAAAAACAAAAATATTTCAGGTCAATAGTAAACCCAGAAATTAACCCTCATAATTGCGAGTTTCAGGCCCAACTAGACTATTCATGTTCATGAGGGTACTTTTTTTTCAAAGTAAAATTCAAATTTGTTGCAGCTTGGGTGTTAAGGGGTGTTAAGGGGTGTTAAGGGGAACAGGAAACTTATTTATGATGTCCTTTAGATAAAAAGATCTTGTTGTTATCTAAGCACAGAATGGTATGTTTTATTCAACGATAGATAGATATACTCTTTATTATACACCAATAATGGATCAGGATACAAAAACCAGGTCCGGGAGCCTGGGGGCTCACAAATGACAAAACATAGTAAGTGTGAAGAAATATTTGATATGGTCTGAGTTGTCAAAAAACCAGCATCTGTAATGCTTGTTTATTATTTCCGTAGTCCACCAATAAGACAATCACAAATCTACAAACATTAATTTTAATTATCAAGCCGCCATTACTCTCTGCCAAACCTTATAGGGACAGTTGTACATATGCAGGCAATTAATCAACTCTTTCTCCAATGAAACATCTGTGCATTTATTAACAATTAGTGTCTTTATTAGAATTCAATGTGTGGGTTGTCCAGTTGCTTGTTTTCATGTTTTTTTTTAACTATACTTAATAAACTAGGTAATTTTAGGCTTATTATTACTTTGGTAAAATAATGTTCGTATTTCTTAAATATTAAATTGCCCAGTTATTTTAAATGGTTATTTATTTAAAATAATTAAAGGTAATTGAAATTTAATTAATTGGTCAATAATGAGTCACACAGGAAAAATAATAATTAAAAATCAATATATGCGTTTATAATGTGAAAAATCATGAAATCAAGATAACATAGTAATTGTTTGAGAGAATGTTTAACCTTTCGAATACCATAAATAGAGACACAATAGAAAAACAATTAGAGAGTGAATGCTGGCATTCGGTTGGGGTTTAAAGAATTAAGTAATCCTAATAAATTCTTGTATGACTGCAAATATACAGTTGGCTTTCAAGTTAAAATGCAACAATTTAATTAAAAGATAAAACAAGGTTTAATCAGATAAGAGAATTCATATTTATCCTGCCTCCACAACTGAACAATAACAATAATTTCCAGAATGTCCGTTACAACAAAATGTAATAAATAGCACTCTTTAATGACTGAATCACTGATAATCATGATTATTTCATCACAAGAAAGTTTTTATGTTGCTGTAGTACTTAGTCACTCATGATCCAGCAGTAGTCACCATGTTGCTCAATGTTGATACATCACAACAAACCTTGTCATCTTAAATAAAAACATATTAAACTACGTCTTATTTGTATAACATCAGCTAACCTTGTGAATCAGCTGACGACAGTCTTTGTCTTGATTGCCCTAAATGTATCCACTTAAATTCGCTAATAAGTGATAACGGGTGCGCTTACCTCTTCTCGGCGCTTCAGCCACCGGCCGCAGGGGCTCTCCTCGAGGATCTCGCTCTCGTCCTCCGAATCCTCCCCGCTTTCCCGAGGAGACTTTCGCTCCTTGTCGATGCTCCTGCCACCCGACATAACACCGATATACAACACCAAAACGTCGAACAAAACCACCACACAGTCGATGAATACTTCACAGACGTTTTTTTACAAGAAAACACTTGGTATATTTTCAAAATACACTTTTTCTCGTAACCATAATATCCAAGGCTGAATCGCGAGACGTCACTATAGTTTCTTCCCAAACCATTATTCGTTACACGACACTCGCTATGAACCTTTTGCTTGACAAATAATACAGTAGATATATTTGTCTACAGCAAACGATAACACACAGCGTCTCCACTGAGCTTATTCATGATAATTGAAATAAATTGTCCGCCGGCGTAGCTCTCGACGTATTTCTATCCGACACAAAAATATCCATAGTGACATTTTTACTTCTTTTTTCTGACAACCACAGACAACACATAAAGTGGGACAGCATGAAAATGAGAAAAAAGTAGAAAATATTTTTGACAATAATTAATTAAAATCTATATTTTGTCTAAAAATTTATAATTACAATTGTTTCATCATATTTCTCAATTCGAATCACAATTTAATATAATCGATTGAAGCGCCATCTGTTATTACACGATCATAGTGTTTTACATCACCTTCACGTACTGAATAAATCAATAATAATATGATAAATGCTTAAAAGTTAAAAAAGTATAAAAGTTTTGTAAAATATTAATCCTTTTGAATGGTGATTTATTAACACACGATTTGTCGTATTTTTATGATTTACCGAAGGAAAAATAAGTTTAGGTTGGTAAAAGAGACATCTATTGACTTAATTTTTGAATTTATAACTTCTAGAGTACCATTCAATGTTGTAGGTGTAATAGTTCTAATATTCGGTAATAGATGGCGCTGTAGTAAATTGTTTCATTGTTAGACTTAGTTTTTTTTTTAAATAATTTATACATAAAAAACTTTTTACAAAAAAAAAAACAGACTACACTAAAAAAAAACACTAAAATGATCAAAATAACTTTAATTTCGAAAGTCGGCGTTTCTCGGTATTGTTTTAAATGCTCAACACAATAATTTTTAGACCCTAAGACTAAGCACCAAGTAAAATGTGTTAACTTCAAATAAAATAAACTCACTTTATACCGAGGTGCCTAAAGAACAACGTTTTAATTCCAAAAAATATACACTTATCAGAATAATTGTACCTACGTGTTGTATTTATATTCTTTTTGGATACCAAAACACAAAAAAATACAAAATCCCCCCGCAACCCGCACTGCTGCCCCCGGCACGTGACGCATTTTAGTACATACGTACATTAGTTGTCATTAATTGCCGAAGTGATCGCCACAGTTTAGTCAGTTCGGGACTTGAGGCACCTCCTTCGAAGTATTTTTTTTAAATCACCCGGAAGTAGGAGCCCCGCCAAGCGGAGCTCTTTCGACCGGTCCTCCGGCAACTTCGGAGTTTATTTACTATTTTTAGGTAGGTAGGTACTTATTTAATGATTTATCTGGAAATAATTTACTATTTTCCTACTAGTGATTTATTTTCAACACCTTAGTCATTTGTTGCTGTAATATTAAAAGTGGAATATTTATTTGACTATGTTATCATACTTTAATCAAATTCATAAAGCAATAAACAAGCTACATGTGTTTGGAATACACAATATTACACTTATTTGATATTCAAAAAAAATTTACGATGGTCCGTTAGCTTTTCGCCTCAGCAAAACTGATTAAATTGAATATCGTGAAATAAAATGTTGGTAACATCTACATATTTAGCGAAAATATAAAATATTAACTTTAAAGGCTGATGATGGAGCCGGAAGGTGGAAGGTAGACACAGGAACTTCATAATAAAACAATGTAACCTAGCAGAGTTTGGGTTAATAGAAATTGACATGAGAAATTGGCACTCTGTTTATAAGTGTATCACAACTAAAATGTAAGAAAAAATAAACATTTTACAAAAAAGAAAATAACCGACTTCACTAAAAAAATATACTATTGATAAATCTAATATATAAAATTCTCGTGTCACAGTTTTCGTTGCCATACTCCTCCGAAATGGCTTGACCGATTTTGATGAAATTTTTTGTGCTTATCCGGTATCTATGAGAATCGGCCAACATCTATTTTTTATCCGCCTAAAAAAAAAAAAAAATATATACATAGCAAAACAACGTTTGCCGGGTCAGCTAGTATACTATATCTACACTAATATTATAAAGAGGAAAACTTTGTTTGTTTGTTTGTAATGAATAGGCTCAAAAACTACTGGACCGATTTTAAAAATTCTTTCACCATTCGGAAGCTACATTATCCACGAGTAACATAGGCTATATTTTATTTTGGAAAAAAACAGGGTTCCGTAAGATATTTGAGTTTTTCAGACACAAGGTGTAAAAAATCAATCAGAAAATTTACTTATTTTGCGTACGCTTCCTAAACTATAAAAGATAGAACCATTAAATGTTTTAATTAATTGTAGATCTTATAAATATCTACCAAAGTTTGTTAGGAGAAACCTACTTTCACGCAAGCGAAGCCGCTGGCAGAAGCTAGTATATCTATATTGGTGTTAAATAAGAAACAAACAGTACCAAGAAACACCGACTTCCGAAATTAAAGTTATATTGATCCTTTTAATTAAGTAGTGTATTTTTTTAGTGAAAACGGTTTTTTTTTTGTAAAAAGTTTTTTTATTAGAAAACATAAAATATCAACAACTCTACCGTGTATTTATAACATACAACCGAATTTATAACCTTCTTTTTTTGAAGTCAGTTAAAAAAAATAGCCTGGCATGGCATTGATCTCATTTGTTGATATTTATTTGATTTTTATTTTCAATTTAAATACATCAAAGAACTAGCCTCTAGCTAAAACACAGTTAGACAAGCTAAGTTAAATTAGTAAGTTTTTGAGTATGTTAACAATTCAAAATCAAAATTTTCATGCCACGAGACGACCCAGGTGTCGCGGGAGTCGCAGGGTGATTCCCGGTCACCGTAGGTGTAGGCTTGCAGACGGTAAGTAATGGTTAGCTCGCCGTCCGATAGGGACCAAGCTCGGGTCAACGGCGCGTTGTGTTCCACGCACGCCTTAAAGCGCTGTCAGCCACACTGATGCGGCCTGCTAGGGCCAATGCGTGCCAAAGTTGCGAAATTGTTCGAAAGATTTACTGTGTCCCTGGAACACTAAAGGCAATTAAAAGTTTGGTACTCCTTCTCACTCCACCCACAGCGGGAGCTGGAGTCATGTTTTCATGATTGCCCACCGAAAACAATATTTAGGCATCTGCCAGTACTGAGCTCTTCCGAATCCGCCGTAAAGCAATGTGGTAATAGCGAGGGAAATAATCCGTTAGTACTTGGAACCTCGTTAACCTAGAGAAAAGACCGAACGCAGGACGTATAACACAATGTTTTGTTTGGAATTTGGTAGGGGACAGGTGCCACGAAAGGGACATTTTTGTTGCAATGGCTCTAGTGAATGCTCAGTATAATATTTTAAATAGGTTGAACCTGAATGGGAAGCCCACATTCATCTTATAATGAAATAAAAGTATATAATTAAGATTTATTTATTCTTAGATACAAATTTTCACAAAAAAACTGACGGTGCAATTAGAAATGCGATTGACTTCATCCTGTCGACGAAGAAGCAAATATTCAATGATGTCTCTGTGATCAACGTGGTGAAAAATGGAAGTGATCACGGCATGGTACGGGGCACATTGAATATTAATATTACGCTTGAAAGGTTTCGACTGATGAAGTCTGCGCTCCGTCCAGCACAGATCCAGATCCAAAACCCCGAGAACTTTCAGCTCAAACTTCACAATCGTTTCGAGTGCCTAGGAAGCTCCGTGGACTATATAACGATGGGTTCGTGGAAACTGTCCCTACGGTCGGGTATAAGTTTTTCAAGACTTACCGTACGAATAAGAATAAGAGGCTCTTTGATCCGACCCTCGAACTACTGAAGAAGAGGCGTGAGATGAATCTGCAGTCTTTAGACGTTGCGTACCGGTAGCTCAATAGACAAACCTCGAAGTCTCTGAAACGCGAACTTTGTGGCTTTAATAACGGTATCGCATCCGGATTAAGGATGCGATTGAGCGGAATAAGTGCTCTAAAGTATTTGCACGAGATCTGTCTATTGGGCAAAGCCAGCTCACGAAACTGTAGACCACCGATGGCAAAGTCATATCCGCCAAATCGGAGCTTCTGGGAGAGATCGAGGCTTTTTATGGACAGTTATACACGTCTATCACTAAACGCGCTGAAAAATGCATATGAAAAAGAACAAATCGTCGGGTGAGGACGGAATTACGGTCGAACTCAGAACGGATGGCCGTTGGGGCCGAAAGGTTCTGAAATGGAGACCACGTACCGGAAGACGTAGCGTTGGAAGGCATCCTACAAGGTGGACCGATGACCTGGTAAGGGCTGCGGGAATCCGATGGATGCAAGACGCACAAGACCGTTCATTGTGGCGACACTTGGGGGAGGCCTATGACCAACAGTGGATTGGGGGCTGACCAGACTGATATTATAAATTGGTTGACTGGTAGAGAATGTCTTGTTGCATTAAGTCCGCCTATGTGCTCCACCTGTACATGAAGTTTAAATAAATGAATAAATTGTGGTTGGGGTTGGCCGTCTTTTTTTTGCACGAGTGCGAAAAAAACCTCATTGCGTGCGGTTGGAGCCAAGTTTTGATTGGGTTGAAAAGGCTCTGTATTCCGTCCAGCTGTCAGCTACAAATCATCCATCGCAGACGTGAACACATTAGTCAACTGTCCAGCAGTTAGTGACAGGCTAGCGGCGTTTACGACGACCGCCACCCCGCCATTACCGGTCGGAATGGCCACGGAATGGCCGGCGACAGATAAACCTCAGAGGACAGAGGGTATGTAATATGTTCCTATTTTGTTAATTACAAGGAAAGAACACATTCAGGCTTAAGGCATAAGACTGTTCTACCACACTGTGTCAATCCTTCGTCTAGTTTTTCAGCATTATCCCACGGTTACGCACTGAAATCTCGTATTTTTTCAGGAATTAATATTGCTATCTTTTGCTCTGCGACTCTCTTAAAACAAAACGGGCAAGTGAGAATCGGACTCGCGCTCTGAGGGGTCCGTACAGACTTACCTATGAAAACAGTTCAGTTCCCAAATTAAGTTACAATGATTTTTCCGAATCGCAAAAAAGTGTTTTCTTTTTGTGACGTAACAACAAATTTACAGTTTTCAGATATTTTTCTATACTTGTGCTATAAGCCCTTGCTTCATGCCAAATTTCAGAATTCTAAGTCAAGGGGTGAATGAATTTTGATTCCCTTGAGAGTGTCGAAATACACGTTTTTTGCGACATAAACGGCCGTATTTTTTTTTCGTTAACTTATAAGTTTGATTTTTTTACAGCTTCTGGGGACCGCAGATCTAATACGGTTTTAATTTCAAATCGATAACTCCACACATTACCAAGATAAAGGGTATAGATAGACTAGACAGATGGACAAAAAAGTGATCTAAGAGTTCCGGTTTTTTCTTTTTGAGGTAGGCCCCTAAAAACTAAAAAAAAATACAGTCTTTCCATTTTGATATGAAAGAAGAGAAACACAAACACACTTTAAGTTTTAGCATTTATTTTATGCCATTAGCAAGTAATAAATAATAGGTTCTATTAAAATTTAACAAAATAAAAACCCGTGTCTCTTGCCCGTCTTCACAGGAATGCTTAGCGTCCGGACATTTGGCCGGCCGCGTCCGGAAACGAGCAAGATTTGCCCTCACGGACTAAGTACATCGCAGCGACCTCGAACCATTTTGTTGTCCCATCTATGTTATTATCGTATCCGATAATAATTAATCTTGATCATTATGGGGGAATTATAGTAAGCCGGATGGAAAGAACGAAACGAAGCTTTCGGTAAATTGATTACCTACAGGGTTTTTTGCCAAAGAAGTAAGCTATACGATTAATCTCAATCTTATCGATGTAATAAGAAAATGACGAATGGGCCAATTCGAAAAGTACCTATTTTTCGTTAATAGTTTTTGCCCATTATCTAACTAAACACCGATGCCAGAAAAATAACGAAACAATCACGTTAGTGTTTTGTTATTTCTCTGGTTTTGGTTAGTAAATGGGAAGAAAGACCTAGGACATGGATTATCTCTTTGTTTTACAATCTCAGTAGCCAATTTTGTATTCTTGTTAACCTATGCATGTTTGATCTAAATACATTTGAAGAGATCAGGCCGCCAATTGATGATGACAACAGCATAATAAAAAGTTAATGGAGACAGCCCAATAATCCATTGATCAAAGATTACAAAAAAAACCTCTTTATCGATAAACTAGTCATTCCACGACCTTTTCAAATAATTGAATTTGAAGTTAAACAACACAAATTGAGAATAAACTCTACGTAACGCGTAAGGGCTTGAACAGATGATCGACGAATCATTTATCTTATGTGATGGGAGGATCTCAATTCAATTCGAAGTCATCTTCACTATTCAGTTAATGAAAAAGGTATTAGGTAGCAGTTTCTTTAAAGTATATATGCTTTTTTTCATATAAAATCAATAGATAATATCAAAGAAGCATAAGATGTTTGTGAACGGCCGCCATTGGTTGGGACTGGTCATCTCTCATCTGCAATGGTGAATTTTTAATTTATTAACTCATTAACCATAATTTTGTATATATTTATTGGTTTACAAGACTGTCCTGTCCTTAGAGTTTCTTGCACGGCCTTCTCCATAGAGATCTACGCTTTGGAACGTACAAATAATTTCATCTTTTTTCTGGCTGACTGACCGCGCGACCTTGACAATTCAAAAGTGCCTGAAAATGGTTTATATTATAAAATAAATGCTTTGAGTTGAGGTGCAGTTTACCTAAGTGAGTTCGTACCTTCACATCCACGATGCATCATGCAATAGAATTTTTTACGTTGTTGTTTTGTTTGGGTGGAGCGAGAGAGACAGTCAGACTTATATCGACTAAAATTCACCGATGTTCCTTCCACAAACAACTCTGCAGCCTGTTTAATCAAGCACCAATACTTTTCATGTTCGTAAGGTTCCATAGGCTCCTAGAGGGAATAGTTTATATTGCACACCCGAAAATAATGGAGGATACAATGGGAGGTGTTAACCCATCAGCGATTTCCGCCAAACAACATTTGGATGGACAGAAACTCGATCTTTATTCGATTCGGTCGTCTACCTGAGCCTTAACTTTCCCCTTGAGGGCACAAAAAGTGCGTTTAATCTACCAAATGCCTTTTCCCAATCGTTTGATGTGCCAAATTGTCTTTTTTTGTTGGCAAACTCTCCCAAAAGTAAACTGTTGAGCGCTTACTTTCAGTTTATTCTGGAATACTGGTTCGGTGAAGAAGTCTTCAGTTGAGAAAACAGAAATTACATAAGAAAATAAGAATTTATTATTTTTTGTTATGTTGGTACTGTATATTGTGTAGATGGTAGGATAACTTAGATGTCTTCCTTGGGATTTGGCAAGAAGTGGTTCAGAGGCGAGCATAATGGAAGGAAAGAAAGAAGGCCTTTGCCAGCAGTAGGATAGTATTGGCAAAATTAGTACCTACTTAAGATTATTATATCTAACCGCTAGATATATTGATAATAAGTAGGTACTAAACTGGTAATCATTTGGATCTATGCATATACTTTTCTGCGTTTAAGTGAATTTAGCAGATATTTTTTCTGTGTATTATCAAACATGCGAGTTCTAGTCGCATGCAGCATAGCTCTAGTTCCATTCAGTTTTATTCTTTTGAAAAGTAGTTCTGGTCGAAAAAAAATCTCGAGTGAGAATATCTGCTAACTTCTGGTCGCAGGTAATTTTTAAAAAGAAATCCAAAGCCAATATTTTTTTTTATTTCATCATCACTGCTCTCAAAACGGTGAAGGAAAACATCGTGAGGAAACCGGCATGTCCTAGAACTAAAAATTCGAAGACATGTGACATCCACCAACCCGCACTGGGCCCGCGTGGTGGATTACGGCCCATTCCCTCTCCTAGAGAGGAGGCCTGAGTCCCAACAGTGGGAACATTATAAGGCCGACTATGCTATGCTATGCCAAAGCCAATACTGTAAAAAATGCTTTTGGTGTGTTTGTAATATCGTGTAGATTTCAACACGCATGCGAAATTGCTCCGCATGCGGGGTTGTTGCCCAGTATCACGCCCCGCATCCCACGTGCGTATTCCACGCATTGCAATAAATACTAGTATGAAAAGGAGAATTGCGGGGGCTATGCGTGCATAGCAATCCTGCATACGACGTGATGAAATCCGCACGATATTAAAAACAGCCTTAGAGGTATGCGGAACAGGTCCCAAACCTTCATTAAAAAAGGAGGGTCTTCCAACCAGATGGAACATCCATCTGGTGTCTGATTCACGCAATTGCCCGAGAGTTGATTTCGGACTGTTATAATGTCCTTTCTAATCGTGCGGTGAGCTCTGTTAGCACGATGTAGGATTTAGAATTTTTAGTTTCTATGTCGCGACATAGATGTCTTTACAGCTGTGACTGGAAAGACGGAACGGACTCAAGCAGAAGCACCGCCGTGTCCTTGTGGGTGCGATCAGCGGCAGCGACCTCTCACGCCGGGCCCTAGTACAGAGATATGTCAGCAAAACCGAGATGTCAGCAAAACCGAAGGGGCCGAGCAGGGCCGAATCCTACCGGAGCCAAGGAAGCAATCCCAGCTTCTGAAAGGAAAACCCGGGGTCCTAGAACACAAGGCAAAAAAAAACATAGGAGTGAATTTTAGTCAGTAATAGTCTGACACGCCCTCACCTTCCATTCTAGAGCGAGAAATGTCATTGGAAGATTTCGCACCTAAAAAAAGGTTATTTACATAAGATACTTAGGTATTAATTAATTGGACAGACTGCGTACATATTATAAACAAAAACCAAATACATTTAGACGTCGATGTACTCCTCCATATCGCTTTAACCCGAAAACGTACCCAGAAGACTGGCACATTGCCATTTTGATGGCAATGCTTTGGGAAATAAACAAACCAGTCTTCTGGTCACGTAAACGGACGATCTGTCATTGAGAAATATCCTTAAAAAGGAGACGCGTTTTGGGACTGATGACCCAAGCAATTCGATCCTCAAAACTGTTATTACCATATATAAAAATGAATACACGTAGGGCGTGGTTTTTCGTCGTTTCCGCGGACAAGTGCCACAGAACAGCACGAAGTGAACAAGTGCAGTGTGAAGTGTTACTAACATAGTCTTAAGTCTTATATATTAACAATAAATTGTATTTAATTTACTTTATATATGTTAGTCTGTATCTTTGGACCAAGTTTTTTTTTCTTGATTCTTGTTAGGTTCTCGCTTGACCGCTATCTCACCTGATGGAAAGCAACAATGCGGTCGACGATGGAGCGCGCTTATTTACTCTTGACTTAAAGATTCCCGGGTTGTAGCTATCAGGAAACACAGATTCCGGCAAGGAATTCCACTCCTTAGCTGTACACACCATTAATGTGTTCCCAAAATGTTTTGTGCGATGCCTGAAAATAAATGATTTATTATTTATTTATTTAAAATGAATTATGCTGTTATGGTAATACCAGTAGATGGCGTTACCCTTTGACAGTTTAGCTAACACAACATGTGGTACGAAGTTCACCGGGTCAGCTAGTTACCAATAAGGTTAGGTACAGTATTTGTGCCACTCGCAACAGCGGCAACGCCGGCACAAAGATATCTATTAAATGTACTAGTTCAAAAATAAAGTGTCAAACCTACTCAGAAGACTACTGTCAAGTCCAGCTGGTTATCTATTTAATACATATTATAAATGTGAAAGTAATACTGCCTGTTTGTTTGTTATGATTTCATCTCAAGTATTTCTTGTACTGTTTGAAGTTTTAAAGACATGTTATTTTTGTTTCAAGTTGTTAGTGTAAACAATTACTAGTAGACCAAATCTAAATATATGAAAGAAGAAACTGACTAACTGACATATAAACGCGCAGCCGAAACTACTGGCACTAGGAGCGTAAAATTTGACATAAAGCTTCCCTTTATGACGTAGGCGAGCACAAAGTGAGGGTTTCACCTCCTAACGGAATGAAACGGGGGTCCAAAGTTTGTATGGAGAAACCTACATTCATGCATTTGACTGGCCTGTTGGTCTAATGGTTAGTGGCCCTGACTGCTTTGCCGGAGGTCGTGGGTTCGATTCCCACCCAGGACAAATGTTTGTGTGATGAGCACGATTATTTGTTCTGTGTCTGGGTGTAATTTATCTATATATGTATGTATTTAGAAATGTATAAGTATGTTCATCAGTTGTCTAGTACCCATAACACAAGCTCTGCTTAGCTTGGGACTAGACGGCGTTGTGTGATAGTTGTGGAATATTATTATGCGGGCGAAGCCGCAGGCAGAAGCTAGTAAATAAATAAATGTCAAACGATGCAAATAATGTAGGAAGTGGAGAAGGACATGGGATAGGTATTCTTATCAACACAGGTCAATCCAAGTAATAAAATAGAGACTCATTATAGTACAGTCATGCTTTTCCCACAATATTATTAACTCAACTATGTATTTCTCCGCAATCTACTGTTATGTACAATCCAATCATTATTCAAATCAGTTTGAATCAGTATTCATTATCCGTTTGATCACTGGGTCACATTGCAAGCGATTTAGCGGTAATAATACAAACAGACCTCTGAAAATACACAAGATTATAGTATCTAATGATATGCAATTGTCAGTTGATAAAGTTTCATACCAGCATTTTATATGCGAGTAATTAAAACTTCGGGGTATATGAAGAATGTAGAGACAGTACATGTCGGTATATTATAATTATTGTAGGTATGTGTTGCCAATTTTTTGTTGCGATAAGTTACACTTCACTTTCACTTTTCTTAATGCATGATGCAGGTCTTCACCGAACATTGTAAGTTCGGGAGGTTTCTGCGCCGGATTCGTGCGGAAGAAACACCCGAGTGTCACCATTGTGTGGACCGTACGGTGGAGCATACGGTAGATGTGTGCCCCGCTTGGGCAGAGCGTGGCCGTGTCGTCGTGGCGGCGATCGGCGGTTACGACCTCTCGCGCCGGGCCCTGGTACAGGCCAAGCTCCGGAGCGAGGAGGAGTGGCAGGCGGTCGCCTCCTTCTGCGCAGCAGTAATGCTAGCAAAGGAGGCCGCCGATCGCGTGAGGCAACGGGCCTCACGCCCCAACCGCCACCGGGATTACGATCCCCATTTTCGGCCACCCCATTTTTGGAAGATGAAGCGAGAAGGAATGGCAGTCGTCTCCTACGAAGCTGTAATGCTAGCGAAGGAGGCAGCTGCAACGAAAACCTTAGGGACCCAGCAGGGTCGAAGCCTACTGGGGCCATAAGTTGTGCGAAAGAAGGGAAGAACCCCGGGGCCCTGGCAGGAAGGCAAAGAAGGAACATAAAAGTCTGAAACGCCCTCACGCACCCTAGAACGTGAGAAGTCATTGGATGATTTCCTACCTAAAAAATCCTTCTGAGTAATTTCCTGATACGTTTCTAATTTTATTCATAACAATATTCTACGCAATTTTATACACTTTATGTAAGTGATAGCTCATCAAACCGTAAATCTATAAATACACAAAATGGAGCGAAAATAAAAACAGCCAGCCTCCAACTGTTCGTGGCACGCACTCCACTGCTTCCCGTCCGTTTCCGATAAATATATAAACATCAGTATAAATCAATATGACTCGTGGCTAACTATGTCACGTTCTAATTTCATCCCCATCCCTTATAGTGGGAGAAAGTGGGCAAAAAATCCAAGTTCACGCTTATTTTTTCCTTCCGATTAAGTTCGATGCGGCGCCGGAGGCAATTTAACTTTGGTGAACGTATTTTAATGTTAGCCGGGTGGCTGGCGGAGTTCACGGGGCTTACGGGGCTCGCGGGGCTGGCAGGCTGGGGCTTAAGGACCTGTTGTGACCGAATTCGTGATTTTTATGAGAATTAAATTGGTACGATACTGTTTTCGCATGAAATTTAGATGACTTCTCAACTTGGCTGACGTCAGAATTCAGGGCGGTGAAAAGTTTCGCATATTTGATTACGAGAGAATGAGGTGTGGGGTTGTGCCTATTTTAAGAACGGTATTACTTTTGTTCACATATTTTCGTGGGGCCCTTTGTGATATGCTTTTTAACGCTTTTGAAACATATGCTGAAAAAATAGCCTAATGCATTCTAGACTCGTTTGTCTTACAGTTCAGTAGATTTTGTGTTTCTGAGAACCAAAATATATTTCATTGTAGAACCAGTTTTAAGATAAACATAGTTACTAGGATGAAATTGGAAAGTAGAACATGAAAATAACGACTAACTTATATTTTTTTAACCGGTTTTCTTTTTCGTTGTATCAGCATTTCACTCAATGTACTTCTTCCATTTCTAAAACTAGGAATTATAAAACTTTTATAGAATTGTCATTTTGGCAATCGAAATAAGCATTGACTGCAGCTTCGCAATTATAATTGTCTTCAAAAGAAGAATAGTTTTATTCTGATTCATTATCATTTCTGTTCTCTTAAATATATATTTTTTGGGGATGCGAGTTATTCGATGTGAACTTTTCAAACCTACACACAGATTCAACAAAATACTTAGTAATAAAATAAATAGTCATTAGAAACTGCTTCTAATTTAATATTCCCTACTGATGGTACATACGCTAGCACGCGTATAGACCAGGCGCTCAATCTGCTGAACGCCCTGATTGCTCAGGAACCTGAATTCGAGATATTTTTTTATTGCAGTAAACAAATGATAAATGTTTGTATCAATTTTTTTAATTCATTGATTGTTAAATAAATAAATAATACGAGTATATAATATGTTAGGTACCTACTACCTACCTAATCAATTAAGAATGTTGCAACGTGTCAATAGATACACAAGACTGAAGGCGTAATTATCGGTAAGTACAAAGGAAGTTCAATTATATCTTTAGTTCACGACAATAATAAATAAAAATAAATAAAATAAAATAATATTTTTTCTAACGTTTATTCTTGGTTTTAGTTGATGCAACGTTGTGCCATAGACGAATTGGATGTTTTGATAATTATATTGTATATTTAATAGGTACAAATAATATACTAAAGATTTTGTTATTTGTTTATAGGATATATTACAGTGGGAACCTGAGTGATTCTGATTCGCGTACCGGAAAAGGCCTTCCACAAGGTGAACCGATGACTTGGTAAGAGTCCCGGCAATGCGATGGACGTGAGACGCACAGGACCGGTCGTTTCCCGATTTCCAGCCACAGTAGGCGCGGGCTTGCGGACGGCGAGCAATGGGTAGCTCGCTGTTCGACCGTCCGGTAACCATCTGGACCGAGCGCAAATCGTCGACGGCGCGTAGTGTTCCATGTTCGCCTCAAGGAGATGTCAGCAAACGGTAGGGGCCTAGCAAGGTTGAAGCATACTGGGGCTATGGGTGATGCGAAAGAGAAACCTGGGGCCCTGAAACGAAGGCAATGAAGGAACAGGAGTGGGTTCTAGTCAGTAAAAGACACATCTTGTCGCCCCGCCCAAGGGCGGAAGATGTGTTGTGGTGCAGCTCAAGATTATACCTTTGTCCAGCCATGTCTTTGACCGAAATGAAGACGATGATAATAAGATAAAATTGCAAATCCTATGACATTGATCACGTGAGCAAAGTCGCATGGAAAGCCTAGTTTATTTTAAAGTACTAAACAGCGGTTGTGTGGAAAGCTGTGATCAATGACCGACCTCCGGCCGGCAGTTCTTATAAAGCTGGTGCAGACGATTTGTTCCGCCACTTACAGCTGTTCGCAAATACTTCAGTGAATACCCCGCTTTATTTGAGATACTTCTTTTGCGCGAGCTTTTTGTCGAACATGGCGATCTAGAGTAATGATTGTGAAGATAGTTTTTATTGTCATCAAGATAAGGATCGGTTTATATTGTATTATAAGTAATACCTACTTTGATTTATTGGAGAAGTAACGCAGCTTTTTATAACGCAGTTGTTATGCAGACATAGCCAATACGATCTGAATGAGAATTTACGTAGCTCTATGGAGAGCCAATATGCTTTTAGTGAGTGCTCACAATCGTAGTCTGACAACGCAGCCTCAGTAAGAAGTAGAAGAATTCCTTGGAATATCTTTCCTGTCAAAAGTAAGTGGAATGTTATTGAAGCGTTTTGGTCCAGTCAGGACCTGTGCCATGCGAAAGGTGAGGACGCCGCCGTGGCACCTTTGCAGCCACTCAAAAGACTGACTTACTTACGCCATGATTGTGGCGTGCCCAACGTTATTGGAGCTTAAGCTGTATGTAATATGCATGCATAGACATGCGGCCACGACGCCGGCGGCGTAGCCATTGTAGCTTTGACTATGCACTTGCTACGCCATCGTAGCACAAGGCTACGGATCTGCTACGAGATGTACAATTGAGCAAAAATGTTTCTTTTGCTCGTTTTTAATTATTTATGATATTGAATGTGTAGACGCGTTGGTAAGGAGGCGTCAGACCCAATAATTTTGTTATTATTAGTCCGTATTGTCCCACTGCTGGGCAATTTTTTACTTCTTCCTTTCAATTCTTAAGGAAGAAATCCATGTCATCCCGCCATATCTTTCATGATCTGCCGCGGCCCCAAGTCACCGTGTCAGGGCATCAATTCTGTGTGTTTACGGACTTAAAATTACTTTTATTTATTTGTGTTTCTGATTGTCGTCAATTTATACCGGCGGTTCAGTAGTTGGGTATTTAGTGTAGCAATCTCAAATCTCAAATAAAATATCGGAAAATAACTTGTGTAGTAGTAACTTATGTGTAGTGCGCATGCGTCATTCAATCAGTTTTTAACGCATATGACATCTAAAGAACACGTTACGGAACATTTTTAATCAATTTTGTTTTTAGGTTCCCGTTCTTCGAAAAGCGAAGAGGAACCCTAATAGGATCACTCGTCGCCCGCCTGTCTGTCTGTATTTCTTTTCTGAGGAAAGCGTGGAGGTATCATGTTTAAATTAATATTAATTACTCCAGTCTACTCCCTTGAGGTTGTGAAAAATCTTTTTTTTAGTCAATTATGCCGCATATTTTGACACTCAAAATCTCAAAATTTAAGAAGTACTTCCCGCTGAGCTGGCAAGAAGTAAGATCTGGTAATATTAACAAAGGAATAGGTAATTTTTTTTAAGGACATATCAATGTATAGTTGAAGCTGCGGAGACTAGGAACCTGAAATTTTGCACAAGGTTGCTTCTTATCACGTAAGCGTGGACTGTAAGAGGATTTTCCAAAATTCTGCCCGTATAAGAATTAAATGGAAGTCCAAAGTTTGTATCGACTAACCTATTTTCACGCGGGCGAAGCCTCTGGCAAAAGCTAGTTTTTTTTATAAACAATCCGCGAGCTTGACATCGCGTGGTGAGCTGATAGGATTTCAGAGAGGACTACAGAAATTCTGAATTTCTATCCTCTATTTTATCCCCTTCTTCTTGGTCGTATCAGTCTTGCCAGAGTGTCGTGGTTATCACCAAGGTAGCTTTCCGGAAGCCGTCAGGGTACGCCGCACGACTTTTGCCTGCTGGCATCCGTCGCACTCGTTCAATGGGCCACTAACAAATGTTTTGATTTGGTGAGTACATCGCAACGGTGATCTGCCATGCGGCCTTGTTCCGTCCACCATTTGTTGTATAACAAGGCGTTCGATGGAGTCACCTCTACGTCGACAAATATGGCCAATATATTTAAAAATACGACTGTGCACCAGCGTAGACAAGCGTCCCTTGACGCCCAGTTTCTCGATAATGGAAGCGTTTGTTCGAAACTCGGTCCAAGAGACCCCGAGCATTTTTGTCCCATAAGTTCTTTTTTTCTTTACTTTTTAGTTCAAGAAACTTTTGTGCAAAACATGCTTTAAGAGTCGCTAGCGGTCTATGATGTGTTGTGTATTAGTGAATATATTCGTTACATATTCTATTCGCCACATCAGTTCACTCACCCAAGATAAATAATTACGAGTATATAATTTTTACGATAACACTAACACTTTGCATCGTTAGTTTTTTATACGAAATAGAAAGCTAGAGAAGGTCGACTCCGTGCGAAACTGAGGCCTTAGCATGATGTCTCAAAAAATCAACTGTGCGATTGAGAAAGAGGGATGGAGCTATACACCTTATATATGTAGCTCTATCCCTTTATCAGTTCAGTTTAGGTCGTCAAATGGATCGCGTCAAGAGCTCGTGGTGGATACAAAACCTCGAAAATGTGATTTTCAGAATACGAAGAACTGGGTTTAGGTTTAACGTAGGTTCAGTTTGTAGTAGTGAAATCTATACATGTAATAAATCTGTAGAAGTTTTTAGTTCTGTCCGCATCACCTAAAATGTACGAATTTGATATAGATAACTTTTATACATTAAAATGGTGTGTAACTTGATATACTACTTAGGCTTTGTTTCATTGCAATCGGTTGACTATATAAAAAGATTTTTGAATTTAAAGTGTTCAAGAAGTAAAATATCACAACTTGACTGTTAGGTTAGGTTAGGTTATGAGGATTTTCCACCACGGCAACAGAAAAAAAAAAAAATAAAAGGTTAGGTTAGTGCAAAATAAAGCTCTAATCTCGATTAAACGCTTAAACTGAGTTTAATTGGTACTAATCACAAAATCACAATTAGTTTTTATCCGACTACGGCAAAGTCAAAGTCGGGTTATGATTTTGACAGGCTATGTATGTGTGTGCGTATGTTCATCTGTTCCCTCATAGCTCCTAAACTACTTGTCGCAACTCTACAAATGGGGTATCGTTAGATCCGTCTTAATCGTCCGCTGAATATAAGCTACGTGACGTGTCACAAAACTCAATGTGGCGCTCTGTAACGGACAAGAAGTATTGTATTCAAAAAAATAAGATAAATATGCCGTATTTTGATGATATTTTTGATAAGTGCAAATGATACCAAATCATTTGCACTTATCAAAAATATGATTAAAATTCAATGCTGCACCCTCAAGTGATCAAAAAATTCGATATCAATAACACCAAAATAGTTTACATAATAAAAAGTAAATTAACTAAAACCCGACTACGACAAAAAAAAAGACGCTGAAAAAGTTATATAGGTATCAACCACAGCACTTTAGTAACGTGTGACTACGGCTTTTCTTTTTGTTCTGTTCTGGTTTCTCCAGTAACCTTGTTTATTTCAATATCCTGAAAATCATGTTTCATATTTTTTCAGCGTCTTTTTTTGTCGTAGTCGGGTTTTAGTTAATTTATTTTTTATTATATTGGTAAACGTTACCCTTATCGCTGCGCACAGCCACGACGAGCAATAAGTTATATACATTGTCACATTTTCAATCTATCTTAACTAGTGACATTCAAGAAATAAGTGTAGATAATTAAAAACAAATAGTCGTGGAAAATGTGACACTGTATAAATATTATTGTTTGGGAATATACAGCGCGTGCAAGTGCACTGGCGGTTGTTATATGTGCGCGTGCCTTATTTCGCTTGTGGTATTGAACAAACCTTCTGATGTTATCTTTTTTGTGATCTCGACCTTCAAACCCTGAGGGTATATGCTCTTGCCGACAGGAACATTAAATAAGGACCGAGATTTGTCACCAGCATGCGGGCAGAATCGTTAAACAGAGGTCTAGAACTTCAGACGAAACTCAGGTAATTTTATAGTTTAAATAATATTGCTATGATTATGAAATATATTGGGGAGGCGTGCTGCAAATACTTCTAAGTTAAGGTTTTAAAAAATATATTTTTTAGGATATATAAAAGTTACTCTTCTAGATCGGCGATTTCAGACACTTATACAGATTTGTCGAAAAAATATATATGTCACTTTAAACCACGACGTTTAAGCTACCATAGTATTTCTAGTTAAACTGTAAACTACTAACTACTTAGTTTTTTATGTTGTATAGACGATAGTATATACTGCTGGATTGACTACACAAGTTTACCATTACGTTCGTTGGCTTATTCACATGGGTCGCTTTTAGACCGTGGACGTGCAAAAACAGTCCCCTGGCAATGATTTATGAGCCCCAAGTTACGTAGTTGGCGCTAATTCAATTGTTTGGGTCCACTGTGCAACTTACACGAGTGGAGGTTTAGAACTGGAGTACAATTATAGTTTGTAGTAATTAATGATACTGATACTGCTAAGTAGATATGTATAGAAGGCCGACTCCTTCTTCCCTCTCAACTCTTCCATTGAAGTGCAGCTTCGTAGAGGGATCTTGTTCTTACGACCCTAAACGAATGCGAATCTTAAAACAAAAACTTCTTACAAAAAAAGATAACCGACTTCACTAAAAAAACACTAAAAGGATCAAAATAACTTTAATCCCGGAAGTCGGTGTTTCTCGGTATTATTTGTATCTTATTTAACACCGACTGACTATTTTGATCCTTTTAGTGTTTTTTTAGTGAAGTCGGTTATCTTTTTTTTGTAAAAAGTTTTTTATTTCGCACTTTTTAGTTGGGATACACATATAAACAGAGTGCCTATTTCTCATGACAATTCCAATTAATCCAAACACTACGAGGTTACATTGTTTTATTATGAAGTTCCTGTGTCTACCTTTACCTTCCGGCTCCATCATCAGATTAGTTTGATAGTACCTTATAGCCAAAGTGCATCTCATGATAATTCTAATAAGCCCAAACACGGCTAGGTTACATTGATTGATGACGGAGTTCCAGTGCCTATCTTCTGGCGCCATCATCATCAGATCAATTTGATGATACCATTTTCAACGGAACTATTCAGAACTATTAATTTATTTGTATTATCATAGTCTACGAACTATCTTCATTGTGATATCAATGCGAGTATGTAGTTCCGTTGACCATTGCTGGTCTTCTTCATCAGTTCCACTTTATCAAATGTTACTTTTTGACTGTAAATGCTTAAGTTCTCGATGAAATATCAAAATCACTATGCAATTGCCTATAATATTTGAGGAGTTCCTTCGATTTCGCCAAGATTCCAACATCAGATCCTGACTTGGTGACTATGGGACCATTTGGGAAGTATACCCTTTCTAACAAGAAAATAATTTTTCAAATCGGTTGGCAAGAGACGAAATTATGCGCGAACAAACATAAAAAAAAAATACAAACATCCGAATTGAGAACCTCCTCCTTTTTTAGAAGTCGGTTAAAAAAAAAAGGGTATGCAACTCAACATAAATTGGCACTTTTTTCATACAACCGCTCTGACGCGATTTTGACGTTATTACATATTTTTCATTAGATAATTTGGAAACACAGCATCTTGTAGATATTATCTAGGCTTCTATTGAATCAATTTGTAAATTTGTGTAAAACTAATCACTACATAATATACTCAAAAATTTTAAAAGTCAAAAAAGTATAACAATAGAAGCCTTGCAAATTTAATCAAAATTCTGAATGTCAACATTTTTTTTAGTAAAAATAAAAATTCTTTTATAAAAAAAAAACAACCAAGTTCAATGTAAAAAAAAACACTGAAAAGTACAAAATAACTATAATTTAGGAAGTTGGCCTTTTAGTAATTAAAAACCCACTCCTGTTCCTTCGTTGCCTTTCATAGCAGGGCCGAGTCTGCCTTTCAGAATCAGACCCTTGGCCCCTGTAGGCTTCGACCCTGCTGGGCCCTTACCGTTGCTGACATTTCCTTGAGGCGCGCGTGGGACACTACGCACCGTCGACGACTTGGGTTTGCTCGACGATTTGTTTATGACTTCTTTTTTTTACTAGTTTTAGTGATGAAAAACAGCGAATCTGAAAAAAAAATTACAGTACTAACCAACTTAATCAATTTTATCATTAGAAAGCTCAAAACATTACATATTATATTTCCATTTCATTATAATATAAAGAAAATGGGTAAAGCTTGAAAAAAATATATTAGCAATACTTCTATAGGTATCATCGTTGGGTTACGGTTTAAAGACCTGATTCTTTTGTTTCCTCCTCATATTGTCCACTAACATATAACCTAGGTTTCATTTTTGAGGAAAAGAAAAAAGTAAATCATGCCAAAAGTTTGCATTGGTCTTTCATAACTGTATTATGAAAAAACACAAAATAAACTTGTTATGTTACATGGTTTTCTGCACAAATGCATGGTCACTGGGCCATCCGGGCGACTTAGGGGTGGTTTTGGTCCTGCACCCAACGGTGTCTTATCGCCTAATGCCCGCTATGACCTGCTGTGACCTGTGTTGCACTTAGTGTCGGTAGTGTCACACTTATGACCCTTTTTAAATACTTTGGGAATAAACACAACATGAACATAACATTTTTAATAGTTTGTTATTTTATGTACAATAAAGAATATAAGAATGTAAGATTATATGGTGAAAAATTATTGAAATCGATTCAGTTACTGATTCTGAACAAATTATATTCAGATTTCGCATAATAATATACTAAAAATAATGTTGAATGAACAACAATATGTGTTCTTATTCCGCAGAATTTATAACAGCAGCGTGGTGAAAAATTATTGCACATAATAAAATATGGTCAACAGTAAAGTGAGCCGCAAACTGTCCTGCTGCTCATTAAAGAAACAAAATAACGGACGGAACAAATCAAATTAATGTTAACCATTTATTTATTATATTCACACAATCGTTAATTAAAAAAGTAATAAATTTGGCGCTGTGTTGCAAAATGTGGCAATTGTGCCATCGTAGTGGAAAACAGTTCTTTACGATTTATTTATTTAATTGAACTTCATGTGAAAATTGGGTCTATTGGAGTTAATTATCCTACTCTATATCTTTTACGTCGACTTTCGCAAGGCCTTCGATATCGTGAAATGGCATACTCTATGGGACGTACTAATTCAAATGAGAGTTCCGCCTAACCTAGTAGGTCTCATACGCTGACTATATGAAGACGGATCTGCAACTGTTCGTATAGACGACTTTGACTTAAATAGCTTTTACACCCACGCTGGCGTTCGACAGGGCTGCATACTGTCTCCACTCCTGTTCAACATTTACACGGAGTATATCATGAGGATCGTGTTGGTACAATGGGGCAAAGGGATCTCAGCAGGAGGTAAAAAGGTGTCTAACTTGAGGTATGCCGACGACAATACCCGTCTAACTCGATCGAAGGAGGATATGGAGCGCCTGCTAACCATTCTGGAGACAACGAGCCTCTTCTTCAGTCTTAAAATCGACATAGACAAGAATAAGATGATGAAATTGATCGAGCTGTACTGTGTGCTGAGTCATCCTGATATCACTATGATTGGTCACTGTGAAGTTGTTCAATCGTATGTATACCTTGGTTTCACCGTCACGAACACTGGAGGATATGAAGATGAGAGTCGAAGGAGATGCGCTATCACACGATCTGCTGTTGACAGGCTGAAAAAGATCTGGTGCAACCATAACATCACTTATCTACCCTGACGACACTCTTCTTGTTATCTTTTTTTAAAAAAAATAGATAACTTTATTTATTTGTAATAATATTTAAAACGTAATCCAGATTTACAGCGATGCGCCACCTGTACATGGTGGACCTCCAACCCATACGCCCAAAACATTTTGGAAACATTAATTGTGCATACAGCTAAGGGTTACCTACCGGAGTCTGTTTCTTGATTGTTACAGTCTGAAGTTCTTTAAAGTAAGACTGATTGCGTGCTCCATTGTCGCTTTCCGTCAGGTGAGAAAGTGCTAAAGCTATCAATAATTATAATAAAAAAACCAAAATTAAAACTTATGACGCGTAACAGTTTTTCTTTGTACCTGTACTTGTATGTAACGTAGTAGATATGACACAATAAATAACTAGTTAACGTATATTTTTGGGAAACAAGAAGCAAAAAATCGTAACTATTGGAAGGGATGAAAGTAGGTCTTTATCCAGCAGTGGGTCCTCGAATTCACACCTATAAAGCATAGCTAATGGGTCATGCTAATGGATTTACATCTTAAGTAATGGATAGATAGATATACTCCTTATTGTTGGAGCTTAAAATAACAATATCCTTAAATTTATCATTAGGGTTGCACCATACTTACCTTAGCTGTAGTTAACATGGGCATGCCATAATCATGGCTGTAAGTCCCCTCTTTGAGAAGTGGCTAGAGAGGCTTCATGGCGTCTTCATCTTCCGCATGACGCAGGTTCTACACCGGATTCGAGCAGAAGAAACGCCCACCATTGTGTGGACCACCCGAAGGACACGGTGGAGCATATGGCGAAGGTATGCCTCATCAATCATCAATCATGCTTGGGCAGAGCACAGCCGTGTCCTCGTGGCGGCAATCGGTGGCAGCGACTTCTCACGCCGGGCTCTGGTTCAGGCTTTGGCCTGGTCTGGTCTATATCTGCGAAGCCGTTGCTAGCGCAAAGGCTGCACGCATGAGAGGGAACGAACATTCTCACGCCCCAGCCGTCGAGACTCTAATCCAGACTACTAGCCACGGTAGACGCGGGCTTGCGGACGTCGAGCAATGGTTGACTCGCCGTCCGGCAGTTCGGTAATCAACCGGACCGAGCCCCAGTCGTCGACGGCGCATAGTGATCCTAGTGTTTCTCAAAGAGGTGTCAGCAAAGTGGGGATTTTCCGAAAACGAGACCCGTAGTCCTAGAACGCAAAAAGTAACTGATAGACACAGGTGTGATTTTAGTCAGTAAAAGTCTGACACGCTCTTCCGCCCCACCCAGACCGGCAGAAGTCATGGGATGATATCCTACAAAACAAAAAAAAAAGCTATAGTTAACCAAATATTGTCCTAATTTAAGAAGGCAGTTGCTAATTATCGTGGTCCATTTTACGTTTAAACACATTAGGTTATTACTATGTAATGTTTCCGAGTTTTCTCTTCGTTTTTGTATTTTTATATCCGGTCTGGTTATTTTCTCTCCAAAGTAAGTACAATTTTCCATGTTTCGCAATGTTGTAATTGGGTGTAAAAATAATAATAAATAGGTCTGTTTTCTTAACTAATGACAAAATTAGAAATAAATTTTTTGTTGTCATTATTTGAGAAAATTCTGTTGGGAACTTAGAAGTATAGTTTTAATGTTGATAAAATTGAAGTTGGTACTCTACGAGTATTATTTTTGTCATTAAAGTGTATAATTATCACTACCTCACTTATTGTCTTATTATTAAAATTATCAACAATATGTATAAGTATATCGTACAATACAGAGGTTTTTTTTTATTGGGTGGGAAAATCATCCTAATGACATCCCCGCTCTTGGGCGGAACGGGAGATAGTGTCAGACTCTTACTGACTAAAAACCCACTCCTGTTACAATACAGAGGTTAAAATTGATTTGAAGGGGTCACACTATTTAAAAATTTTTTGGGATATAAAAATGGGAACTTTATCGAAACCAATAATATTGTATTGAAGTGGAGATACCAATCAAATTTTTATTTCTATTCGGTCCGTTTTACGGTTGTTATAGATAGTAAATAGGTATACGATTGACGTTTGCCGCTTACATCCACTCCTCGCATCCTATAAAGATACAGTATATAAGTAATATCCGTCTCGCGTGACGATCACAAAGAGATCACCCTGTAGCTGTCACGCGCTGGCGGAAGGCGTGATAAAGGCCCGCACACACCGTCGCACTAACGAGACGTGCTCATTAGTCTCCGCGCTCCGCCGCGCACCTCTTGGACACATGCCCTTACTTTTAAAAATTGAATGTGAACAACATGTTATTTTTTGATACGTACTTCGTCTGTTTGTTTGTACGTGTTGTAGGATTATTGAAAAAAAAAAATTTAGTCTGCGGAAATAATAATTTTTTAGAAGACTTGATTTTTTTAGCATAGCATAGCATAGTCGGCCTTATAATGTTCCCACTGTTGGGACTCAGGCCTACTCTCTAGGAGAGGGAATGGGCCGTAATCCACCACGCGGGCCCAATGCGGGTTGGTGGATGTCTTCACCGTTTTGAGAGCAGTGGTGATGAAATAAATTACACAAAGTAATGCGCCTGGCTGGGTTTGAACCCGCGACCTACAACTTGTAAGTCGGGGCCGTTACCACTCGGCCACCACTGCTGATTTTTTTACTTACGTTATAATAATAAACATAAGCTTTATTCACAAATATGAGATAACCATACAGAACAATTTAATAATTTAGGTAGGTACGTAAAGATAACAAGAGTATGTTATGTTGTAGTGGATCGGATTACGGGAACTACGACAAAAATTATTATCAGGCTGTTATTATCAGGTTTATTGCAAATCATCAGTTTGAAAACGACATTGACTTTAAATAATTAACGATGACTAACCGACAAGATCGTTATTCTGTAACGGATGCGCTGATTCCAATTAGCATTCAAGGTTCCAGCCGTCGTAAACTGACAGGATTTTTGACATGATAGGATCATTGCATTTTTTTTTGGTATGTTAATTAATCTTATTAACACTAAGAAACATTTTTTTTATTGTCCCTCTACTCAACGTTTTTTCAGGAGAAATGTGAAATTAAAAAAGTTAAGTTAAACTATGTATCAATAAATAAAGTAATAGGACAGTATGAATACCTATTTATTATTATCTTCTGTTTTAAGGTATTTATTTATTAGCGATAAAAAGTTATGTGCACCAAAATACAGATAAACATATTTTTAACTAAGATTTGTTAAACACGTAATCTACTCTTCTAAAAATTAAGGAAAAGAAGATATGGACCAGTAACAAATACAAATATCAAACAAAGGAAGAATAAATTTAATGTTCAAAAGAAACTTAACTTTAATGTTAATTACTTAAATTTTCTTAGCAGTCAAGATACCCGGAGCCATTTTTAAAATGATTGCTTAGAGTTAGAAAATAAATTCAGGTTCATACAAAATGTGCTATAAGTGTCTACAAGGCGATGAATTAAAGGGTAATGCCAGAAACTCTATAGAACTTTGCCCCACTCAATAAAAGTCATTTAAAATCATGCAATATATATTTATTTGGGAGCAGTGGTGGCCGAGTGGTAACGGCCCCGACGTACGAGTTTTAAGTCGCAGGTTCAAACCCAGCCAGGCGCATTATTTTGTGTAATTTATTTCATCACCACTGCTCTCAAAACGGTGAAGGAAAACATCGTGAGGAAACCGACATGTCCTAGAACCAAAAATTCGAAGACATGTGACATCCACCAACCCGCACTGGGCCCGCGTGGTGGATTACGGCCCATTCCCTCTCCTAGAGAGGAGGCCTGAGTCCCAGCAGTGGGAACATTATAAGGCCGACTATGCTATGCTATGCTAATATTCATTTATTTTAGTGGCCAACCAACAATCATATACATTGAAACATAAAAAAATACAATCTAGGTTTTTTTTTTTTTATTGGGTGGGAAAATCATCCTAATGACATCCCCGCTCTTGAGCGGAGCGGGAGATAGTGTCAGACTCTTACTGACTAAAAACCCACTCCTGTTCCTTCGTTACCTTCGTCCTAGGGCCCCGGGTTCCGCTTTCACACTACCCGTGGCCCCAGTAGGTTTCGACCCTGCTGGGCCCCTACGATTTGCTGACATCTCCTTGAGGCGCGCGTGGAACAATACGCGCCGTCGACGACTTAGGCTCGGTCCGGACGGTTACCGGACGGTCAGACGGTGAGCCACCCATTGCTCGCCGTCTGCAAGCCCGCGCCTACGGTGGCCGGAAATCGGGATCGGAATCCCGGCGACGGTTGGAGCGTAAGGACCGTTGCCTCACGCGATCGGCCGCCTCCTTAGCTAGCATTACTGCTTCGTAGAAGGAGGCGACCGCCTGCCACTCCTCCTCGCTCCGGAGCATGGCCTGAACCAAGGCCCGGCGCGAGAGATCACCGCCGCCGATTGCCCCCACGAGGACACGGCGTTGCTCTGCCCAAGCGGGGCACACCTCCACCGTGTGCTCCAACGTGTCCTCCGGGTGAGCCACGGTCCTGGTGACACAGTGGCGACACCCGGGCGTCGTTTCCGCACGAATCCGGTGCAGGAACCTCCCGAACTTACCGTGTCCGGTGAGGACCTGCGTCATGCGGAATGTGAGGACGCCGTGAGGTCTTTCCAACCACGCCTCAAAGAGGGGACTTACCGCCATAATTGTGGCGTGCCCAGCACTGGGTCGCGACAGTCGCTGTCGCCATTTCTCCATGAGAATACAATATAGGTTAGTGTTACAATTTTTTATAGGTTATCACCACATGCCCCATAAAAGTAAAAACTACATGCTGCGAGTACCTACTTAATATAACATTAATAAAACTAAAACAAGAGCAAAAACATTAGGAACTAAAAATAAAATTGAAATAACAATTGAAATATTAAAATTATAACTAAAATAGAAATCTAAACTGAAATTAAAATTAATATGAAATTAAAAATTGAATTAAGATTAAAATCACTATAAAAATTAAAATTGATCAAAATATTATATTATTATGTTAACAATATTAATTCACAAATTGCTACTAATAATTCTGTGGAACTTGCCGAATGAATCGAAATGCACGTCGACAAGATCTAGCAGCAGCTGTTTAACAGTTTACAAAGCCGTGGGACGACAGAGCTTGTGTCGGGTACTGTTCTACGAGGAGGAGGGTACAAAGGGGTGATAGGAGCACGAGGGAATCTAGCAGGAGCCCTAAACCGAAATTTACTTAGTAATTGGGGACAATCAATTTTACCCCAGAGTACTTTGTATAAGAAAATACGACCATTTTTCTACATTTCTCCAATGATAGCATCCTAAAATGGGAAACATTTTTTACAAAAGATAATCAATATCGACATTGTTTTTTATTATTATTTATAGGCTCTCACCTGATGGTAAGTGACGTCGGTTAACGGTAGAGCACGCATGCCTAGAAATAACCTATTGACTCTTAACTTAAACAGATTGTAGCCTTCAGTAAACACAGACTCCTGCAGAGAATTCCATTGAACAAACCGCAAGTTCTAAAGGCCGACCTGTTGGTCTAGTAGGCAGTAGCCCTGACTGCTATGTTGGAGGTTGTGGGTTCAATTTCGGCACAGGACTAATGTTTGTGTGATGAGGACGAGCATTAGTTCCGTGTGAGGACGAGCATTAATTATGTATTTAGAAATATAACGTCATCTAGTCCCAAACTAAGTAGTAGAGGTGTAGCGTATCCATGTGTATTCGTTACTATAACAACTAGTACTCGTTACTATCGTATCGTTACGTTACTTCCGAACCTCATAACACGCTATGCTATGTTAGAGCTACGAATCAAGTCGTATGGCGTATGCGTATAGTATGACGTCGCGGCGCGGCGTCGCAACATTTGTAATTTGTAGAAAACATACTTATCTATACATTGTACACCAAGCTGCGTAAGGTGCATTTTTTCACTTTTCCGTATTTTGAACCAGACTTGTGTTTAAGTTATCTATATATATAAAAGGAGAAACTGACTGACTGACGTATCTACATCATCATCATCATCATCATTTCAGCCGAAAGACGTCCACTGTTGGACATAGGCCTCCCCCAAATGCCGCCACAATGACCGGTCCTGTGCGTCTCGCATCCATCGAATTCCCGCGACCCTCACCAGGTCATCGGTCTTCCAACGCTGCGTTTTCCGGTACGTGGTCGCCATTCCAGAACCTTTCGGCATCAACGGCCATCCGTTCTGCGAGCAATGTGCCCTGCCCATTGCCACTTAAGTTTGGCGATTCTTCGTGCTATGTCGGTGATAAACATACTTATATATGTCTGATAAACATACTTATATATTTCTAAATACATAATACAGATAAATTACACCTAGACACAGAACAAATGCTCGTCCTCATCACACAAACATTAGTCCTGTGCCGGAATTGAACCCACAACCTCCGGCATAGCAGTCAAGGCAACTGCCTCCTAGACCAACAGATCGGTCTGTGGAACTTGCGGTTTGTTCAATGGAATTATCTGTAGGAGTCTGTCTTTTCTGATAGCTACAATCGGTTTAAGTCAAGAGTGAATAGGTTATTTCTAGGCAAGCGTGCTCTACCGTTAAACGACGTCACTTACCATTAAGTGAGAGCCTATCAATAATAATAAAAAAACTTATATTGATTGTCTTTTGTAATTACAAATACCGTACAGTGTCATGACATCAAGGAATAACCGCTTGGACTCCAAATTCAGAACACTATTTCTATAGCTGTACATAAGGAAATATATAAATACTGGAAAACGTTTTATTACCTTTTTTTGTGGGTGAAAAATAAGATAAAATAAATTAACATTGTTTATGTTTATTATTCAGTAAACAAAGTAAAATAAAATAGGTCGAAAGGTTCCTAATAATGGTATTTAAGTGTAACAGTTCAGATACCTAAGCTAATAATAATTAAATATTTTTAAATGTTTTTTTAAATATATTTTTTTAAAGAAATATTTTAAAATGTAAACGATATGTATAAAAAAATCAATACATGGAATAGTAATAATAAAAATAAACATAAACGTTTATTTCCGTCCATAGGTAACAGTTTACAATACACAATTAAACAAAAAGAATCACATACAAAACAAAAAACTAGACACTTTTAGTACGGTGAGGGGAAACTGGCCAGTTAAGGTAAGACAACTTAATATTTCGTATATACCTATAGGCATCAGCGTCCACCTCATAATCACTAGCAAAGACTCCTAAATAAATTAAAAGTGAGCATAAACAAATAAATAAATTCGAAGACATGTGACATTCACCAACCCGCACTGGGCCCGCGTGGTGGATTACGGCCCATTCCCTCTCCTAGAGAGGAGGCCTGAGTCCCAACAGTGGGAACATAATAAGGCCGACTTAGCTAAGCTAGTGGAGTATGGACAAAATTATCAAATAACTTCTCCCGCTCTTTGTAGGATGAGCGCAAGTGTTCAATTTTTAATGACTAAAACCCTCCCATGATTTTTCAGTTGCCTTTCGCGTTTCAGGTTGAATGTTTTCAACAATCCCGCAGCGCTAGTACATTATCCTTATGTTACATTAATTCAATGTGACATATTTTACTTGTTACGACAACGTATCGTGAAAAGATGTCACAGGGCGGGGGTCAACCGTATACATGTACGTATACGGTTGACCAATATATTACGATATTTGATACAATATATTTAATGTCTTTAATTCGATATCTATAATTTTTGTCTGACCGATTTTGACAGGAATTTCACAGGCAGATAGCTGAACGAACTACAAGAAGTAACTTAAGGGAACGAGATTTCAAACTGTGGAATTTTTTTTTTTTATTGGTTGGAAAAATTATCTTATGACAAAACCCGCTCTTGGGCGGAGCGGGAGACAGTGTCAGACTTTTACTAACTAAAAACCCCAATCCTGTTCCTTCGTTGCCTTCGTCCCAGGGCCCCGGGTTTCGCTTTCACACTACCCGTGGCCCCAGTAGGCTTCGACCCTGTTGGGCCCCTACGATTTGCTGACATCTCTTTGAGGCGCGCGTGGGACAGTACGCGCCGTCGACGACTTGGACTCGGTCCGAATACCGGACGGTCGGACGGCGAGCCACCCATTGCTCGCCGTCCGCAAGCCCGCGCCTACGGTGGCCGGAAATCGGGATCGGAATCGGCGGCGGCGGTTGGAGCGTAAGGACCGTTGCCTCACGCGATCGGCCGCCTCCTTCGCTAGCATTACGGCTTCGCAGAAGGAGGCGACCGCCTGCCACTCCTCCTCGCTCCGGACCATGGCCTGAACCAAGGCCCGGCGCGAGAGATCGCTGCCGCCGATTGTCCCCACGAGGACACGGCGTTGCTCTGCCCAAGCGGGGCACACCTCCACCGTGTGCTCTACCATGTCCTCCGGGCGGTCCACACAGTGGCGACACCCGGGCGTCGTTTCTGCACGAATCCGGTGCAGGAACCTCCCGAACTTACCATGTCCGGTGAGAACCTGCGTCATGCGGAAGGTGAGGACGCCGTGAGGTCTTTCCAACCACGCCTCAAAGAGGGGACTTACCGCCATAATTGTGGCGTGCCCAGCACTGGGTCGCGACAGTCGCTGTCGCCATTTCTCTATGAGAACTCGCCGGAGCTCTGTCCGCCATGCTGCGAATTGTCGCGGCAGTGGAGTTTCGCCCCGGCGTTGCATCTCCATGCGCAGATCGTGCATGTGTGCAAGGACTGTTGCCTCCAGCTCCCATGGTGGCTGGCCAGCAAGGAGGCTCGCCGCTTCGCGGGAAATCATCCGGTATCCTCGCACCATCCGTATGGCCATGACCCTCTGGCACGCGTTCAGCCGGGCCGCCGGCTGCTTCCGCAGCGCCGGCGCCCACACCGGTGCGCCATAAAGGGCCCTGGACCGAACGATCCCCGCGTAGAGCCTACGGCAGGAGGCGTCTGGACCCCCAAGGTTGGGCAGGAGCCGCCCGAGGGCAGCCCCAGTCCGATTTAGTTTGGGAGTCAGATGTCGGAAGTGCTCCTCGAAATCCCATTGGCTGTCGAGAACGAGTCCCAGGTACTTCATCGTTAACCCGACGCCGATGTGGACTCCTCCCACCGTTAGCTGGGAACCCGGTGGTGGCGCGTTCCGAGGGCCGTGAAAGCACATGGCCTCGGACTTGTGCAATGCCACCTCGAGTCCCAGCTCCTGGATCCTGCCAACGACTGTCGCCACCCCACGTGTCGCTAGTTCGACCGCCGCCGCGGAATATGTGTTCGAAATGGTTGAATGAAATGTGAAGGGACTTTCACTGGGATATTGCTAATGTTATATGTTATAATAACGTAAATTACTTTACGGGACTTAATTCCTTGGGGGTGAGAGGGAGTCGGGAATTACATTTCCGGAGGCGGGGACACTCCAAAATGAATAACAATATAACATTTTTTTACACGATTGCTCAAAAAAAGGAGAGCAATGATCATGAATTTCGCGGGATAACACTAGTAAACATACGAGTATATAGCTAAACGTTTATAAATACAACTTAAAATATGGATTTGTTGTAAAAAAAGGCGAATAACATTGAATAAAGATATAATCACAAAGACAGAATTGAACGGAATTTGACACTGTTTTTGTAAGGTAAGTTATTTAAGGAAAAGGGAAACAAAATAAATTAGGAATAATCCTCCTCAATAACTGATTTTGTTACTGAGATTGAGAGCCGTTGCCTACTTACTTATACTTATTTTCCAAAAAGACATTTTGTTTTTGAGCCTATTTAGTAATACAGGAAAATTATGTTTTTCTTTGATACAAAACTTTTAATGATTTTAAATCCATTGGCTTAGCAACAAAAATACAGATCCACGTATTTCTTCTCCGATAAATAAGACATTGTTTTTTTTCAGTTTCCTTAGTGACATAGCCTCGGGTAAACAGTTACACGAGGAAGGAGTCGAGGACGAATCGATACAGAATATGCTTGTTAATAATAATAGGACATTTTCCCGTCCAAATTATATACGCCTGGCGTGACATTCAGGGAGGCTGCACGTGGCATACAAATAAGAAAAATATATTTTTTGTTTATTACCTATCGCCCGCGACTTTTTCCGCGTCAAATTCATAAAACAGCAATTGCCATTTAGTTACAATTTCAAGAAGTTTTGTTTTTATGAAGAATCCTAATTCTTTATCTAAACTAAAAGTAGCTTATGTTACTCCTTATAAGTATAACATTAGATATTTTCCAGAATGTTTAAAAATTATTTATTTTTGTTATAGGTATCAAATATAAGCATTTAGTAAAAAAAAAATATTTTGATATTACAAACAGACTTCAATTTTATTTGTATGATAGAGGATTTGTGTAATAATCGCCGAATTAATGACAATGATCGAAGGTACGAATTTTTGCAAATATTGTTTACAATAGCTAATAGCAAATTTTATTTATATTGAAAGATTTTTTCGAGACCTGTTTGCTAATATCATGCCCCTTCTGTAACTAAGTTTAAAAAAGGAGTTGGTAGAGGCGGTTTTTTTTTACTGCGCGGGAAAATCGTCTTATGACAAATCCCGCCCTTGGACGGAGCGGGAGATAGTGTCAGACTTTTACTGACTAAAAACCCACTCCTATTCCTTCGTTGCCTTCGTCCCAGGGCCCCGGGTTTCGCTTTCACACTACTCGTGGCCCCGACAGTCGGACGGCGAGCCACCAATTGCTCGCCGTCCGCAAGCCCGCGCCTACGGTGGCCGGAAATCGGGATCCGAATCCCGGCGGCGGTTGGAGCGTCAGGACCGTTGCCTCACGCGATCGGCCGCCTCCTTTGCTAGCATTACTGCTTCGCAGAAGGAGGCGACCGACTGCCACTCCTCCTCGCTCCGGACCATGACCTGAACCACGGCCCGGCGCGAGAGATCGCCGCCGCCGATTGCCTCCACGAGGACATGGTTTTTAGAGGCGGTAAAAGCATGATAATGGCAAAGAAACATCTCTAACAGGCAAAATTTGAACGTCTGGTGGACGTACCCTAACTATCCAGGGTGGTACCCCCGTCAGTATGCATCACCCGGCAGGCACACAAGACATTCAATTAATCGCAGCAACTCGTCTTTTATAACCTGTATAACAAACAGAAGTGCTTCCGTTCTCGCCAACCTGCAGTCTTGGCCACGCACTGGATAAAATAAACGCTAAGGGTAAAATGAGAATATTATGCTGGATTTAGCTGGTCGATGGAAAGCCCTGTCATTGAATTCTGCTTCTTCTTTCGCATCGATTGACCAATATTTAGCCACCTGGATAGTTCTGTCGTTGGCCTCGTATAAATCATATTATCTAATTGATTTTTGTGATTTGGTTACTGTAAAAACGACGTGTGACGGTGCAATAATGTGATAAATGAAGAACCGCTCGACCGATTTTATGCAAAATTCACATAAACCATCTACTAAATAGTCCAAACAAAGCCTAAACTTTTGGTTTGGATAGGTGAGCACGTTCTTTAGTTATAAAATTACAACGAAAAGTGGCATTGATTTTTATATATATAGATTGAATTTTTTTTTTTTATTTGGATTTATTTAATTTATTTGGTTTCTGTAAAAACGACGCTGTGCAAATCATTCATCTAGACTTCAATTAATCAATTATTTATTTGCTATAAATATGGTACAGGAGTTGTTATGATGATAGTTATAAACCGACACATATTTCACCTTAGTTACAGGTATGCAAATATTAAAAAATAAAATTAAAAATAAATGAATTACTGAAAATTGATTAACATATAATTGAAGTTTACATTATTGATTATATTACAATGTCAAAATAGATAAAAAATAAACATGAAATAAATTTAAGCATCCATAAAAAAATTGTAACAACATGGAATTTTCTTCAAAAACTTTTTTACTGAATAATAGCTTTCCTCTATCAACCAGTCCCGTAAAACACGTCAAAATTTGTTATATGGTAATTCGGAAATATATTTGGGTAAGGAGGTGTAGATAAGTGGTGCCATATATGCACAGTTACGTCTAAACAGAATATTTTCAGGGGTTACCGCTTACCTTCAAAAAGGAACGCGCAAAGCCAGCCTTTCGGTATTTTACAGGTTACATTTTGGAGAGTGTGCGCGGGAATTGCATGACTTGATTTTGCCATCTCCTTTCTACCATCGGACAACCCGACGAACAGCGAGTATCCACCCTTACGTTGTTGAAACTTCAACGGTCCGGACTAAGCGTTTCGCTTCGTCGTTTATACCGCGTACATCGAAGGACAGGAACAATTTGCCTGCTGCGGTCTTCCCGTCCAACTATGGTTTAGGTGTCTTCAAGGCTAGAGTGAATAGGCTCTTAATAAACTAGTGCGCCTGACCATCAATGATTGAATCTCCGCTTACCATCGGGTGGGATCACAGTCAAACACTGGTTTATATCAATTAAAAAAAAAAAAGGAATGGATGAACCTTAACAAATTTGGCGACTTCGTAGATATAAAGACTAGGGACAGTTAATAGCTTTTTGTTTTTAAAATAGGTTTACAGGCATCAAACCGCATAAATTGCATGAATACATTTTTCCTGTGCCGGAAAAAACCGGGTTTACCTCTGAAGAGTTACCCCAGACTACAATACCATAACGAATGAGAGAACAAACATGATACACCATTAGAGATGTTTCTCTCGTTGTTACGTCATTAACTTTTCGAAAAGCGAAAACGAATACTGTCAATATGATCCTTCCATGTGAGATGTGCATCTAAAGTTATACCGAGAAATTTTGTACTTTGTTCAACTTTATTATGGTAAAGGCTTATATTAAACTGAAACTCTTTTCGACTGGCGTTTTGAAGTATATAAGTCTTGTCTTGTCAACATTTATTTTTAATTTGTTACCTTTCAACTCTGAAGTTGCCTGAAGAGCGGGTTGAAAATAACACTTTTCATCCCTAGGGAGAATCGCTTTCAACTGACAGCTGTCAAATTATTAAAAAAACTTGTTCTATTTTCACATTTATATTGAACCATTTCCCAACTTTCTATTCAGTCACATATTTACAACGCGATGCACAGTTGAAATAACATAAAGATAAGTTATTAAAGAATATTTTTTTCTAATGATTTTATTATAATTTACTATTTCTTTAAAAATACATAGATTTGGAAAAATATTTATAATTTTTTCAATGATGAAAATGAAAAATAATGGCTGGAAGCGGCAATCCGATATTCATTTGTTATTTTCAAGTTGTAGAGTTTTTTATACTTTGTTAAATCTCTGCTGTAAGAGATTTGTATTAACATGATAAGTTTATCAGATTCAGATATGGATTTAACGCCTGATTCATGACAGAAGAGGCTAAAGCTATAGTGGAAAACCTTTTACCGCCTAAATCAAAAGAAAGATATCTAAAATCACACTACGACTCAGGTTTTTATTTTTTTCCCTTGGAGTCATAATGAAAAGCACTGTGTTTACCTCGGGTTAAAGATTTATTTAGTCCCACGAACTATTGGCGACTTCGCTATTTTTGGACGCCAAACTCCTTCTACCCTTAGGGTAACAATGTAGGGTTTGCCAGCAAAAAGACGCCACTTCATGAAACGTCACGCGTGTCCATCCCAGTGCGTACAAGTTGTTTGCGTTGTACACAAAGTGTCTATGTCAGTGTAGCCGCAAATCCTATTTCCTGCGATCGCACCGACCTCAGAGAAGAGTCGGAGGGAGGCTGCGAGCGAAGGCCGGAACACGCTCTGTCACTTGTCGTTGTCATCGGGCATAAGGTATTTTATCATTGAAAAAAGTATAAAAAAGCCTATAATCCCAACGGGAGACTTTAAATATGAATATAATTATGTGTCTTAACCTTATCTATTCATACTCATGTGTAGGGAGGGAGAGGCAGGGTAAACAAAGGATACGGGAGGGCTGTGTGAGGAAATAATGTAAAGAAAAGCGCGTCAGTGCTATTGAGATGGTGTACAAGACGGAAAAGAAGAAAAGGTGTAGCGATGACCCCAATTAACATGGGGTAAAGGTAGGCAGATGATTATTATGTAATAACCCTAGCTGTGTACTGTCGCACTCTGCGACGTGTTTCTTCATGGACCGGGACTTATCTACAATGAAATGCTTTACAAGCGTTATACTTCTATAATACTTTTCTTCAAGAATTCAAAATAAGTTCATCGCGCTACAATCGTTATGTCCAAACTCTCTTAAACTAGACATTTCCTTTTTCTACTTAATTCTTAAACCAATTCTAGAACAACAAAATCCTTAAAAGTATATTTTACTTGCCAGTTCGTTAACCTAACTCATGCGATCTCCCACACACAAGTACCAAGCGGTCTTGCGGACGACGAGCAATGGGCAGCTCACCGTTCGGCCATCCGGTAATCGACCGGACCGAGCCCAAGTTCTCGACAGCGCTTAGTGTGTGTTCCACGCACTCCTCAAAGAGATGTCAGCAAACAGTTGGAGCCCATCAAGCAGGGCTGATATCAGCTAAGATCGCGGGCATTTTCTAATAAGGAAACCCGTGACCTTAGAACGCAAAAAGCAACCGAAGAACACAGCTGTGGTTTTAGTCAGTACATTTACTTAAACATAAAAGTCAAAACGTTTATTGCGAATTAAGTTGGTATTATGTTGTGTTAGTACTTAAGACATGGCAGTCTTTGACAAGCATTATTATCATTCATTTGTCCGTATCATCCTAAATTAGCATGCATTAAACATTATTATACTAATACTTAGGATATACAGGCTGTTTGGTGCATCGTGTGCTAAATTGAAATGGTCGACGGGAGGTGTCATCTGCTATCCTTTCAGACTAAACACTTCTCAAGCCCTGTGGGTTTTTTTTCATCAAATTTTTATTGTTTTATGAAAATAATAGGAGTTTAGGGGTCTGAAAGGATAGCAGATTACCCCTCCCGTCGACCATTTCAATTATAATAATTTATTTATTTATTTTATTATTTATGTACATACAAACACATAGAAGAGGACAGGTATCTTAATATAAAAAAAATGTACAAAGGTAACAAAATACAAAACAAAATTATTGTAGACCTTGATAAGATTCTAGCACACGATGCTCCAAACAGCCTGTATATTAATAAAGGAAGCGGGATATATGGTAACATTTTTATTTGTAGCTATGTATCGCACTCTGCTCCTTACTTTAGCAGGGAATGTCTCCATATTTATTTTTAAAGCAAAGACATCGAGTGTGGACAGTCTCTGGTGGACGTCGGACAGGGCACACATGGAACAGATTCTATTTCCTGTGTCGTTGATATTCAGCTGCACCGGGACGGCAGCCTTTGTTGTGATGTAGCTTTTGAACGTAAACCAGCCTTTCAAGAAAGCTTTATCCCTTTGAAATGAATTTATTTTATTTGTAAGAAAATAGCTTAGATTCAAAATAGCGTAGATTCAAAATAGCGTAGATTCAAAATAGCGTAGATTCAAATAGCGTAGATCACGTATACTGTAAAGGTCGAAACAAAAATATAGGATCCATTGTTTTGGATAATTGTTACGAGTTGTCTCAGAGCTCGATAGATGGCGTTGACGTCGAGTTAGATCGCGCTATGGTTTAATTACCAGCATTAAGTTAGATTAAATGTTAATGCTGATTAAACCTTAATGCTCACACAAAAGTGAAACCATTAAGGTTTCACTTTTGTGTGAGCCTTTCAAGTGTGGTCCTAATGTACACTAAACAGATTATATCAGCTCATAAAGTGACTCTAATAGCACTGCACTTAGGTATATAATGGTGCTTATAACCATACTGTGACATTTTGATTACCATTACACACTAGTGCGATAGTGTAGTTAAAACCTTTTTGTTATGTGTCTTTGTTCTCAAAACGAGTTTTAATTACAAAAAACAATCATTAGGTTATTGCGTTCAGTAGTGTGTTTAATTTGTGTTTTACTAGTTTATTTCATGCAATTTCGTGTTTAAATAAATCATTTTAACTTGTATGTATCTAATAAATAATCTTCTGATGCACCTTGCAAGTCGCATCTTAAGTATCTCCTTAAATCCCCTCCCCGCTCCACCGATTTCTATTCCTACTCCTTCACTGCGCACGCAGGGCAGTACGGTTGTGGAACTCACTACCGCCTGACATTAGGGCCCGCCAAACTCTTGCAGTTTTCAGAAAAGCAGTGAAAGAACACTATTTTTCTATTTTGTCATAGTTTCTTTTTAGTATCTGGCCACTTACAATAAAAGAAAAAAAAAAACAATCATAGAATTCAAAAACGGAACTCTTTGCGAGCATGTTACTTTTTAATTTGCGGAACTTTTACACTTACTCGGAAACCCGCTCTTACCCCACCGTTTTTAGGCACGCAATAGACTGTTTTCCGCACTATTGCAGGAAAGTGCGCATGCCCACCACAATGTCATTACATTTATCGTATCAGGCTGGGCGCGCGCCGACCCCCACGAATCGCCGGTCAACCCCCGTTTATTCATTTCTTCGTAAGTGTATTGAAAAAAGTTGTTTTGCCTTTTTAAGACCCTCGCCACAGCTCGGATCTAAATACTGCCTCGGCGGTACCTAATCACCAACATTACACAATTTAACCATTATGTAGTATTATCTATTTTCTATTATTATCGCATTATTGCCTTATACGAACCCAATATCTGTGGACATTGGGTTCGTATAAGGCAAACTTTTGTCAACTTTAATTAAATAAATTTTCTCATAAAAAAACTTCATTCAAAAAACTTTGCACTTTACAAATGGAAAATCCATTATCTAATAAATCTAAAGATGCTTTATTTAAACGTCGAGAGAATTCATCAGAAGATTAAACTTTGCCAGTAAATCGAGTCAATCATTAGAGTGCTTGTCAGCAATAGACGCACAGTAACGATTATCTTCGTGATGCGAACGAGTGTTGAAAACTTCCAACTTCAAACGCTGCAGCATGTATGTATTGCTGATACGTTTTAATTTGGAAGTTTCCCAAGCAGTTTCGAACAGTTTCAGAAACTTCAGTAAGTCATACTCGAATAGCAAAACGATTAAATAACCAACTTTATCTTCTCTCATACCGTAAACTTCTAATTATGAAATCTAAAGTAAGTACCTTATTGACAAATTAAATCCGCAGGTCACTAGTAAAAATAAAAAGTATCCCTAAAGTTTAAGGCTATAAAATAACTTTTTTCTATTAAAGCACAGTTCAGCCATAGAGTTTTTAAATGTTTTTAGGGTTGCGTACCTCAAAAGGAAAAAAACGGAAACCTTATAGGATCACTTTGTTGTCCGTCCGTCTGTCTGTCTGTCTACCTGCCTGTCTGTCTGTCAATGCATTTTATTTTGAGAACGCGTAGAGGTATTGAGTTGAAATTAAAAACATATACTCAAACCTGTGGTTTCTTGAAGCTGTAAAAAGAACAGATTTCTAAGTTAACAGAAAAAAAGATACGGCCGTTTATGTCGCAAAAAACGTATATTTCGACACTCTCAAGGGAATCAAAATTCATAGGGTACTTACCGTTGACCCAGAATCCTGAATTTTGGCATAAAGCAAGGTATAGTATAGACATGGGAACAAATCTAAAAACTGTAAATTTGTTGTTATGTCACAACAAAAAAAAAATTGCGATTCGGAAAAATCCGGAATTACGGAAACCTCAGGGCGCGAGCCCGACTCGCACTTGCTCAATTTTTTGGTATAACTTGACATATTGTCATCATCATCATCATTTCATGCGAAAGACGTCCACTGTTGGACATAGGTCTCCCCAAAGCGTCTACGATCGGTCCTGTGCGTCTCACATCCACCGCATTCCCGCGACTCTCACCAGGTCGTCGGTTCACCTTGTGGGAGGCCTTCCAACGCTGCGTTTTCCGGTGCGCGGTTTTCGACCCCATCGACCATCCGTTCTACGAGTAATGTGCCCTCACTTTAGATTGGCGATTCTTCGGGCTATGTCGGCGACCTTTGTTCTTCTGCGGATATCTTCATTCCTTATGCGATCACGCAAAGAAACTCCTAGCATAGCCCTTTCCATTGCCCTTTGGGTGACTGTAAGCCTTCTGATAAGGCCCATTGTAAGCGACCATGTTTTAGTGCCATATGTCATCACTGGCAACACGCACTGGTCTTAGACTTTCGTCTTGAGACACTGGTATGTTGGACGAGAAGATACCGCGCAGCTTCCTAGCCGAGCAGGATTCGACGATTGACCTCTTTCTCAAAGTTAGACCTACCCAACTGGATGGTCTGTACCAGGTAAACGTTATCGTCTACAACTTCGAGTGTAGTCTCCGATCTTGATCGGAGTAGGTGCTACATGGTTATTTACCATGACTTTGGGTTTGTCCATGTATCGCCAGTGGTTAGGCAGTTCATTTTCTGACACTCATACTTTAATAACCTTTTTTTATTATAGATAGGCAAGTGTTTGACCACTATCTCACCTTTGTTATGTGAAGGTACCATAAACTATTATTTTCTGAGAAACGAAAAATGAAATTTCATCTATTTCTCGATTATCTTCTTCTTTATAACAGAAAATTTCGTTAATTTCAATAAATTCATTATTCGTGCACAATTAGCCACTTTAATTGGTAAAAGTTGTGACTTATGTCCGCGACATGTCTAAACAAGTACCCAACTGGTTGAGACAAGTGGAGTCTGGACCAAAACAAGGTCATAAACATTTCACGGCACTTGCTTCTCAATAGTGTCCGCGTTTCGTCTCCGCCTTATTTTCGAGCATTTAAGTAACAGCAGGAAGGCAATGGACGTGCGGGGAAGTTAATGAGTTGAATGAAATTAATGAGCGGTGGGACGTCGTCACAACATAGACGAGACCACTAAACTGAGATAAAGAAGGTCCACTTGCAGTGATGAGGGTGAAACATGGTATTCTCCAGGTTAAAAAGACCTATTCCACACATTCTGGGATAGACGAGACAAATAAAAATCATATTTGCTTTATCTGATACCCTGTGCTTCGAAAAGCACGTAAAGCCGTTAGTTCCGGTGGTCATCCGTAGACCTTTGATAGTCGTGACTTGTCACGCGAAAGCACCTTATTTTGTGGCATCCACAAATACTTGAAGGTGAAGAAAGTTTGAACATCAGTCTATCCAAGGAGTATCACGTTGGTTAGTAACTGGGTTGTGGAGGTCTGATAAGCCGTTGCTCCATGTAAAACACGGGTATATTCAGCCGCATCCAGTTAGACTGGAAGCCGACCCCAAGTTAGTTGGGAAAAGGCTAGGGAGATGATGATGACCTGCTTTAGCTGACTTTTTTAAGGTTGGTAATTATTCAATGACTTCTCTCGCTCTAGGGCGGAGCGGGATGCTTGTGTGCTTGGAGTGTCAGACTTTTTTTAACTAAAACCACACCTATATTCCTTTTTTGCCTTGGGACCCAGGACCCCGGGCTTTCCTTTCGGAAGTCAAACCATGGTCCTAATAGGTTTCGCCACCACTGGGCTAACAAACAATAGGAAACAGTAGGAACTGTTTTGTTGACATCTCTTTGAGGCGCGCATGGAACACTATTCGCCGTCGACGATTCGGGCCTGGTCCGGACGGTTACCAGACGGCCGGACGGCGAGCTACCCATTGCTCGTCGTCCGCAAGTCCACGGTACAAGCAGTACGGTGGCTGGAAATCGAGGTCGGGATCCCAGTGGCTTAGGCGTGAGGACGTCCGTTCCCTGACGTGTGCGACTGCCTCCTTCGCTAGCATTACAGCTTTGCAGAAGGAGACGTCCGCCTGCCATTCCTCTTCGCTCTGGACCATGGCCTGCAAAATGGCCCAGTGCGAGAGGTCTGCCGCCGATGGCTCCCATGAGGACACGGCAGTGCTCCGCATACCTTCATCGTATACTCCGGATGTTGTACACCTTGCATGCTGATAGTACGTCTATGTGAGCGTGTGCCACTTCTCACTCGTTGTACAGAGCCGACCTTCTGTTCCTATCTATATAGTGTCGTCGCGAATTAGAGCACAGTTCCACTTGTGTGTTCGCATGTACCCAGTAGGTTGTATTGATACGTTTGTTGTGAATTTGGGAGGCTTTTTATGTCGTTAGTGACATTAATTTGGGTTTCCTGTTGTTTTCAGGAAGATTGATGTAAAGTGGAAAAAACATGTATTTCATATACCTTAATCCTTCCATCTGAACCAACTACGTTGTTTTGTAATGGTCTGTTTTATTTATTGAAGTTATATTAAATAATCTATTTATATTATTTCTACATGCTTCTTATAGTTTTTAAATTAGTTTATAAGATTTAGTAGAATTCGAGAAAAAATATGTTCATCGAAATATATAAGGTGTAAAAACAGCTGTTCCATACATTTTGACGAGTTATGCGAACATAAACGTAGGGAACAACTGCTTTTTTTTGCGATTTCAGGTTTGGTCCCATAGTAAAAGTTGTTCATAATGAGGAGTACAATGTCCCCTCGAAATTCTTAAAGTTAATTTTTTAACACCTTGTATAGTTTTATACTGGAAAAGTAACAATACAATATACTACAAAGTAAATTCTACCAAGGGTTGTAGCAGTTTAAACAAAAACAAAACGCTTGAGACTTTCTAAACTTTACCAAATGGATATTAAAACCTAGATTAATTTACTAATCCTATCTATATCCTAATTGCAGTGCAATTATAAACTTTCTAAACATGTGTAGGTAGGTGCCCTCAGCTCACGTAGCGACCAAGCATTTTCACTAATGACCACACTGAAATAAACCTTATCTACTTAAATATAAAAACTAATATACGCGCAAACTTCTCTTTGTAATTATTTTAGACTCTATCTACAGTGTTATTGAAATGAATCTTACCACACTATCTCAAAGTTCATTATTGTTTGTTTCAGGTCGAGTCTGGATAGTTTCCCCATTGAGCACCGACTGGCCATGTTAGAGCTTATGGAAGTGTGCTCATCAGCTCAACGCAGCATAGTAATCACTAGTCCTAGTTGAACATGTTTTGGACTTCTGTCCATTACGTTAGATATTTTAATTAGTTGGTTAAAATCGCAGTCAAGCACTAGTTTATTATTATTTCATCATTAGCAACCTTGATGTACGTTTCCTCATGGTTGGGGCTATTTCCTTCACTCGCTTTACTGCTTCGTAAAAGGAGACGACCGCTTCTCATTCCCTCTCGCTCCGGACCATTGCTTAAACTAGGCCCGGGCGCGAGAGGTCGCCGGCGCCGATCTGTTTCGCCCAAGCGAGGCAGACTTCAACCATATGCTTCACCATCTCTTCCAGGCGATCTGTACAATGGTGACACACCGGTGTTTCTTCCAAAACAGGAATCTCCCGAACTGGCCATGTCTGGTGAGGACTCTGCCAGGAGAAAAGCAAGGACGCTATGGCAAAGCTGTCTTTATACCGCAAGTATTATAAGCTAAGCTTCAAGTATTGGCTATAAATCAGTTTTGGTGCCCATTACAATAATGGCATAAAAATAAATACTTAAAACCAGAGGTGTGCCTGACTTATAGCGACTATAAAAACACCATTACGTAGACAATTTGTGGAGGGCAGACAGGACGCTCGGTGAGAAGATGACCTCTACACGCACAAAAAAAAGATTACGCTGAAAAAGAAAACTTAGGAAAGATAAGATTAAATGATTTGTTGAACTTCAAGATAGTTCACAACTTTGATTGGAGTTTATTAAAGCTTGTGTCGTATGATAACAATTTTTTATTTGGTAGACTTCTTTTAAAAAACGTTTAATCATAGTTACGGTATGTAGTAAGTAATAATGTGTTATATTTCTTACGTAATTTTGATATCACTGTCAACAGAACGAGACTGGTAACGCCACGTAGAATGACAATACTGACTCTTTAGTAGGAAAATAAACAGTTAGTTGCCTGCAGTGATCTTCCCGTCCCATTATAATTTAGCTGTCTTCAAGGCTAGAGTGAGTAGGCTCTTAATAAAATAGTGTGTGGTTCACCACAATCGATTGCATCACTGCTTACCATCAGGTAAGATCGCAGTCTAGTACGGGTTAGGATAACTTAAAAAAAGAGAAAGTTCATTAAAACTCTCTAAAATATAGTACACTAGGTTCTTCCAGCGGCTTCGCCCGCGTGAAAGTCTCCGTACAAATTTTGAACCCCCGTTTCATCCACTTAGGGGGTGAATTTTGGAAAAATCCTCTTTTAGTGCTCAGCTATGTCATAGAAAGAAACCTCATGCAATTTTTCACGCTCCTAGTCCCAGTAGTTTCGGCTGTGCGTTGATATGTCAGTCAGTCAGTTTCTCCTTTTAGATATATAATATATAGATAATTAAGTAGGTAGGCATTGTTATCCGTGTTTCAATTATTTTCCAAGACATGATTTCTGTAGTTCAGTTAGTCCAGCTTATTATACTCTCTCTTTGTGTAATACAGAGGACTTGAATGCAGGGGTTTGTATGTGAATAAAGTTAAACTATTTATTAACTCGAACTAGGGAGAGGAAATGATATATTCACAGGAAAGCAAAACTCGCAGTATTAGATCGGCAGCCGCGCTTGGCCGGGAGCCAACAACTTACATTAACACCGTGTGAACACGCTACTCGATCTATTAACTGCACAGTTGTACTTGATACTTAACAACAGGGTTTACAAAGTGCAATGGATATGGTGCGAATAGTTTTTTTTTTTAAGATAATCTCGATAAACCGTTTGTGTAGTTACAAACGCTACTGTTGAGCATGGTCCAGCCCCCTAGCCAAGTTACGATCATTTCGTTTGCGTCGAACGCCTCGAGTAGGCCACGCCTTCGATTTTTTTGTTCTGACTTGTTACCTTTGTTATTTACCCGACTGCGCCAGAAGGAGGATTATGTTTTTTAGAGTATTTGTAAGCATCTATATTTCTTTGGCACGCGCTAGAGCCTAAATAGCTTCTTGCATTTTAGCTTCAGAAGTGTCGTTAGATTTGTTTTAGTTGTGAGAGTGACACTGTACATTTTAGTTGTGACAGTGGTACCTACATCAAAATGATAAATAGGCGACCAAATTTTTTTCGTGACTGTCATAAATCAAAACAGGGCTCGAGGATATGATTACAAAAGTATTACTCAGTAAAATGCAGGGAACAAAGAAATTGACAAAAAACTAGACTGCAAAAATCTAGTAAAATTTCAAAACGTTCCACCATATACCTACATCAGACTGCTTAAACCGGCTGTTTCGAACTTTATAATAGTTTTTTACAGTTTGGTTTTTGACAATGTCAACCTTTCTTTTCAAACGGAAATTCGGATGCGGATGGTGCAATTTTCTATGATTTCGGGAAGTAATAGTATTTTTAAAAAGGTGCACCGCACCCACTGTACTGTAGGTAAAGCCAGTCCTGCACGCTTTGACAGAATCTGGCAGTGAATCCGGTTATAAAAAAAGTTATCAAGATCCCAAGAACTGTCTTGATCTTTGGACTTCGTACAAACAACATTGCCTAGGAACTGTCTCTCGGCTCGTTGTTAATTCAATACCTAAAATCTACATCTTAATTAATCAATTTTCTAGTTTATTTCTCGTTACCACATTACCATTGTCCACAAAATAGAGTCGATGGGAACGATATCCTGAATCGATAACTACATATGTACCTATAAGATTTTTAACCTTACAGAATTATACTTGTATCGTTTTAAACCGTACAAGAGAAGAGACATGAATATCTAACAACATGGCTTTTCAGTAATCGCTTTTCTGACTAAACAACGTGAGATGAACACTTCACTCTGATGAGATTTCCGAGAGACGTCCATATTTTATAGCGAGCAGATTGTGTACGACGTCAGTGTGTATGAGCAAGATATATGGAAAACAAATTTTAAAAACTAGAGATATGAGCGAAAACAGAATGATTTTTCAAGATAGTATTCCCATAAAATATGCATTGTGTGATATTGTGTGGTCGTAACTGTAAGTTGGGAATCGAACCCAACAAACTGCGCGGACGTGTCCGTTACCGGAACGTAATGTTGGAAGGAACCAACCACTTTAGTTAGACATGCTTTACTATATGCTGTAATAATGCACATTACAGATAAAACGTCTAGCTAATATCATATTACCAAAAATATGCTTACATAGTAAATAATTCAACATAAGGAGTATCTTCACTTATAACTTATAACATACACTTCAATACATCTCAAAACCTTTAAATACGTCATGTTTGTTTAGGCCCGTTTAATTTGTGTTCAGACGTCACCTTTGCCTATATTATATATACAAAACTATTTATTTTGCCCTGTGTTAACACTGGTCCTTCGAGCCGGATTATATTTATCGAATTATTATATAACAGTATAGTGTATATTCTAGGGATCGGTGATAATTGATTAAGGCTATATCCGTTTGGATTAGGGATCTATTCCTATGAAAATGTACTTTTATATTATTACTAGTGACCCGCCCCGGCTTCGCACGGGTCATCATCATCATCATTTCAGCCGAAAGACGTCCACTGTTGGACATAGGCCTCCCCCAAATGCCGCCACAATGACCGGTCCTGTGCGTCTCGCATCCATCAAATTCCCGCGACCCTCACCAGGTCATCGGTCCACCTTGTTGGAGGGTCCTTGGGAGGCCTTCCAACGCTGCGTTTTCCGGTACGTGGTCGCCATTCCAGAACCTTTCGTCCCCATCGACCATCTGTTCTGCGAGCAATGTGCCCTGCCCACTGCCACTTAAGTTTGGCGATTCTTCGGGCTATGTCCGTAACCTTGGTTCTCCTGCGGATATCCTCATTTCTGACGCGATCACGCAAGGATACTCCGAGCATAGCCCTTTCCATTGCCCTTTGAGTAACTTTAAGCCTTCTGATGAGGCCCATTGTAAGCGACCACGTTTCGGAGCCATATGTCATCACTGGCAACACACACTGGTCTTAGACTTTTGTCTTGAGACACTGTGGTATATTGGACGAGAAGACACCGCACAGCTTCCCGAACGCTGCCCAGCCGAGTCGGATTCGACGATTGACCTCTTTCTCGAAGTTAGACCTACCCAACTGGACTGTCTGTCCCAGGTAAACGTAGTCGTCCACAACTTCGAGTGTAGAGTCTCCGATCTTGATAGGAGTGGGTGCTACATGGATGTTTACCATGACTTTGGTTTTGTCCATGTTCATTTTAAGTCCCACTCTTTCGGAAGCTCTACCGAGGTCACCGAGCATTGTACTGAGCTCCTCCGTAGTCTCAGCCATGACTACTATGTCGTCGGCAAATCGAAGGTGAGTGATGTACTCGCCATTGACATTGATGCCTAGCCCTCTCCACTCCAGAACCTTGAAGACATCCTCCATTGCGGCCGTGAAGAGTTTCGGAGAAATAACGTCTCCTTGCCTCACACCCCGCTGCAGGAGGATAGGTTTCGAGGTCTGGTCCTGAAGTCGGACTGACATGGTGGCGTTTTTGTATAAACACTTCAGCACTTCGATGTACCGATAGTCAATCTGGCACCGTTGGAGAGACTGCAGTACAGCCCAAGTCTCGATCGAATCAAAGGCTTTCTCATAGTCCACAAACGCTAAGCAGAGAGGCTGATTATACTCCTCGGTCTTCTGTATAACCTGCCGCAGCGTATGTATGTGGTCTACGGTGCTGAAGCCTTTTCGAAATCCGGCTTGTTCGGGAGGCTGGAAGTCGTCGAACCTGCGCGCAAGACGGTTCGTGATGACTCTGGAAAACAGCTTGTAGACATGGCTCAGAAGTGAGATGGGCCTGTAATTCTTCAGCAGGGTATTGTCACCCTTCTTAAAGAAGAGTACCACCACACCTCTGCTCCATGCCTGTGGCGTTTTTCCCTCGAGTATGACGGAATCGAACAACTTCTGAAGGGCCTTTAGGACCGGTTTTCCACCCGCCTTCAGGAGCTCGGCCGTAATTCCGTCTTCACCCGACGCCTTGTTGTTCTTCAACTGCTTCAGAGCCATCCTAATCTCGTACAGGCTGACGTCCGGGATATCTTCGGTATAGTGTCGAGTCAATCTAGCTCTTGGGTCGTTTGCTAGATTTGCCGTGGGTTCGGAGATTGACGTGTACAACTGTCCATAAAAAGCCTCGATCTCTCCCAGAAGCTCCGATTTGGCGGATATGACTCTGCCATCGTCGGTCTTCAGCTTCGTGAGCTGACTCTGCCCAATAGACAGATCTCGTGCAAATACTTTAGAGCCCTTATTCCGCTCAATCGCATCTTTAATCCTCTCGGTATTAAATCGGCGCAGATCGCGTTTCAGAGACTTTGAGATCTGTTTATTGAGCTGCCGGTATGTGCACGCATCATCTGAAGACTGCAAAGTCATCTCACGCCTCTTCTTCATAAGCTCGAGAGTTTGTTCTGACAGCTTCTTGTTCTTTTTTGTACAGTGAGTCTTGAAAAATTTAGACCCCACCGTATGGACAGTTTCCACGAACCCATCGTTATATTCGTCCACGGAGCTTCCTAGGCACTCGAAACGATTGTGGAGTTCGAGCTGAAAACTCTCGGAGTTATGGATCTGGATTTGTGCTGGACGGAGCGTAGACTTCACCAGTCGAGACCTTTCAAGCTTAATATTGATATTCAATGTGCCTCTTACCATGCGGTGATCACTTCCAGTTTTCACCGCATTGATCACGGAGACATCATTGAATATTTGCTTCTTCGTCGATAGAATGAAGTCAATCTCATTTCTAGTCGCACCGTCGGGACTTTGCCAGGTCCACCTCCTATGCTCACGTTTTCTGAAGAAGGAGTTCATCGTGTAGAGGCCCTCCTTCTCCATAAAACTAGCCAGTAGGTGCCCCCGGTGATTCCGACGTCCAAATCCAAATTGCCCTACTCTCAGCTCGTCACCATCTCGTTTGCCCAGTTTCGCGTTGAAGTCCCCCATGACCACGGTGAAGTGAGTTTTAAAGCCATGCATAGCACTGGATACATCCTCATACATGGTCTCTACTTCGTCGTCGGGGTGCGTCGAGGTCGGGGCGTAAACCTGTATGACCTTCAGCGAATATCTTGGCGATATTCTGAGTATGAGGTACGCCACCCTCGTCGACACACTCTCGATCTTCACCACATTGTTCACAAGGGACTTGTGAACAAAAAACCCGACACCGCCCTGGGACTGCTGGTCACCCTTCCGGAAATAGAGCAGGTTACCGGATTTTAGAATTATCGTGTCCTCCCCCTGTCTTCGGACTTCAGATAATCCAATAATACTCCATCGCAACCTGCTCAATTCCTCCTCAAGTTCGGTGATCTTCTCGTTGGTCCTCAGTGTGCGTGTGTTATATGTTGCCAGGTCCAGTCGTTGTTTTTTAGGGTAGCCGGATCCCATCCGGTGATTCTTAGCACCCCTTGCCTCGCCGTGGCCTTGACCGCTACCGGAGTCAAGGGTAGACGGGCTGCCGGGCACTAGGGGCCATTTCTTTATTTTGCTTGTCATATTTGGGGGGGGTTTGCCGTAATCGCCACGCTTGGCAGACGGGTTGGCGATCGCAGTGTAGTTGTTATAATGCACAGAGAATGCTGCTGCCCATTCTCTGGTATGTCCCTTAGTCGCCTCTTACGACACCCACGGGAAGAGATGGGATGGTGCAATTCTTTACGTCCGGACACCATACGGACCATTCGCACGGGTGCAATAATGTAATAAATGAAGAACCGCTCGACCGATTTTGTGCAAACTTTACATAAACCATCTACGAAATAGTCCGAACAAAGCCTAAACATTTGGTTTGGATAGGTGAGCCCGTTCTTGAGTTATAAAATTACAACGAAAAGTGGCATTGACTTTTCTATAAATATATATGACGGATGGTCAGCGCCATGGTTGTTTTTAGAGAGGGTGACGTCAGCATTGCTGACGTCACATTCTTGGTTATTTTCCATCTTCTTCAAATGAAAACACTTGGTACACTTTTAAACAACTTTTATTCAGTGACGTTACAATCAGTATAAATACAACAGTATAGCTATAACTCACAGAGATGTGTTCGGTCCGATGGCTCGTGCGCGACTGAGCCGCTCTGTGGCCGTCGCCCGTATTTATGCAGACCGACCACGTGCTCGACGCACATGTTCGAGTTTTTAGGTTAGAATTTAAACTTCGTAAATAATTATTTTTGTAATCTTTTAGAATTGTTAAAAAAGATAATTAATTGAACCATGCAATTATAAAAATTAACAATAAAAATAAATAACAATAACGTAATTTGTGTTTTTAAACAATTACTTCGTGATCATAATGTTAATCAACTCTTAATCTAATTATTCACTGATGTAACTGCATCTCATGGATTACATCACATTGACGAGGTGCTTCAAATAACGGTCTTGCGCCGATACGGCCATTCTGACAGGCGGTGCGTGCTCTGCACCAGCCTGTGTTTTAAAGTTGTATTTGTCTGAAACAATGAGATTTATTTTTGCTCTTTGAGTTTGGTATCTGTAAGCAGCTATGCTACTGATGTGGATACTTTGTAAATAGCCAAACATTTAATTTATGTTGGCCTTTTTGTAAAATATTTGTGATCAACCATAATGTATTGTTCCCTTTTGTAGGTACTTATGTATTGACCTTTGTTATTGTTTTATTATGTGTTTCGACCCTCCATCACGTCTACACACATTTTGTTTCTCGGAGATTGTCTCGTTGAAATTGGAAGATGATTATGTTGCTGTGCTCTGGGCGGTCCTGTTCGCCGTGGTACACAGAGGCTCTATTGGGAATAAGAACAAGGTCGATGCTGTGTTATACACAGAGGCTCTAAATGGTAAAGGATAAGGAATAATTATTTCATTATAAAAGTACTTTGTTACTCACGATTTATTGTGGATGTGTGTTATCCGCATTTGAGTTTTGTGTTTGTTGCTCCAGCACCTCAGCTCGTAAGGTGGATGGCATTGGTTGTATTGCCCCAGCTGGCATTGTAGGTTGTTCGTCATCAACCGCCGATACGGTTGCCTGATCGCCTGGTTTTGGAGCACGCCGAAGTTGATCATGCGCCACCTTTCGTGGTCGTCCTCTACCAACGACCTTTTTAACTAAGTAGCGGTCATTGTCTAGTACTCGACAGATCTCATAAGGTTCACTAAACTTAAGATCTAATGATGTTTGATTACGTGGATTGTTTCTTATAAGCACATAGTCTCCTCTTTGGAAAGGATGAATCTTGGCCTTCCGCTGATTAAAGCGTCGTCTGTCTTGTTCCGCAGATAGGGCCATTTTTTGTTGTGCATGTTGAGTCAGTGCTTCTATATCGACAGTTTGTTCATCGATATTCACAAGGCTTAAAAGTTCTGGTGGCACGCAATGTTTTCGCCGGGTGATGAGAGTGAGTGGAGCAATTCCAGTAACACGATGAGGAGTACAGTTTAAAGCTAACTGTAGTTCTTCAAGTACATTGTGCCATTGCTCAGTTTCATAATTTTTTATCATAATTAATGCGTTCTTTAGTGTCGCCACTATTCGTTCAGCTTGTCCATTCGCTCGGCTGACTCCTGGTGCTATGGCATGGATATTGATTCCAACTTGGTCACAATAGTTTTTGAACTCGCCTAGGAATTCTCTTCCTCCATCAACAATTATCTGTACAGGTGTACCAAATAAATGCACATGCCGTTTTAAGGCACCTAGTGTACTGTACTGATTTTTGTTGGTAGCATAGTAGAAGTGTACGTACTTTGTGAAGGCATCAATTGTAATGATGACATATTGTTGATCGCTTGGAGTCCCCAACTTCCCAGTTATATCCATGTGTATAACTTGAAATGCAGCACTTGGTTTTTGGATTGGATGCAGTTGGGCTTGTACAGCACCTGATATCCCTTTAGATGTCCTGCATACAACACAATTATCTACAAAATTGCGAACAGTAGTACTCATTTTATCGAACCAGTAGGTTTCCTTGATTTTCAGCAAAGTCTTTTCCCAACCTGGGTGTTTCAGTGCTGTATGGTAAGAGTTTATTATGCTCCACTGGAATGATTTAGGTACTACTGAACAGACTTGTTCTCCAAAAACTTGATCCTGTATAACTTTCTTCAAAACATCATCTTCTAAAATGTAACCATCTACTGGGTTATTGTCTCGTAGAGTATCCATTAGGGGCCGTAATGTTTGATCTCGGCGTTGTTCGACTTTCAACCAGTCCAGATCTCTTGTCATGATATTGACTGTAAGTTCAGTTGGATTTCTGCTGAAAAAATCAGCGTGTTGTAGGCGTTCACCTTTACGGTATTCTACTTCGAAATCGTAGTTCTGTAGAAATGCCCACCAGCGATGAATTCTTGGGAGTAGGTCTTTCTTGTGTTTAGATGCCTTCAAAGCATTACAGTCGGTAATGACCATAAACTTGCGGCCGTAAAGGTACTGACGGAAATGCTTGATAGCGCGCACCACTGCCAGTGTCTCCAATTCGTACGAGTGGTATCGACTTTCGGCATCTGTAGTCCTCATACTCATGAAGGCGACTGCATGCTGACGTCCTTCAATTATCTGTACGAGTACCGCACCAAATCCCAGACTACTCGCATCAGTATATAACTGTATTGGTGCCTCTTCTTGAAATATCGTCAATACAGGAGCTGACGTCAGAATTTGTACAACGTCATTCCGGGCTTTCTCATGTCTATCATTCCATTCCCACTTTGCACCTTGTTTGGTTAACTCGTATAATGGTACCATGATACGTGAAAAATTCGGAATGAATCTTCTGAAATACCCCGCTAAGCCATTAAACTGCCTCACCTGTTTAGCTGTTTTGGGTATTGGTGCTTTAACTAGAGCTTCCACTTTCTTTGGGCTTGGACGTACCTGTCCATTTGAGATTACGTTACCCAAATATTCTATTGAACGTTTAAAAAAACTGCATTTGTCAGCGTTGATTGAAAATCCAGCTTCCTGTAAGGCCATGAGAATGCGCTCAATCTTCGATATTCCTTCAGTGAAGTCTACACATTTGCTTAGTACGTCATCCACATAAACTTGAGAATCGGTACCCAGCAGTGAGAATAGAGCTTTATTAATGCACCTCTGGTAAACTGCGCAGGCATTGCTCAGCCCAAATGGCATGGTCAAATATTCGTATAAACCATCAGGAGATACGAAAGCAGTCTTCTCTATTGAGGATTCTGAAATCGGGATCTGATGAAAACCAGCAGCCATATCCAAGCTGGTGTAATAGTTGCCATTGGCCAACTGATCAATTTGGTCTGAAATAAGTGGCAGCGGGTAATGATCACGTAATGTGTTGGAGTTTAGTTCTCTAAAATCCACGCACAGACGATCATCGCCGTTCTTCTTCTTCACCAAAATTATAGGACTTGAAAATGGTGACCTGCTTTCACGAATAATCTTATGATCCAGTAGCTCTTTAATAATTTCACGGACTTTCTCTCGTTCAATTGGGCTTAGGCGATATGGTCTTCTTTCCACGTACTTATCAGGATTCTTGAGTCGAATTTCTAATTTACCGGTGTTGACACGTGTTGTCGGAAAGCCACGAATAAACAAATGCTCATATTTGTTCAAAAGTAAGTGCAATTGAGCAATCTCATCAGTATTAGTGAGATCACAATCCAGTTTGTCAAAGATCGGGTTCTTAGTACTCAATTGGTTGATTGCTTGTTGCCTAATGAGTTTGGTTCCAGTCGATGTGATGATCATGCTTAAATTCGTTTTGTTGATTAAATTCATCCCAACCAGTATGTCTGTAGACATTTCGTAGTCTGGCAGTATATAAAATTGTAGTTCAACTCTGATGTCATCAATGATGCACATGGTAGACAACGTTGTCAGAGATAATACCGGAAATCGTCCAATTCCTCTCAAGTAGTTTACTGTTTGAGTCCTTTGTCCCGGTAATGCCTCAGCAATGGTTTCTTTCATGATTGAACATTCTGCTCCACTATCGAACACGGCTTGTATAGAATGTAAGCCTATTTTTATATTGATTGGTGCTAGCTTAAGTTTACCAATACAGTTCACATTGGATGTTAGTGAACGTTCACGCTTAAAGCACACTTCATAAGTGTGGCCCACTTTCTTGCAGAATGTACAGATAGGCGCGTTTGTTTGCTTCGTGTCCTTGTTTGCTGGTTCTGCATTGGTATTGCTATCCGAAGTTTTAGGCTTGAATCGACAATCATTCGAGTTATGGTTATTTCTTTTGCAGTAACGACAGGACGAAGATGATTGGGTGCCTTCTGAAATTCGAGCACGTTTGTTTGGCACCGTAGAATTTGGACTTGGATGTGAGCGTTTTGTTCGTATCGAAGAGGCAACTGAAATGAGTTCAGGAACTGTCGCTGCCCTTGCATTTAACAGTTCTATTCTTAGGCGTTCATCATTAACACATCCAATCACGGCTTCTACGGCATCTTCATTGCCAAGCTTATCCTTGGTGAGTCTCTTCCACAATACCCAGGCGCGTGATAAATATTCTGCTATATCTTTAGACGAGTCGTAAACGTGTTCGCGAAAGCGGAGGACGTCTCGAGAATATCTGTTTTCCGGCTCAAATGTAGTTATGAGTTTATGGCGTAGTTCTTCCCAGGAAGATGTGGTCACCATCCAATCGTCCACCCACATCTTAGCTCGTCCTTTCAAGAGACCACCCACTTTCATGCGTACGTCGAAATCACTCAGCTTGTATGTCTCAATGGCTTTGTCGAGGTGTTGGCACCACTCTCGTACGCCAACATTGGTATCAGGGTCGAAGGATGGTAAATAGATATCGTTGATCTTGACCCTTACTTCAGTGGGCTTGCAAAGGCGCTCAGACATCTGCTGCATCATCTGCATCATTTGCATAAGAAATTCTGGAGGTACACCCCCCATGGATGTGCTAGGCATGGGTAAATTCATCAGCGTCTGCATCTGTTGTTGTGTATTCACTGCTGTTGGTGAAAGCGGTGGTGGGTTTGCTGATGAAGTAGAAGCTGGGATTTCCTCACATCCCACTTCTGATGACGGATGGTCAGCGCCATGGTTGTTTTTAGAGAGGGTGACGTCAGCATTGCTGACGTCACATTCTTGGTTATTTTCCATCTTCTTCAAATGAAAACACTTGGTACACTTTTAAACAACTTTTATTCAGTGACGTTACAATCAGTATAAATACAACAGTATAGCTATAACTCACAGAGATGTGTTCGGTCCGATGGCTCGTGCGCGACTGAGCCGCTCTGTGGCCGTCGCCCGTATTTATGCAGACCGACCACGTGCTCGACGCACATGTTCGAGTTTTTAGGTTAGAATTTAAACTTCGTAAATAATTATTTTTGTAATCTTTTAGAATTGTTAAAAAAGATAATTAATTGAACCATGCAATTATAAAAATTAACAATAAAAATAAATAACAATAACGTAATTTGTGTTTTTAAACAATTACTTCGTGATCATAATGTTAATCAACTCTTAATCTAATTATTCACTGATGTAACTGCATCTCATGGATTACATCACATTGACGAGGTGCTTCAAATAACGGTCTTGCGCCGATATATATGTATTAACTAATGCTGTATCATAAAAAAAAAAAATTAATCTAAAATTGAAATAAAAATTTAGGGGTGGATTACCCTTAATTTTTTTATAAAGGGGATAAAAAATAGATGTTGTCCGATTCTCAGACCTACCCAATATGCACACAAATTTTCATAAGAATCGGGAAAGCCGTTTCGGAGGAGTTTAACCACAAACACCGCGACACGAGAATATAATATATTAGAAAAAAAATTCACTTGCGCCTTTTAGGCTGACAACTTTCCTAAATCTAATCTGACAATATTCTTTGTGTTTAAACTCGAATAAGTGTTTATTTCTGTTATATAATGTGCCACTAGTTCTAAATCATCTAAAGTGGTTCTGATGAAAGCGTCCTACAGAATGTACTTACCTGTGTTTTATTTTTTATCAAATTATTCATTGTAAATATCTAAGCTCTGTTAGTTTTTTATTTATAATTCCGTATGTAGATCCGTTAGACGATGAAACTAAAATAAACACGTTCTCACATTCACGCCAGGTATAACGACCAAACTTGGAGTCTCCTAGGAAATACCGAGTCAGAATCAAATCAGACAAGTTGAAACTATTCCCGGATTGGGAGCACTGGCTGCTGTTTAAATAATAATATAATCGAGGAATGTAGGTCTCGTCTGCAGTTGAAAAGCATTTCATATTCCAGCGGCGATGGCATCCAATATGATGGTACGTACAATATGCTCAGGTACAATAAATCGTTTCTAGCATTTGCCCATTGCAAGACTAGCGAGAGATACAGAGCCGACATTTCGGTAAAACTTTTTTTGTCTAAGTAAGAAACTACTTCTCCCTACGTGAAGGGTTACTCAGTGGTCGTTTATATTTACAGCTCATCCTGTAATCTAAATTTACCAATGAGACGTGGAAAACTGTTACCATTACTTTTGGTATCAGTGGCAATAAGTATAAAATGCGCTGTTTTTGAATTTTGTTTTTGCCCAGTGTATGGGTATGAGAGCTCAATTCAATTACCAAAATAGAAGGCAAATCTTCTGCAATTTATATTATACTTAATAAGTGCGAAATATTAAATTATTTCTTTAAAAGTTCTAAAAATACGATATGCGTTAAATAATTCTGTGTGGCACATTTCGCCGACTAATCTATGCGCAATGTGTCTGGTACGTGTACACGATATTGCCAGCAGTGCACTCTGCAGCCGAGCGTGCGAGCGTATTGCCGTATTCCGGTTAGCCCGCCGGAACGGCACGGCACGATGTGACTCGACAATATTAATCTCGACGGTAAGATGTCTATCAGTTTTCAGTGAGGTCTGCTTTTTAAAAGAGATTCGTTTTAGAGCCGTGTTTGAAGGCCAAGTGAATGGAATCAAAGGGTTCCGTACTTGGAGGGTAATTAACGGGACCCTATTAATAAGTCTCCGCTATCCTATATTTATTTGGTCATCCAACAAATTCTTACCCAATACATTGACGTTGTATATGACTCTGGAACTTCATTGATTGATTAGTGTAGCAATTAATTATATGCTAACATCACATGCACTTTATTTGGTTATATATATTAATTATTATTAATTATACTTTAGATAATGACAAGTAACAACAAATAAAAAATTGGACATTAATAAATAAAATGACATAACAGCACAACAGTTAAAATTATAGGCGTAAAATTAAAAATTAAGTTGCCAACAGATTGATTGATGTGATGGATGTGAAACGCACAGGATTGTTCATTGTGGCGATACTTGGGGGAGGCCTATGTCCAACAGTGGATATCCTTTGGATGAAATGTTAAAGATGATGATGAGATTAATTATTCAAATAAATTAAATTTGCCACAGAGGATCCCAGTGTGGAGACAAGTGCCATTTTGAACCATTTTTCTGAACAATAAATTTTATTATTATCTGTCCCTCTTTCTATCAGCGTGCTGTATCCAATCTTCTGATCGGGCTGTATCTAATCTGAACCCTAATAGATAGACCGTTGAAATTTTCAGAATGTGTACACCTATTGCTATTGCCGCTACAATAAAAAAAACCGGGCAAGTGCGAGTACTGAGGGTTCCGTACAAACTTACCAATGAAAACAGTTTAATATTGAAATCGAGTATCAAAGATTTTTACGAATCGCACAAAGTTTTTTTGTGACGTAACTATAAACTTACAGTTTTCAGATGTTTTTCCTATACTTTTGCTATGAGACCATGCTTCATGCCAAATTTCAGGATTCTCGGACAACGGGAAGTACCCTATGAATTTTAGTTCCCTTTAGAGTGTCGAAATATACATTTTTTGCAACATAAACAGCCAAATCGTATTTTTTCGTTATTTTTGTCATAGCTTATAGCTTCAAGGTACCGCAGACCTGAGTATTATGGTTTTAATTTCAACTCGATACCTTCACGCGTTCCCGACATAAAGGGTCTTGACAGACAGACAGACCGACGAACGGACAACAAAGTGATCCTATAAGGGTTCCTTTTTTTCCTTTTGAGGTACTTACGGATTCCAAAAATGATAAAAATTGTACGGAACCCTTTATAAGCGCGCCAAACTCGCACATGACCAGTATTTTGCATTTTCTTTCATGAAATGCAGAGGTAAAACCTGTGTGTTAGTCATGACTCGGTTCGATTCAATTTGGGTTTTTAGAAAAGGTTGCAGTTTTATCAGTAATGTACTAACCGCAAATATGTTTTTTTGAGTTTAGATACGCAACAAAAATAATAGCAGAAATCTCAACTGCTTAGTTTGTTTTTTATTCAAGCATGGTCATCTTTTCGCTAAAAACTAAACCTAATTGTCTTTTATTGTGTCTTGGGCGGACATACACATATCTTAAAGTAAAAACCTTAATAATAATATAACAATTATAATAATCCTTAATAAAAGCCCACAGGTTATACTTTTAAAATTCATTGGCAGTCTTTCATCTTGAAGTCGCAAATAAAAAAGAAACTTTTCCCAATTGTTTTCGAGCATGAAATATACTGAACAATTGGTTTATTCGTTTTAGTTATTTAATATTTCATTTTATGATTGAAAGGAAAATTTCAATCATCCATATCATCGCTACCATAAGGTCATATAGTGGTCACTATCTTACCTCATGGTAGCGATGATGTGGTCGGCGTACAAGTAACCTATTAGTGTTCTCTCTTGACTTAAAGACTCAACTTACACACAAATAGTAAGGAAACACACACGATAAAGGTTGTAACTATCAGAAAACATAGGCTCCGGCAAGAATTCCACTTCTTAGCTGTATGTACAAGTTAATTTACTTTTTACCCTTGAAAATACACAAGTTATTTAGAAGAATACCTGCACCCCATTCTTCTTCTTCACAATCGTCCCCAGCCACGTCAACAGCCTAACTTGCAACCTTCAATTGACAAACAGTCTCCAATAATATAAACTATGATTGAGTTGATCCAAATCGTGGAATAAATTTATTCATGGTATTAGAACTTGGCAGTGTTGCCAACTGCAGCGCCGCATTACCAAGTGATAACAGTAATTCACTGGAATATACTAAGCGTTATGATATATCCACATTTCGTACCTGCCGAGAGAATATGTATGCCATGATTTATATTATAGGCCATTATGGAGGTAGCTGAAAATGGAGCAAGTTTATCACTAATTGGTATCTTAGAGAATATACAAGAAGATGAGGAACGCTCTGCGGTCGATGGGAGAGCGATATAATATGAACCGTGGCTCTTAATTGGAGATATGGGTTTGTTCGAAAGAGTTACCTTGCTCCTTGCAAAGGGAAGCTAGTGAGTTTTAGTCAATAAAATTTTGACACTGCATCTCGCTCTAACTAGGGTCGAGCTGGAGACGTTATTTAGAAAGAAAGAAAGACAGAAAACATGTTTATTCTGCCTAAATAGACGCACAATTCAACAAAAATACAAAATACAATTACAAGTCTTACAAAAATATAAAAACAAAATTCCCTGACAGGCTGATAATTAATAATTAATTATCATATATTTGATAATTTTTCTACTTAAAAAAAAGCGTTGGACCTAAAAAAGGTCTTAATTTGAGATGAAAACGAGCGCAATGGGAAGAGTTGAGGAAAAGCTTTGCTAAAAGGTACATAAACGAAAGGTGATTTTGTGAACAGATCTTGATTCATTTTGTTTGCGAGTAATTCTGAAACTTTTTTGTTATGATTTTATATTAGCTTTTGTCAGTGACTTCGTCGGTGCGAGAGTAAGTTTTTCTAGACGAACTTTGGGCCCTCGTTTCATCCTCTTAAGAGTTTAACATTATAAAGATAACACTTGTGCAAAATCTCAGCATTCTTGGTTCAAGGGTTTGGGTTGGCCGTTGTAGAGTCAGTGAGTGAAGATTTTGCATTTTATATATACCGATTGATTACCTATTATTATTATTTATTGTTAATGGTTATTAATGATCAATTATTACTAAGTATTATTAATTATTATTATTAATTATCAACTGTTAATTGTTAGTTATAGTGATTAATTATATATATGATATTATATTATCAATTATTTAATATCAATGATTAAAAAAAGACACAAATTAAAGTCATCTAAGAGGAAAAAAATATTTGCAAATCGGTCCATAAACGACGGAGTTCTGAGGTAAAACACATAAAAATAAAATGAAAATATAACTAAATTGACAACCTCCTCCTTTTTTTTTTGAAGTCGGTTAATTCATTAAACCCCAAGCAAAAGTTCGATCTCTCATTGTCTTTCTATTGTGTCTATAATTATGGTATTCGAAAGGTAAAAGACAACACTGTTGTACTTATACATAGGTAAGCTAATGAAATTCAAGCCATCAATAAAGTGAAGTCATTCGCTCAACTTGATACTAATCCTCACGACTGAAAAGCCTGCTAAACACCTATCAGAATGTAAAACACAAACATAAAGTATCATCTAAACAGATGTGCATTACAATAGTCCACTCTTCACCCAACACTGGGTTAGTAATAAAAACTCTTTAAGTCCACTATCCCCCATAAAACTAGTGTCACGGTGAATGAGAAATGCCATAAATTCATATTCCATTTGGCTAGCACAATACAATAGTGACGCAATCTATCGATGATTTGATTTATCGGTATCGGATGTATTCAAGTATTATTATCGATAGCGGTTATGTACAATAAGTAGAGCGAAGGGTGGATTTCAATCTAAACCCGCTTTGGAATTCTGTAGATCTACTAGCATTATCAATCTACACTTAATATATAATATTATAAAGGGGTAAAGTTTTGTTTTTTTGTTTGTAGGAGGTAATCTCTGGAAGTACAGGTCCGATTGCTAAAATTTTTCACTGATAGAAAGCTGCTTTATTTCTGAGTGACATAGGCTTTTATGTACGCGAGCAAAGACGCGGGCAAAAGCTAGTAAATAATAAATCAGTTTTTAGGCTGGAAAAGTGTTACGACAAAAAGCTTGGTATACGGAATAGAAACGCAAAGGGCCACTGAAGAAACTCGAGAGGTCTTTAGTCAGTAAAAGTTGCACACTCCTCTCGCTTTACTCAGGGCGAGAGGAGTGTGCTTTTTCAATGTAATAGCCTGGCAGTTTACTAAAGCCCATGGACGGAATAGTATTGCAATAGCATAGCATAGTCTACATACACTGCTGGGAGTCAGACCTCCTCTCTAGGAGAGGGAATGGGCCGTAATCCACCACGCGGGCCCAGTGCGGGTTGGTGGATGTCACATGTCTTCGAATTTTTGGTTCTAGGACATGCCGGTTTCCTCACTATGTTTTCCTTCACCGTTTTGAGAGCAACTATTGCAAACTATTGGTATTGCAATAGTTTTCATATAAAAAAAGGAATAAAGGAAATAAACACGAAAGCATTGATTGAAAAAGTTAGATAGCGGATAGTTCTAACTGCCAATAGATAACATATTTGGAATTTTGGACATTGTCCAGGAAGCAATTATTGCAGAACCGTTAATCGAGAAATTCGCAGATAGCAAGCGATGCCGACGTTGGAATACTTTATATAAGGCCAGTCGGTCATGCATAGTTCCGATTCATTATCTATTTGTTTCAAAGATTGTATTTTGTAAGGTATAGTTTTATTTTATCAGTGGAATGCAGTATGTAGCGCTGCATGCATAGCATAGCATAGTCGGCTTTATAACGTTCCCACTGTTGGGACTCAGGCCTCCTCTCTAGGAGAGGGAATGGGCCGTAATCCACCACGCGGGCCCAGTGCGGGTTGGCGGATGTCACATGTCTTCGAATTTTTGGTTCTAGAACATGCTGGTTTCCTCACGATGTTTTCCTTCACCGTTTTGAGAGCCGTGGTGATGAAATAAATTACACAAAGTAATGCGTCTGGCTGGGTTTGAACCCACGACTTACAACTCGTAAGTCGGGGCTGTTATCATTCGGCCACCACTGCTCACATGCGCATGACATGCGTTTATCATTTAAAGTAATATTATGAAGAGGTTTTTTGTACGTTTGTAAGAGGTTATCTCTTGACCTTTGTGAGTTGATCTGATTACTAAAACTCTTCCAGATTAATATAAAGCTACACTATACGAATAAACTACAAGGATCTTGTGGGATAGGCCACTGAAATGAAGCCCAGTGAAATTTACTTCAAAACTCTGTGTGACCAGAGATCACGTTCGATCTTTGCCTAAAATATTAGCTTTGCCTTTTAATGTTGCCAGTCTTCTGGGCACATTTCCAGTGTGCAGAGATGTCCGCGTTGTAGAGGAGAACTTTGACGCTTATGTGTATTTAATTTTATGTTCTTTTTAGGGTTCCGTACCTCAAAAGGAAAAGACGGAGCTCATTTTGTTGTCCGTCTGTCTGTCTGTAAAGACCCTTTAATTCAGGAACGCGTGGAGGTATCGAATCGAAATTAAAACCATTTACTCAAGTTTGCGATCCTTTGAAGCTGTGAAAAAATCAAGGGAATCAAAATTCATAGGGTATTTTCCGGTTGCTTACAATGCTGAAATTTGGCACGAAGCAAGGTCTCATAGCACAGGTATAAGAAAAAATCTTTAAACTGTTTTGTAGGTATGTCAATCGTCATAATTGTTCGTTTTCATAGGTAAGTTTGTACAGAACTCTCAGTTCACAAGTCCGACTCGCACTTGCCCGGTTTTTTAATGCTCGCGCTTGACCTCTAACTCACCTGATAAAAACTGACGATGGAACACGCTTGCCTAGACGTAAGCAAGTATGCAAATATGTACGCTGTTAGGTTATTAATACTTGTAGTAAGTTAATAATTAAATCATTTATGTAAAATATAATTAAATAATTTTTATCAAATGACATTTAGAGAATATTATGTTTTTTATTTTATTATTTTGGCCAATTAAAATGTATTGAAGCTCATCGTTCTGTTAGTCATTCAAGGCTACCAGTTTGAAATATCTTGCAATTGTAATATCGATAGATTTAAAAAACTAGATGAGCGCATCTCCAGCCGACCTCTCGTAAAGATGACCGCACACGGAGACCTTTTACGACACATTAAAATTAAAGTTTGCGAGAACAGCGAAACGTACTCATAGGTTTATGTACGTTCGTTATGTTATTAGCTAATGCATTATGTACGTGATATAATATCTTCGGTCGTAGTAATGATAAAACATCGTTCCGGTTCCTGTGTGTAAATAAAAACCTCTTCTTCGTTAAATGTACAAACTTTATGCACATATTCTTCTACAACTTTAATGTTTATTAGGGTTCCGTAGCCAAATGGCAAAAAACGGAACCCTTATGGATTCGTCATGTCTGTCTGTCTGTCCGTCCGTATGTCACAGCTACTTTTTTCCGAAACTATAAAAACTATACTGTTGAAACATTGTAAGTAGATGTATTCTGTGAACTGCATTAAGATTTTCACACAAAAATAGAAAAAAAAAACAATAAGTTTTGGGGGTTCCCCATACTTAAAAATGAAGATCAAATTTTTTTTTCATCAAACTATGGATAGGTCTTTAAAAATGGTAGAGGTGAGGATTCTAATATATTTTTTTTCTAAACTGTATAGTTGGCGCGAGAGAAACTTCCAAAGTGGTAAAATGTGTCCCCCCCCTGTAACTTCTAAACTAAGAGAATGGTAAAACTAAAAAAATATATTATGTACATTACCATCTAAACTTCAACCGAAAATTGGTTTGAAAGAGATCTAGTAACTATTTTTTTTTAATACAACATAAATCGTAAACCGCAATTTACCTTTCAAGTTTGTACAATTGTAAAATCAGTGCTTGCGAAGTACTTTACAAATCTAAACCAACAAAACATTTAACAACAAATTATTTTGTTATAATATTAGTTTTAGATAAGGTACTACCGATATTATATAGAAGATACTAGTTCTTATATACCCGTTAATTCGTGACATCTTATTTCCAAACCACGTCTACATGGTATTCTTCAGCTCATGAACATCGTATCAGATTTAACGATTTCCAGCCTCGCAAAAAAGCTGGATTTCGAAAAAAATTTAGCACCTAGCAACATTCCTATATATGCTACGGTAAATTATATAGAAGACCGAAGAGTATCTATAAAGCAGTTAGTTATACACCAACAAAAATAATAAAAAATATAAATAACCGTAATACAATATAGTGTTCTTACAAACTGGGTCGTATGCGGTCCGTAACATGATTACCGGCGGCTGTCCGGCCCGGACGGACGCTTTGACGGCACGTAACTAGATCATACAGCGAATTATAATTTTCCAGTGAAAGCGCCGCCGGTGAATATATTGTCACACATTCGAAAGCCATTTTTGGTGAAAATGTTTTGCATTATTTTATTAAGGGACAATTAGCTGACCGTGCAATATTTAGTTTTTTTTTTCCTGTGGTAAAATCACCCAATGACATCCCCGCTCTTAGGCGGAGAAGTAATAGTGTCAGACTTTTACTGACTAAATACCCACTCCTGTTTCTTCGTTGCCTTTCATACCAGGGCTGAGTCTTCCTTTTAGAATCAGACCCTTGGCACCAGTAGGCTTCGACCCTGCTGGGCCCCTACGGTTGCTGACAACTCCTTGAGGCGTGTGGAACACTACGCGCCGTCGACAATATTTACTTAATGATAATACTTTTAGAGGTAACAACATTGCAACCCACTGCATTATCCGCATTTCTAAAATATAATTGATGAAGAGCTTTACTTACATTATAGAATTATCAAATAAATTAAACTACAATACATAGTTAATTAAAATATTAAAAACTAAAACTACAGCTATATCAAATTAATTAATAAAATAGTTGATGAATAAAATAACAAAACAATTCAACACAACATAATACATTCAAATTACTCATTACTATCAAGTATCAGAAAAAAGGATTCTCCATCAAGTGTGGGAGTGGTAAATGAAATCACTCACGTGTAGGGATTTGAACTGTAAGCATAAATAGGTAATGTGTATGTTTGACCTGAAATAAATGTGTGAAAGAAAGAAAGAAAAATAATTTATTTGGTACAGCACAAGGCACAAACACAATATAGGGTAAACACGAAATAAAAAAAAAAAAAGAAGTAAAAATGTAGTTGTGTGCCTCACGGCTGCACCAAAATAGGTTTTTAACTCAACCTGTGGTTGTGACGCTACGGACGTAAAACAGTTTTGGAGTGTAATATATATGTATCGGTGATGCGTACTTATATAATATAAACGATCAAAATAATGTTAATTATTATTATAGATTTTACCAGCCTTACAATGTTCTTGACTTAGTCCTCCCCTCTTTGAAAGAGACTGGGCCGTGTGCCACCACGCGACGCGGGCCCTGTGGTGGATGTCATATACACTTCTGGACACATCTATTGGCCCACCTTAGAGTTTAGGTTTCGATGGCCCCTACCGAAATATGATTGCTAGATTGAACAAAAACTGTTGATGTAGTTTTAAACCTGATACATTTTACCATCTTTTTCGATCGTATTGTTTTAAATTTGAATTCAGAATACCATACGACATGGAGCTACGCCTAACAAGTCGGATATGCGCCTTGTTAAAGGCAATTGATTTTTGAGTAAAAAACATGTTTTATCAAATAAAGGTTTAATTTAATAACGCGTGTTGCCTCCATGGGCATCTACCACAGCTCTCATACGATTAGGCATAGAGTTTATCAACCGCTCTATGAAATTTTGAGGGATCATCTCCCATTCATCTTCTATGGCAGTTTTCAACTCCTGCATCGTCTGGGCAACTGGCTGACGAGCCCTAACATGTCTTTTTAGCTCCTCCCACATGTGCTCAATGGGGTTCATGTCTGGGCTTCTGGCTGGCCAGTCCATAACTGTGATGTTCACATCCCGAAGATATTCCCTGACAATGCCGGCCGCATGGGCTCTTGCATTATCATGCATAAAAAGGAAATTTGGGCCCACATAGTCCGCGTATGGTATCACGTGAGGTTCTAAGCACTCACGAATGTACCTTTCAGCATTTAATGTTGGCAGCCGTGGTCCTGTAACAACCTCAAGTTGAGTTTTGCTGCTCGCGGATATACCGCCCCAGACAGTCCATGAGCCACCGCCATAAGCAACCCTCTCTTCAAAGCAGCATTGTGCGAAACGCTCTCCCTTACGTCGGTAGACCTTCTTCCTTCCATTATTGCCATGTAACACAATTTTAGACTCATCAGAAAAGAGTACACGGCTCCAATCTTGCTGTGTCCAATTTAAATGACTGCGTGCGAAATGAAGGCGCGCTGTTCGGTGGGCTCGCGTTAGTTTGGGCCCATTAGCTGGCTTGTGTGGTACCATATCGCGTTCTTTTAACCTTCTCCGAACAGTTCGAGCGCTCACAGATACTCCGTGGAAGTCGCGAAGTTGGTTTTGTATCTCAATGGAGGTAAGGTGACGATTTCTCAAGCTGGTCGTCACGATGAATCGATCCTGCCTTTCAGTTGTGACCCGAGATCGTGGCCTTCCTTGAAAAGCCGACAGTCTCTAGGTACCTCCGATAAACATTTCGGACCGCAGATCGACTTAAATTAAGTTGAGCACTCACGTTTCTTTGGCTGTGTCCGGCCTGAATAAGTGCCACAGCTTGGGCGGCGACTTCAGGTGAAGAATCCATAGATTATTGATAGAACCTCACCTTAATGTTAAGAATAAGTAATGTTTGTTGCAAAACCAAAGATATCAATCACTTTTTCAAGAATTAAATCCAAGTAAACCAATAAAACCAAGTTTTCTTAGTATTCGATTGTTTGATATCAACAAACAGGCTCCAAATTGTCTTTTGTTTCTTTAAATTCTGTGTTCGAAATTCAAAAAAAGACTATTGAATGAAATTGTGAATGTGCCAGGTTCAAAACTGCATAAAAACTTTTTGCTCGACTTAATATAAAATTTTAGCTAGGACCAAACGAAACTGAAAATACAAGGTGGGCCAATAGATGTGTCCAGAAGTGTATATGTATTCCAATTTTTGGTTCTAATAGATCACTGTTCACCATCAGGTGGGATCGCAGTCATGCACTAGTTTATACCATTTAAAAAAAAGATGAATACATCGTTCCACCTAAGCCCCTTCGCACACGGATCGTAAGCGTAGTCTTCTCGTCGTTGTTAAGACACAACGAGTACCAGCCCTCCTAGCCTAGTTACAACAGTTTCGTGTCGAACTCCGTTCTCCAATCGGTAACGTCTTGGTGCTGTGTCAGCAATTGTAGAAAACGATAAGTTGGTAGCCATGTTGACGCGCCTGAGTCGGCCGCACGTTCTACAATGTAGTTCTACAATAACAAAGGATGTAGCGTTGAACATTGTAGAAACGATAACATTTCATTCTATCATTTTGAACGATGTGAACTTGGCTACGAATTTTCTATTTGTTTTTTTGACCACGTGACTTAATGTCGTTCCCATAGATTTGATTAGTTTTCAACTAGCGTTAACGATAATATGCCTATGACAATCCTTAGAGTTCAAGTTTCTTTCGTAGCATATTTCATTAAAATTTGTTTAGTAGTGACAGACAGACAGAGTTACTTTCACAGTTATATTATTATTATAATATAAATATGTATTACACAAATTTATTTAAACTTCATGTACCTACGTAGTGGTACATTATAGTATGAACTAGTACAATATGAATAGTATGAAAAACTAATTATTTATGTTTGCTTATTGACGCCAGTACGCGAGGGCTATTGTGGTGACAGTAAAAATGTCGTACGATTCGCTGCACCAAAGCTTCGTCTGCGGACTTGTTTAAACATGTACGTACTCGTATTGCTCTCGCTCTACGGGTGTATTACGATACGCTTACGTTACGATGGTGACGCGATGCACCGCCGCCGTGTGCGAGAGAGGGCTAAGTTTGCTGCTAAGTTATCAAAGATAGCCACATTCACTGGGTGTAGCTAAAAATTATCAAACATATAGAATATAATGTTAGCAATTTTTATAAACAAAATGGACCACGACTTGACAAAAAGCGGCAACACTGACGATTACCAATGCTTTTAAAATACCTCGCGCAGTGCTGTCCTAGTCTGGCCATTTTAGTTAGGTACCAAAGAAAGCAACGAAACAATTTCTCTTATGAGAAGTAATTGCGGCTATGTTTATTAATTTCAACTAGTATTGATTGACGATATTATAACTGTGTGATATCAAAGTAAAAGTATACAGAGTGTGTACCCGTTTTCCTTTCCCGTTAGGTAAATAAGTTTTTTATGTGATCTTTCTCCAAAGATCATATTTATAAGTATGATCTGTCACCATGTTAATAATCCGTCGTAATATGTGGGGTCAAATTTTATTGGCCATTCCGTTCGGTAATCTCCGCCATAACGCTCGGGTGTCTTGGCGGTGAGCAGGCGGGTCGGGGAGCTTGTGCTTTATAACGTATTTTTATTGCACGTGTCATTCGTGATCGACAATAGAGGAGTTAAGTAGGTATGTAATATACTTTTTTTGTGAGCATGGATCTTCATGGATACCCGCGTCTGGGAAGAATGGGGGATATGTAGGAATCGTTCTAACTTTTTTTATATAAAACCAACTAGTGCTTGACTGCGATCCCACCTGATTATAAGCAGTGATGCAATCGTTGATGGCGAGGCGCACTAATTTATTAAGAACCTATTCTCTTTAGCCTTGAAAACACCTAAACTATAATCGGACGGGAAGACCGCAGTAGATAAATTGTTCCAGTCCTTTGATATTCGCAGTATAAACAACTTATACCATATACACCTTCTGCTACTAGATTGGTGTGTGGAGTAGGTGTTCTAAACTCGATATAATTACATATTTTTGATTATATTATAAATAATGAGGCTTTTACGTATGGAAAACCTATCGCCGTAACTGTGGGATTTAAAGTGTTTTGAAACGATTGGTAGAAGGAAAAGCTCAGTCGGTAAGTACTAGCGAGAGTGACCTCAACTTACCTATGGTTTCTGTAACTTAGGTGTTCTAGTATACATGATTGGATTCTGTAATTTAGCAAAGACCTAAGAAAGCCCAGGTGAATGACTCAAATACTCGAGGACCTTGAACTGAAATCATCATCATCATCATCATTTCAGTCGAAAGACGTCCACTGCTGGACATAGGCCTCCCCCAAGTGCCGCCACAATGAACGGTCCCGTGCGTCTCGCATCCATCGTACTCCCGCAACCGTAGACGTAGCGTTGGAAGGCCTCCTACAAGGTGGACCGATGACCTGGTAACGGTTGCGGGAGTACGATGGATGAACTGAAATGTCTAGCGAAAAATGACGAAAAGAGCCAACCCCAAGTTATAGTGTACAGAATATTGTATGTATCTCTCAGTAACCCTATGGTAACATAATAATATCAGTTTATAGTCTATGAATATCATATTAAGAGCTAGTTGACTCGGTTATATTTTACAACTTGCTTATAACAAGCAGTTTTACGATGTAAGATGTACCTTAACCATCCTTTATTATACTATTATTTTGATACTAAATTTCTAATAACGTCTTCTCTTTGTTTATTTCAATAACTATCCTGGGGCCTTACCATAGTGTGTTAAAATATCAGATATACAGGAGCTGTACAGTCTATATAGCTTTATGCCTTTAACATTTCAGCTTAGGTCGTCAAATGGATGGCTTCAAGAGCTCTTGGAAGGACCTTTGTACTTCTGACGACTGATCATCTGATGATAAAAATTATTTATTTATTAAACTTCATGCAACATAAAGTTTTATCTTTGTGTTACTACTTTAGGTGGCTTTAATGCCTTTGCATTCTCTCTCCTAGAGGGGAGGCCTGAGTCCCAACAGTGGGAACATTATAAGGCCGACTATGCTATGCTATGCTAATGCCTTTGTTATTTCCTACCAGTCAACAAAATGCAGTAGAAAGATAACATGGCAGGTGCATAAAAAAAGATATACTTTTACTTCTAACACTAAGAATTGACATAAGCCCACCAAACAATTACAAGGTTTATTATACGCTTTTGAAAAGGAAAAACTCCTTAATTTACGTCTGAATGAGAAGAAGGTCCCTCAGAATGGCCTGTAGTCCTTCGAAGGCTTCCGCAGAGGATTATGTAAAGCCGACAGAGATTTGGCACAAGCCTTCCTTATTTATCGAAAATAATGTTAAGAGAGGTTTTGAGAATAGAGAGAACATTGAATTTGTTGGAGCTTTCAAAATACACTGTGAACGATTAGAAGGTGGATATGCCTAGTTAAAATCGAGACAGTTCATAGTTCGGTCATCGGTACCGATAATTTCGGGGGGATATATTCTCTCTCGATCTACTAAAATTAATAAAGAGCATAACCTTATCGCGTTTGCAAGAAGAAAATCACACGAATATTATAAAGGCATTTGTGAGTGTGTATGTTTGTTACTCCTTTACGCTGAAGCTACTGAAGGGCACTCAAGAGACCATATTCTAGAATAGCATAATAAAAGATATTTTATATTCCGGGAATTCGGAAATTTCGGGAATCGGATCCCTTGGTATAATTTTCTACTTTCTTGCTAGTAATCTATAAATCGCAGAACAATATTGTTTAGGGTTAAATGTTGTAAAGGAGTTTTATTCCCACTTAATTTTTTGTTTAATTGACCGGTAATAACTAGTTTAACTCACAACCAATATTTTTTCCTTCAGTCCCTTTGTTTATACTATTGTGACACATATCTAATATACATAAAAACCTTGTGTCACAGTGTTTGTAACCGAACTCGTCCGAAACGGCTTGACTGATTTTAATGTTTTTTTTTTTTGTGTCTATGTGTATTTTTGTGTATTTTAGATCTAAGAATATGTCGTAGGTTATTTCTTATTCTCCTACCCCCACCCCTTTTCCTCTTCGTTTGCCAAGTCAGCTAATATTTCTATATAATTGACGATGAAATTAACTTTTACAATACGGTCTCACCTGAATGTGGCGCCACAATATGTGGCACAATGTTATCTTCTCTTTCGCGCGATCGGGCGCCGCTCGCGCGGAAGCACTCGTTCCGCTCACCTCGGGAAACATACACAATGTCGTGAGTGTGTGACGGGGCCCCTAATGGGGTTCGATGCGATAACTACTGATGGGCTCATCTATTTGGAAACAATCGTGCTTTACTAAATTGCAAGTGTTGTTACAGTGTGGCTTTAGTTTAAAGTAAGCCGGAAAAAAAAAACAAATGATACTTAGAAATAAAAGACTGTTAAAAACTTTCTCTTCTTCTTTTATATGTACCTACTATTAAAGGTGGCCAGTGCGTAATGTTAATGAAATATTAAGTTTCCTTTTTTGAGTTTATCTAAATATCTATGTCCATGTAACGTAACCATAATAAACACAATCATAATTAAATATTTAATAATATATATTTTTTATATTGTATGTACGTATTTGTATTATTATGGTCCTATTAGTATTATGATGATGAACACTGACAACCCTAAATCTATCTCCTTTCTTTCAGTCCATCCAAAGGTTGTCTGTAAGAAATTGCCCTGTGCGATAAGACCGCCCATTGTACATTTATTTTTAATAATGTTTGTCCTGTATTTTTGTTTATGTGGTGTACAATAAAGATTATAATAATAATAAATAAATAAACGCTCATCTTGAAAGTATTATGTTCAGAAATTGGCAGCTAAATTGATTTCAGGTACTTCTAAAATAAGCAATTTTTTATCTTAATAAATTATTCTTGATTATTTTAGGATAAAAAAATACCAACTTTGTTAAATTTTTGATAAACCTTGATTGTGTCACTAGCGAACAAACACGCTGCGTGCTTGCGTAGATACCGAATTAATAGAATGCCTTGTTGCATTAATTCCGAATATGTACCACTACTGTAAATGAAGTTTAAATAAATAAATAACGATACCGATGCACTACTACTACTGCTTAGCCAAGTTAATAATCTACAATTGTTAACGCTTGTAGAAAACTTACAAATGTATGGAAATGTCGTCATCTCAACGCTCAGTCACGTGGTCAGAACTAAGGAGTCGGAGGCGTTGTCGACTCGAGGCGATCAACGAAAAAGAATCGAAACGAAACGGTCGTAACTTGGCTAGGCTTGCAGAAGTGCGCCGATTCCTATATTATTTGCCTACAGATAGGATATGTAGCTCTCTATCATCACGCCTGAAAACTCTGTTAGCGAGTTTCGTTCGAGTAAATCACGGAATTACCGAATTTCCGTGATTTACACAAAATTTTTACAAAACTTGTTCTAGGAAATACGTGTTTTTTTTTAAACTTTTAAAAGTTTTTGAATTGTCATTATTTAGAATCTTCTATTGATATACTTTTTTAAATTTTTGAATAAATTATGAAGTGTCAAAGTTCATGCAAAATATAAGATTTTCAGAGGTCTTTACTGGATTAGTTTTACCCAAATTTATAAATTGATATCAATAGAAGCCTAGATCATATCCACAAGATACTGTGTTTACAAAATATTTAATGAAAAATGTGTAATAACGTCAAAATCGCGTAAGAGCGGCTGTATGAAAAACAGTGAAAATGTATGTTGAGCCTAAGCAAGATTCTTCCAGTTACATGTATATGAGAATAAAAACAAATGCTATGTGCGCTTAGATTTGAATAAATAAGATACAAATTACTGTTTTTTTTTTTTTAATTATGATACAATTTAATTGAATATAAAATTACTTTAAAATGTTAAAAATAAAATTGATACAACAGTAGTTAAGAACCGAAGTTAATAAACATCGTTCATATCTGAAGCAAGCAGATGTTCTTAATTAGTGCAGATCTAATTAACACTGCAGTATAAGCGTATGAGCAAGCTGTGGTATTAGTGGGGTAGTCAGTAGTACAGGCACGTACTGTCTAGCACCACGGTGGGGGACACTTGTGCTATAAATTTTATAAATGATTGGGAAATTCACAGATACCTGCGAGGTGCTCGGGCTAGTAGACAGCTAATCCAGTCTGGATGGTAGAGCATACGAATGTCTCACTTCAGGCAGTCTCCAGGTGGGGCGAAGCCAATCTGGTGGGATTCAACGCCGCCAAAACACAAGCGTGTCTGTTCACCGCCGAAAGGAGCTCGTTCACTTTGGCTCCTGCTTTTCACAATGTATTCCTGGAGTGCACCGACCGCTTTCAGCTCTTGGGAGTTGAAATTTTATCAAACCTTAACTTTGGGCGTTTCATTTAGTCCAAAACCAAGGTAGCAGCTAGAAAACTCGGCGTTCTTGCAAAGTTCCAACGGTACTTCACACCGGGACAGCTTCTAATGTTATACAAAGCACAGATCCGATCGTGTGTGGAGTATTGCAGCCACATATGGGCTGGTGCTGCAAAATGCCACCGTGCAGCTTTGGACTCGGTGGAAAGGCGTGCGAAGAGGTGATCCAGATGTGGTTAAGTCCAATTCGGCCTCTATTGTTACTTATATTTTTATTTTTTTGAACTGGTAAATCATCAAATAACTTTTCAGGTGCATGAGGGAGTATCAGTAACTTTTTTTGACAAAAAGAGCTTTTTTTTAAAAAAAAACACTAAAACCTTCAAAATAACTCTAATTTCGGAAGTCGGTGTTGGTTGCTACTTTTTTTTTGTTATTAAACACCGAATTCCGAAATTAGAGTTTATCATCATCATCATTTCATCCTCTCCCAAGTGTCGCCACAATTAACGGTTCTGTGCGTCTTGCATCCATCGGATTCTCGCAATCCTTACCAAGTCATCGGTATACCTTGAAGGAGGCCTTCCAACGCTGCGTTTTCCGGTGCGTGGTCGCCATTCCAGAACCTTTCAGCCCCAACGGCCAATTCAACGTAATTTTGCGAGCGCCCTGCCCACTGCCACTTAAGTTTGGCGATTCTCGTGCTATGTCGGTAATCGTGGTTCTCCTGCGGATATCCTCATTCCTAATTCGATCACACAAGCAAACTCCTAGCATAGCCCTTTCCATTGCCCTTTGAGTGACTGTAAGATTTCTGATGAGGCCCATTGTAAGCGTCCAACATGCACTGGTCATAGACTTTCGTCTTGAGACACTGTGGTATATTGGACGAGAAGATACCGCGCAGTTTACTGAACGCTGTCCAGCCGAGTCGGATTCGACGTTTGATCTCTTTTTCGATTCGAAATTAAAGTTATTTTGTACGTTTTAGTGTTTTCTTTTTCTAGTGAAGTCGATTATTTTTTTTCACTATATAGTTGCCAATAATATTTGAGGAGTTCCCTCGATTTCTCATGGATTCCATCATCAAAACTAGATTTTGAAAACAATGGGACCAATTTGGAAGCATATCCTTGTAGAAAAAGAAAAAAAAAATCGGTCCATAAACGAAGGAGTTCTATGGTAAAAACATAAAAAAAAACTGTGTGGGTGTAACGAATGTCCAAAATCTACAAATAATAGCCGGGTTCACCTGCGAATTTGTAGGGGTTGCTCAAACTTGGTTTTCCACTTTTTGAATCTTTACAAAAAGATGATAATTATTTATCATCTTTTTGCGCTGTATTTGTTTATCAACGAGTCTCTCTTTAAATTCCAATATTACGGACGAAACATTTTTCACAAGTTTCTACCGCTTACTAAGGCAATTACAAACAACCTTTCGGCACCTTTCCACCATTTATCAATTTCACTGGGATAATTACCAGCTTCTTAGTTGGTCAATGTTAATCTTAAGGGGATCAAGTAATTCCGGCTTTTCGTAAATATTTACTGAATGTCATTAACGTCTATCATTAACGAATCTTATGCTATAGGGCTCTCCTAGTCTCGTCGATAGCGAATAGCGGAGTGATAGTCCACCGTCGCCAGGCGGCAGCGTTGTACTTCACTGGGTATGTTGTGAGGAAAAAAATTGACTTTCTAGCTCACATACTTTTTCACACATATATATCTTCCTGCCATTGTCCAAGGCTAGAGTGAATAGGCTCTTAATAAACTAGTGCGCCTGACCATCAATGATTGCATCTCCGCTTACCATCAGGTGGGATCGCAGTCAAGCACTGGTTATATCAATTTAAAAAAAAAAAGTTTTATTTGGGGTCGGCGCAACACGTTTTTTTCTTCCATTCTATCCTGTCAACCGTCATACTATCACTAACTTCCTTTTCTTTCATATCACTGTTCACACAATCCATCCATCTTTTCTTTGGCCTCCCTCTCCCTCTCCACCCACCCACATGTATACTCATAACTCTTTTAGTAACATGCGTTTCATCTCTCCTCTTTATATACTTTTTCACACATGTTTTTAACAAAAATTAACCCAAAATGACTGTGCTATAGCACTCATAAACTGTCGTAATTAATAGCAGATAATTTATCCAACCAAATCACTTCAGTTTATTTGTGCTTTAAGTTCTAGAGACTGTAGGTGTATTGTTTTAGAAGTATCTATATATCTGTGATTGCATTAACATTTTTAAAGACGATTTTTATTTATATGTGTGTGTGCATGTTTCTTACTCTTTCACACACAAATGGTTAAGCGAATTTGGATGTGGTAGATCATGTCCTGGAATAGCACTTCGCATACTTTTTTATATCGAGAAAATTTTTCCTTGGGATATTTTTTACTTTTACGTGGGTGATCCCGCTGGCAGAAGCTAGATAATCATAAAAATACAGTAAAACCAATAATAATATTTCACAGTACTCTAGTATATCATAATATTTCCATCCCGTCACCCAACCCGCTACTCGCTATTATTTAGACTTTGCCTTCGAAGTGATGGCTAAAGATAAAGGGATGTTAAATTTGGTTGTTGATAACTATTGTTTATCACTTTGAGTTAGATTGTTCTGCTGCTATAAACAGAGTTTTATGGCTTAATTATGTTTTTGTTATTATGTGCAGGGTTTCCGGGTTGTAGATATTTGATAACTTTTGGATGGACTGAACGAAAGGAAAAAAATTGGGGCTGTCAGTGTACAAAAACTATTTTTAATCTGCTTCAAAAAAAGAGGAGATTATGAATTCGAATGAGTTTTCGTTTTATATCTTGTTTAACGATATCATCACCAATAGTTAAGCGAAGCCCTCTGTCCGCACGCCCTGGCGCGGTCTGTGGCCGGCTCGGTGAACTGTTCATATCTTAACTTTTTTAATTAGATTATTGAACACAAGGCTTATACAGCTAATCAATTGTAACGAGCATTGTCATAGAAAATACAACATTATTGATAGGAATTAAAATCAATATATGTCAATGTTACTTTACTATATTAAATACTGAATATAAATTGTAAAAATATTACATGGCCACAAGGTCATGTGGGCTGGAGCGCTTACTTACCTACCTTACTGATCTCAGTTAAGTTGGTCGAGAATCGACACAGAAACTCTTTTAGTTACATGCGTTTCATCTCTCCTCTTTACATGACCATACCAAGACAAACAAACAAAACAGACAAACAAATAACAGATACCTCAAACAGAAAAAAAATTAGGCAATCTACAAAAATAAAATACATATAAAATATATGTTGCTCCATTATTGTACAAAAAAGTTCACCGACGCTTATCTCACGCGGATGACACTCGCGCTCGCACTGGTTTCAACCAGACCGAGATATCGTGTCCGTTTGTATGTAGATTGACTTCTGTACCTATTTTTTTTGTGGTTATGATCTATAGGTACCTATCTCACAATAAAACTTGCAAACTACTTAGGTTTAACTGAGGGGTATCACAACTTGATAGGTGTAAAATAAAAAAGATTTTTTACAATAAAAATAACAACCGACGTCACTACAAAAATACTGAATTCATTCAGATTCTACTTTTAATTAATTTATTAAGCTTATTAATATTAGGAATGTACTAAGGAAGTTAGTATATCTTTGAATTTAGGTGTTTGTTAAACAAAAAAGGGTTTGGATGAAACCTGTAATACGAGCAGAACATGACCTGAGTTAGGTACAGTTTTCAATCATCAGTTGCTATAGCTGGAAGCTAGAGTCTGTATCGACATCGATAGCACTGACCAACTTAATCAGTACCCTACGCGTATTTACATTCTATACATGGCCTGAACGCAGCCATAGGAAACTGCTCGCATATACTTTGTATTACTATTTTTAAATCTGCAATTACAATGTATAGACGAATTTTGCGTACTGGTCTTGTATAGTTTATAACGTGTACGCGCGCGTTCTGGTTCCAAATTATACTACAGTTAACATCACTTTTGCCTGACAAAATGTGAGATAGATATAAAATCATTTATGGAATGTTGTTAGATAAATAATAATGACATTTAACTTAACCTAACTCAAATGATTCACAAACATTATAAGGGCATCTGGCGCTCTACGGCCGCTTTAATGGTCACTATTCTAACCTAACCTAACCCACATCATCGCTTCGTTCACTCGCCATCGTGTTCTAATGGTCACTATTCTAACCTGACCTAATCTACGCGCGATAATGCCGATCTACGCACGATTAGTCCATATTCGAACTGGCGCTGTATGTTATGGAATAAGGTTAGGTAGTTAGGTCACTGCGAAGTATAGGCAAATATTTAAGAACTAATCTTGTATATATTGAAACACCTCGATTTTCACACCCTTGCGTTCTGGCCATGTATAGAATGTAAATACGCGTACCCGTCGGTGTCGTGTCACAGCTCTATTTCGTATCGTATCGACATCAGCAGGCTAGTTTCACGCGTCGCTGGTGCTGGGGCCTCAAGGAGCTCCAGTACAATTGTGTCCTGTCAGTACAATATCTAATGGGTAAGTGAGCTGTGGTTGCCCAGTGGAAACAGCCATTACTTACGAGTGGTAGGTCACGGGTTCAAATCCAGCCAAATGTATTACTTTGTGTAATTTATTTCATCACTTCTGCTCTGAAAACGCTGCGGCGGATACCGCCATCCCCTAGAACCAAAAATTTGAAGATGTGCGTGGTGATTTACTGCCCATTCCCTTTCTTAGAGAGTAGGCCTGAGTTCCAGCAGTGGGAAAAATATAAGGCTCATTTCAAAGAAATATAATAATTGAAAGAACTGCACACCTGTAAGGGGTCACTCACTGTAGGTCACTACGTAAAGCAAAGAAATACTTCTCGCTTCGCGTTTTTATGACCTGAAAATGAATAGTTTTTTCTTTAACAAAAAAAAATAGGTAAAGTAAATTTCTCGATTGTCCTCTTGAGCCACGTTTAGGTAATTCTTCCTTTTAATTACTTAGTTTCGGCCTTTATGTTGTTTTTTCAATAAACTCAGTAGTGTTTACGAATGTTTTCTACTTTATGTTGTCCCAAGAGTGCCATCTTAGGTACATTTAGTCAGACTAACTTCTAAATTCCAAGTTGTGTCCTTCAACTAGGCTCCACCTCTAAGCAACAACACTTGTTGCTTGTTATTTAGTGAGATATGGGGGTCTTTTTTTCAGTATTTATACCTACGACCACTCGACTGGAGGGAATACAAACGGAATAAGGGCCTAAAATTGCCTGCATGAGTCTTCATTTTTGTTAAATATAATTCGTATCATACGAATGTGTCTCTTTCCTGCCGGAGGCTCTACGCGGGGATCGTGCAGTCTACGGCCCTTTATAGAGCGCCAGTGTGGGCACCGTCGCGTCGTTGCGGAAGCGGCCGGTAGTCAAGCTGAACGCGTGTCAGAGGGCCATGGTCATCCAGCACGGTCCCCGACGTAGCGGCGAGCTTAACATAGGCGCGGTTTTAGTCAGTAAAAGTCTGAAACGCCCTCCATCCCGGAGACCAGGGAAGTTTAGTAGCGTAATTAGAGACACAATAGAAAGACAATGACCTTTGGAGACACAATAGATGAATGACCTTGAAAAAAAAACGGATGAGCGTCCTGAAATTTAGTATTGAAGCCTTATTTGAAGTTTGGAACAGTTAAAAAGCATATCTATGTCCGTAATGTTTTATCAACCATAGATATATACAAAATCACATAAGGCTCGATAAAACGTTAAGCGGCTATAAACAGAACAATCTTGAAATTTCAACATTTTATTATAGAAACTACATTAAGTGTTACTATCACAAGCAGTGAAACATGTAAAAATATAAATGTCTTATCTTATCTATGAGAGCGAATCATTTTTAGAATATTTTGCTTACAAAATATTCTTTTTTCTTTGTGGGTAAATAAATAAACTGTAGGTAAACCAGATTTTAGCTTGTTTATGTAGTTTTATCGCAAACTCACCGATGGCCAACATGGTGTTACCTGGTCACCACTGTTTATGGATATCTGCTACTACGATTAGTGGAATACCATGCCCTCCCAGAGACCAAGCTGAAACATGTACCGTACCTTGAATTACACCGGCATCCATATTATTCCGAAATATAGCACCGCTGTTCGGTACCAGAAGTGAGAAGGGTGGTAGTAAGTTCTTCTCTGGGCGAGAAAAAGCTTCACTGAACACTATATATTCTAAGAATTACTTCTGTTTACACACCTTGCAGGAGAACCAAGGTCGCCGACATAGCCCGAAGAATCGCCAAACTAAAGTGGCAGTAGGCAGGGCACATTGCTCGTAGGACGGACGGTCGATGGGGCCGAAAGGTTCTAGAGTGGCGACCGCGCACCGGAAAACGCAGCGTTGGAAGGCCTCCCACAAGGTGGACCGACGACCTGGTGAGAGTCACGGGAGTCGCGGTGGATGCGAGACGCACAGGATCGGTCGTTGTGGCGTCGCTTGGGGGAGGCCTATGCCCAGCAGTGGACTTCTTTCAGCTGAAATAATGATGATGATGATGACACACCTTCGACAGAACCTTCCTTCGATATGCACTTATTCGGCGGATCTCTATTTCGACGGAACATACGTTCGACATAAAACTGCTCTGAAATGTGACGATAATATTGAATTCCATTTTACGGTCTGAGGTAGTTAAGTACAGAATAAAAACAAAAAGAATAATCAATTATGTTTTTAATTATAACCAGTAAATAGCGTTATAGTGTTCCATCTAACCAAGGAGTATTGGGTTGCCCCGTAACTGGGTTGTGGTGGTCTGAATCTATTTATGAACAATGTACATCACCTATAGCTTAGGTAGAAGCTGTTCAAAGAACTATCCAAACGCTTAGTAGACACTTCACGTGACCCAAGGGCTGGCTTTTACCTCGGTCAGAGATTAAGCATTGCCATACAACGTGGCAATGCCGCCAGCCTTTTGGGTACACTTCCAGTCGACAGCGATGCGGAGGAGTTTTTTGACGCCATATTTTAGCTAGTAGTTTTTGATTTAAGTGTATATATAGTTTTAATTAGTGAAGTGTTTTATGTATTCATTTTTTAGGTAGAACAAATAAAATTGAGAAGATTGTTCGCATGTGAACCTGAAGTTTATAGTTAGCAGAATATAAAACTTGGTTATCAATTCCCGAAGCAGTTATTATAGAGAAATAGAAAGTATATTGCTCGCTGGTAAAAACACCATATTTTTATGGTGATAAACTTTATGGCGAAATAAAAAGGGTTTACAGTTTAATGTTTGTTTGGTTTCATGGCGGAAAGATATTTATTTTTAAATTATATTCTATACTCGTTTTTATTACTTGATTGTTTTATGGATTTCCTTGAATGTGAAGGCTGAGATTTTATGTATGTTTTTTTATTTACTTTAGTAATGAAGATGGCAGATGTGCTCGATGTTCTAACAGAAAAAAAAAACGCGACTGCCATGTCAAAAAAATGAACTAAAAAGCAAAAACAAGGTGTGAGTTGAACCGTATAAATAAAAATGAAAGTAGTCACTCATTCACTCATTGACTAAATACGAAGTCTCGAAAACTACTTGATCTTCATAACAAAATTTTTCATCGCAGTCGGGGGACTTTTTTGTATAAAAAAGTATTCTACAGACTGGTCCTTCTGTCAGGTGGAAAAAAAGTCTTCAATGGCTGGGTCATGCCGGTCTTAATGTACTCTTTTGGTATACCCAACTGGACTCAGACCGAGCTAGATGTTCTGGATAGGCGACTCCGTATACTGCTGACAACAAACTGGATGCATCACCCACGGTCGTCGGTGATGAGACTGTACATCCCGCGGAGGTGTGCAGCCTCAGAGAATACTTTCATAAAACCGATGTCGGTATGCACCCAGTAGTGGTCACAGTGGACAAGGGACTCACCTCGTTGTCCATAGCTAAAGAGAACTGCCGCAAACCTGTGGTATTTACAACTGATGACCGCAGGATGTTTGAAAAGTAAGGAGCTCCACGGGCGCTTTCATCGTGCTCTTCATGAGTCTGATGTAGATTTTGCAGCGTCGTGGCCTGACTAAGTTTCAACAACCTCTTCGGAGAAACTGAAGGTTTTATCTGTGCAATTATGGACGAAGTCATCTTGACGAATAACTAACGGAGATATATAAGGACCGCCGCAGTTGTCGTGACCGCCAACGGCCATATGGCCAAAATCTTTGACGACCATCTGTCAAAGCTGTCATTGCGCGGTTGGACTAAGGGCCTGATACAGAAGGCAGTACTCCTAGATACGGCCCGCATTGTGAGGAGGTTCCTGTCTCTGGAGCCCTAACCACCGGTAGCTTGGACCATGTCTCGACACCGGCGGACTACTATTTTTTATATTTTTAAATGTTTTGTGTAAATTATTTTTTTAAGAAATATTTAAAAATGTAGATTATATGTACATAAGAAAAATAAATGATAAATAATAATAATGAATCGTTTATTTATAAAATAGGCCACATTTACAATTAAGTATATTAAATATTAAAAAGAAGACAGTTGCTTAATAGTAACAATACAATTATTAGAACTAACATTGAGTAGATTGTACCTGTACAGTTCGAAGAATGTTAACCAAGATGTCGAATAAAAGGTAAAAAGTTGGTTACTGGTAGATGTAGGTACAACCAACTTGAAACACGTAGTGACATTGTAAGATTTTAGAAGGACACTAAAAGAGAAAATACAAAATTAGACACTGACATTGATCGAACGAGACTTCTTTTGAAATTGTTTACACACAAAAACAAAAGATACGATACATTTTAGTAAAAAAACACCGCCAGTGGGTTTACGAACTGTACAGTGTGAGTTACAGCTTGCGTGTCGCCTTACGTCTCCCACGGCACGACTGTTTCACTCCCGATGACATCCCAATCACGTAAATATTCCCTGAAGTTAGCCAAAAAATTTTCGTGAAACGAAAACGTTGTAGAAGTGAAATGGGTCAGTAAATAAGTCGGCGCCCTAAAGCGAGTGTAAATGGTGCCACAACGGAGCCATCAGCGGTAATCAAGCGATTCGGCGACCACTGTCAGGCGAGGCGCGGCCACTACCAGAGTTATTGCTGTCTGTGATGCCTGACCTTGTTCAACACCTCGTGCTTTTTTATAATTTAATTTAATTTTATAATAAAATCTTATTTCCATGAATTATAAGAGCTCTCTGCTACTGTAATGTAGACTCCAGCCATGACCTTATATAATGTTCTCAGGATTAGGAGACCAGGAGACCCATAGCACAGGTTTCGCCTAGTAAGGGCTTACGTCACCCGTCTGCAAAGTTCTTTCAAACTGTAGAATGAATTGGTTACTTCTAGGCAAGCGTGCTCCATCATCGGCTATATCATTGCTTACCATCAGGTGAGATAGTGTTCAAACGCGAGCCAACCAATAATAATAATAAAAAAATTGTTATTATGTATGGGAAAAAATAAATGTATTATTATCATATCGAAAGAAATAAACGTTACTTAGGCATTAAAATTACACACAGGGTATTCCATGTTTTTCACTTTGCTGGCACTGGTAAATAAATATGTTGCTGGCGCAAATCCGATGGATGCGAGACGCACAGGACCGTTCATTGTAGCGACATTTGGGGGAGGCCTATGTCCAGCAGTGGACGTCTATCGGCTGAAATGATGATGATGATGACGGCGAAGCATCGTCACTTCTAAGGCGTCATCGGTGGTATTGCAGAGGTCACATTAGCTGCATGTTTTTTGGCAAAGAGGGCAGGATAGAAGGTAGACCATTCACAGCATCATATCCACACCTTGCTGCAGTTCCATCGGGTCACTTTCACACTCTGAAAAGTAACTTTGTTTTTCTCTTTGTTCGGTTTAGGCCTGTATTTAGATTGGATTTATGTCGTATTCTGGGTACAATATTTAGAATTTTTTTTCCTAGATGTGTGTCAACAAAATTGTAGTCTATATTTTTTGTTTTAGACACTAGATGTTTTTTTGAATAGATAAATAAACTTAAATTTCAACATCAGCTCTCGCAAGTAAGGGTACAGCAAGTTAAAATTTGGGTCAAGATCGAAGGAACCCCTTGTTAAAAATAATTTTGTTAAAAAATTAAACTTAATTTAATTTATTAATTAACCGATAAAAGTGCCTCATCATATTATTAAAAAAACTTTTAAAAATAAATTTTATAAGAGGACTCCAAAATTAATGGGACCTTTTTAATAAGCCAATGAACCGACACGAATCATAATAGGCTTAGTCCTGTCGAGCCGACAGGTCGTTGTAAAAATATTCTGCCTTTGATAATAACCGGTAAATTATTTCGGAAAATATTATCCATTCTTGAAATAGTAACCAAAATAATATTAAATTTATAATTTGAGGGAATTTTTATAAAGCAAGTTTTGTTTTTTTTATTTATTGTTGATATGTTCGCGCTTAACCGCTATCACAACTGATGGGAAGCGACGACGCGGTCGACGATGGAGCGCACGTACATAGAAGTAGCCTATTCACTCTTGACCTAAAGATTTCAGGGTTGTAGCCATCAGGAAACATAAACTCCGGCAAGGAATTTTTTACTCCTTAGCTATGCACAATGAATGTATTCCCAAAACGTTTCGTACGTATAGGTGGTATGTCCACCATGTACCGGTGGTGCACCGCCGTACGCCTGGTGGTGCGATGATGGAACAGGCTAGGCGGACTTAGGCTATGCAATTCGGACGTATTCTCCCCGATATGCAACTAGCAGAAAACCGACAAGCTAGCAACTCGGCGTCGATAATCAAAACTTTGAAACTTCGACTAGACGAGTGCATCATTGTCAATCATCCTCCTGGCTCTCTCCTCTGGCCTCTTAATAATTGTCTCAAGTGCATCAAGCTGGTATCGGGCAGATCCGTCCCAAACATGAGAGCTGTACTCCATACACGATTGAACTTGCGCTTGATAAAGTCTGAGCAGCTGTTCCGGCGTAAAGTACTGTCAGACTTTTGCGAAGATTCCCAGCTATTTTAACACAACTCACACTTCAAAACTTTTCTAAATTGGCAACACTGGGTATCGTACCGGAACACGGCAAGGCTTTTTGGCGGTACGTCTTTGCCCAGTGTGGTCACAAGCTGTCGGTCGAAATCTACCACCAGTTAATGTCACTTGATTAGCATCACCCGGGGACCACATGAAGGATCTACTATGGGTATTCTCCTACGGACGCGGATGACTCAGCCACCAAAATATGTTAGTATCACTTATTTATATGTTAGTTCAGAAGTGCATTATTATTACACTCAAAATTTGGTATTCTTATCATAAAATAAATTACATATTAAGTCACTGTCACTAAATTAAAATTTCATAGAATAACATTTTTAAATATCATGGATAAAGAATCAAAATTCCATAGAATAAAATTTATATTATTATTAATTATGGTATTGTTTCGGTACATAACACGTTTTACAAAGCAAGTAGGAATATCTCTACAACAGGATTCGTAATTCTCCGAAATGGAACTCATTACTCATATTATTGAATGTTCGCCCTGGGGCGATGATAATCAGGCAGCTTGTTCCATGAGTTAACACTGCCAATGCTTATTATAGAGGTAAATTAATTACAGGGAGCAAACATTGATTTGGTATACCTTACGAGGTACCCGAGGTACCCGGTACCGAGGCTACGAGTATAATACGTTATACTCTTAGCGGTAATGTTGTTAGCCAGCAGGTGTCATTAAGGGGCAACTCGAAAAAAGAGAGATATCTGAACGTTCTGTTGGCAAATGATATTTCCGACATTCACTTGAATATTTTACGAAACTTGTTCCAGGAAATACGTGTTTTTCTCTACATCTCAAATGAAATGTGATTCTATAGTTATATTTCAATATGCAACCGATCTCCTACACAACACACTGTATTAAATGTTCATCAATTATATCCATCCATAAATTAATTCTGAAACAATACAAAATCGTCCTTCAATCACCAGAATATCCGCAACTTCTCAAGCGAAGAGTGTTTATGTGTGGGTCGGTTAGGACCAGGACTATTTTTGCTCAGCACATGCAATGCTTTCTGCTTAGCCACGTATATAATAAATTAGCCAAAATATGTGACATAAAAAACTTACAAAATAAGCGCTGTCAAAAAGATAGTTCGAAAGTGGTTGTTACGCAATCGTACTGTGAAACTAAATCCTTCATAAGAATACTTGCATAGGACACTGAGCAGGCTAACTTCACACATACTCACATCCATACACACACACACCTGGATGTAGGTGTGTACCTACATAATCACACCCTTACATACATACCTACACTTACACTTATGCCCATCCTTGTGTACATTACGCATCATATTTGTATTTGTTTCTCATTCCGGTACCTTTTCTATGGTTGCTTTGGTTTTTTTCCTTATTTTTTAAATTACAATTAGTCTTTAGTGTATACACAATGACTTTTATTGTTTGTAAAAATGATAGTCAAACAGTATTACCTCATTACGCGTTCTTTTGGTAACCTCACTCTGTGGAGTTCAACAGTAATTTCTGTTTCCTTTGTGTATTTTTAATGTACTTTGTATTTGTAAATCTAGGCATAAGTAATATGTAAAATAAATGTAAAGCACGTGTTTTCTGACGAATAAATGAAATCATAAATCATTAAACTTATTTTTTTTTGAACATATTATGAAGGGCCAAAATACACACAAAATAGCAGATTTACAGAGGTCTTTATTGGATTAGTTTTACACTTTATGATTTGATTTCAATAGAAACCTAGATAATATCCACAAGTTAATTGTGTTTCTAAAATATCTAGAGAAAGATTTGTAGTAACAGCATAATCATGTAAGAGCGGTTGTATGAAAAATTATGAAAGTGTATCTCGGGTTGGACGCTCTTTGTACTTTTTTGATATGCGACCTAATATTGAGCGCAGGTCCTGGATGTACAATATGTATCATTGAATTGATTGCCCTTATATCGGACATTGCTGTAGCAGACATGTTACTAACTATGTCCGATAGTGTAAATGTCTTTTCTTATGTGTGTGTGTTCTGTTTTGTGATTGTTGTATGGGTGCTATTAGTTGCCTGAAATAAATGCTTTTTATTTATTTTTTTATTTTTTTATTAGATCTTTTCAAAGAGTTAATAAGGATCCGTAATAGTAATTTTTCAGTCCGAATTTTGAAGATTGGTCTAGTGGTTAGTGGCCCTGACTGCTGTCCCAATTTTGACGACCTCTGACATAGCCGGAATGCCGGAGGTGGTGGGCTCGATTCCCACCCAAGACAAATGTTTGGGTGATGGGTACGATCGTTTGTTTTGTGTCTGGGTGTAATTTATCTATAATATGTATTTATTTAGAAATATTTAAGTATGTTTATGAGTTGTCTAGTACTCGCACAAGCTCTGCTTAGTGTAGGACTAGACGGCGTTGTGTGAAAGTTGTGGAATATTATTATTCATTTCAATAATGGCTGCCAATTCCAGTGAAGACTAGTTACTAAAACATATACAAAGTGCAATGCAATGTTTTGCTTGTATTTGAATAAATAAACAACATACCTACTCACTACTAACTAAATATTTGACATCACCTTAATTATACTTTATCTTCTAGACGACATTAAAATTTTGACTTATATAATTAATATCTCTTATAATAACAATTGCTCAATTAATTTCAATAATTTGTAATTCTAATGATAAATAATAATAATGTATTGACCCATAATTTTACAAACCATATTTGTACGCCGGAAACGGTAGAATATTATGTTATGTGGTATATATAACCACATAACAACTTTGTACAATATTCTGACAAATAAATGCATTCTATTCTATTCTATTCATTCTATTCTATTCTATTCTACATTTTACGTTGAGTCCGTATCGTGGCCATATCTTAGAATAGATCACTTCATGATGTGACCGGCGATTTCATGAAATTGCTCATTAATTCATTATACATCCTACTAAAACCAAATCGTTTAAACATTAACGTTTGATGATATGTCAATCCACTTTATCATTAATGTAAAATGTCCATGATTACAAAAGGTCTAAATAAAGTAAGAACTTATGTATTGCCGCATGCTTTATGTTCTTACAAGAACAAAAATTAGCTTTAAAATTAAAATAAAAAAATCTATAAACGAGTAGATGAGCTGCATTCAAATAAAAAGCAAATTGCAATTTAAATTGTATGTTTGTTGTTGGCAAAACTATACCGTAGCTGCATTCAAACTGCCAATTGACTGCAATTAATCAGCAGTTAAACGTAATAGGTTCAGGTCTGCAGGCCTATTAGTTATATTAAATAACGCAGGTGTGTGTTGTCATTATATTTCTTTGTATTTTTATGTTCCATTTGAAAATTGTTATTTACTTTTAATAAAGGATCTGTTTTTTTCGGTTGAAAATCATCTTATGACATTCCCCGCTCTTGGGCGGACCGGGAGATAGTGTCAGACTTTTACTGACTAAAAACCCACTGCTGTTCATTCGTTGCCTTTCGTACCAGGACCGAGTCTTCCTTTCAGAATCAGACCCTTGGCCCCAGTAGGCTTCGACCCTGCTGGGCCCCTACAGTTGCTGACATCTACTTGAAGTGCGTGTGGAACAGTACGCGCCGTCGACGACTTGGGCTCGGTCCTGACGGTTACCGGACGGTCGGACGGCGAGCTACCCATTGCTCGCCATCCGCAAGCCCCAGAAATCGGGATCGGAATCCCGGCGGCGGTTGGGGCGTGAGGACCGTTGCATCACGCGATCGGCTGCCTCCTTTGCTTTAATAAAGAACCTGCCGTCATGTTATGTCACGTAAATAAAGCGGAATCAGTACTAGAGGTGTTGTTTCCGCTTTATTTTCTGGTACTCATATTGGACCATATCATGAAATAATTTTGCTTAGCTGTACATATCTGTAAGAGCGGCAAACTCGAGCTACATTTTCATACAACAGCTCGTACGTGATTATGATGTTATTATACATATTTCTTCAGATATTTTGGATAAAGAGATATCTTGTAGATATTATCTAGGCTTCTACGGAAATTAAAACATAAAAGTGTGAAAAAACAAACCAGTAAAGACCTCTGAAAATCTGCTTTTTCACGTGAACTTTGGGCCTCCATGATAAATTCATATATAAAAAATATAAAAAAGTACATGGTGGTGGTGGAGTCTGTTCTCAATGTCTCCCTAGATGGGCCCCAGTGGAGGCAGGCAGCTCTACCTATCCGTTGTGGTGGTCTCGGGGTACGGTGCGCACGGGATGTGGGTCTGCCGGCTTTCTTGGCGTCTGCGCATGGGGTTGCCAACCTAGTCACTGTATTACTCAATACTAATGGTGACGGGGGAAGCATGCCATTTGCGTCAGATGCTGTCTCAGCTTGGTTGACCCTCAACTCGGGTGCGACAATCCCCGAATCAGAACATGTTCAGCGGGCGTGGGATGACATTGGGGTAAAGCTGCTTCAAGAGCAATTGTTAGAGGGTGCATTGGGAGTCGATAAGGCCAGACTACGAGCAGTGTCGCAACCCGAGTCCGGGGCGTGGTTACAGGCGATTCCTTCGCCTCATTTGGGCACTCTACTCGACAATGACTCTTTGCGTGTGGCGGTGGCTCTCCGCCTAGGCTGTAAGGTGTGCGAGCCTCATATATGCACCTGCGGTTCTTTGGTGGAGGCCAATGGCCATCACGCACTGAGCTGCCGGCGCTGCACAGGGAGGTTCCCGCGTCATCACGCCTTGAACGACATTGTCCGGAGAGCCCTTATATCGGCAAACATCCCCTGCGTGCTTGAGCCTCCAGGTCTTAGCAGGTCTGACGGTAAGAGGCCGGATGGGCTGACTCTGGTGCCGTGGAAGAACGGGAAGTGCCTGATCTGGGACGCAACTTGCGTCAGCACTGTCGCCGCCAGTCACCTGAGTCGCACGATGCACACTGCTTCTGCCGCCGCTGAAGACGCCTGCTTTAAAAAAAGGCTTTAAAAGGCCTAAAAGGCCTTGGTGCAGCTTTACCATTTTGTGCCTGTTGCTGTGGAGACTCTGGGCAGTTGGAGTACGGAGGCAAAGTGTTTTGTGGGGGATTTAGGCCGTAGGCTCGGGGAGGCAACGGGTGACTCCCGGTCCGGGTCGTTCTTGGTGCAAAGGATGGCCATCGCTATCCAGCGAGGTAATGCGGCCAGTATTATGGGCACTTTTGCACCGGGAACGATCAGGGGCGGGTTGTATATTGACGTGTGACTTTTTAGTTTTAGACTATTAATAAGTTATTTATAATAGTTTTAATTAGTTAAGTGTTTTTGTATATATAATATTGTATATATATAATTACAGTTAGATTTCCTGATTTAAATAAATGTCCGAAATGAAAAAAAAAAAAGTACATCTATAAAAACCTTGCATATTTAATCGAGATTCTGAAGACAAAGACAATATTTTTCAAAAACTTTTCAGGTTTTAAAAAAATTACACGTTTTGTGAAATATTCGAGTTAATCACGAAATTACCGAACGCTAACAGAGTTTTCAGGCGTAATCTCTCTTTTTTCGCGTTCCCTTTTCGTCAAATATCGCGTTGGATTGCGTTAAATGACAACAAGCTTTTAAACCATGCTTGATGTTGACGATAGGCGAGTGTAAAAGGACCTTCTTAAATGCAGCGTTTATTGATTTGACTACTAGGTTAAGGTGAAAAATTCTCGGCCTGACTTAGAGATAGTACTTCAATAAGCAAAATTTACCTGTTAGTTGTTCCTGCCAGGGTGTACTTTTGATTGGTTCGTATGTGAAGTATCAACATGTTCGCTCAAGTTGTCTGTGTGCAAGAATTGTTACAGTAAAGGTCTTGCGTGTTATTTGTGAAAATGGATAAACTTGAATATCGTGCGGTAGTCGACTTCTTCATTTTGGATGGATTTTGAGGTTACCAACCGAAATTTATCCAAAGTTGACATAAGTTTACGAGGACTCTGCTCCTTCTATGTCAACCGTTAAAAAGTGACCACAATTCCCTCGAAGATGACCCACGTCAAAAAGGCCGAAAACTGCTACTATCGACAAAGTGCATTATATCGTGTTGGATGATATATAAATGAAAATGAATGTGATAGCTGAGAGTGTGGAGATCTCGGAGAAAAGGATGCGAAATATTTTGCAAAAAGAATTAGAGATGCGAAACTTTTGTGCAAGATGGGTGCCGCATTTACTGAATGCCGACCAAAAAGAAATGCGAAAACGATTTTCGCTTCAATCTTTGGACCGTTTCAAAAGGTATTCGACCATGTGCGGCGATTTCTAACAATAGATGAGACATGGGTCCATCACTTTAGCCAAAATTTAAACAGGAGTCAAAGCAGTGGGTGGAAGCCGGTGGTGCAGCGCCAAAGAAAGCGTAGACAATCGCACTTGCTTGAAAGGTCATTGCCAGTGTCTTATGGGATTCGAAAAGGATGCTTCCCTATTAATGGTCTTCGGTTAATTCATTACTTTGCAAAAGAGAGAAAGATTACAGACGAATATTAATACAACCTTTTTGACCAATTGGATGCCGAAATTTGCCAGAAGAGATCAGGCTTGAAGAAAAAAAAATCATGCGCAAGGGAGCGTTGGTGATGGGAAAACTGTGGGATTTGGAGAATATGGAGGATGGCCAAGTAAATTGCTCGGCCATCCTCCATATTCTCCTGATTTGGCATCATCAGACTTCTATCTGTTTTCAAACCTAAATAAATTTCTCTCTGGGACGCGCTTAACATCAAATGAAAAAGTTGAGAGGGCTGAAGATGACTCTTTTCATAATCTTCCAGACTCACACTTCCGGGAAGCAATAGTGAAGTTGGAGAAACGCTGGACCAAGTGTATTGCAGTAAAGAGATATTATGTAGAAAAACCAATCACTTTTAAACTACTTTCACTATCAGGCCTAGAACTTTTCACCCCGCGCTTGTATCATGATGTGGTCAGCGGGCAAGCCTTTAGATATATCGTGAAATGCTACCATTTCATGAAATGGTCGGTCATATCATGAAACTATTAGTTCTAAGATCTGCCTACGACATCCGCACCGTATGTACGTGAGGTCACTTTACGATCTCTCGTGATCACATAATATGTTCACCACAAGGTACACTTTATCATTCATCACAAGTCTTAATTTTAGTTTATAATAACAGTCTAAACTTACTGGATTTTCTAAACATGCAGGTTACAGCAAACAAAAATGCACCAACAAATAACAAACCATGATATAAGAGCATTTTCCTATTCCTCCAAAGTAAATAATTTTACGCAAAAAGGCATGACACATGAAATTCCCTCGATCTGTTCAATGCACAGTGACGTCACACCAATGAAGCGATCAATCAAATTCCGCCGTAATCTAGTCATACTTCCATATGACGGAGATTGCACGCATCTGCGACTGGCGAACATAAAGACGGGTTCAGACTAGCGCTGCGTTTTATTGTTGCAATCATTTCGCATTTATCGGCCGCGGAATGGGTCGACGCGGGTGACACACTTCGCTAGAAAGCGATAGCATTCTGAAGATAAACAATCTATAATACCTTATGGGAATATGTGCACTGATAGAGATGTGGTTGTATCGATACTGTTGCCTCCTAGACTAATCTAGGATAAACAGTGTCAATAAAAAAACCCAGGGGGGGGGAGGCTTTAGGGTGGGAAATATCTTTTTAATATGGTTATATTAAAAAGATATTTGCTTAAAATAAAAAAAAAACTCAATAAATTAAAAACATTACTACAAGTACGAAAAAATAAAATGTGAATAAAGGGATTTTAATTTTTTGTATTAAGTAAATAGTAATTCCAAACTTTCTTATACTGCCTAAAATCACATCTATGTTCCTTCTTTGTCCTTTGCGTTTCAGGATCACGGGTTATCCTTTTGGGCTCCAGTAGACTTTGGCCCTGATGGGCCCCCATTGTTTGGTTGATATCTCTTTCAGGTGCGCGTGGCACACTAGCGGGCTCGGTCCGGACGGTTATCGGATGGCCAGACGGCGAGCTGCTCATTACTAGTCGTCTGCAAGTCCGTGCCAAATATCCTGTTTTAGAACTTTAAAGTAGGTACCAAATTTTTCACTTTTTATCCGACTTCAAAAAGAAGGAGGTTCTATTTTCGGTTGAATGTATGTTTACCGATTTCTCGGTCAGTTGTGGACCGATTTTGAAAATTATTTTTTGATTGAAAGGTTATGCTTTCAGTTAATCCAATAGAAATATTATTATGATCTGATCATGAACTTCGATGATATGGAACGGAACTCCTCATAGGATCACAGCAGTACTGTCCTAACAAGTAGAAGTGTTTTGTTTATATGTGTGGTCGATTAATGATTAAAAAAAGAGGAGGTGATGAAGCCGGAAGTACGTAGGCACCGAAACTCTTTAATAAATCAATATAACCTAACCGTGTTTAGGATAACATCAAGCTAATCTGATGATGGAAGGTAGACACGAAAACCCGTAATGAAACAATGTATCTTAGCCGTGGCTTTGCGTATTGGAATTGTCATGCAGTTTTAATTATTAAATTCTAATATGTACCTTACTCTAGAATTTGCACATTATTTAAGTTTGGCTGAGGGGTAAAATAAAACTTATTACAAAAATAAAAATACAACAGAGTTCAATGTAAAAAAAAAGCACTAAAAATAGCAAAATAGCCTTAATTTTGGAAGTCGGTGTTAGTTAACACTGACTTCCGAAATTAAAGTTATTTTGCATTTTTTAGTGTTTTTTTTTTACTTTGAAGTCAGTTCAAACAATTTCGTGTTCTATATTACTGTACAAGCTTGAAAAACTCGGGATAAGAGGCGGGCAACAGTTATTCTCCGATTATCTTAAAGAGCGTCAACAATGCGTTAAAATAGGGCAGTACACAAGTTCTGAGATGTAAAATAGTTGTTTTGGAATATCACAAGGAAGTATTTTGGGCCCTACATTATTCTTAATTTACATTAATGACCTATATAGTTTAGTCCGCCGTAATGGGCTAATATTATCATATGCGGATGACACGGCTCTATTGTTTTCCACCGAGGTGAAGATATAACAGATAAACATATGAACATGCCCAAAACGGTTTTAATGTTGTGTCTAATTGTCTTCATCAAAATCTTCTAACATTAAATATGTAAATCTTCTAAACTAAATACATTTTATTCTCAATAAGAAACATTAATCTACCGCTTACTAAACTAAACATATTTGCACATAATTGCAAGCATGCCGACATTGCTTGTACTTGTTCTACTTTAGTTAAAGCTGACCACATAAAATACCTAGGTGTTCCGATTGACATAAATTTAAATTTCCGTAAACACATCGAGTTACTATGCACAAGAGTGCGTATATTTTTAAGAACCTACGTCACATAGCCGACTATAAGTTAATTTAACAGGTTCATTTGGCTCTGTGTCAATCTGTTCTCACCTACTGTATTACTTCATCGGGCGGAACTGCAAAGACAATGTTACTTCCTGTAGAATGTGCTCAAAGAGCAATTCTAAAGGTTGCAACATTTCGTCCTTTTAGGTTTTCCACACACCAGCTTTACATTGCATGTAAAATACTAACATTACGCCAACTACTTATATTGCACACCGTACTTTATCAGCACTCTGAGGTTCCTTTTGAACCAGTACTTTCAACCAAGAGGAGGAAAGATTTGGTTTGCACTAAACCACAGACGAGACATGCATTTGCACACGGATTTTATGTATTTTTAGGGCCTGTTTTATATAACAAGCTCAAAAAATTATTAGATATATATATCGTAAATTATAATAAACGTAGTGCCGATATCAATCGGAGTGTCTACTGATTCATAACTGCACAGACACAGAGAAACTATTGGAAGTTTGAGTATGATTGTAGGTTTTGTTTGTAAGTTATTCTGCGATTTCTATATACATGCACCCGTAGTGATAGTCTTGTGAGTGACGAAACACAGGTTTTATAAACCTAGCTCGGGCAAGTCGCTAATTATACATAAGTCTAGGTTAATAAAGTCAATTTTCCTTTAGTTCTTAAATACTGATAAGTTAATTATAGTTATTCCTTGGGCACTAGCATAATTATTTGTTTAAAATTTACTTGTGATATGTAACTATTTAGTGTAAAAGATGAAATAAAGATTATAAAAAAAGTTGTATATTTTGTAAAATGTTTGAAGTCAAACCAATAAGAAAAAAGCTATTCATTACAAATTGTTCACTTAGATTCACATAATGATGTGCAACCGCTTCAAATCACGCTTAATATCGACTTCGGCTCCAATTGTAAATAAACCGCACTGTATCGTTCGCTCGTTTGATTTTTAGCGTTTTCCAGCAACCAGTTTTATTGACACTGTGTTCTCTCATAAATGGTGAGAATCTTTTACTAGGTGAACACGGTGTCGAAAATTCATTGGCATGTGTTTGTGAGGTATAAAGAGCGTGTCGTGTGTCGGTGTCCTAATTTCGTCGTTACCAATAAAGGCAATTTGATGGCAAATGGAGCTGATGGGTGGTCGTTATAAGTCTGCGAGGGATTCGGGGAGACGAATTGTTTGTGATTTGTGTATTTTTTGTTATAAACGCTTCGGCGATCAGCAATAATGAAAGAGAAGGCAGTGAATGATCGCGTGAGAGTTGATAGGTTAGAATGGAAGTAGAAAATGTATTGTGCCGACAACACGTAACGTTTTTCAGCATGCAGCAAGGCAATGTCGACGCACTCAATTATACCCAACCAAATCATTTGACAAAATTGTTATTTAACCGTAATCATTAGCCTAATTCATTAGGCTGTTTTTGTCAGCTCGGATTGATGGTTTTCATACCATCATGAGAAAGAGGGCAGCCTCATTGTTGCATCGTGTACCAGCAAGCTCCAACAGCATTTAGAAATGCCATTTACAATGTGAATTTTAGTATTTGTAAACTACCATAATTATAAATATGGTAGTCTGCAATTAATATTAAAATTGAGCTAAAATACCCATGAAACTGTCGTTTTATGAAAATACATTTTCAGATTGAGTTTAAATTTAAGGTATGTTTTATAATTAGTTATTTATTTGTGTTTTATTCTTTCTCAAAAAATGCAGACTTTACTATATGAGTTTAGATAAAACAACATACATATGCTGGCTGGAATAGCATAGATACAACTCAGACGTTGCATTTTCTCCAGTAGCGTAGATATACACTTAATTATATCCCTGCAACGTTCTAACAAACATAGTGTTCAGCAAATCCCAGCTATAACCGAGAGCAAGCCATATTAACCTGTACGTGCTGGGGCTGCGTAGCGCTGCGGGGTTAAATGGGTGCCTGCAATGCAATAAGCAGCTGTGAGAAGTAAACGGGTGCATGTTGTTGTGGCATCAGTGCCGTATACACGGCGGGTACGGGAGCTGAGAGGTGCGCTTGCCCGTTGCTAGGTAAAGTTTTGAACCTAATTTACCTGACATAAACCGGCTTGAACTAGTTGAAGTGACTGGATAAGTGTAATTTAGAAAAAAATTGGTTACCATCCATAAATTGTTAGATTGCATTGTCACTAGAAAAAAAAAACATGACAAACACAGGGACAGCGAGACTAAATAAAATTTAATTATATCATGATACTCGACAGCAAATTAACTGATAAAAATCCATTTCTAAAAGTCAGACGCAGATTTTCTGTATATAAAAAAAACCCTGCGCATTGGCATCTGGCATCTTAGTTGTAACCTGTTAAAAACACTTATAATTTTCTAAAATTAATGAGTAATAGGGAATATGCATGAAAAAAATGTTTGTTACCTAACCAGTTTATCAATAAATACACAAAAATAGAATACAAACAGTGACAATAATATCAAAATTGGTAGAAAAGCAAACGAGATACAACAATTTTGAACAAATATATTATTATCTGTGTGTGCGGAGAGAGCCAAGGCGCCGTTTTCTATGGCGGCCATACGGGCATGATGAACTATGACGTCAAATTCCATAACAGACTTCGCTTTCTTATTTGCAGCTTTGATGCTTTATAACTTCGTTGTTGATAAATTTTACAGATATTTTTAGATATTAGAGCTAAAAAAGATAAAATACTGCAAAAAAAAAATTGCTTGCATATTCCGTATTATGCAACTGCAGTGCGTCTGCAAACGTTCTATGAGCGTAGCACCCGCTCAAAACGTCCACAGACGTGTATTTCCACGTTAACGGTGTCAGACAAGACGTAGATCGCAATGACGTGACTGTTACCCTACTTGTCGATGCATCACGACGTGAATGTATTAGCATGAGCACAGATACACCGCAGCCGCAGGTATGTCGAGCAAAGTGGTAACACAGACACCTGGCTGGGCTTGGTGGGAACTAAGTTTATTTATTGAAAATTTACTTTTATTATTACACTAGCTTTTGCCCGCGACTTTGTCCGCGTAGAAGTCGACATTTTTTCTATTAGGTATTTTGGTTGATTTTTTTAATTATAATTGCTGACGTACTGCAGTAGCAGTACTTCTAAATTCGTATTAATGATTTTATGCGAATTCACTGATCTTCAAAACGAAATAATCTACATTAATATTATATAGGCGTAGAGTTAAATAGTATTTTTTTTTTTTTTTTTTGTTTGTGGAGCGAGGAGCTAATCTCTGAAAGTATTGGTCCGATTACAAAAAATTTTTCACTGATAGAAAGCTGCTTTATTCCTGAGTGACATAGGCTATTATGTACGCGGGCGAAGCTGCGGGCAAAAGCTAGTCCTTTATAATTTTGTTATTAATGAATTTCAAGGAGTCAACTACTAAATAAATCATAGGCTGAGTTTAAAATGCTCGTAAACAAGCTCAATTCCTTAATTACAATCAAAACGCAATTAGTAAGAGTGGTTACGATATACCTCCTCAATCACCAATCCAACAATGCCAATTTGTAGCGAGCGGAGCGCGCTGCGGAAGTCAAGTGGTCCTTTTTCCTCTTTTCCCCTCATCAGTTCGTGTCGGTTGGAGTAGGTCGCAACGATTGCTCCAACATCGGAATTTCTCAGCAAAGAGATGATCAGTTCAATTCCCTGATTGCCAAAAAGAAAAAAAACTTTTTTCATTTTCAAGGACCTGTGAGTAACAAGCTGTTGATGCTGAAGCTGGATCATAGGAATAAGGTATCCAATTATTTTCACACACCTCGCACTTAAATCGCGAAACTTGCTGTGCTAGGAAAAAAATTGATCATGTGGAAAGAAATAAACTTAGTTAACAGTTTCATTTACACGGCCTTTTATATGATGATAATAACATAATATATATTATATAATAAAAATAGTTTAGCGTATTTTTTTCTTTTTTTGTCTAATATAATTTTTTTTAGTACTTGGTTTCATGTTCAAAGTAAGTAGGACAGCGAAACTGAAAATAAAATCGTATCCGGCTCGAAGGACCATGTTCAGGATCTCAGGGAGATGAATAAAATAAGTGGACTGTATTTGAAGTTATATTCGAGTAATGACAAATGAATAAGAAGCGTTACAGTGAGGGGTCGATAGAGAGACGTGTGTGCCTCGGAAGCTGTCGGATCGCGAAGTGTCGCGCCGCTCGCTGTCCGCTGTGCACCGGTGCTCTGCCCCGCGCCGGCTGCCTCAGCCGTCGGTGACGTCCGTTTGTATGTACACCAAAAATACAAATTATATTAGGAACTTAAAATTAATAGAGTGTTGTACTATTTACATAATGTATTGTATATATGCTAACAAATTGCATATAATAATACAAACAATATAATATATATATATATATATATATAATTATGAAAGCAAAGAAATAACGACGTATGTCTAAGGCGAGTCAATTATCATCATTAGTGGCAATAAACCGAAAAATGGACTGCAATACGATTTTTTTTTTAATTCTATGATAGTTTCGCGCTTGACCGCTATCTCACCTAATGGAAAGCGACGATGCGGTCGACGAAGGAGCGCGCTTACCTAGAAGTAACCTATTCACTCTTGACTTAAAGATTCCCGGATTGTAGCCATCAGGAAACATAGATTCCTGCAAGGAATTCCATTCCTTAGCTGTACGCACAATGAATGTGTTCCCAAAACATTTTGTGCGTATAGGTGGGATGTCCACCATATTTCGAACCATAATACAATAAGAATTTAATAATATGTATTGTATTATATATAAATTCAACATATACCTACTAAAACATTTTAATAGATAATTAACATTCAATGAGTTTAAAAATACTTTTAGCTTAGCCAACAGGTAGTGAGGTGCTATCACTTTACCCTAGTTTTGTATTTGGGCACGCCACAATTATGGCAGTAAGTCCCCTCTTTGAGGCGTGGTTGGAAAGACCTCACGGCGTCCTCACATTCCGCATGACGCAGGTTCTCACCGGACACGGTAAGTTCGGGAGGTTATTGCACCGGATTCATGCGGAAACGACGCCCGGGTGTCGCCACTGTGTGGCCCACCCGGAGGACACGGTAGAGCACACGGTGGAGGTGTGCCCCGCTTGGGCAGAGCAACGCCGTGTCCTCGTGGGGGCAATCGGCGGCGGCGATCTCTCGCGCCGGGCCTTGGTTCAGGCCATGCTCCGGAGCGAGGAGGAGTGGCAGGCGGTCGCCTCCTTCTGCGAAGCAGTAATGCTAGCTAAAGAGGCGGCCGATCGCGTGAGGCAACGGTCCTTATGCTCCAACCGCCGCCGGAATTCCGATCCCGATTTCCGGCCACCGTAGGCGCGGGCTTGCAGACGCCGAGCAATGGGTGGCTCGCCGTCTGACCGTCCGGTAACCGTCCGGACCGAGCCCAAGTCGTCGACGGCGCGTTTTGTTCCACGCGCGCCTCAAGGAGATGTCAGCAAATCGTAGGGGCCCAGCAGGGTCGAAGCCTACTGGGGCAACGGGTAGTGTGAAAGCGGAACCCGGGGCCCTGGGACGAAGGCAACGAAGGAACAGGAGTGGGTTTTTAGTCAGTAAGAGTCTGACACTATCTCCCGCTCCGCCCAAGAGCGGGGATGTCATTAGGATGATTTTCCCACCCAATAAAAAAAAAAACCCTAGTTTTGTATTCTTAGGTACTAAATATTGTGACTGAAACTCTAAGACTTGTTTCAATACAAGATTTTGCATTTGCAATCCAAGGCAAAGCAAAATGGCAATCTTGCTTAGTTACAAAAGTTCTTATAATTTATATTTTTAAAACCCTAATTAATTGCGGTTCCTGTTATGTAGCCAAGAGGCTCGGTAATTGGTAAAACAACGTTTGATTAGCGACTACGATTGTTAATACACATTCGAAAAACCACCTTCGACATTTCGGTAGCGTGCTGGACATTAAGTATCAAGTACAAGATAACATAGGTACTTTAAAAGTAAATAATTTATCGGACTAACACTCTATCACACTATCACACCAATATTATAAAAGGGACTGTTTTTTGTGTATGTTTGTTATTTTTTTACGCTCAAACAGATGAACGGATTTATATGAAATTTGTCACATCGGTAGACCATGTCCTGGGAGCTATCCCATTTAAAAAATATTAAATGTGCTAACATTTAATATTTTTTACCGCGGAAGTTTATATTCTTGGAATAATTTTCTGATATCACGCGCACGAAGCCGCTAGCAGAAGCTTGTTCATAATAATAATAAAAAGAGTAATTTTAATGTAAGACTAGTAATAATAATTCATAATAATAATGAAGAGTTATGGGTAAGGTATAGTCTCGTAAATAAAGCTATTTGAATTGTTAGCTGCTGTCAGTATATAGTCAGTACAGTAGAAAATGATCCCAAGGGAGCATACTCCCAGGATAAGAAGTATCCTATGTGCTACTCCAGGATGTGGTCTACCCATGTGCTAAGTTTCATCGAAATCTATTCAGCCAACCGAGCGTGAAGTGAGGCGGCTGCGTATGAGCGAACGAACATCCTCACGCCCCAGCCTACGGACCCCGACACCGACTACTAGCCACCGTAGGTGTGGGCTTGCGGACGACGAGCAATGGGTAGCTCGTCGTCCAGATCGAGCCCCAGTCATCGACGGCGCGTAGTGTTCCACGCACGCCTCAAAGAGATGTCAGTAAAACCGTAGGAGCCAAGAAGGACAGAAGCCTGCTGGGGCCATGGGTTGATTTCTGAAAGGGAAGCCCGTGGTCCGTGAATGCTAAGAGCAACTGATGGTCCGTGAACGCTAAGAGCTGTGTGGTTTTAGTCAATAAAAGTTTGACATGCCTTAACACCCCACCCTAGAGCGAGAGAAGTCAGATTTCCTACCATAAAAATGGAAAATAGCCTCTCAAAAACTTTCGCCTTTATTTTATTAGGGGTTAAAGTATGAACTTGCTGATTAGTACTGAAATTTTTTTTTTTAAATATTTTTTTTATTTAATCAAAATAAATTACCATTATCATCTATGCATTGTTGCTATCTAATAGGAAGGTCATTTATGCCTTTGCGATAGAACTCTGGTGATCTAGATTCGACAAACTGTGCGAAAGCATTTTGTACTGCCTCCTGAGATGAAAACTTTTTATCACGTAGAAAATCGTCCAAATCAAGAAAAAATGGAGCAAGATCTGGCGAATACGAAGGGTGACAATTGGTTTCTAGATATTGGTAGAGTTAAAACGGTTTCTCGTGCTGTATGAGGTCTCGCGTTATTATGGAGCAATAATGGTGAAGATCAATTCATGAGTCGGGGCTGTTTCACTGCTAGTTTTGCTATCACTGTTCAGAGTTCGGCACAGTAGACATCTGCCGTTATTGCTTCACCAGATCGGAGAAAGCTATAGTGAATAACACCATGCTGAGTCCATCAAACATTTACCATTACCTTTTTATTGGTAAGGTTTGCTTTAGGACACTGTTGCGGCGTTTGACCGCGGGTCAGCCAATTGTTGGTAAGGTAACGTTAAACCATGCCGTTAATTCCTGGGTAGTTTGGTTCGGATCGGCTGCCACCCTCTCTTTCAATTCATTCTTATTCACTTGTGTGGACGGTCTTCCACGTGGTTTATTCTTCAAATCAAAGTTCCATCACGAAAGCGTTTAAACCAAAATCACACAGTGCGTTCATTAGCAGTTCCCTCTCCAAACGCAACATTGATATTACAAGCTGTTTCTGCCGCGTTAGTTCCGCGTTCACTCTTATTCAAAAATCACTAAAATTTTTGAAGTATCCATCTTTCTTGTCTAAGCTGAATAAAAAACAACTGAAAGTTGATAATCGAATGTTGCACATTTTTTAAAAGAAAAATTTCATAAGTACCACGTGAAAAAAGTTTCACTCAAAAATCTTAAACCATAAAGGTTCTATGTCAACCCAAAGTACCTATTACAATGAAACTTACCTATTAAAAATAAAAAACTTCATAGGTACCATGTGAAAAAAGTTTCACTCAAAAATCTCAAACCATGAAGGTTGGGCACGCCACAATTATGGCGGTAAGTCCCCTCTTTGAGGCGTGGTTGGAAAGACCTCACGGCGTCCTCACATTCCGCATGACGCAGGTCCTCACCGGACACGGTAAGTTCGGGAGGTTCCTGCACCGGATTCGTGCGGAAACGACGCCCGGGTGTCGCCACTGTGTGGCCCACCCGGAGGACACGGTGGAGCACACGGTGGAGGTGTGCCCCGCTTGGGCAGAGCAACGCCGTGACCTCGTGAGGGCAATCGGCGGCGGTGATCTCTCGCGCCGGGCCTTGGTTCAGGCCATGCTCCGGAGCGAGGAGGAGTGGCAGGCGGTCGCCTCCTTCTGCGAAGCAGTAATGCTAGCTAAGGAGGCGGCCGATCGCGTGAGGCAACGGTCCTTACGCTCCAACCGCCGCCGGGATTCCGATCCCGATTTCCGGCCACCGTAGGCGCGGGCTTGCAGATGGCGAGCAATGGGTGGCTCGCCGTCTGACCGTCCGGTAACCGTCCGGACCGAGCCCAAGTCGTCGACGGCGCGTATTGTTCCACGCGCGCCTCAAGGAGATGTCAGCAAATCGTAGGGGCCCAGCAGGGTCGAAGCCTACTGGGGCCACGGGTAGTGTGAAAGCGGAACCCGGGGCCCTGGGACGAAGGCAACGAAGGAACAGGAGTGGGTTTTTAGTCAGTAAGAGTCTGACACTATCTCCCGCTCCGCCCAAGAGCGGGGATGTCATTAGGATGATTTTCCCACCGAAAAAAAAAAAAAAAAAAAAAAAAAAAAAAAAAAAAAAAAAAAAAAAACCATGAAGGTAAAGTAAAAGTTAAAGGTGTCAATTCGGAGTACCTATTACAATGAAACGGCAATTTCATACTTTAACCCCTATTTAATAGTGTGATAAGGCTTAGCACATTCAATGTATTGTAGGATAAAGTAGAAAACAAACGAGAAATAATTCATTATTGGGTAGAAAAGCAACCGTTATAACTCAACATTGAAAAAGTAGGTCATAGCGACAATAAAATCGATATGATTCAAATCACAATACAACAAGAATATTAAAATACAATGGATAGCTGAAATTATACGTTAGATACTAAACTTTACCTGTCCTTTGATGCGTGCATTAACATAATTATAGGTATATATTTATTTACCTTTCACCTAATAAACAAATAAATAACTACCGTACACTCTCAGTAAGCTTGTTTTCAATTGAAAACCAGCGTCACGCAACTCCCACTGACTACCATTTAGTTGTCTGGCGTTTTTAAGTCACTGTTTTTTTTCAATCTTAAGTTGTTTCCAACAGTGTGTGTATCTATGTGTGCCAAATTAAATATTTTTCTTTCTTCCTTTCAGACTGGAGCAAAAAGGGACATTAACAACCCAGATCCAGTATAAATAGACCCTCTATTGATACAGGATCAATGTTTGACTACGGTAATGTCGGTACATTAGAACTCACTATGATTTTATTGTTGCAGCACATCATTATGACATCAATACATGTTTCTACTACTAAAATAAATCTTACTATCGACATATTTAATAAAAATAACACTAAGTGTAGATTACTAGCTTCTGCCAGCGACTTCGCCCGCGTGCAAATAGATTTCTCCATACAAATTTTAGGCCTTCGTTTCATCCCCTTAGGCGGTGAATTTTTGAAAATCCTCTCTTAGTGCTCGCTTACGTCATATAAGAGAACCTTGTGCAAAATTTCACGCTTCTAGGCCCTGTAGTTTCGGCTGTGCGTTGATATTTCAGTCAGTCCGTTTCTCCTTTTATATATATAGATATAATAACATCGTTATCATTTCAGTCGAAAGATGTCCACTGCTGGACATAGACTTCCCCACGTGTTGTCACAAGGACCGCTCCAGAGCGTCTCACAGCCATCGGATTCCCGAGACCTTAATTTTATTGTAGTTTTAAAAGATTGAAAAATCCTCCGTAAGCGAATGTATAACCATACGTTATCAACAATAGTACCTATATTATGTATACCTAATACTATTAAGTGCATGTCAATTTCGAACATTTTGGACTTCTCTACAATCACTTTCGTCACTCCGTCGGGGCTCATTGCGGGTTGCTTTAAACCAAATCCGATATGTTTACTTGCAAAATTAATTTCCCAGCACAAACAATGCAGTGAGGTCTCGCATATTATAACGCAAATCTAAGTTATTAACAACATCTATGTGTGCTCTAATTGCCTGCTCTCAGGCGTGCTAAGCAAGACTAATTAATTAGTACGATCTCTGTGCTGGCACGTCGCGGTGCGGGCAATATTCACTAAATTATAATTAGGCTCTAGAAACAATAAGAAGCATACGCTGCATTTACTTGTAGGTTGAGAAGCTGTTTATGCGCACTATGCCGTGGAAGTGCTTTAAAGTAAGTAAACCCCTCGGTCGCCGATCAACTTTTGCATTTCCAGCAGAAATGAACACATACTGTAACTTCAGAAATCGCCTGACTCGGTTAAATTGCTAAAAGCAACACAGATACGTCGTATACTATAAGTTCTCCATCTCCACTGCGTCCGGACTAGGAATCGTTTTCATGCTCGTTTCTACTAAATATCGAATTTGTTACACCTCTATAGCATTCAAGATAGAGTCTAAATTCCTATATCATCAAAATAAACGAAATCTTTATTAGATTTTCCCCTTGCGCTGTTGTTTTCAAGTGTTATTGCAAATCTTGTTTCATTACTGTGTATTTCAATTTCAAAAGCTCTATTTTAAAAACAAATGTTAAGAAACAAATAGAAAAGCACTTTAGTTTTATTTGAAAACTAATATTGGTTTAAGAAGGAAGTTTTCCTTTATGTCAATATTAAAATAGAAATAATTACAATTTTGAAATTAAAGATAGTAGAACCTGTTTGTAGAAAATATTTTTACTATACTTACTAGATAAAACAATAACTGTACTGTGTTACATGTGCTCGTAACAAATACAATTTAGGTCTGATCATGAAAGATTTCAATATATATTGATTTCGAGCTCTAACAGAACTGTGTTTTCAACATTCATTTGAACTGGTTTGTATTAACTTTAATGAATGTTCTATTTATTTGATTCTGTACACAATATTGAATTGTAGTAAATAACTGATTAATAAATATACAGACGTCAAAAAAAAAAAAAAAAAAATAACTTAGTTATCATAGCCACTTTCAGTACAATGAGTATTTAATTTAAAAACATTAAACCAGAATTTATAGAAGCACTTCTACATACATGGTATTTTTAATTTTCATTTCAGTTGTACACCGCGAACAAAATAATTTAATTATGCCAAAACTTCTTGAAAAATTAGACGTTCTACTTAATAATTATAGTTTTGTGTTTCATTTGTTTTAATTTGTAGCTATATTGGTTTACGTACTGAGAGTTTTCTAATGTATACTCATTTAATTAAGAACAGGGTTTCTTCGTATTACGTTCTTTGGCCTAACCATTATGTTAGCGTGATGATATCCGAATAAATATTTATTTTACATCAGAAAACCATATTCCCTCATTTATATTGACCTAAAATATCTGCTACAAACATTATGCTCAGCAGTAAACTAATAAATGCTCCCGATATACCCTCTCAATCAATCGTACGCATGTACTACGTAATTGCTGAGTCCCGAGAGTGGCCAGCGGGCTGTGAAATGACTGCAAGGGTGCGCTTACACGGGCAGACCTAGGCAACCTTGGTCGTTATGAAAAATGTATAAGGCCAGTTAACAAGTTAGGTAGCCTTCAGGTTATGTGATGATAATGTAGAGGCCGAAGATGATGGTGATGAAAAACATCAAGTAGTTTTTTTGTTATTGTAGAAAGGCTCACTTTTAACCAGTATCGCACCGTAAGCGATGATGTTGGTGACAATGGAACTGAATTCTTGTCTAGAAGTACCTAACCTCCTCCTTACTCCTGATTTAAAAACCCCTAACTTGTAACTATGAAGAAACACAGACTCCGGCAGGTTTACTGTGTATACACTTGGCTGATGCTGTAGAAACTGTCACACAAAATTGAGCGATATAGAGAACTTGATAAACTATTTGAAAGACGACCACTACTGGATAGGTTTCCCGGCATCAATAAAGAGGCCAGCAATTCGAGGTTTTGTCGTCAAAATAATTGGTCGTGTAAGCACAGCTTTATAGATAGCCCAGCTCCAAATGGACTCAGATCTCGTTTACCACTTCACTGATCATGATTATTGTAATATTTGTGATTCTTATAATACCTGTATTTATATGCTCTGCTGATATAATACGAATATGATATCTTGAATAATACAAATAGACATTCTTATTATGATGAATTATATTTATTTATTTTGTAAATAGGTTATAAAAAAACATCTTATCCATCTGTTCATATGAACGTCATTCAGTCTATTTTTGGAAATTTTGTAGGAATCTAATTGTTTGGATAAGGCTTCAAAATTATCTGGTGGTCTACCCTCTTTCTCCGAAAAACGAAGTTTCATTTAAAATTTGACGTGTTTCCTAGCACGATTCAGTTCGTTTTCGAAATTTCGTAGGTACGAAAATGGTTTGAGGTAAATATTCTCTAAACCTACTCTAATTGCTAATGTTCCGAACAAAAATTTGATCTTGACAGAAGGACTAGTTTTTTTTTTTTTTTTTTATTCGGTGGGAAAATCGTCTTATGACATCCCCGCTCTTGAGCGGAACGGGACATAGTGTCAGACTCTTACTGACTAATAACCCACTCCTGTTTCTTCGTTGCCTTCGTCCCAGGGCCCCGGGTTCCGCTTTCACACTACAGATGGACTAGTCGCAATTTTAACGTCAAACTGACGAAACCAAAAGCGTTTGTGTGAATTTTGTAAGAAAAGTTTTTAAAATGGCATCAAGAATGGTTTTATTTGAAGCAGCTCTACGTGAAGAACGTTTAGAGCGTACAAGTAGCCGGCGACACCTGCGCAACCAGCTCAACATAACACAAATTCCTGCAGTTTGTTGGAAATGAGAGACTCACTCGGCAATTATTTGAGAAGTTATGCCAGGAAAAAGTGCCTTTATTACCTCCAAACGCTTCTTCTCTGCAAAACACTAGGAAGCGGAGTACTTCTGTGGTGTTTTCAGGTTACTGTCTTAAGTAGTTGTTGTTCAAAAAGACTTTAATAAAAGTCTAAAATATAATTTTTATTAACTTGAACCCTGTAGGATTCAGGGGTTTTCATAACACTGGTGGTCGACATCCTGGCTGGGACCTAGATCCATAAATACCTCAGGTTGTGAAAAGTTTGGAGGTTGGCTTGATTGACTGGCGGTGGATAGTATTGGTTCATTGGTCTGAAAATAAAACAGATTAAATACCTAATAGAATCATAAAAGATTGAAATTAAATAAGAATTGATGGAATTTACTTAAAATACTATTTAGTAATAAAGACAATTATTATTGTTGAAAACAAAATTTTGACACAACTAAGATTGTAAATAAAAGAATTCTAAGAATACTTACCAAGACTAAAAACACATAGGTACTTTATTGTATATTTATGATAATATTACTTACTGATAATATTCTTAAATCCAAAACAAAACTTGTGGAGGCCAAAACTGTCCCTAGACTGCGACATCGACGGTTCAACTTGAAACTTTGTTACAGAATTTGTACCGCGATCACGAAGTATGTAAAAAAGCACTTGGTAACATAATATATTAATACAACACTTGAAAAATAAACTCTAAATAAAAATCTTTTGAAAAATTCAAACAAAAATTTAAGTTGTCCAGTGCTGCCAACTCCCAAAATTATTTTCTGCTAAATATATATTCAAAAATGCCAAAACTACCGGAAAATGCTAACTAGATCCTTGTCTATATTCTCTTCCTTAGATGCAACTGGAGTGGACGACCGATTGGCTGAAGTCACTCTTTTAAATCGGACATCCATTTCATCTCTGCACGAAAAAATTGAATACATGTTGATGGCATTGTCAATGTTATAACTCTTATTCAACGCACGTTGAATAAGAGTTATAAAATTGACAATGATTGATGACATACGACTGATGCAATAAACCAATATGTAATTCAATCCAAGCGGGATTCCCCTGACTACTACAGTCGCGTTCAGAAACATAATCGCGTTTTTCAGTTATTATTTTGTATTTAGAAATTCAAGTGTATATAAACTATCCGAGTAAATGCTAATAAATATGTTATAAGCTAAACTGAATTTATGCATGCCAAATCACTTAGAAAAACGTTAAATTTAGCCACAATACTGCTAAATTGGCAGCACTGAAGTTGACAATGTTAACAAGTTACCGATTGTTTTTTCTTCGCCCCATTTGGGCAGGCTAAGGTCTTAGACCAAACCGCCTTGTCATTAATAATAAATATGTTTATATTTTTGTCAAATAATGATTTTACGTTTAAAGTGGCGCATTAAGTAATTCTTCATGTGACATTAAATCAAATGTTTGTGATATTTATATTTTTATAAGGATTGATCTGGTTGTTTGTATGCACTGATTTTAATAAATAGTTAACTGTTTCTGCCGAGGCGGCGTTATATCCGGTCCCCACTATATTGCTTGCGTTACACACGTGGCTCGAAAAGTCAGTTGTGATTCTTGTAACGAACAAGTCCGGGTAATAAAAGGTGATATGACCTTGAAGTAGCCTCCTAACAATTGGAGATTTAAAATTATATATTAACTATTTATAAAACGAAAAAGAATCTTGAAGATGTGAAGTCATCGTATAACTTGGAGAGTTAGACTATTACTAACCAAAACCCACACGTGTTACTTCAATTGCCGTTTTGGTTCTAGGACTGCAGTAACTATTTTAAAAAATTCCGCCCACCGAAAAACATTTGTCTATAAGAGTATCCTATGAATGAATCACAAGGCTTACCTAGTCCTGCTCTGCCACAGCTGCTACATACCCAATATTTTTCCATAATTTACTACATCAGCATTTTTTCAAAATTGCTTCAACAGTAACTTCTATAAGGGTTTTGATGCGAACAGCATAAAAAAAACCCTTATATACTTGATATTAGAGACATCTGTTAAATTACAGACTCCCAGACTATGCAGGAGACTCTACGAGTTTACGATCTCTTTGACAAAGATATTTTATAAGACTTCGTAATCTTCTGTAAGCTGCGGTACGCAAAATATTAAGCGGGTATTGAAGAAACTTTTTTTATTAGTTTTACGTAGGTGAAATTGCAGAAAAAATTTATGAGTTTATATACGTCAAGCGTTGTTCTGCGATATAAATTATCAAAGAATAAATTGGGCGGGAGAGTCTTGGAGTAGGAGAATAAAAAATAGTCTGTGACTTGTTCTCCGACCTACCAAATATACACAAAAAAACTTTTTACAAAAAAATATAACCGACTTCTATGTTAAAAAACACAAAAAAGTGTAAAATAACTTTAATTTCGGTAGTCGGTGTTTCCATAATTGTCTCTTCGTAATTTAACACCGACTTCTGAAATTAGAGTTATTTTGTACTTTTTAGTGTTTATTTTTAAGTAAAGTCGGTTGTATTTTTTTATTTTACTTTTTAGTTTTGGTAACGTGGTTGTGGCTGAAAATCGTGATCGGGACTCCGGCGGCTGGGGCGTGAGGGCAGTTCCATCGCGTGTGCGGCCGCCACTTTTACTAGTATTACTGCTTTGCGGAGGCGACCACCGGCCTCGCTCCGGACCATAACCTGTATCAAGGCCCGGCGCGAGAAATCGCTGTCGCCGAAAGCCAAGCCAAGGCTAAGATACATTGGTTCATTACGGAGTTTTCGTGCCTACCAGATTAGCTCGATGGCACTTTATAGCCATAGTGCATCTCATGACAAATCTAATAATTCCAAATACGGTTAGGTTACATTGATTTATTACAGAGTGTGCCTACCTTCCAGCTTCATCATCAGATCGGTTCGACCCTTCCCCTCTTTCTTCAGTTAATCATCGACTACTCGTATAAACGAAGTAATTTTACTGGTTACGACAGTTTTGCTGTGGTCCTATGTGGAGTTCCCTTCCATATCTTCGAAATTATCATCAGATCATAAATATATTTCTATGTACCTTTTTAACACAACCTTTTAATCATGAAACAATTTTAATATCAGGCTACAAATGACCAAGAAATCGGTGAACATACGTTAAAAAAATACAGTGGGACCTCCTTCTTTTTGAAGTCGCTTAAAAATTAACAATAATAATTGACCGAGTCAATTCAGAGGACTTCTATAAAAAACACTGTGTCATAGGGAATTTCTGAAAAGGACAACCGTGGCCTTAAATCATATAAGTTTGACACGCCTTCTCGCTCTCCCTAGAACGCGAAAAGTCACTAGATAATTTCTCAGCTGCCAAAAAAAGAGAATTAAAGCGTGGTGTTACATACCGAAGAAATATCAACATCGTCTGCAAAGCGCTATGAGCAACAATGTTAATTATAACATGTTTCTCGTCTGTCTGAAAAGAGGTTGTCACTAGAGCTTTCAACACCGGTATTACGTGATCCCGTAATACCGTGATCCCGGATATAACTTGGTTTTTTTTTTCAATCACGGTATTGACGAGCCAATATCGTGATAACGGTAGTAAAATATTATAGCATGGTCATAGCATAGTCGGCCTTATAATGTTCCCACTGTTGGGACTCAGGCCTCCTCTCTAGGAGAGGGAAAAATATTAATACATATTGTTGAGTTAGAATCGTATGTATGTGTGAAAGTGTTAAGTAAGTACGAATGCATGTGTGTGTCGCCCTCCCATCAATAAGAAACTATCATTTAAAGTTAGTCGCAAATAAATCAGCATTAAGAAACCACGTATTTCTATTACCCAGAATTCCCACAAGCAAATTTGAACCTTAAATCTATAACACATATTATTGCGGTTTGCTGTGTGAAATTGTAAGTATCGATATATATAAATTAAATTAAATTGTCTGTAGCATTACATGTTTACTGTGTTCTGTTTATTCTCAGGGTTGTCGAAAAATCAACGTATTCAATAATCTCTTAAAGCCTATTTGCAAAATAAGATTACCATCAATATATATATATATATATATACTAAATGCATATGATACGATGGGTTCCTTCTAATTTGGCAGAATCTTTATACTTCGAATATCATTTGGCATAATACACTTGGCATAATCTTCTTTAATATAATATTTTGAAGGCATAAAAATTATTAGGCATAACTATTGTCTGGCAGAATATTAACGTGTCCGAATTTACAATGGCATACTTTTATCATGGCAGAATTTTATTTGGCATTATTACCTTTACCATAGTTTATATTACGCGCAATTTTGTTTCGCATAACGTTTATTTAGAGAGACGATTATTTGGGGAACTGATAAATGATATTTATTTTGTAAGTAGGTTTAAAAAAACACTTTTACACGTCAATTTTTTTTCGTCATTTTAAACTAGATGAGGCCGGTGTTTCCTAGCTGACTACCCTGAGAAGAAACACCGAAATAAACTCAGGGGTCAAAGTCTGTTTTAAAGTCCATACAGTTAATATGTAATGGTCAAATTCCATGAGAACCATGCAGATTTGTCTGAGATGGTCTTTTGTAGAAAGAAACATACAGATTTGAGTGGATCTGTCCAGTCAGTGCAAGCATTTGTCAGTATTCGTAAAGCTCAACCCAGGACGACTAAGGAGCTCAACGACTTGACGAACAATACCAAGGAAAGGGTACATTTGGGTAGACCGCAGAATATACTCAATTTGCCAGACATACGTTAACATTACAGAACAGGAAAAAAAAAACAATTAACATTGTTCTCACGTTCACAATAATAAAAGGAACTAATCACTTTTCCGATTTTTGTTTTGTGAATGAATTTTATTTTACCGAAAACTATTGACCGACGTCTTTTTTGCTATATGCATTATTTGACATAAAGTATCACGTGTCGTAGGTATTATTTTACCGAACTATATTTCGCCGATTTACAAAATATTTTTTTTTGTTAGTAGCTCAAGCCTTTCATTTGTCAAATGCGAATTTTTCCAACGCTGCGTCTTCCATTAGGTGGTCGCTAACTCTAGAATCTTTCGTCTCCATCGACCATTTGTTCTGCAAGCAATTTGCCCTACCCACTGCCACTTAAGTCTGGCGATTCTTCGAACTATGTCAGTAACCTTGGTTCTCTTGCAGATATCTTCATTTCTTATGCGATCACGTAGGGAAACTCTGAGCCTGAGCCCATTTCCATCGCCTTTTGGGTGACTTTAAGCCTTCTGATGAGGCCTATTGTGAGCGACCACGTTTTGGAGCCACATGTCATCACTGGAAACATGCACTGGTAGACTTTCATCGCAGCTTCCCGAACGCTGCCCAACCGAGTCGGATACGACGATTGACCTTCGAGAAAGACCTCGAAGTTAGGTCTTTAGGTTATAAGAAATAATTATTGGCACGTTAATTGTCCCAGAAGAGGAGAGTAATGTTTTCAATTTCCATGCGAACGCAATAAAATATTAGGTTAGTTATACAAATATGTGTTTTGTTTTGTTTTGTATTATTTTGTACAAAATATCAGCATCATCATCTTCCTGCCCTTGTCCCATCTTATTTGGGGTCGGCGCAATACGTTTTTTTCTTCCATTCTATCCTGTCAACCGTCATACTATCACTAACTTCCTTTTCTTTCATATCACTGTTCACACAATCCATCCATCTTTTCTTAGGCCTCCCTCTCCCTCTCCACCCATCCACATGTATACTCATAACTCGTTTAGTAACATGTGTTTCATCTCTCCTCTTTACATGACTATACCAAGACAAACGATTCCCTTTCAACTTTTCAGTCACTGGCGCCACTTTCATTATTTTGTACAAAATAATGACTCGAAAATAAAAACATAATTTTAAAGGTTTAATTAATGACCTAATTGCGCTTGTAACCATTACCGTGATCACGGTATTAATAATACTAATACCGGTATTAAAAAAATCCGGTATTTGAAATCCCTAGTTGTCACCCTGCCGTGGAATATTTACAGGCTGCTAACATCATCAACAGGTTTTGATTATTATGTAAAGATTACGTTAATTACGCTCGTGTACTGTTTAATTACTAAAATAAGCAATTTATTTACGTTTGCGCGAGTTATTTGCCAAGCTATGCTTTACATAGATATGAAGTTAACTTGAACTTGAAAATTCGGTCTGTAAAAATGTTCACTTTGTTTGAAATTAATCTAATTTTCGTATACATGTTAAATTATATACATAATTATTTTGATATAATAGCCATAATTTTTTATTTATTTATATAAAGTAATGCTTTACTGCGATCTCACCTGATGGTAGGCAGTAATGCAATCGTTGATGGTGAGACGCACTAGTTTATTAAGAGCATATTTACTCTAGCCTTGAAAACATCTAAATTTTAATCGGACGGGAAGAATGCAGCAGGAAAATTGTTCCAGTCCTTCGATGTACGCGGTCGCGGTATGAACGATGAGACTAAACGCTCAGTCCGGATCGTTGTTTCAACAACGTAAGGTTGAATACTCGCCGTACATCTGGTTGTTAGATGTAGCGGAATCAAGTCATTTAATTCCTGCACACTCTCCAAAATGCATTAAAAAAAAGCAATAATTTTTTTTTTTTAAATCTCGTGACCACGGTGTTTCTTACCGAACTCCTTCGAAACAGCTCGACCGATGTTTATGAATTTTTTTATGTAGATTTGGTAGGTAGGATAGGTCATAAGGTTAAGTAGCAATTAAGTGTACATTTTCAATGCACTTACGTGCTACTTGAGAAACCTCGGCAGGCTGCAGTTAAACACATCTATCTCAGTAGAAATAATTTTCAGCAATCTATTGGCGCGTGAAATGGGGGGTAAACTTGTTTAGGTTTATCCTAGAAAAGTTTCCAGTAGCGGGGTGCCTACCCAAAGGCGCCGCCGCACCTGAATGGCGCGTGAAGCCCCAGCTCCGTTAGCAGCTCGGGGTTGTGCAACGCAGCACCCGGACCACGAAACTATACAAAGCGACGTCACTTCATACTGCCAGCCTATTATAACCTACCATCCCTTCTGCGAACATACTCGGATACATGATTGGGAAGAAGGGATAGACGCCAGATTGCTTCAAATACACAAAACCCAGTTTTGTTTTGAATCCTGTCCACCATGACACTGTATTTAGTCTCACGGGGATTCCAAATGGCAGCATTCGTTTTGAGACTGCTCCGTACCACCGCATTGTAAATAATTATATTGGTTATTATTATTATTCTTATTATTTGCTGCTTATCAAAAATAAATTAATTTATGAGCCACCCTTTTTACATCTTTGCCAGTAAATAATGAGTCACGTACAAGAACTCCTTGACCAACTGCCAGAGCGGAGGAAGAGGCTGTACCTCATGGAGGCACTCGGTGTAAATTTAATCAGCGCCGGCAAGCGCGAGCTCGTGAAAAGGCAACAATAGTACCGCGGTCAGTCGCGTGGATCTTCAAGTGGTGTTGTCACACCGTAGCGTACCCACGCAGAATATAGTTTAGAGGCGTAATTATTTATAAAGCATAATTTAAACTTTGCTGGTTGATTGAAGCAGAATATTACCATGACGGTTGTATTCTCTGATTTATTTATTATTAAGGGCTACATACACACAAACGTACAGAGGTGGCTTAATACCTTAGGCATTTTCCACCAGTCAACCTTTGGGTAATGCTGAGAAAAATAGTGATTGGTGCAATATAAGAGAAAAAACGGCGAAAACACGAAATGATATAATAGTAAACCTTAGATATTGGGAAACAACGGTAAGTCCCCTCTTTGAGATGTGGCTGGAGAGACCTCATGGCGTGTCACCACTGTGTGGACCGCCCTGAGGACACGGTGGAGCTCACGGTAGAGGTGTTCCTCGCTTGGGCAGAGCACCGCCGTATCCTCGTGGGAAAGATTGGCGGCAACAATTTCTCGCATGGGGCCTTGGTACAGGCCATGGTCTGAAGCGAGGAGGAGTGGCATGCGGTCGCCTCCTTCTGCGAAGCAGTAATGTTAGCAAAGGAGGAGGCCGCACGTGCACGCACAATGGTGCAGTCCTCGCGCCCCAGCTGCAGGGATCCCGATCCCGATTTCCGACCACCGTAGGCGAGGGCTTACGGTCGGTGAGCAATGGTTAGCTCGCTGTCCGACTGTCCAGTAACCATCTGGACCGAGCCTAAGTCGTCGACGGCGCGTAGTGTTCCACACGCGACTCAAGGAGATGTCAACAAACCGTAGGGACCCAGCAGGGTCAAAGCAGACCCTTGGCCCCAGTAAGGGGCCAAGGGTCTGCTTCTTAAAGGGAGACTCGGCCTTGGTATGAAAGGCAACGAAGGAACAGGAGTGAGTTTTTAATCAGTAAAAGTCTGACACACCCTCTCGCCCCGCCCAAAGGGGGCGGATGTCATTGGATGATTTTCCCACCAAATATAAAAGACCAGATGGGTTAGGCAGAGATGAGTTCGTGTGGGCGTTATGTGGTTTATGTTTTACAACAAAACTGCTATAAGTAGACGTTACATTGTGTAGTGAAATAAAAATGAAAAGGGTTTCACTACATGTATATTTTTTTTTATTTTTAAATCAACAACAAAAAATATACCTACGTATAGTTTACCAACATCTTTTTCCAATGGGGGAAAGAAAAAAACTATAAACTAAAACTAGCTGCAGCTAATATATTACATAGTATACATACAGACTTGACTCTTAAAATCTAATAATATATAAATAAATAATATATTTCACAACTATCACACAACGACGTCTAGTCCCAAGCTAAGCAGAGCTTTTATTATGGGTACTAGACAACTGATAAACATACTTATACATTTCTAAATACATACATATATAGATAAATTACACCCAGACACAGAACAAATGATGGTGCTCATCACACAAACATTTGTCCTGGGTGGGAATCGAACCCACGACCTCCGGCATAGCAGTCAGGGGCACTAACCACTAGACCAACAGGCCAGTCAAATCTCATTTCAAAACAAATTTTATTGGTACTCATGGACGGCCAACAAAAATAACAGCATTTGAAATAACGTACTATAATGTCTAGTATCAATTAAAACCTAAGCATGCTATTAGTGACAACTACACAATCCCCCCTTATAAAAACTAAGAGATGTTTATTATCAACGTGCGTTTAATTAAAGAAAACAATTAATTTAATGAGCATCGCAAACTCTATTGTTAAGCGAATGAAGTTACGCGACAATGTGACAGGCGGTCAAAAACCTCTGGAAGAGAACTTAATTGAAACTTAAGACTTTATGTCGTAGCTTTTAGGGTCGGAAGTCTCTTGGCAGCAGTATATAACATTATGCTGGCAAGACGTCTTAGTTCCGGGTTCGCTAGTCTTCATATTGAAGACTTTTTGCGCACTAGTGTTAAACGAGAGTTTTACTTTAAAATGAAAAAGTATTGCGTTTGCTGAATTAGCGAGGATTTCGTAAAATCATGTATTTACATACCAGGATTTCTTGATCTCAAATTACGTACCCGTATTGTTGGCAGTATGAAATAGGCTGATACTTCTATGCATACATACATTAATACATACGTAAATCATAGATGCATAAAATATATATTACTATACAACAAAGTCCCATCGCGTCTGTTTGTTCGCGATAAACATAAAAAAAAATTTTACTTGGTTTTCACTCATCATTCATCATCATCATTTCAGCCGAAAGACGTCCACTGCTGGACATAGGCCTCCCCCAAGTGCCGCCACAATGAACGGTCCTGTGTGTCTCGCATCCATCGTACTCCCGCAACCATTACGAGGTCATCGGTCCACCTTGTGTGCCTTCGAACGCTACGTCTTCCGGTACGTGGTCGCCATTCCAGAACCTTTCGGCCCCAACGGCCATCCGTTCTGCGAGCAATGTGTTTTCACTAATAAATATAAAATGAATATAAAGAGTAATTCGTGAGAAAGGTTAAGATATGATAAATGCATAGTATAACGGAGAAAAGCCGACAATTTTAATGACTGTGACACCCGGGCCAAGCTGAGGCGTAGCGACTTGCCTTTTTTTTATTTTTGTTTACTGTTATAGATAGGCTCACGCTTGACCACTATCTCACCTGATGGAAAGTGACGATGTGGTCTACGATGGCACTTACCTAGAAGTAACCTATCTACTTTAGACTTAAAAACTCTCAGGAATAAACAAAACCAGAATGATAACAACGTTTGACCTGACGGATTCTTAAAAAAATATTCCTCTTACAAAAGAATTCCAATCTTAGCAAAACAAGACAAAATATGAAACCAAATCAAATTAGGGTCTATTTAGTAACACAATGGCCGCCCACGCTGGGCCACTACATCTGCCCCAGATCTTGTTACAAACATGCCGTTAACATGGAGATTGGTCGGCTAAATGAACTGTAGCGTATCTGTGTATGTTACATACAAACATACAAGTCATGTAAATATTATGTCAAGCATGAAGTCGTAACAATACGGGTGAGGTCGGGTTAAGCCGATATCAGATTATGTGGGAGTTTATTTATAAAGATACCAACATTATTCGCAAAAGGTTTGGTAAAATAAGTTACATTTTTAGTAGCCAAAAATTTCATAAGTTTTTGACTAATAAATATGTTTTTTTTTGCTATTGATACTCTTGACTTAAAGACCCTTAGGTTGTAGCTATCGGGAAATACAAACTCCGGCAGGGAATTTCACTTCTTAGCTATACGCACAATGAATGTGTTCCCAAAACGCTTTCACGTATGGATGGGAAGCCCGGTGGCGCAACGCCGTACGTCTAGTGTTCCGATGATGGAACGGACTTGGCGGAATTAAAGTGTGTAATTCCAGCGGACACTCCTCGAAATGTAAACGATAGAAAATCAACAGGCTAGATACTCGGTGTCGATGCTCAAGACTTTCGAGTTTAGACTCGACAAGTGCATCATTGCCGATGAGCTGGTAACCGGCCCGACTTACGAATTGTGAGTACAATCCCAGCTAGGTGCATTACTTTGTGTAATTTATTTCATCACCACTGCTCTCAAAACGTGTCACAAACACGTCTTGGAATAAAAAATTCGAAGATATATGATCTCTACCAACCCATACTGAGCCCGTGTGTGGGATTACTGACTATCGTATATCTTCAAGAAAAGGCCTGATTGTCAACAGTGGGAACATTGAAAATGCTGATTTCATATGCTAAAATAGTTTAAAATTGTATGTGTACCTACAACACTACTACAATATACCTACGTGTTGCTAGAGTGGTATGGCAGCAACGCTGTTGTACAGGGAATGGCAGCATTGTGGTGTGTAAACTGCAACATTCAGAGCAACATGTTTGTGTACGGACAGAGAGCGTATAAAGTCGTAAAAACTTGGCAGACTCCAATGTCGTTGGCCCAGAACTATGCAAATATACACATACTTTTGCATAAAACCAGCTTTTAAAATGATCTTTATTTAAAAGTGTATAAGGGTATCAAGGTATTACAGACCTATCAGTAAAATAATCTTTAAAATATTCGATGAAACTGTTTGAAAATCGAAGCTTTGAACGAAAAATCTAATTTTGCTCGAATTAAACGTGGCAAAGTAAGTGCATCCGTAGATCTGATATCTGTAGCAGACATCGATGCTCCCACTTTACACTGGCGGACAAATTAAACGGACACCCCTTTATTGCTAATGAAATTACATTTAATTAAACCTCACGAATTTATCTTTATGAGAGTGTAGGTGTGGTGGGAAATTCGTTTCGGCTGTTAAGTTTTAAAGGTTTGAAATACGTTTTTCTATTATGTTTTATGATCATAATAATTACATTTGTTTTGATAAAACTTTCTGGGCACTTGTACTTATTATAACGGATAGTTTAGAATATTTTACATAATATTTAAGTAAATATTATTATTAGTGTGTGTGAAGTGTGATATGAAAGAAAAGGAAGTTAGTGATAGCATGACGAGTAACAGGGCAGAGTGGAAGAAAAAAACGTGTTGCGCCGACCCCAAATAATACGGGATAAGGGCAGGAAGATGATGAGTGTGTGTTGATAATTTTGTAACTCTGCGTTGGTCACAGTTTTCAACGATAAGGAAGTAACCAGGAATAAAACCTTTTTAAGTAATATTCAATTTGAATTTCAATCACATACGAAATCGTTTTGCAAATTCTAAGAAAATCTAAATAAAATGTACACGTGGATTGTCAACTTCCAGCAAAAGCACGACTTTATTTTAATGAATGCTGTTTGGAATAAACTTTTTTTGCTATTTTCAAAACACGATGAACGTGACACAATGCACTCTAAAATTAATTTTCAGAAATATGAATAAAGGATGAAATTCTAGTTGACAAATACTAGGTATCTATAGTGTAGCAGACAGAAATAATTAGATATTTTTATTGGTCACCTGAGTTAGATACAGAAAAACATATTTATTACTCGTATACCCGAAACTTTCTAGTCTACCAGTTGTCAGTCTAGCTGAATTGTCCAACAGAATTACGATGAAAATTAATATCATTCAGGTAACGTTTCATAAAAACTCCAATATAGGGACGTAGGTAATAAAAACCGAACAGAATTACTTGTCTGTCTGTCCACTGTCCGTCGACTCATCAAATCGTGGGACGTGGAACGAGCGACGTCAAACGAGCATGTTTATTGTGCGCCCCAAACTTTTGCCCTCCAGTGTATAGAATGCAGATTGCTGCGATATTATTAGAAGTTCGTTCGGGATGCTAACAAAGTTCGTGCAATGAATGTCGACATAGCACCTGTTTATTGTGCATAGTCTCCTCGCAGACACCGCCTAAGGCTGCCCGAGCGCGAGCTGACTAGAATAAATGATATTTTATACAGTCATGCTCATGTAAATTGGTTTAGGTACTTGGTATTCTCGTGAAAGTGGCTGAAGTTTAAGAAGCTTATTATTTCTCTGGGGCATTACCGTCTAGTCTAGTTATAGTTATTATTTACTCGTGGTCTCGTGTTCGTGAAGACAGTAATTATGGTCGGACGAGCGAAATAATTGGATTTTCAGTTACAAAAGTTTTAACAAACTTGTCATTGTTATCATAAAGTGGTGTTATAAAATTGTTTGTTTTTAAAAGTTAATGATTGGAGTTTTGATCTTATTACGAAAACAGTTTTAATAATATAAAGCTACAATATCGTTGTGCAGGATTCTTGCGGAGTAAGCTACGGATACGAAGCGACGGTATAATTTAGTTATTGCGATTAGTAACTTTGTGTGAACTGAAATATAAAAGGTACATGACATAGTTATTATTTGTTTCGCTTCGTTTTTTTACAAAATACTTTACTATTTTGCCACAATTTAGGTGCCTTTAAAGCACTACAGTGAATAGGCTAGAGCGCCGATTATACATACGTCTGTACAACTTGAGTGACCTTAAAACGCTTAATTGTCGTTTTGAACCCGTGTGTTCAAAACGACAATTAAGCGTACTTAGTACGAAACTTATTCAGCCAAATTTTGGTCCCTATATCTTCGTTTTAGAAAAATCCAGAAAAAAAAATTTTTATTTCTTTTTTTTTTTGGTGAATTTACGTAAAACCGCGCAATTACGTAATAATAATACTCCATATATGCGAGGAGTTAATAACTCACTAATTCTTTTTTTTTGTCAATTGTAATTTGTTGCCGATGAAATTATAGTTACTAATTCTAGTGTTTAAGTTTTACACCCGTATTCACAAACTACTTTTCTCAGTAAAGTAGCAACGCTATGCGAAGTAAGACATTTCTCACTGCGTAGCATATGGCAAGCCTTTCAATTCATAAAGAATACTCAAACGACTCTTGACTAAGCAAATGCACAGCGTTGAATAGAGCTCTGTGATTGGTTCGTTTGTGTTGCGTAGTTCACTTTGCTGCTTGACGTTCATTTCATTTGTCATAACACAACCTCAAAACATAAATAATAACCGGTGTTCCAGAACTATTTCGTTCGTCTTTGTGTTGATTTTAAAGTTTTCATGAGTAGGTACCTGAAAGCTGCCAGAAGAATAAAATCAACTTATAAATAGCTGGCACTGAAAGTCCTCTGGCAGTTAATTTTTCTAGGTCTTCATTTATCAGTGGGAAGAGTATAAAAAATACCGCATCTTTGGAAAACCTGTAGCGTCGTCTAAATTCATCCGAACTGTAACAGTCAAAGGGCTTTTGGAAATCCCGTATCACTATTCTGGTATTTATTGTGTAGCATGTAGGTTACTAACAAAAATGGTTCCATTGTTGTCCAAAATTAAATTTATTATTATTTATTATTAATACACTAGCGCGCCTCGCTGTCAACGATTGCATCACTACGTACCATCAGGTTTTTTTTTTATTGGGTGGGAAAATCATCTTATGACAAATCCCGCTATTGGGCGGAGCGAGGGATAGTGTCAGACTTTTACTGACTGAAAACCTACTCCTGTTCCTTCGTTGCCTTCTTCCCAGGGCTCCGGGTTTCGTTTTCACACTACCCATGGCGCTTACCATCAGGTGGGATCGCAGTCAAGCACCAGTCTTGTTTTTTTCCTGTACTGGTACTATATATAACCTTTATTCAAGCAGGGTTTACTGTCATGCTGGCAGCGAAAGAGACTCCCGCTATGTACTTCGTTCCTGTCATTAAAACACGGACTCAACAGTGCGCAGACGTAGCGGATACACGCAGGCAGTTCCCATTATGGCGGCTATTCAACGATGTTGTCGCGTGTTTTCGTTTATGTTAATTAGTACTTAGCTAAAGGCTCTTTCAACAAAGTTCGAGAACTTGTTTTTAACATGTCTTAAATATTCAAGAATAAATCCGTGTGTCATAATTATAGGCATGTGTTAAGACTCTATTGTTTTGGGTATATTGTGATTATGTTTTATTCATGTTATGTATCTATGTTATGTATTTATGTTATCTATAAATAACTTATTTTGACTGTGTAAGTCTGAGGTTAAATTCTTACTTATATCTACATTTAATCCACATTGTATACAAACTGAACCTACGAAATAATTAAGGAATTACCTTATCCCGTGGGTTAAACCCTGTCGCACCACCACTTCTGCCCCCCTAGCCAAGTTACGATCGTTTCGTTTGCGTCGAACGCCTCGAGTAGGCCACGCCTCCGATTCCTTCTGCTGTTCTCCTTCATAGTTTGCATCACATTTCCAGCCGCTGTGATGGCTCCTTCTCTATTACTGGAGAGCTTTTCTGGAACTCTATTCCACTGTCCCTTCGCAACAGCCCTTTTCTGGAAGAAAATTAAAGAGCACTTCCTTTATTAAGTGACATAATATTAGTATAATATTGGTATGTATTAGTATAAGTGCACAATAATTTAAGACTTATGTATGTAGGTTTATATTGTACACTGGATCTTACCCTCGTATGTGGTCTCTCTCTCAAAGGTTTACTTGGAGAAAACTCATTGTTGAGTTAAGCTCACCTTTGTACATGAATTGTCAAATCACTGTGTACTACGTTAAGTCTTTGTGTACATTAAAAAAAAAGAATGCAATGTCTCACAAAGTTATCTGACATTAGTCTTGGTTTTTACGCTGTTACGTTATAGAAAAGAATGCTTAAAATCTGTCCAAATAAAAATAAACCGGGCAAGTGCGAGTTGGACTCGCGCACTAAAACTTCAAAAACGTTCTTACAAACTTACCTATGAAAACAGTTCGATTCCCGAATTGAGTTTAAAAAGTCAAAAAAGTTTTTTTTTTACGTAATTACAAATTTACAGACTTGAGTATATGGTTTTAATTTCAACTCGATATATCCACTCGTTCTTGAGATAAAGGGTCTTGACGGACAGATCAGACCAACAAAGTGATCTCATAAGGGTTCCGTTTATTTCCTTTTGAGGTACGGAACCCTAAAAATGCTTAAAGACCACTAAAGACACACTACATCTCATATGTACGAACATATTATTATTATATGAACTTCCCTAAGTCCGCCTTTGTGCCTTTGTGCCTTTGTGCCTTTGTGCATAAAGTCTAAATAAATAAATGAACGGGGAAGGCCGATTATCCTTATAATATTAATATAAATATTATTAATACGGGCCGTATGAAGCGATTACTGGTGATCGGGTAAGCCAGGGTCTAATGAAGGCAGATCTCGGTCATCGGCATGCCCTTTGTTATACGTATCTTTGTGTTGGGGTGTCAGTTTGAGCTCAATATTGATATAACATTACCCTGAATACTGTTTAGGACCTAATTATTAAAATATACACGTTTAAAGGCTACTTTATTTTGTTTAGGTAACTGTATCGTCTCACTGATCACAATAAAACAATATTTGCACAAGTTGTTTAAATTTTTATTTGGTTGGTCTCATCTAGGTCGCTACCGGATCCTGGACGCCATTACAGTTTTTTTTTATATATTTGTGTTCCCTCTCCTAGAGAGGAGGCCTGATTCCCAACAGTGGGAACATTATAAGGCCGACTATGCTATGCTATATTTGTGTTGTCCATCCATCCATACTTATAACTAGTGATGTGTTACTACTAAACATACATACAACAGTAACCAACAGCAATACATAAAGTAGGTATGTAACAGAGTAAATGCTTTACAGTAATCTATGGCTTATAACCGGTTTTTCTTTATATAAAACAATATTTGCACAAGTTGTCTAAATTTTTATTTGGTGGGTCTCATCCATATATATTATAAATATATATATTGGTGTTATCCATCCATCTATACTTATAACTAGTGATGTGCTACTACTAAACATACATACAACAGTAACCAACAGCAATACATAAAATAGGTATGTTACACAGTAAATGCTTTACAGTAATTTATGGCTAATAACCGGTTTCCCTTTCTAACTGGGATAATTATATAACAAGCGAACGGACTAATAAGAAAAATTCAATAAAAACGTACAGCTACAAAGTATACTTTTGGTCCCGTGTCACAATTAATGAAATGAGAGAATATCTCATGCTATGCTTAAAATATAGCATTTAGAACAGACTACACAGTTACTAGGGGTTGCTCATGCCCGGAGGATACAGTGGAGCGTACAATGGAGGCGTGCCTCACTTGGGCGGGAGCACTGTCTGTGGAGATGATCGGCGGCAGTGAACACTCACGCCGTCCGGCCATACGGTAATCGTCCGGAACGAGCTCGAGTCGTTGACGGCGCGTATTGTTCTGTTGTCAGTAGGGCCGATACTCGCTAGGGCCACGGGGAATTTCTGAAAAAGAAACTCGCGGTGTTAGAACGTAAAGGGCAAGGGACTCAGGTGCGAATTAAGTCCGTAAAAGTCTGACACGCTCTACCACTCCACCTTAGAGCGAGAGAAGTCATTGGATTATTTCCTTCCTCTGTAAGCATTACTGTAGATTTTGTATTTAACCTTCAAGCAGGCGCGCGACTGTTTGCAACGGTAGCGGTCGCGCGTAACCTATAAGACCGATGGGAGTTTTCAGGAACTTAGAAAACTGATTAATTAATGATATATTTTTTAATATTCTGATATTATCTATTTTTCAATTAAATAATAATTGGTTTAAATACATTTTTTTTTTTTAAATTGATTTTAAACCAGTGCTTGACTGCGATCCCACCTGGTAAGCGGAGATGCAATCATTGATGGTCAGGCGCACTAGTTTATTAAGAGCCTATTCACTCTAGCCTTGAAGACACCTAAATTATAGTTGGATGGGAAGACCGCAGCAGGCAAATTGTTCCAATCCTTCGATGTACGCGGTATAAACGACGAAGCGAAACGCTTAGTCCGGACCGTTGAAGTTTCAACAACGTAAGGGTGGATACTCGCCGTTCGTCGGGTTGTCCGATGGTAGAAAGGAGATGGCGGAATCAAGTCATGCAATTCCCGCGCACACTCTCCAGAATGTAACCTGTAAAATACCGATAGGCTGGCTACTGTGTGATATTTAAGTTAAACTGGTCTCTTCGGATTAGGAATCAATTCTGCCCGACATAACAAGAGTTTTATTGTAAGTCTTGATTATATCTCCAATTGATTTGTATTTTTAATATTCTTCAAGAAGTCGAATAATTGGCATCAAAGAAGTTTTCATCTACTTTTCTATCTACTTTTTCTATCTACTTTTCTATCTACTTTTTAGGTTTTCGTCTAATTTTCTTAAGAATCAGTCTTCTCGTCAATTTAAAAATACAAGGTAGGCGCGTGAAGTAGTGTAGTTTCGACGCGACCTAAACACACACATTCTGTGTCTTTCAAGAGGAGTGTAGAAAGAGGAAATGGAGTTATATTCGTCAGTAGTGAATTAATGACAAGCTACTAGAGATGATACGTTCTTTTGACGAGACATTTTGAAATTATGATCGTAATTATACATTAAGCGTGGTCGATTCGACGCCACGCGACCGCTTGGAGGTTATATTTTTACTAGTTTCTGCCAGTGGCATAACCTGCGTGTACGTTGGAAATTGTCTCGAGGAAACTTACTTCCGGGATAGAAAGTATCCTTTTGTATGTATGTAAAGTTTCATCTAAATACGTTCAGCCTTTACGACGGGAAGAGGTAACAGATATAAAAGACAGACCGACTGACAAAGTTGCTTGAGCAATTACATATCATATTAGTATGGATAGAATGGAAGTATAAATCTAGTATTGATTAGTTTAGTTGTATCTTAAAATTTAATATAATTAGGCAGCTAGTTGTATCTTTTTAAATTTAAGACTGAAATTGTATTATTTATTATTCTCTTGGTATACAATAAAGTATAAACCTATCTCAAGCTTTTGATTTTGTAGAGCATGTCATATTATTGAGAAAGTTGTAAATCCTGGGAATACGTCTTACATAAGTGATAAAAAACAATATGTTATTATAGACAATGTAAATGAAGACTTACTTACTTTCCACTGCTCTGATTCTTGGATAAATAAATGTGGCGTCCTTAAAGAAAGTGTACTAGGTCCCATATTGTTTTTATTATATGTAAATGACATACCACTGGCGAGCGGAGGTGAAGCTCGCTCCTTTTCCCTTAGGGGACCTTAACCAACCTTCAAACTTTCATATAGGAAAATTCAGGAAAAACGAAAATGCTATCAGCCTAGGGTAATTTAGGAACAGTCACATTATCTTATCTTATCTAAATAATTCAGTGAAACCTAATCCTAAAATACTCTTGACAAAAAAAAAAAACTTATTTTTCAATAAACACTTAACCAGTAATTGCATGGTCAGTAAACTCAACGTGAGTTAGCACTAAACTAGCTAAACTTCAAAAGCACTTAGTTTGAACTCAAATAGCTTGTTAATGTTTGAAGCAGCGTGTTTATTAGTGATGAGTGCAGCTCAACTTGGCACCAGTACAAGCTAATCAATGCCACTTAATCTATTCTATATTATACTTCTGAACAGCAATGTTACTGTGAGGTGCGGGCTTACTGATGAGAGGAGCGATTTGATACGATACTAAATTTATTTATTTATTTATATATCTTGACACACCAACGATTCATTCACTGGTTTAACATAATAAAAAAGAAAATTTGCAAATGAAGAAGAAAAAATATTGTGGTGAATTTGACACTTACAGGCGTGCACAGCACGTCTTGTTCAGTAAATTATAAAAAAGTTCTGATCAAAATGATTATTAAAATGATTAAAAATTGCATTGAAATAAATTAAAATAAGAGTCACACTGAAATAAATTAAATTAAAATAACATCGAAATTTAATTTATTTATTAAAACTTCTTGCAACATAAAGGTACACAGGCGGACTCAGTGCCTTAAGCTTTCTCTGGCAGTCGACCAAGCCAGTCAATCAAAAAAAAAATGCCAGTGAGATAAATTTAAATTTGATAAAATTTTATAAGTCTATAACTGCAGAAACGGTTTTTTTTTCATCACTTTTATGTGTCATCTTTTATTTGCATTCACATTACACTAATATTATAAAGAAGAAAGTTTCTGTGTATGTGTATGCGCGTGTGTGTGTGTATGTTTGCAATTTCTTCACGGTTGAGATTGCTTACCCCTGAGTTTGTTTCGGTGTTACTTCTCAGGGTACTCAGCTAGGAAACACTAGTAGTTATCTAGTTTAAACTGACGAAAAAATGTGTTTTTATTTTAAACGTATTTGCCAAATAAATATCATTTATCATTTCACGCTCGAACGGCTGATTCAAATGAAATTTGGCATACCATAATAGACCATGTCCAGTAGGTCATTTTTGACTACATTACCGTGGGCGAAGCCGCTGGCGGCAGTTAGTAAGAAATAAAAGTAATGTTTCGCATAGACTTCGTGATTTGATAGATATTTAACAGTTCGCAAATTATTTGCTTTACGTGTAAATTCTTTTCCGCTTACAAATTCACCACCTACCCTATTCTACCTTTAATCTTACAGGTATTAATAAAACGACCTCTAACAAGTCATATAACTCAGATCTTACTTAGTAAGGTTAACATTAATTCCTCAAATAGAATACATTGCGGGGACTTAACCGTAGCGCTACGAGCGGTGCTACGCCGTAGACACGTGTTGCGGCGTAGACAGCTATGCGGTTATCTTTTGAATGGGATTTTGAAAATGGCATTTTTCTTTTGTTTTAACCTTTTTCAGAAAAGCTCGTGTTTTGTTATCGGACCTTACGATTATTTTATTTATTCTTTCTACATTGAGGTCATAAAGATAACGGCTTGGATTGGACCAATGTGACTGGGTACAGTTTTGTGTTTTAAATAAAGGCGTGTTTTTTTTGCCAACTTTTGTTTAAGTCATTTTTTATACTAAACTTAGACCTTAGTTCCAACCTAACAATTGATCAGAAATGTGGTTTACTATTATTAAGCTATAAAATTCACAAAACGATTCACATCAGGGTTAAGATTATCGAGTACTATGGCATCACCCTTTTTGCTGGTAGTAAAAAAATAATATACTTTATTGCTTTCAATTTAAGTAATTAATTAAGTTTAAAACAAAAACGCAAGAATCAATTTAAAAGTTAATTTTGTAAATTAACTTTTTCATTTTTAAACAAAATGTTAAACGATGCCAAATGGGTGTTTGCCAAGATGTCCTGACGTGTAATATATATGTTTAGTTATGTGTGCGCGGTGAGTGCAATCTTATATTTTCCTTGGCAGCGACCTCGTTAACTTTCAAGTTACAAACACTTTATTTTATTAACTTGAAGAATGTTTAAACTAATTTTCCGCTTGTGTTTCTTTGAACGATGATAAAAATTTCGTTTTGAATTTAAATTAACATTTGTGTAACTGTCTGGCATTTTAATATTTTGCTGTGATTTATTTCTTCTAATTAGAAGAATAAAATAAGCTCAGGATAAGCTAAATCTAGCTTGGACTCCGAGGAAGGATATAAGCTACTTTTTATATAGCTTTAATTTCCAATTCGCGTTCGTAATAACCGATATTCACGCGGACGAAGCCGCAGAAAAAGCTAGTAGCTGGTAACATCTCACATCACTGGCTTATTCTAACACATCACTCCAGTGTATAGGCCTGTTGGTCTAGTGGTAAGTAGCTCTGACTGTTATGCCGGAGGTCGTGAGTTCGATTCCCACACAAGAAAAATGTTTGTGTGATGAGCTGGATAGTTTGTTCTCTATCTGGGTGTAATTTATATATAATATGTACGTATTTAGAAACATATAAGTAGCACAAGCTTTGCTTTGTTTGGGACTAGATAAGATTGTGTTAAAGTTGTGGAATATTAGTTATTTTTCTCATTTATCAGTCTTTCAAAATAGCCCTTCCATCTGTCACCGTCTTATTTTTTTATAATCTGATAGAATTATTCCAGTTTCATCCCTTATACATCATTGATTTTTTAAAGCAAGCCGCTATTTTCGGATAGCTGGACTGTTTAGTGTATTCACCTGGTAGAGGCTACCTGTGTCCCCATCTAAACTATTGAGGCATGATTGAACAGGGAACAAAACAATTATAATAAAAAGTCTGTATATTTGTATTACATACGGACTTTTTATTACATATGATTAACACCTTTTTATTTATGAAGAATAAAATATTGCAACGAAAACCAGTGAACATGACTGCGGTGTACATACTCGCAATTATACAGACCACCAATTTGTACTCCGAACAAATGAGACCGGACTACAATTGGGACGAGCGAGTGTATAATATAGTCCATATAAAGATACAAAATATAGTGAACATGTACATATAACGGGAACCGCATAATTGCGCGTACATTTGAATAAATTGATATTCAAACAATACCTGCATAGAAAATACGAAAGGCATAAAAAAAAATGTTAAAAATAACGGCGATAAGAGGACAGAGACCAACTGATGTGTTATGAGTGTTAACCGAACAAGCGTTATCGCTGGGCAAGATCCAAATTATATGAGACTAGCTTTTGCCAGCGGCTTCGCCCTTATACATAAAATATAGCCACACTTAGGAATGTTGAGAGGATCCAGCGCGCTTCGAGGGCCATGAAAACACAAGTCCGAGGACATGGGTTTTCACGGCCCTCGAAGGCGCGACAGCGACTGTCGCAACCCAGTGCTGGGCACGCAATAATAATGGCGGTAAGTCCCTTCTTTGAGGCATGGCTGGAAAGACCACACGGCATCCTCACCATCCGCATGACGTAGGTCCTCACCAGACATGGTCAGTTTGGAAGGTTCTTGCACCGGATTTGTGCGGAAGTGACGCCACTGTGTGGACCGCCCGGAGAACACGGTGAAGCACACGGTAGAGGTGTGCTTCGCTTGGGCATAGCACCGCCGTGTCCTCGTGGAGGAGATCGGCGGCAACGATCTCTCGCGCCTGGCCTTAGTACAGGCCATGGTCCAACGCGAGGAGGAGTGGCAGGCGGTCGCCTCCTTCTGCGAAGTAGTAATGCTATCAAAGGAGGCGGCCGCACGTGCACGCGTGAGGGCGCGGCCCTCAGGCCCCAACCGCTGGGATCCCAATCCCGATTTCCGGCCACTGTAGCCACTGGCTTGCAGTCGACGAGCAATGGGTAGTTCGCCGTCCGACCGTCCGGTAACCGTCCGGACCGAGGCCAAATCGTCGACGGCGCTTACTGGCCAGGCGACGGGCCCAGCAGGGTCGAAACCTACTGAGGCCACGGGTCTGATTCTGAAAGGAAGACTCGGCCCTGGTACGAAGGGCAACGAAGTCTGACACTATCTCCCAGTCCGCCCAAGAGCGGGGGATGTCATTGGATGAATTTCCCACCTATAAAAAAAATTTAGCAATCGGAATAGTAATTTCAGAGTTTAAACACAAAAAAAAACATAAAAACAAACTTTACCTCTTTATAATATCATTAGTGTAGATTGAATTGACTGTCCAATATCAATTAGTACTAAATTATTATTAATTTTGACAATTGTTTTCTGAGACAGAATGTCACCATTTGTACAGTCCAAGATCAACAGTACCCTACTTAGCGTTATTACTTGCATGGCATCGCCGATCCATTTGCAAGATGGAAAACCATTTTACCACAGCAAGTAATAGTTTATTTCAGTATAAACAGAAAATCTGTAAGAAAATTTCTGGTTTATAAGTGTTGCATTAAATCTTATATATCCTTGTTCTTATTTCCTCTCTGTCAGTCTTCTTTTAAGCTGCACCTGCCGTGTTATATCTCTGCACCACCCTAAGTTCGACTGGTAGAAAATGCCTAAGGCATTAAATCCGCCTTTGTGCAATGTTTCATTAGTGCATAAAGTTTTAAATAAATAATAAATAAATAATTCTACAAAGGCTTACAATTACTTTTAAAGGCGAAATTTTATAAAATCGAATTATTTCGTAGTAAATTATTATGATTGGAAGTCATTAACAGTTTGTAATTAAACGTTCAGTGTGGAGGTTAACTTTATAGTTTATGTAAGCACTGCATGACTGACTCTTAATTTTGATACAAATTAGGTATATATTAAACAAACATATAACATACACAAATAAAGCCTGTATTCGTCGATGGATATAGCTGACGGCCGATGTCTGCCAGGGCTGCAGGATAGTTCGAAAGTGTTACTGTGGTCCTGGAACAGAAAGGACAACAGAAGGAACACGTAAGGGTCTTAATCAGTAAAAATTATACACCTAGAGTTAGAGATGTTATCTGTTTATTTCCCAATCCAAATAAAGGGAGTACCTAGTGTATCATACGTATAAAACATCTTATGCGTATAGCAATACGTATGGCGAGCGAACTACCGGGTATATTGTACCGAGACTTATTAATAGTCTATCCTCAGAAAAAAAAAAATATTACACACAAAAATGTCAAATGCAAACTTAAGCAATATCACTTAAGTATTATTTGAGAATGTTTTTTTACTTACTTAAAGACCTAAAGTTTTTATAAATTGTTATCGACAATAATGTACACATATAAAAAATCCGTTTCTATAATTTTGACGTTGAGAATAGATTCATAATAGCACGGGTTCAAACCTTAGTGGTTTTTGGTTGCTATTTAACCTAGAAAATTCTATTCTTTTATATTAATATTAAATGAAAAAAAAAGCTATGAAGGGGAATTTCCTGCCGAATTCTATTTCCTGATAGCTACAACTTAAGGGTATTTTATTTAAGAGTAAAACGGTTCCTAGGCATGCTCCATCGTCGACCACATCATCGCAAACTATCAGGTGAGATAGTGGTCAAACGCGAATTTATTATAAATAAAAAAAACGTTTTTATATGTATTTTGCCACTCAATTTTAGGACTAAAAATGGGCACGAATTCAGCTTCAGAATTGCAACCAAGAATTTCAGTGAAATACTATATCTAGGTAAATTCCATCATAATTGGGTAAAACTTTGCATAAACATATACTAAAAATACTCATAAGAGTTGCTACAATTAAATAAAGCGTTCTTGTAATCTGTTCTTATAAATTGCTGGTCATCTACAACAGCTAGCTATAAACTAAAAAAGCGTATAACATCATAAAGCGAGTTACCGGTAGCAGTAACTGTTACACGGTGTCGCGTTGACCCCGCGCCAGCGACATCACTAACGAGCTCTGAAAGCTGTACGGTCTACATAAATAAAAGCTTTCACTAAAATTTTCAGCAAATTTTTGTACTCCATTGAAAATAAAAAGCACGCCATGATGATTTATAGTTTCTGTAAAAATTCACTGCTGTGTTAGAATATAGTTTTAAGTTTTAAACTTAAAGCCGAGGGTGCACGGGACGATAAATTTTCACGAAGAACTTTATCTGCTTTTCATGTAAGTAAACTTTCACCTGTTATAATTTTTTCTAAGCTGATTAGAGTCCTGTACCGTACGTTCATGATTGCCATTGTTCTCATTAACAATCATAATTAAAAATAAATTATTTATTTTCTGATGGGAATCAAAATCAAGAATCGAAGCTTTTTTTTCAAATATACTGTTTACCTTTAAATTATCAAGAAGTCAGTTAGATGTTTTTTTTTGTAATTAGTAAACAATTTGCAAATAATTAAAACAGCCACTGAACTTCACTCGAAGTAATCCCGCCAAGAACTCTTTTTTTTTTGTTAATTTATTTTGCTTGGATACTAAGTCTTTTAATCCTGTCTTTCTATGAATAGTTCATTTGTTTAAAATTAGATATTAATTAGTTAATAATGCCACCAGCATAAATTGTATCATAGTGTATATAAGTTCAAAAAGTGTTTAAAATCTGTTTACAGATGAAATTCATTAATATCTGCCAACTGAAAGCTAATAACAAACCACAAATGAATGAATAATATTTATTAGTTTTAGAATGCAAAAGTACCCAACTATAATATTATAAAATGTGGGAAACGATGTCAAACACACGCTTCATATGTGACTTCCCACGCTCTGTGAACGTTTGTGTCGCGGGTGTGTTACTAACTTTTCATTCTAACCAGTTTTACTCATATTGCTGGTTGGAGCTGAATTTGAAGCCGAGTTTAGCATTTTTACGTGAAAATTAAATTCTCTCAGAGTGGAGTGCTGTGTCATGCACATAGATTCTAAGCTCAGATTTATGGCAATTGCTCCACTATTAATTTTAGAAATTGTCTTCTGGAAGGATTATTTGAAATTGAATTGCTGATATCATAAGGTGTTGGCGGCGGTTACTTACTGAATGTATGAATATTATCATCGTTTGCTTTTAAACTTTAGTTTTAAAGAGTTATGAATGTGGTAGAGCGTCCTTTGTTATGATATTATTATACTTTAACTTTGCATATTGTGGGAATCAAATATAAGTCTTTAGTTTTTAATTTCAAAAACTTTGGGCTGATCATAAAGTTTCAGATATAAAATTCTAAACATATTTCTTATCCGTCATGAAAAAAACATTGTTTTCTATTTTGATGCACCGTGAATGATGAAATGAAATACAGTACGGAAACCTATAAAAAGAGGCTTTCAAATCATCTCCAAGATCTTTTAGTCCAGCTAATACGTAACGGGCATGAAACCCGCTTGAAACGGCGCGGCTCTTGGTTCCGAGACTAGACCAGATGCTACTGGGTGACATACTCGGCATGACCCAACGCAAACAACAAGGCAACGACAACGACGGCTGATAAACACAGACAAGAATAAAATTAAAAATAAACAAAAGCCATTCGCAGTTAGAGGTCCAACTATGTGTATATAAACAACGAAAACAAACCACGCTTCGGATAAAACTCTAATTAAAAAAGTTAATCGGCGAGAACATCGAATTCGGAATTAAAACAATTAGTTCTATTATCTGTAAAAACGAATCCGGAATTTTCTCGCTACGTTTAAACCGAAATAGTTTGGCCGGGTTTGTAAATAGTTACGAGTACTAGAAATACTTAACTAAAGAGCCTGCAAATGATTAAGTAATGGCGATAGGTCTCTTATTTGACCGACAACAATAGCGATGATATTTGATAACATATTAAAACTGGGCAACTATTTGGAATTTCGGTCTAAGTAGGTATCAAAATGAGGCAAAGTTGATCACAAAGGTTTTACCACGAGCTCTTAACCCGATCGATTTGACGACCTAAAATGAACTAGTAAAGTGATGGAGCTATATAGTGTGTATAGCTCTATTCTTCTGTCTCTCTTGCACGCTTGAAATTTTAACACTTCATTTAAAGGCCCTAGTACTGCGTTATACCAAGTAACATACTGTCAACGAGAACGATTGTAAAATAGTACAAAATGTATATGATTAACATGCGCTAGTGAAATACTTTGAGTTCAATCTCTTACCGACGACGTTGGAATGCCCGGTAGAGCCGCGAGAAATTTCTGAAAAGGGGACCCGCGGTCCTAGAACGCAAAAGGGCAACTGAAAGACATAGGTGTGATTTTCCTACTAGGGCCAAGGGTTTGCTTCTGAAAGGAAGACTCGGCCCTGGTATGAAAGGCAACGAAGGAACAGGACTGGGTTTTTCGTCAGTAAAAGTCTGATAAACCCTCTCGCTCCGCCCAAGAGCGCAGGATGTCGTTGGATGATTTTCCCACCGAAAACAAATAGATGTGATTTTAGTCAGTAAAAGTCTCATTATGTACCGTCTAACTTAGAGAGTTCTCGCGCTCTCCGTCATTGGATGATTTCACACTGAAAAAAATTGTGGTGGAGACAAAAGAGTCTAGCTAGTAGTGATAATAATAATAAATCTGGTTGAATAAATTAAATTTCAAAGTTTTAAACATATTTTTAACTAGAAAATTCATAATAATCATCGTATAGTTATCGTGCAACCTGAAGGGTTATTAAAATGCATGGCTGGTCGCCGCTCACCAGTGTTAAGTGCAATCATAAAAATTGTAAAAGACGAAGTTTTTACAGCGCAAGTTGGCTCGCTCTTACGGCTATTGACTGCAAAAACGTTGGTAAAGTTGCCGCTAGTTATTAGTTTTATATAGAGGTTCATTTCAAATGGGAATAAGAACGAACTAAATCTTTCATTCACTGAAACTTGAAAGAATTAAGTGGAAATAAGTTTACGTGATCGCAAAGAGACACTTAAGGATGTAATCTCCGGACCAAATTATAAATATTATTCTGTTTACTGGTTATTTGATTACAGGTGGAGGCTACAAGCCTCCAGGGAGTCTTAAATTTTCTGTTTAATTTGCTTACAATATAAAATATAATAAGAGCTTTAGGTCATTAAGTTCACACAAAAGCAATAACAGTAAACACCTGTAATTTCTTATCTCTAAGATATATATATACGGATAACTATAGACGCGAATCTAACTGACTTAGGCTGACCCCACATTAGGCGTGCGCGTTCCTCGGGCGTGTGAGCACCGCGGGCGCCGCGTGCGCGCCGCGTGCTCGCCGCGAGCGTCTCAGCAAAGGGTATGCAGCTAACACACTAAAGCCTTTTGTGACTAACTTGACTGAAGGGGGTTAAACGTAAAAGCGAGCGTCGCGTGTGCGTCGCACGGCTGAACGGATTTTGATGATATTTGGCAGATAGATAAGCCATGTCTTGAATACCTTTGGGACAATTTTCACACAGGCGAAGCTGCTGGCAGCAGCCAGTTTTATATAAGCTCAAGTTTGTATGTTCGTATGTTTGTTACTTCTTCACGTGCGAATGGCTAAACGGATTTGGATGCAATTTGGCACACGTCAATGTCCTGTAATAGCACATGTCATAGGATACAACTTTTTATTCCAGAGGTCGGTATTTTTCCTTGAGATATTTATCTACTTTCACGCAAGCGAAGCTGCTGGCAGCAACTAGGAATATTATATGATTTAAACATTACGGGCGAGGTGGTATCTAGCGAAGAATTTTCAATTTGTAAAAGAATTTTTTTCTACGAATTAAATATGTCTAGCTTTGATAGAAACAACCTTAACAAAACAAGGACCATTTGAACACATTCTTCTTCTCCATTTTCCTACACACTATGGTCTACACTCAATCTGTCCTTGCTGGAAGAAATCACTTTAGAAATAAGCAGTAATTTTGCACTAATGCCTATTAGATTCACTTTTTCTATTTTCTGTGTGTACATAAATAATACAATAAATAAATAAATCTCTAGTGTAAAGAAACCTTCTATCTGATATTTTATGTTACAAATAAATAGTTTCTATCTATTTACATTATGTTGTTTGAAGTTTTATAGATACCTGTAAAATGAAGACAGTTTCACCTGGCAACGAGCCAAGACCATCACCTGTGACCTGGTAATAGCATTTCACTACATAAGTCTTGTTCAAAGTAATTTCACCCGCTAGCTCTCACTAATACAATTAATAGGCATTTCCTGCTGCTTGCGGCTCTATGTATATGAAGTACCTACAGCTATATTCACAATTAATCTAGAGGCCATCGATTATACAAGCTGACTAGGTTGAATTAGGGATTCATGGAAGTAGGGTATCATGAGTCAGATTGTTGTTCCAAAGTAACCTTCTTTTTAGGTAGGAAAATCATCTAATGACAAATCGCGCTCTTGGACGGAGCGTGAGATGGTGTCTGACTGACTAAAAATGCACTCTGTTCCTTTTTTGCCTTCGTCCCAGGGCCCCGGGTTTGACTTTCACTCGTGGCCCCAGGTGGCTTCGACACTGCTGGGGCCCTATGATTTGCTTACATCTCCCTGAGGCGCGCGTGGATCAGTACGCGCCGTCGACGACTTGGGCTCGGTCCAGGCGGTTACTGGTTGGACGGTTAGCCACCCATTGCTCGCCGTCCGCAATCCCGCGTCTACGGTGGCCGAAAATGGGGATCGGAATCCCGGTGGCGGTTGGGGCGTGAGGCCCGTTTCCTCACGCGATCGGCCGCCTCCTTTGCTAGCATTACTGCTTCGCAGAAAGAGGCGACCGCCTGCCACTCCTCCTCGCAATTTATTTCAAACAAACTATTCACAGGCACTTTTGAAGTGTCAAGAAAAGATACTAATTGCACATTCCAAAGCGTAGATCTCTATGGAGAAGAATGTGCAAGAAACTCCATGGACATTCTTTTCAATCATGTTTTGTTATTACAAATATCTCTGTTACATGTTTCTTATCGCTATCATGTGAGAACAATGTAAATAAAAATAAAAACTAAATATATAGATATTAAAATAGCAACTGGCAGCTAAGAGATGATGATGATTTAATAAGTTTAACTCATTGTAATAAAGGCTGTTTATGCATATTTCTCAATTTTAAATTTGACTGTTAACGTTAGGACCGGTAATTTGACTTGTTGTCGTCTATGATTGTTTTTCTTTTTAGTTAATTTAAGCTGCAAGTCTTTCAAACTGTAATAAATAAATGCTAAAAATATTGAAACCATAATTTGTTACTTATATTAGCATGCCTCTACTGGTCTGATCCAAACTCAAATTAAAAATAAAATTGTTCAAGGGCAAGTCAAACACCAAGGGTTCCGCACAAACCTACCTACAAATGTAAATAGTCCGATTCTTGAATCGAGTCTCGATGATTTTTCCGAATCGCAAAAAAGTAATTATTTTTTAATGAAATGGTTTTCGGATGTTTGCCTTTACTTGTGCTACATTGGCACTGCTTCTTGCCGTTATGTCCCCTCCCATGGGTTTTGATCCCTTTGCGAATGTCGAATTATGCGCCATGGACGGAGCAGAAACTGTCGTATCTCTAAGGGGTAACAGACTTGATTATTTGATATTAATTTCAACATGATACCTCCACGTGATCCTGAAAAAAATAGTCTTGACTGACGAACAGACGGACTGCAAAGTAAAGCTATAAGGGTTCCGTTTTTGTCGACTGAGGTATGGAACACTAAAAAAATATTTAACCTATAGATCATAATTTCGTACCTTATCATAAACAATCACATTACAGAGACGAAAGTTTGGGAGTATCTGTGTGTGTATGTATGTTTATTCACAACGACAACAAATCCGTTTAGCCGTAATTTCAGCACTGGGGTGTCCAGAGTCATGTACTGGATACGAGGTATTCGTTTGTGCATCGATGTCAAAGACACCCTGTATAATTATTTCATTGCGTATGTCTCCAATTCAACCACTAATACTGTGCATTGTATGGTACGATAATACTCTAGCCTTGCGGTCAGTTTCAGCTGCTATGTAACAATGGCCATGTCTTCCTTAGGCTAGACGACCGGTACGTCAGTCGCGTGTTGTGCTGACGTCTGTCTATTGCGGGTCTACTCAATCAAGACGTGCCCATACACGAGTAGTCTAGCAATAGCAAGCTTGAGCAATGTGGTTGTGAGACAATATTCAATAGTGACTGTATTAAGATAATGGCTTTGTGTGGGGGTCAGCGGCAGAAGTATGCGATATTGAGTTATACTTGACTTATATTATGTACGTCTATATATATAGTCTCTTAATATTAAAATTAACGAAAAAAAATTTACTTATAACTTTATTAGGCAGTTTCGATGTTCGAAAAGATCTATGAAGCCAATGAGGACGAATAAATAGGTTATATACACAGGTTCTAATATAAATCTTGCGTATTGATAGGTTAGAAATTGATTAGTATCTACGTAGGTACGAAATTTATAAACTGAAATACAGAACGCAATTTGATATGTCAAGACAGACTTCAAATGTTACTTAAGGGCCTATTACACTACTCGATATTCAGACAGTCTTAGTCAATGTCGCGTAGTGTAATAGGCCCTTTACAGCTAGAAAACATACGTAATAATGATTGCCAGCGAACCACAAACCAGTCCTTCCTTCCGGCCTCTCTTAAATATAGATACCTAATTCGCCGCCATGAAATTCATAGCTATCTTTCAATGAGAAGTAGAAACCTACCGGAATATAAAATATATACCTACCAAGACCTTAACAAAATAGAGCAGGTCTAGGCGCCAAGTAACTCGATAGCCTCAATCTTACTTCCTAACTTACTTCAGATAGAGTAGTTTCGGAAAACACTAGATTTTTACGAGGCTTTTCCTGTTGCTTTGAAATTTACTGTAGATATCTAGAGTATAAAACAATACAAATAAATATACATTTATTGAGTATAAATCAGTTTACTTTCAATATCACAAGTTTGTTAGTTATGTCTGGTCTATATTCTAGTTTCTTTTGAAGGAGGTTTCGGATGAAGGAGGGAAGGGGAGGGTGCGTCGTTCAATTCCGCAAAGCCCTTTTCATCATTGGACAGCAAGACGTACGGCGATGCATCACCGGTACATGGTGGTTATTTCAGCCATATGTACAAAACAATTTGGGAAGACATTTATTTTGCAGAGTAGAATTTTCTGCCGGAGACTATGTTTACTAACAGCTACAACAGTGGCGGATTAGCCACGTAGCAAGAGTAGCAAATGCTACAGGCCCAGCGCGTTTGGTGGCCCCGCGCGATCAGGGATCCCGCTCTTGAACGTAAAAAAAAAATAGTCAATAAATTTGCACTGTGTGAAATCTAAGTACAGCTGATTTTTTTGGATGTAATTTGATAGTCAATTTACTTCAGACTTTTTTACAAATAAACTACAGAATAAAAGATCTCTTAGAATTGCCCCAGCGTCGTACTTTTTACGCAACTGATCTTAAAATCCATGGGGTTATCGGTATCTAAAAGCCAGGTTCAAGCTAATTCTTAGAATGGGTAGCTAAAGCTATCGGCTTCTCGCGCACGAATCCGATAGCAAAAGCTACTTAATTTTAATATGTGCAGCCTTGGGTTGGCTCGAATAAGCTTAAAAACCTTTTTTAAACTTATTATTAGTAAAGAATAAGCTTAAAAAAGGTTTTTAGGGAACTACATATTTTGTGTGTCTATATGAATATTACATTACCAGTGCGTAGTGACATATGGCTCTGAAATGTGGTCGTTCACAATGCGTCTCATCAGATAATTTTAAGTCACCCAAAGAGCAATGGAGTTTTTTTTCGGAGTTTTCTTGCATGATCGCATCAGGACTGAAGATAAGCTTAAGTGGCAGTAAGCTGGGTAAATTGCTCGCAGAACAGATGGTTGATGGTGCCGAAAGTTTCTGGAGTAGCGATCGGACAACTGAAGACGCAGCGTTGGAAGGCCTCACAACAAGGGTACCGATAACCTGGTAAGGTTCACGGTAATCCGATGGCGGCGTGATAAACAGGCCCGGCCGTTGTGGAGACATTCGGAGAAACCTTTGTCTAGCAGTGGACACCTTTCAGCTGAAATGATGATGACGAACGATGTTGACATGTTGATGAGATCAATCTCTCGGAAAGACTATTCCAATTAAAGAATGGCTGAACCTAACCTCATCAAAGAAAAATAAATTATTCCTAGTAAATCTTAACTGTTCAGCTTTTCTGTAAACATTCAAAAAGGCTTCGCCATCATCTTCGAAAAGACTCCCTATTTCAGTATTATTTAACAGAAGAAAACCTAAAATATCATAAGCATAATTTTCGAGATTACTTCAGTTTTTTAGAATTTCGCCTTTGAATCTTTAATCGTTCGGAGTATGCATAAAACGATCTTCATCTAGGTTTTTCCAAAAGTAGTAAATTAATTAATATGCTACTCATAAATTAATTAGTAGTAAGTACCCTTGGTCGAATTTGCTACAGGTCCCGCGGTGGCTAAATCCGGCACTGGCTACAACCTGAGGGTCTATAAATTATGAGTGAATAAGTTTTTTTCCAGATGAACGATCTCCGACGTCGGCCATGTTATCGTTTACCCACGGGTGGGATAGAGATCGAACGCGTGCCTTTCGAAAAAACTAAAACAACCATTTTACCGTGTAACTCTTATTAAATATTACAAAAAGGACAATATGAATATTGTATGCTGTGGAATGCTTTGCCCGTGTCGGTAAGGTAGGCTCAAAAACTCACAATTTTTAAAAATATGGTTAAGGATCACGACCTTTCCTCTTGAACGTCGTCATTAAGTTCATCATTTCTTTGCTTTCATAATTATATATATATATACATATATATATATATTACATTATTTGTATTATATGCAATTTATTAGTGTATGTATTGTATATATGTAAATAGTACACCACGAACTACCTGCGTATCTTTTTTTCTCCTTCTCTGTCAAATCCATCGAAAGGTTGTCTATAATTAATACCTATTAATGTAAATTTCCTAATGAAAATTGTATTTTTGGTGTACAATAAAGAATATCTATCTATCTATGAATATTGTATCAGCGTACTATTTTTGGGTCATGTAAAATTGGTACTTATGTTTGTTTTTGGTCTGACTGAATAATTGGTATTACTTTTTTAAATAAAAATTTCAATTCTAACATTTTTAACTATCCGTACTTCACTTCGTCTATTCCAAATAAAACTAACAGAAAGGTTCAAAACCCGCTGAACCATAGACACAGACCGACGTTTGGATAATTGGACGCGCGTGTACCTACGGCTATTTTGTAGTTACCGGTTGCCGGGTGTCTATTGCAATCATAGACTTTGAGTAATGGAATGTGTCTATCGTCACACAATTGACTGTTTTATTTTTATTTATTTATTATTAAATTATATTATTCACGGAGGAGCTCAGTAAAGCTTCCGAAAGAGTGGGACTTAAAATAAACATGGACAAAACCAAAGTCATGGTAAACATCCATGTAGCACCCACTCCCATCAAGATCGGAACCTCTACACTCGAAGTTGTGGACGACTACGTTTACCTGGGTCAGACGGTCCAGTTGGGTAGATCTAACTTCGCGAAAGAGGTCAATCGTCGAATCTGACTCGGCTGGGCAGCGTTCGGGAAGCTGCGCGGTGACTTCTTGTCCAATATACCACAGTGTGTCAAGACAAAAGTCTATGACCAGTGCGTGTGGCATATGGCTCCGAAACGTGGTCGCTTACAATGGGCCTCATCAGAAGGCTTAAAGTTACTCAAAGGGCAATGGAAAGGGCTATGCTCGGAGTTTCCTTGCGTATCGCGTTAGAAATGAGGATATCCACAGGAGAACCAAGGTTACGGACATAGCCCGAAGAATCACCAAACTTAAGTGGCAGTGGGCAGGGCACATTGCTCGCAGAACAGATGGTCGATGGGGACGAAACTTTCTGGAATGGCGATCACGTACCGGAAGACGCAGCGTTGGAAGGCCTCCCACAAGGTGGACCGATGACCTGGTGAGGGTCGCGGAAATCCGATGGATGCGAGACGCACAGGACCGTTCATTGTGGCGACATTTGGGGGAGGCCTATGTCCCACAGTGGACGTCTTTTGGCTGAAATGATGAATGATGATTATACACCTTTACAGACGCGTCCAAAGCGATGTTATAACGAACACTTGAAATACACAGTAATAATATTATTAAATTAATTATGATTATAAATCATCACCTTTCTCAATATGTATTTGAGCCGCTTTTACATATTTCGGTAGGTTCTGGCTAAATATATCCTTTGATTCGACCTCACGCGCTTGTTTGACTATGACTACTCCTGCACAAGTGGCCCCCTGGTTACTCATTATTATTGTATCTATTAACTGCTCCATCTTTGTTTTAATATACACATTTTTTTTTGTTAACACATCGCTTTTGCAATATTGTTTTAAATTATTTAGACTTCAACAACCTTTAATTAGTTTGTAATTTATTTTGTTAACATCTCATTTATTGATAATTGTAATTATTTAATTTTCTTGCTTTTTTTCAGAATTTTCCTATACTTTATTTATTTATTATTATACATACAGCTATCATTACATACCAATCCAATGCGATAATGAAGTCAAAAAAAAAAATACTATAATGATTTCATACTAATTTGATCCAATTCACACACACACAACATTTACAAAAATAACTTAGTAAATAAAGTAAAAAATTAATATGACATACAATTAAAATACAATATAAGGCAATTAATTATCAGAATAGGGTTTTTAACCTTTCTGTTAGTTTTATTAGGAATAGACGAAGTGAAGTGAACAGGTGGTTAAAAATGTTAGAATTGAAATTTTTATTTAAAAAATGCCAATGATAATGTAATACTAATTATTCAGTAAGACAAAAAACAAACACAAGTACCTATTTTAGTACAATTATTTAATTCAATTAATTATTTATTATTATATATTTCCATTATAACATTAAAAAAATGTAATACAACTTTTGCGAACTCGCTCAGTGAACATGAGAATATATCAATTCTATCAGCCACCAGGTTTGCTGTGCGCATTGCCCTTGAGAATGGGACGTTGGTCACCAGCTTGGTGCGACCGCGCGGCTGTACGAGCAAATCCGGTCGTCTGCGACGTTGAACGTACCCGTTGGGCACGCACAATCCCATCTCCTGCAATACACCCGGATTGTTTGTGTTGCCTCGGAACATTTCAAGAATATATGATACCTACGCTAGATCCCTTTTTGTCTCCAATCGTGCCCAAGATAAATAAGGTTGGATACATCAAGGGATAGAAGAGGTATACCTACCCCATAAAGTCTATTAGGTGTAGGTACAGGTTTCGCGTATATTTATTTTGTTTGCCCTCCAACATGAAAGTGTATTTCGCCTCATTTGGAGCCTATACAGCTGCATTGCTCCCGAAATAGTCTTAATATTGGTGCAATCTATTGCTCTGCGAAGCAGGAATCCCAGCTGCTTGTATGTCTTTTTACAAACGATGACCATATGATCCCGGAATCTTAGTTCTGTGTATCCATATGGACGGCAAGGTCTCGCACTACTTCCTCTCTTTTCTGAGGCGTATCGTTCAGTTTGTAGTTGTAGTGGAGTGGTAATCTTGCACGGCTGAATGTCAGAATTGAACATTTCGAAACGTTGAACTGCAGCTTGTTTTTCCGACTCCACTCAACTATACGATCAATGTCTTGCTGAAGGCGGTGATAGTCGTCTTCGGTCTCAATGGCCAAATGCTATTTAAGGTTTTTTATTTACTTGTGCTATAAGACCCTGCTTCATGCCAAATTTCAGGATTCTAGGTCAAACGGAAGTGCTCTATGAATTTTGATTCCCTTGAGAGTGTCGAAATACACATTTTTTTTGTGACATAAACGGCCGTATCTTTTTTTGATTTGATTGATTTTTACACAGCTTTAAGGGACCGCAGACTTGAGTATATGGTTTTAATTTCAACTCGATACCTTCCCGCGTTCCTGAGATAAAGGGTCTTTACAGACAGACAGATAAGACAAACGGACGGACAACAAGCTGATTCTATAAGGGATCCGTTTTTTCATTTTGAGATACGGTACCCTAAAAACAACTATTTTCTAACTATGCGATCACTTTGACTCTCTTTCCTAATCTTCACTTGTCAGCCAGATAAGTATTGCTCACACACGATTTGGCATCTAGTTACAAGGGCCAGATGATTTGGTTATGTCAGTTACGCTCAATAAGTGTTAAATAAAAGAAAAAAATATCTCACAACTCGTTGCGGTTTTTATCAACAGAGACATGATAATCAATGAATGAATCAATCAAGTTGTTTTTTTGTGACATCTATTCTTCTATATACCTATATACTAAATTTGTAGAAGTTGTGCGCTCATCACGAAATATGTACGAAATCGACGTAGATAACTTTTATACATATTAATTGTGTGTAACTTGATATATTACTTAGAGTTTGTTCCATCGCAATCGGTTGATTCTATCGAAAGATATACTACATTCATTGACTGTTAGGCGGTACGAAGTTCGCTGGGTCAGCTAGTATTTAATAATGTTTTTTCTACGATCAACCATTTCGGTAAACAAATGATTAAATAATATTTATTTTACATTGTTTTGGAAATCACAACTTTTTTGAGCTTTAAATCATTTAAAGCTCAAAAAAGTTGTGATTTGCAAATGCATTTGCAAGTGCAACTACGAGAAAATATGTTGAATGGATAATAATTGTACCCCTTTTTTGTTTTGTTATTTGCAACTAAAACTCGGGCTTCTATATCAAAGTTCTTTCAACTATCTTTTCAATTTATTTTACTACCGAACGTTATGACTTTGATAAACAGCTGATGCTGTCTCATTTCTAAAAGCTTAAAAAACAAAGTTCTAAAATGCAGCGCATTATGAGCTCGTAAAGAAGCGATGACAGGCTTGCATTGAGCTCATAAACCAAGGAATGGAGTTCCACAGACAGACAGTATGCACTTCTGTCGGCCCGGGACTGAACTAATAATGTACTACCAACATAATATATGAGGCGAGATGAAAGAAGGTACAGAAGGCTCGATCATATACAATGTAGCTTGTGAAGAGTGCCCACAAAACCACCGCTCTACAGTAGTCCATGGCCCTTAAGAATACTATAAGTCCATGGCCCTTAGGTCGACTAGTAGAAAATGCCTAAAGCATTAAGTTCGCCTTAGTAAAGTATTATGTGCATACAATTTCAATAAATAAAATAGCTACATAACGTTTTACACAAACTTAAATCTGTGGCTACAATAGCGGTGTACAAGATAGAATGGAAAGCCTCACTAACAATTAAATTAAGCTAAACTATGTACTTACATTCAGCTTCGCTTTATGTGGATACGGAGGTGGGATCGCCCACGGCTCGCTACGGCCAATGCGTGGCTGTAAACAAATGAACCATGTAGCTAACGTGGCAAACCCCTCCAGGCTGAGTCTGCTTAGCAGTGGATGGACGGCTTGATGGTGTGGGCAGTAGAATCAATGCCGCGGTAGGAAAACTTGGCAATAACAGATTACAGAATTTAAATATTCACATTGATAAAGAACTTTAGAGCTTAAGCTAACCGTCACTGAGACGTTATTAATTGAAAAACTGGCGAAAATCTAGTAAGACTAGCGGCTTTGCCCGCGTAAATGTAGGTTTCTCCTCACAAACTTTTCATTCCTTTACAAGTTGAATTTTGGAGAATCCTTTCTTCTTCTTTTGTACCACCACCACATAAAAGGAATCTCTGTGCATTTCAGATTTCAAGGGTTTGGGCTGGCCGTTGATGAGTTAGTGCTTGAGTTAGGACTTTGCCTTTTTTGTAAACACGGGTGTACAACTTGAATGACCTTGGAAATCGCTCCAAGCGCTGCTCGTACACACAGATTTATAAAACGAATCGGCCGATATTTGGTGTCTATGTCTTTATTTTTCTGAAGGACCTTCTTCTTCCGGCCCTTGCCCCATATTATTTGGGGTCAGTGCAACACATTTTTTCTTCCATTCTGTTCTGCCTGCCGTCGCAATATCACTAACTCTCTTTTCTTTAATATTTCCTCATACAATCCATCCAACTCAACATTCTCATCTCTGCTACACGCATTTTTTTTCATCCATCTTGCTCACCAAATTGTAACAATAGCCACGGCTGAACATAAGCATAAGCATAATCAGCCTTTTCATTTTTTCCCACTGCTGGGACTCAGGCCTCCTCTTTCTAGGAGAGTGAATGGGCCGTAATCCATCACGCGGGCCCAGTGCCGGCTGCACGGCTGAACACTGTGTCCTAAAATACAAGCGAAGCGGTTTGAGAACCAGTATGTGCAACTTCTGCGATGACTGTTCCTATATTTTCCTGGACTTATAATATTGTGAATGATGATGTTTTTAGAACCAAGAAACAGTTTTATTTTTATCACCGTCCAACATTCTGATGGATAACCCAAAATGAAAAATTTCTTACAAAAATGTCGTCTCTTGAGGAATTTTTTGAAAAACCCACGACGACGTAAAGGTTCATGAAAAAGGTTAATTTATGTTTACAGAACGTAGGAACTATTGATGTTATTGTATACAGTGAACCTTCTTAGCCTGTCGTGGTGTATGTGACAACATTCGTCTACCATATGAGACGAGTATCTGACGGATATATTGCTCTGTTTGTAAATTAAAGTTTGTGTTGTCTGCGACTTTACTGACGTGAGTGGTTTTTGCCAGTCGGTGAAGATACAATCCGTTTGCTCAGATGCGAAAATAACATCATAACACGAGCAGGTGCTGTGATGTGATGTGATCAGATACATTATATTAAGTAGAAGGTCAGAAGACTTTAGATAATAAATAAGAAGATTATGCGTTATAAGGTATATTTATTTATTAAACTTTATGCAGCACAACGGTATAAAGGTGGCCTTAAAGCCCGTGGAATTCTGTACCAGACAATCAAGGGCAATGGAGAAAAAACCTTAGAGGTACATAAAAAAAAGAAAATATTAAATGACAAGGTTACAAATGTATTACTATGTACTACTCTGTCAAGAAAGTACCGGGTAAAGATCAATAATACACAAAATGTCTGTTATTCATCCAAATTTATTTTATCACCTTCAAAGTATGCTCCTTTAGAAACGATACACTTGCGCCAACGAATAATCCATTCATCAAAACATTTTTTAAACGCTGCTTCCGGAATTGAGTTCAGTTCTCGCCGCGAATTCTCCTTTATGTCTTCTATCGATTGAAAACGGGTGCCACGAAGTGGTAATTTGAGTTTAGGAAAAAGAAAAAAGTCAGCAGGAGCCATATCTGGTGAATATGGTGGTTGCTGGATGGTATTTGTTGAGTGTTTGGTCAAAAATTCGTTCACAATGATAGCCTTGTGCGAAGGCGCATTGTCGTGGTGCAAAATCCAAGAATTTTCTTTCCACAAATCTGGCCTTTTTCGTCGGATTCGCTCTCTTAAACGCCGCATAACGCTCAAATAATATTCTTTATTTACCGTTAGACCTTCCGGTAAGAATTCAGAGTGCACAACACCGCGATAGTCAAAGAAAACAGTCAACATGACTTTGACTTTTGATCGACTTTGGCGTGGTTTTTTCGGTTTCGGTTCAGTTGGAAGGCGCCACTCCGAAGCTTGTTGACTAGTTTGCATGTCAAACTCGTAAACCCACGTCTCGTCACCAGTAACAATGCGTTTCATGAATGTTGGGTCCGAACTGACTCGTTCTAGCATGTTCTCAGCGACTTTCATGCGATTGAGTTTTTGGAGAAAATTCAAATCTTTTGGGACTAGCCGAGCAGCAACATGTTTCATACCCAAACGATTAGTTAAAATGGTACGGATCGACTCGTGAGATACAGAAAGTTCAGCGGCTATATCTCTCAGAGTTGAATGGGGATTTTCAGTCACTATTTTCTTCACTTTTGCGATGTTAACTTCAGTTGCAGACGTTGATGGCCTACCAGAGCGAGGCAAATCTTCCATCACATCTCGACCGCTTTTGAACGCTTTGAAGCACTCATAAGCACGAGTTTTTGATAAAGTCGATTCACCGTAAGCCTTCTGTAACATTTTCAGTGACTCCGAATACGAAATTCCATTGGCGATGCAAAATTTAAGATAAACTCTTTGTTCGATATTTTTGTCCATTATGAAATTCGCAATACACACTATATATGATATTACTAAAACCAGCACTGTATTTAATATAAATAACAGATGCAACTCAAACTCCGCGCCAAAATGGAAAACAGTTGTGCCAATCTAACAACTACAAAAAAACAAAAATTTGAATTTGGAACCATAAACAAATTATCCATTCCCGATACTTTCTTGACTGAATGTACACTCATTAATGAACTGTCTATAAAAGAGTTTTCACAATCGAATCGCTACCAACTACACCACCTCTTAAATTTTGTATGATAAGAAATCATTCAAAATTACTCTAGTATTTAATCTAGGTCTAAAGAAAATAAAAACTATTGAAGAAAAATACAATAGTATTGGAAAAGCTGATCTGTAATAGAATCAAAGTGAAAGTCTGCATACACGAGAACTGAGCTCTGATAGCAACCGACTTAGCGCCGTGAACGAGATGTTTTGTGGACGTGACTGCGGCGTGGGGACTTTGTACTTGTGATACGATCGGAAATGCACCTTTAGAAAAATGAATGAAATCTGGGTACATACGTAAGTGGTCAAACTAAATCGAACTTATGAATAAGGTACTAACTAACATTCACCCGGGACTTAGTATATGTTAATGTCGGTTATTACGCAAAGCCAAAATTGTAGCCAGATAAAAAGTAGAACTTCTTTGTAGACCAAGCTTACTACTATACCAAATTTCATCAAAATCGGATCAGTAGTTTAACTGTCAAATTTATCAGAGTTACTTTCACATTTATACCCAACAGTATGTTTAGATAGCATTTTTTTCGTCTCTTTAAGTCCTTTGGTACGATTAATCGCTTTACTGTTATATGTAGCTTTTAAATAAAACACGGCTTTCGGTAATGAAGCTGTTTAATGCACTGACTGTAACACGTATCCTGTGTGACACGCAGGGCGCACATATATTACTATAACTAACCTAACATCCATCCACCACATACTCTAAACTAAAACGTTAAACAATCAAATAAATTTGCGATAATTAGCTCGAGGAATATCGCTTAATAAATTAAGCACGGAATAACGGAAGCACGTCCTAAAGGACGTCCTAAAAGACGTGCTTCTGTTTCCATTCTGAGATCTGGCCTAGGGGCTACTGGCTTAGTAGCTGACTCTGGTACAGGTGGAACTGTCTCTGTTGCTGAATCTGGTACATATGGAACTGTCACTGTTGCTAACTCAATTGCTGGCTCCTTGTTTTCGTCTAGATGCTCTGAGGTTGCCTCGATCCACTCTTCCTCTTCCCCTTGTCGCTTTTGATCTGACGAATGAGCCCCGCTAGTACCTTGAGGCGCATTTTGTTGTTCACCTATTCTGGTGTCTAGTAGCACCTAGTCTATGTCCGCGTTTCATTGAGTCTTATGCGGGTTCAGTTTATATAGCTGGTTTTCATGATTTTTTTATTGTTATATTTTTCTCTGGTAAATTTTCATATAAACTTTTGCCCATTTTATTTTTAACTGTAAACTGAATCCATCTGTTATTGTTGCTACCTTTTACCAATACTGTATCATTTATGTCGAAGTCTATGTTCCTATTGCCTTTGTAATATTTAGCCTAATCCTTTAAGATTGCTTATCGCGCAATTTTGTTTGTATGTCTTGTGACGGTAATCATGACGCCTCGTGAGTGGGTACCGCTGCTGAGGTAAATCAAACCTGCAACGCAATTTTCGTCCGAGCATTAACTCGGCTGGTAAGCTGTCTGTCGTCGTATGTTTTGAATTTCTGTATCTGAATAAAAATTCCGAAAGATGCACCCTAATTTAATTTTTAGGAACGGTTTGTGTAAGCAATCCGTTTAAAAACTTTTTTACTATTTTGACATATATTTCAGCTTGTCCATTACTAGCTGGCGAGTATGTTGGTGAAGTGATATGTTGTCATTTAATTTTATTTTAGGCCAACCATAATTATTGTATATACTGTGCAACTTTTTGCAAAATGCTCTCTTTGCTTGTTTCTAAACAAACCTCATTTAACGATACAGGTAAATGACCATCTGCTACAAAACTAATGTCGACTGACTTGTAAACACATGAGTTATCCGTGACGACATCTGTTATCGAGACTGACCCATCGTCGTCAGTTGTTATCAGTTCCCGGCCGAACACGTGCACTTCAATGGTTGCAGCGCGACTAAAGTAATCGGCACAATTACTAGCGCTTGGAATGTACTGTATCTTATAATTATAGCTACACAAAAGTAATGCGTATCGCTGTAACCGGTTTACGGACACTTCTGCTATACCTTTGTTGGGATGAAATATAAACATTAACGGTTTGTGATCTGTACGTAAAATAAATGGATCGGTGACACCGTATAAATATTGATGAAATCTACGTGTACCAAATACTATAGTCGTTGCCTCCCTTTGGATTTGGCTATATTTCCTTTCAGCACTATTGAGGGACCGAGACGTGTAAGCTATAGGGCGTTCTATTTTACTTTCCTCTATTTGCGCTAAAACTGCACCTAACCCTGTAGGGGACGCCTCCACTGTTAAAACTAACTTGCAAGATGGATCAAAATGTGCCAATGTTCGAGCAGATGTCAGTTCCTTCTTAATTTGATGAGTGTCTGTCCAAGACCAAAAAGGGTACCGTTCTCGCCCGGAAAATACTCGGTTTACTTCCTGGCTTCAAAGTTAGTTTACTTTTATGTTTGTTAAAGCTCCCCAAATTATCAGAAAACAACGTAGGATATTTGTTTCCATAGTAGTCAAGTTCTGTTAACTTAACACAATGAGTTACCTTGGATAGCTGTAATTTATATAGCGCTAAAAAGTTCCTTCCTAACAATGCCGGCCCTGCCTCTTTTATGACATACACTTCAATAATTTTACGTTCACTGCCATACGTAATCGGAACCTTTATTACACCTACAACATCTAATTGCTCACCAGAATAAGCTTTTAAAATTGATTTAGGTTTCTGTAAGGACACGTCCGTAAAATAATTTTCGTATGTGTTTAGTGGGACTGCAGTAGCTCAGGACCCACTGTCTATTTCAAAAGACAACAATTGACCATTTAGACAACATCATCGGCTGACTGCGGAAACTACGGATATTACATACGAGAATATGCTTCCCGTCGTCATCATTTTCGTCACCTGATGTTTGTAGTCAATTAACTTGTTCACTTTTGTTAGTACACATTTTTTTTTAAATGATTCCGCATTTTTAACACTTATAGTTTTTTTTTTTATTGAGTGGGTAAATCATCTTATGACAAATCCCGCTCTTGGGCGGAGCGAGAGATAGTGTCAGACTTTTACTGACTAAAAACCCACTCCTGTTCCTTCGTTGCCTTCGTCCCAGGGCCCCGAGTTTCGCTTTCACACTACCACACTTATAGTTAGAAAACCGACACTTGTCCGTAGTATGGTTGTTATAGCCGCACACCTTACACTTGCCGACGCTTTGGATGGCCCTGCCGCTATCTTGAACACTTCCGTACCAGTTCCCGTCGGTACAGATCCTATAAAATTCGCCATTTTTGTTTTTATGTGCGTAGGTAACTGTAACTCATCGCCACTGTTAAATAAAACACGGCCTTCGGCAATGAAGCTATTTAATGCACTGACTGTAACACGTATCCCTTGTGACACGCAGGGCGCAGATCTATAACTGTAACTAACCCAACAGCAGCAAATTCATAAAACGTGCCATTGCTTAGAAAATCACATTAACTATATTCTACGACTCTCAGACTACCTCGAACCACAATGATGCATCATTGTTGCTCTAGCTGGTCACTGAAATAGCTGACTTACATAGTTTATTTCTATTAGTATAAACCTTTCCCAACTATGTAGTAACAATACAGTCTGTGAGTTACGACTGGAGACTGTATAAGTTGATAAGCCCGCCTACAATGTACTATCCATCTGAAGCTATGTTGTTGTATAATCATAAGTATAATCAGCCTCATAATATTACCACAGCTGGGACCCAGGCCTCAAGGGAATGGGCCGTAATCCAATGTGTTGGTGGATGTCACCTGTCCTAATTTATTTAATTTCTAGCGAAGTTCTAGTGAGGACATGTCGGTTTCCTCATAATGTTTTCCTTCACCGTTTTAAAAACAATGTTTTGATATAAATTAGGTACACAAACTAAAGCGCCTGTCTGAGTTTGGACCATCGACGTATAGTAATTCATAAGACGGGGTCATTATTAATTAATTAATGTAAGTGGGTGTACCGTTTTAATTAACTATAAATAAAATAAATAAATAAATTATATTTTTCTGCAAAAACTGATGTCCCATGTCGTTGGAGATCATAAATACACTGTCCTCTAACAATAATAGAACACATATACTTACTTAAAATACAATATTTTTCCAAATCGATTCATAAACGTCAGAGCTCTGAGGTAACGAACAAAAAAAAAATAACTGAATTGAGTCTTCTCATTTTTTTGAAGTCAGCTATCGCAGGCACCCGTAAAATAAAAAGTCTCAAGTTCTATTTCATAACACAGTCGTAAGACTTTATGATAATCTTTCAAAAAGGTATAGTTTTCCAATATTGTGTTCTAGAAGCCTTTTTGCCTAACCAAATCTTTCAATTCTAGATTTTATTTTGGACACAGTTTAAATAAAATTCGGAGTTTGAACAGGTCTTGATATCAATATGACCTTTCAACTATATAAATAGGTAATTCTTCATTGTACATATATATATTTTGCCGTCATTCGGTTAAAATATGTTCTTTATCAGAAATCATATCTCGGAAACGAATCTATTTGTTTGCGAATATATTCTAGACAAAACAGAAAATATATTCCTTACTGATGTCCTATTTCGATCGTATCAAAACGAATCAATCTCAGAGCAAGCGATTCTACAGTTTTCCTATTCTTAAATCAAACAAAATTTTGCGATTTAAATGTATAGACCAGCTGAATGAGTGAAGTGTGTTTTTGAAACACTTCGCAGTATTATGGTGAGATCAGTCAGCTTGATTGAGTATTGAGCATCATAAACTGGGATGGGGACGAATAGTGTGTGTTGGGACGAATACGTATTGTATTATAATAATATTGCATCCGGATCGAGTAGACAGAAAAAACGTAATTTTATTTTCAATTATGTTTTGGTACTTTTTTATACTTTACAGAAAAAAACGTGTTGCAACGACACAAAGTAATATGGGGGAAGGGCAGAAAGATGATGATATAATTTTTGTAACCGCGATACTAAATTTAATAGTGATAAGTGTTAAAAGCAGGAAAATAATTATTAACTTCAGTTCAATGGTTCGGAAATGTTTTCAGAGTCGGAAAACTTTCTTTACAATTTATACTGAAGACAATAATCAAATGAGGCAACTTTCAGTAATTTTGTGAAAGTGTTAAGTTTGTTTTATTGATCACTAGCTTCTGCAAGCGGCTTCACGAGTGTGAAAGTAGTAAGAAATGCATGCGTCACATAGTGATGGTTGAGCTTTCTAAAGGTGTAAGATTTTTTTTTAAATCACGTAGTTTTGAGTTTATTCATATTTATAATATTATAAAGAAGTAAAGTTTGCTTTTTATTTTTTGTTTTTAGGAGGTAATCTCTCAAAGCAAGTACTGGTCCGATTGCTAAAGTTTTTTTCACCAATAGAATGCTCCTTTATTCTTGAATGACATAGGCTATATTTTATGTACGCGGGAGAACCTGCGGGCAAACCTAAATACAAATAAAATTACAAATATTTCCGCTAACAATATTAGTATAGATAGTTTTGAAGAAAATGTTTGAACATAAACGTTAAGTTCAGTCATTCATTTTCTAAATTAAAAGCATTAAACTATAAGCTATTTAATTTTCCGGGGCAAAGAAAATGAGTCTGGAAGCTCACGGCTTATTTTAGCTTTAGTGGATTCCGCGCCTCGACCGACGACGATCAAACTTATCTGTAGCTTAGCTTTAGATGAATATAATTTACAAGTTGCTGATTTAAATATCGCCTTATTTATAATTATACTTGTCTAACATTGACAAAAGGTGCTTATTAATAAACAAAAAACACTGTCCACTGAAAATATTATTTATGCAAATATAAAATCTAGTCACGGAAAATATCCACAGAGCTAGTTAGACTCTAGCATTAATTTGTTTTCTTTTTGAAAACACACAAGAGAATAGTCTCGCTCGTGTTGTGCGCGCAGTAAACCCGTCATAAACAATAACACACGTCCACATGAGCTGCGATCGCTATTTTTGTCACGTCAGCGACTCGGGCATAATCCTCGCGTCACGCCAGCCGACACGCTCCGTCACGCCACGGGCACGCTCCGTCACGCTCGCGGCGCGGCAACCATTCATCTTGTTTTGCATTCGGTGGCGTATTTCCGAATAATATCAATATTATTATTGAAAAAAAAGGACTGTTGACGTGAACTGATTGTGATGTGTTGTGACCTGTGACGAAACGTATTGAAAACGTGCCTGTTTTTAACGCGTGATTTCATGTTTTATGGATTGGAGTTTTTGTGTCATCCTAGCAAAGATATCCAGTTGGGTCACGTAATGTTGAAAAATGATTCAAGTCGTGTGAAAACATATTAAGGAGTTTCGGCGAAATATATTTAGTATAAGGACACATACATAAATTCGACATCCATATTTATCTATATATATATGAAAATCAATGCCACTTTTCATTGTAATTTTATAACCAAGAACGGATCCTATCCAAAACAAATGTTTAGGCTTTGTTGGGACTATTTAGTAGATGGTTTATGTGAAGTTTGCACAAAATTGGTCGAGCGTTTCTTCATTTATCACATTTTTTGTAACAAATGAATTCAATAAATGGCGGATCATTTTGTTAATGGAGATTTTGCTGTCAAATTGAAACTTTTCTATACGTAGCGAAGCACGTACCGGACCGCTAGTAGTTTAAAACTATAAAATACACCATACAGAAATCAATACCTAATTCACAAACTACTCATACATCGAACTTCTTTTCCAACAATACTCTAACAGTTAACTAAACCCCATCTATTTACAATTCTAATTCCCATAGTTCCCCATCTCATTACGAGCCAATTTTCCAATCGCTCATACACAGTGCGACATGTCTTCGAAATGACGTTACTAACACGGTGAGATGACGTCGATAACACGCCAGTTATGGACCATTGTGTCTCGGAACACACTGGAAGTCTCTTAGACCAGACAGGGTGTGAAGGCACGGAGGTAGTGGGTAGTATGTGGTTGTGGCATTTTTTTAGTGTCTAAACAATTAAATCAACATCTAAATTTGCTGGATTTTGAATGGTTGATTCGATCATACTACTTTTTTAAAATGTAGGATAATATAATGACTGCTCCCGCTCTAGGGCGAAGCTGGACTAAAACCAGACCTATGTTCCTTCAGTTACCCTTGCATTCTGGGACCATGGATATCTCTTTCAGAAGTCAACCCATGGCCCCAGTAGGCTTCGGCTCTGCAGCTGGCCCCCTACAGTCTTGCTGACATCTTTTTGGGGCATGCGTATAACACACTACGCGCCGTCGATGACTCGGGCTCGTCCTGGATGTTTACTGGACGGCTGGACAACGAGCTACTGTTTGCTCGTCGCCAGCAAATCATATTACGTTAGCGTTTGATTCGGTTCAGTATTATATTTTTTTTTCTATTTCACGCTTTCAAGCGGAAGAAATATACCTATTTGACGAAATGATACACCTTCTTCAGACAATAGCTTCTGTAGTGGTCTTCTGCAGTGGGTATATTGGGACATAGAGGCACCAATATATATAATAAATAATAAATATGTGTCATTTGAGTCCTTCATTAATTGTATAATAAATTGATTGACCTATCCATACGTTCAAAACATTTTGGGTAGAATTTCCTGCCAGAGTCTGTGTTTGTGTTGCTATAGCGGCAACAAAAATACATCATTGTTATCATTTGTATGAAAATTCACAAGTCGTGCCATCGGTCGATCGACGCGCTATATACATATTAACGCGTTACGTGCTACACCGATAGGTGGACTGACAATTTGTAAACGCGTCCATTTCGTGTATGTGTTTGTGGCGCAACCAGTTCAGACTGATCTGGGTACCAGGTCATACAGGAGTAGTAGGTAATGAAAGAGCCGACACTCTGGCAAGGAAAGGATCCGAGACACCCCTACACGGACCGGAACCCTTCATAGGACTCTCGCCTAGGGTCATCAACCAAGCATTGAAAAGGGCTGCGCTGGAGATACACAGCACATACTGGCGCAACACAACGGGCCAGAAACACGCAAAGCTATTTCTCAATGACATAGATAAGGCCTGGACCCAAAAACTATGGAGTTACAGCGGATCACAACTCCGAACAATTACAGGAGTCTTCACGGGGCACTATGCCACCAACAAACAGCTCCACAACATGGGACTAGCAAGCGACCCGACTTGCAGGTTCTGTGGAGATGCAGAGGAGAATATGCTACACTTACTGTGCGTCTGTGCAGCACTAGGCTCCAAAAAACTAGAGTATCTGGGCCAACCATATCCAAGACCAGAAGACTACAGGCTCAGCCCCATCAAACCCATACTCGGACTCATGAAGAAGGTGCACGGAGGCCTAGGGGTTGAGAAGACAGGAGGGGAACATTACAAAAGATCCAGAAGGGTCGAAGTGCTCTGGCCCAGGGCCAGCCCAATACAAGATAAGATAAGACTGCACCAGTCCAGCCAGTTTGGTTGGCCTGGAGAGCACTGAACGTTACAAACTGACGATCGGTTAGGCGTATAGTCAGGAATCACTAAGCAGCATTAAATCCGGCCTTAGTAATAGGGTCCCGTTTTACTCTTCGGATACGGAACCCTGAAAAAAGGTTTTACATAGAATCTAGTTTCCTAAAATAACTTACCTCGTAACAATCGTGTTCCCATCCTAACTACCTCAGTAGCAGAGCTGTCAGTGTGACCATATTTAGTAATAGGCAAGTGTACAATGCGATAATTATGTCGGGTGAGCGAGCCGCGCGGGATGCCAGGAGCAGCGCCGCGCCGGACGGACGGCGGCTGTCCCGGACAGCGCCTGACAGCCACTTGATCACAACCGTATCTATTGTTAGATACTACAGTATTTTCCTGGTTTATTATGTCATTAATATTTTCATTTTGTTTATTTCTAAAAATATAATGGCTGGTTGAATACAAATATAGAGAAGTAACTTAGGATGAACCTTTTTATTGTTTGATGTAGAATTTTGCTACCAGAAATTAAGTATCCTAATGAAATAAATATCTAACAATTAATTCCTATTTCCCTTGGCCATAACTGACCATAACTTAAGAATCTTTTTTTTTTTTTAATTTCTAATACCGTAAGGAATATTCTGTTGCGTAAGAAAATTCTACAAAAAAGGAAAGAAAAGTTAAGAAAATGCGAAGAAAATTTCACAGAACTAAGACTATGTAACTTTCGCGCATTCATAGCGAAAACCACATATATGTCAAACAATAGGATATGGTGAGATAGTGTCAGACTTTTCATCATCATCATCATCAGACAGACTTTTAGACTTTCAGACTTTTACTGACTAAAAATCTACTCATTTTCCTTCTTTGCCTTCGCTCCGGGGCCCCGGGGTTCTCTTTCACGTCACCCATGGCCCCAGTATGCTTCGACCTGCTGGGCTCCGACCCTACGGCTTTGCTGACATCTCCTTGAGGCGCGCGTGGAACACTACGCGTCGTCGACAACTTGGGCTCGGTCCGGACGATTACCCGACGATCGGACGGCGACCTACCCATCCGCAAGCCAGCGCCTACGGTGGCTGTAAATCGGGTTTGGGATCCCAGCGGCTGGGGCGTGAAGGCCGTTCTCTCGCAGTAGAGATATGGTAAGGGGGCATAGTTCTTGCGAACGCATCAACCTGGATATGTGCTGTGTATCAGCTGTGATATCATTTTCGGCCATTAGTCAATTGTCAACTAGCGACGTGCAAAAATAACAGCTGTATTGTAAATTACATGTTAGATGGTATGTATTTTATTGTACAAGTAAGTACTAATATACATTAAGGTTTTTCTTAAATTCATAAAAAAATTACTTCCTGATATGAAAAAACGCGATGATGTTTCAAATCAATTATTTGAATTGATAACAAGTATGATTGCTTGCTTAGTACAGATTGAGCAATTAATCAGCTGAACTAGTTGCGCAATGGATGGGTATTTAACAGATACACTCACTCATACGACAGTTACGTTGAGCGGCTGCTGCCAGCTTTCGTTTGTTAGAGATGTGAAGTGCTGTTTATTGTTATCGATATATTGCACGATCCTACATAATACGATATAAAAGATAATGTTAATGATTAATTCTTACTGATATATTAACTATTATAGAACAGTTCCCCAACACATATGTTTTTCTGTCTATTCGCGATAAACTTAAAAAACTATTAAACGGATTTTCATGTGATTGGGATTAATTTTCATGAGGAGAATAAATATTTATAAAAAAAGAGCAAAAATATTCTTTTTGTTTGTTTGTTCTTCCTCTACATTATTTCTTGAAGGTATTTCATCTTAGTAAATATCCAAAATATTGGACTTCCTGGGCTTTTGATAATATTTTTTCCAAGGTAAACTCAACTTAAAATAATAAACTCATGTTTCTTTTTAACAACAAAAATCTTGTAATATTAATATGTTTCAATAACACACATTTGGAAACTTCAGGAACCGGGCATTAAATAACTGATAAAACGTATAAATGTTGTAGGAAACTATTGGTTTTATTTCCTTATGATACTCCTACATCATTAATTTCATTACTACCAATCAAATCATCCGAAGGATCCAAAAATAAAAGAAAAGTGGATGAATGAGACAGGAAGGGGACCAAACTGGTTTCCTACAAAAAACAGTACAATACGCTCTTCTCACTTTGAATTCAATTGCTTCCAAGCTTTGAAGAAAGTTCGACGGCTCTTAGAATGGGCGGTTCCAACATTGAAGTTGCGAATGATTTTGACAAATTACGTTTAAAGTTTTAAATAAATATTTAAATTTTACCAGTCAGTAAATTGAATATCCGTTAAAACCCTGAAGTTTTACTTGTATTTTCCTTAATTCGAGAAGGTGATCTCCTTATAGTAGTAGTTTAGATTAACTAGAAACTTAAGTTACAATTAACTGGCCACTAAAGAGCAGTTCCTTCCAAGCGTGCTCCATATAAATAAAGTGAGTTAATAATTTGACATTAACTAAATAAAAAAATTATACAATGTTTAAAAATCAATCCAAAAGTAATGTTCGTGGTTTGTTAGATTTCCATGAATGAATACAGTTTTGAAGTATACTGATTTTATTATTATATTAGAAGTTAACTGCTACTGTTTACTAGAACTATGAATAGTCTCTGAATCGTGTCTACAAAACCGAATTAACTTTAATATTAACAGTTAATATTCCAAAATATGATTTTAAGAGCAAACTTTGCTTTTATAAAGTTACTTTCCTGTTAATCGATCGTCTGGTAACCGTCCGGACCGAGCCCAAGTCGTCGGCGGCGCGTACTGTTCGACGCGCGCCTCAAGGAGATGTCAGCAACCGTAGGGCGTCATTAGATGATTCTCCCACTTGAAAAAAAAAAAATCCGAAAGACATAGCGGAGCATACGGTGAAATTTTGCCCCGCTTGTTTTCGTAGAGGCTGTTGGCGGTAGTAATCTCTGGTGTTCAGCTCTGGTTCAGATCATGGTCCAAAGGGAGAGGGAAGGGGACGCGGCTGCCTCCTTCTGCAAAAGAGTAGGTAGTACTAGTAAAGGAAATGGCTGCAACCACGAGGTAAAAGACATCGTCACGCCTCAGCCACCGCCTATGGACGCCCCGGGCCGGGTATCGGTAGTCGCAGTGCGATTTTCGGACATCGTGAGCGCGGGCTTGCGGACGATGATCAATGGGTAGCTCGCCCTCCAGCTGTCCGGTAAGAACTTAGTCCGAGTCGATGGTGCGCAGTCTTCCACGCACTTCTCGAAGAGATGTCAACAAAACTAAAGTGGCTTAGTAGGGTCGATGCCTGCTAGCGCTGCGGTAACGTTTGAAAGAATGACCAAAGCTGTATAATGCAAAAGGCAACTGATAGACACAGGTGGATCTTAATCAGTAAAAGTCTGACACGGCCTTTCGTTCCACCCATAATTTCCCATCATTTAAAAAAAAAAGTGGTTTCATGCAATGCTTCAATTTTAATCCGTTCAAACAACACTTAAATAACAAAACAACAAAAGAAGTCTTTAAATAAAATACAGAAAGCAACAAAACAGAAAAGAATAAATTCTCTCTTCAAACCCCAGTATACTTTATGCGACATAACAAGTTGAGCGCCTCTGCACAATGAAGTAGCCTTTCAAAAGAAAATCCTCCTAACTGCACACCCTTAGGAAATACTTTATGCTTGGGAAATATAGGTGCCATTAAAATGTCTATACAGACTGGTTTAGGATGGGGCGACACAATTTAGATGCTGCACTGCAGTCTTGGCTTTTTATTTAGGTTGGAAATCATCTAATGACAGCTCGCGCGCCTGAGCGGAGCGGCAGGGCGTGTCAGACTTTTTCTGACTAAAACCTTCTTTGCCCTCGTTCCAGGGCCCCGGAGTTCACATTCGCACAACCCTTGGCCCCAGTAAGCTTCGACCCTGTTGGGCCCCTACGGTTTTACTGATTTCTTTTTGAGGCGCGCGTAGAACACTACGCGTCGTCGAAGACTTAGGCTCGGTCCGAACTGTTACCAGACAGTCCACGCCACGGACCCCACGCCTACGGTGGCTGGAAATCGGGATCGGGATCCCGGCGGCTGGGGCGTGAGGGCTGTTCCCTCGCCCGTGCGGCCGCCTCCTTCACTAGCACTATTGCTTCGCAAAAGGAGGCGACCGCCTGCCACTCCTCCTCGCTCCGGACCGTGGCCTGTACCAAGGCATTACAACATTGGATAATCACTTTTACAGTCAGATTACTGAAGAGTTTTTTGATCTCGAAAACCCGCTTTTATCCCTACCGGTTTTTAGGCACGCCATTTAATGTTTTCTGCACTAAAGCGGAAAAGTGCACGAGTTCGCCCTCGCCACAATTTATTGTATTTATCGTATTAGGCTGCACGCAAAGCAACTAATTTATTTCTTCGTAAGTGTATTAAAAAACGTCGTTTGTTATCGTAGAAATTTGTCACTACAGCTCCATAACACTCTCGCCTGCGGCTCGTTTTTCGTATTTTCATTAGTACCTTCACTGTAATCAACTTTATCTCTCCAATAATATATCATTTGCTGCTTCTAATTTTGATAGAAGTTTATCAAGGACGTTACTGAGGGTAATCCGTTGGTCCCAGTTGTCAACCGTAGATCTTTGAGAGTCGTTACAGGTCGCCTCACGCCAGGGAGACTGACCTCCTACCGTGTGTCTTTCTCTCATTTACGTGTTATCTAAATAAAAAATAAAAAAAAAATACGAAAAAAATACAACCGACTTCAATGTAAACAAACACTAAAAACACCAATATAGCTTTAATTTCGGAAATATTATCAGTGATATGAAAGAAAAGGAAGTTAGTGATAGTATGACGGTTGACAGGATAGAATGGAAGAAAAAAACGTATTGCGCCGACCCCAAATAAGATGGGACAAGGGCAGGAAGATGATGATGACCTTTAATTTCGGAAGTTGGTGTTTCTATAATACTTTTGTCTCTTCGGTCACCGACTTCCGAAATTAAAGTTATTTTGCATTTTTTAGTGTTTTTTTTACATTAAAGTCGGTTGTATTTTTTTTTACACTCTTTAGCTATGGTACCACCACTAAAAAGTACCCCTCAGCCAAACTTAAATATCTTATTGCCAGAGTGCATCTCATGACAATTTTAATAATCCTAAACACGGTTAGATTACATTAATTTATTACAGAGTTCTGTTGCCTAATTTCAGGTTTCATCATCAGATCAGTTCGATATATTCCCCCTCTTTTTTCAATCACTCATCGAATACAAGTCAACAGAGCGATTTTACTTGTTACGACAGTTCTGCTGTGATCCTGTGAGGAGTTCTGTTCCATATCTTCGAAGTTCATGATCAGATCATAACAATATTTCTATGGAACCAGTCCGGAAGCATAACCTTTCAATCAACAAAAAAAAAAAACAAAACAAAATCGGTTCACAATTGACCGAGAGATCGGTGATATACATAAAAAAAACATACATTCAGCCGAACATAGAACCTCCTCCTTTTTGAAGTCGGTTAAAAAGGGAAACTGACTGACTCATATATCATCGCACAGCCGAAACTTTGCACAAAGCTTCCTTTTATTACATAGGTGAGCACTAAGGGCCGTTTATGATCTTGCTACTGTGAGCGGCAGCTAAGCGCGGGGCGACGAGCGGTAAGAATAAAAGTATGAAAATACACAGAACAGGCCGTAATTGAGGATTTTCCAAAATTCATTGGGGATGAAACGGGGGTCCAAAGTTTGTAAGAAGAAACCTACTTTCAAGCGGGTGAAGCCGCTGGCAGAAGCTAGTTATAACAAAAAAGCATTCATATACGTCGGACATTTAGGAAGTTTTGAGAAACTAAGAAACTAACTTCTATGGATAAAATATTTTTATTAAATCTTTTTGAGAAACTCTCCAGCAGTCTCTACACAAACTTTCATGCGTCTGGACCAATTTTCGAAATATTTTTTCTAGACACCTCTTCCACGGCCTTCTCGAGCGCTGCTAGCGCGTCTTCCGGCGGTTAAAACTGTAACCCTTTCAGCTGATTTTTTATTTTAGGGAATAAAAAGAAGTCACACGGTGCCAGATCAGGACTGCAAGGAGGGTGCCCCAAGATTCTGACTGGTGTGGTGTCAAAGAAGTCACTCGTTTTGAGCGCTGAGTGCGCGGTTGCGTTGTCATGGTGAAGCAGTACCCCGCGGAGCCCGGTATTCGGTCGCTTGTTGCTCACTGCAGAAAAAACTTCTGGCAGACATTTTATAGTATACCATTCGGCATTGGTGCTGCTTTGGTCTCGTAATAGAAATGAAATCAGATACCCGGTCAAAGTGAAGAAACTAGCGATCAAAATTTTCCCTGCATTTCACAATCGCTTAACTTTCGTAGGTGTTGGTTCATTTTGAAACCGCCACACTGTCGACGCTTTGTTTCTGGATCGTATTGATAGATCCAGAATTTGTCACCTGTCACAATAGCGTAAACGCGCCGAGACGAGCCTGCTTCAAATTTTTGAGTCATGTCACGGCACCACTTCACACGGGCTTGCTTCTGAGTTTCATTGAGGTTGTGCGCTATCCAGCTACAAACTATCCTCCTTACGCGAAGGTGCTCGTGTAGAATCTTTTGAACGCTTCCCGAACCAATCTGCAGTATATGTTAAATCTTTTTGTATGTAATTCGCCTGTTTTCTTGAATTAATTTTTTTACTGCCAGCACACTTTCTTCTGAAAAAGATGGTTGCTTTTGAATGTCCTTCATCCATAAAAGCAATTTGAAGTCGATCAAATGACTCATCAGGTTTAAGGTCACATTTAAAATCGTAGAAAATCATCGCACGAAAATGTTCTCGATTCAGATCTATTTTTAAATGAGACACGATAATTTGATTTGACTTTCGAAAAAATGTGGAGCCGAAATTCAAAATTCGAACAATGGTATTTTTACTTCTAAATAACCAAAGTTTTTAAAATAATTATTAAGTGGCCAGTGCCTTATAAAAAAAAAACGTTTTTTCGCAAAACTTTCTGAGTGGCCTGGTACCTTCAGATATCACAATCACTTAATAAAATATTAACTAACTAAAAACCAACAACGTCGAGCTTTATAACAGGAAATCAAACAATACTGAACCATGCGGTTTGCAGCTCGCACCTGGCGCTGCGGCAAAAAGCTGTAAAAATACGCGATGAATAGCTCAGCCACTGCGGGGGACTGCCGAGAGGACCGGTCTGCGCCAGAGGATCCCGCGGGGACTAGAACATCATTTCTGTGCGATTAAACTGGATCCGTGGTTGCTTAGCGGTAACGACCCTGACTTACGAGTTGTAGGTCGCGGGTTCAAATCCAGCCAAACGCATTACTTTGTGTAATTTATTTCATCCTCAGTGCAGTGCAATCCACGATCGAGTACGGATGTGTTTTCACTGTGCACGTCACGAATTTTATTCGCGTGGGACGCAGCAATAGTCGCTGCTCGATAAAATTATGAGTTCTAAAAAACTCGTAGCCAATGAATTGCTGGCTTTCCTAGTCCATGCTATTGACTATATGGACGAGGTGAGCATCCTGCAATTTCAAGGAGGATGAGATCAGCAGTGGAAAACTGTTACTGTTCCAGTCCCTTGGGAAACTAGACGAGATGCCGTCACGCCGCAGAGATGGTACTGGAAAGAGTCTTCAGGATATCATCGATATGTTGAAGAAGACTAACCCGAACGATGTTCCAGATTTCGTGGCGAAGGAGCTGAGTAAGCTGCCCCCCGTCACGTTCGATCACGTCGACGTCTCACGGCTGCTAAAGGACATCACTACATTGAAAGCGGAGATGACCAGAATGCAGTCCAGAATGGAGGTATCAGAAAAGTCCAATACTGAGCTGCGTGCGGAAATAGCATTTTTGCGCAACGTCCATTCAGTAAGTTGGTCACCTGAGGCCTCAAAGGTGAACACACGTCGAGTGGCGGAAAATGCATCAGTCGGCAGTTTTGAATCGACGAACCCAAGTGCGTCACCAGCTGCCGAAAATGCTGATCAAGCGTCGCCCGCCGTCGTCGTCGCCCGCACCTCAACACTGGCTGCGGAAACATCACATGTAGGTACGTTGACCCCTAAACGTGCCTACGCTGCTATTGTCACCATCGGCAAATCAGGTGCGTCTCAACCAAAGCGACAAACGAAAATAGGGGAAAAGCTGAAAACGGGTACAAAACCTACCCTGTCTGTGATTCAGAGCACCTTGCCAAAAACAGGCCAAGTGGATGAAGAGGGTTTCACAAGAGTAGAAAAGAAGAAGAAGCCCTGTTCCCGTAACCAGTGCGGTACCGCACCGAGTGGTCCGAACATGTTGCTGCGTCCTGCTGTGCCTACGACGCAGCTATACATTTCGCGCCTGCATCACTACACGAAGGTTGAGGAAGTCGTGGAGTATTTGAAGGTGAAGACCAACTAGACTCTGAGGGTCGTAAGGTTGGAGGCGCGCCACGATGTCAACTTCAAGTCGTTCGTGGTACGAGTTCCAACCCAACAGCTACAGACCTTCTTAAAAGAGGACTTCTGGCCGAAAGGTGTCGTATACCGACGTTTCCGAGGACGGTTATGCGACACCACGCAGCGCAACACGACGCCGACTACATTATGTGTTTAATTGTAGAAGCATTGTTTTTAAAATATGTATTAGTGTATTATTATTTAAGATTATTTTATGTATTTTGTGTATGGGCCTCTGATGCCTGAAAATAAAATGATTATTATTATTATATATTCCGTTTATTGCTTTAACAAAACATATAAATTATATTTTTAAATATTCCACTATAAAATTAAAAACATTTAAAAATATAAAAAATAGTAGCCCACCGGTATCGGGAACAGAGTCCAAGCTACCGGCGGCAGGCTTATTATATATTATTATTAAAGCGGTGAATCGTAAGGAAACTGTCTTGTCTTAGAAACAAAAATTCGAAGACATTTGACATCCACCAATCCACACTGGGCAGTCAGACTTCAGTTACCCTTTGCATTCCAGGGCCACGGTAACTCTTCGGCCTTGGTAGGCCCCATCAGTTTTGCTGACATTTCTTCGGCCTTGGTGAGCCCCATCAGTTTTGCTGCCATTTCATTTCGGCTTAAAGGAGTTCTACTTAAAGCCATACTACTTCGCAGAAAGAGGTGATTACTTCCTGTTTCCTATCGCTCAATACAATGGTATTTCTGGAAGGAAAACCCTTGGTCCTAGGACGCAAAAGGCATCTGAAGGATAAAGGTGTCGTTTTAGTTAGTAAAAGTCTGACACATCGGGAGTCATTAAATGACTTACCACCCTAAAAATAATCATGGTAGTAAATATCACAGATTTAGATATACCATAGGGTGGAGCATTTGTATACCTACCCGGTTTTATAAATAAATAATAAAAACTACCTCTATTTAAGATCGACCAATCGAGATCTTAATCCATAAAGTCGTGACCTAGGACAACATACACAAAAAAAACTCCTCCGCTGTTATCTTACACCACACTCTGTCAACGGCAGCAAGCCAGACATCTGACCACAAAAGAAAACTATACAATGAAAATAATTGCAGCTTTATACAAAAACTGCGACAAAGTCGATAGGCAAAAAAAAAAGATATATTTTACACACTCACTTGGATTCAGATCGATTTTATATTTTGTAAGTTTATCTAGGACATTACTGACAACCTGCGCCTTATAGCCGTTAGTCACGATTGTCATTCGTAGATCTTTGACAGTTGTTACAAATAGTCAGACGCCAGAAAGTTTGACCATTAGTCTATCCAAGGAATATCGTTTTGCCCAGTAACGGGGTTGTGGAGGTCTACTAGGCAGTCGTTCCATGTAAAACATGGTGATTTTACACACTCCATGCTATCCCAATAATACTAAATGTATGTGTAAATTGTGCACTAGCTAGGTAATAATCAACACTATTAAAATGTTTTATTCAGTATCCAATTAAGTACGTAGTTATAACTGTGTGGTTTGCTCTAGTTACTAATTGCTAATTATGATAATATTGCATACTAATACACAATTCCGCTAAAATAACAGATTAATATAGTAGGCAACTAAACGCCTCAATAGTTTTGGCACGTTTGCATTTTGGTTGACTACACTTTTGTTTACATTATATTACACATTTGTTGCCTAAAACTAGTTAAACTAGCTTTGTAGCTTCTCTTGGTTTGTATTAATGTTAACTTTTAGCAAACTATAGGTTTTTTTTAGGCGGGTCCTCGTCACTTCGTACCATGGCCTGTACTAAGGCCCGGCGTGAGAGGTCGTTGTCGCTGATCGTCCCCACGAGGACACGGTGGTGCTCCACCCAAGCGGTTCACACAATGGTTACACCAGAGCGTTTCTTCCATATGAATCCGGTGCAGGAACCCCCCGAAAATATCATGTCCGGTGAGGACCCGCGTCATGCGGAAGGTGAGGATGCCGTGACGTCTTTCCAGTCACTCCTTAAAGATTTTATTATCACCATAATTATGGCGTTCCCAAGCAAACTTTAGGTACGGCGTAGTTTACAAAATCCAGTACGGAATGCACTTAATTGCTTTTAAAAATGTCTGCTATCGACCAATCAACGGTGTCCGAAATAATTCCACCCGTGCATTCTGCAGGTGGCCATAAATTTTGCCGTTCCGTTCGTTTTCATTCCGCGTTTTTTTCATTGTGCCGAGTTTTTGCAGAAAAGTGAAAAACTGTCGTTGATAAAGCTAAATTGCTATTCAAATAGCACTTAATTGCTTGTAAATAATTCGCTATTGTTATCTGAAATTTTGAATTGTATAATTGTTTGCGGATGAATTCTTTGTTTCGGAAAAATATAGGCTATTATATACTTCTGTTTTGTACGTTTTTTGCTTAAAACTTTTTTAGGAAATTATTTGTAGATCATTTTCTAAAAACAGTAATAAAAAAAAAACAAAATATTTTGAAAATCTTGCCTCCTATTCGCCTTTTGCCACCTGACGTAAGCTGTAGTATATATATATATATATATATATATATATATATTTTAATTCATATAAACCAGCTTGACTGCGATCCCACCTGTTGGTAAGCGGAGATGCAATCATATAAAGCAGTTTTCTGAAAGCACACCTAGGTAGTGCTATCGAAACACAATAGTGGAAAAAATTGTGTATTTTATATCCACGTGTATCTAATGTGCGAAGGATGTGCCCTAAATACCCATACACCCTGGACTTTGGAAGCCTTGATGACCAAGAAAATTTAAAAAGGTAAAAATTATCTAAACAAATAGCTGGCATCTTGCAAGATTCAACTGTAGGTATATTATCGAACATTGCCAGCTTCTTTATTCTCAAGCAATTTCCCGCACACGTTACCCATAAAATCACAACAGCTGAAAAGATGTGAATTGGCCCGAAATCCATAAATATGGACCAATTGTTGCCAGTAATGCGCCTCTTTGCCAGTGTTACGAAAACGCTGACTGTATTCTTATATTTCTTACCAATACGTAGTTTTTTTGAGTAACCGGGATCCCTTTGTATCAATACTGTTTAACATTTGAAAATATTCCTCATCTACGCTGCGAGATATGCTGGTATTTCCTTAAAGTATGAAAATAGAAGGAAAATTTAGGGGCAAATTAGGTGAATTAGGTAAATGAGCCGCAAGCTAAATTAGTGTATGTAGGTGGATACATAGTAATTGGAGTCGTAGTTTGGTTCCAACAAAAGCCAAGATTTACTGACTTTGATGAACAATCTGCCCATAATAATAAATTAGTAGGTAGTTTGTTTGTATAGCATATGTAGCTTTTTTTACAAAATATGTCCCGACAGACGTTGTCCTGTCCAAAAGCAGGCTTTTCGTAGGAATAAGAATTTGAGCACCGATTGCAGAGCCAACTACCTGATCCATTTGTATTTTTAAACCATCCAGGGACCCACTCAAATACACAAACAAAATGAAAGGAGGAGTTAGGTGACAAACACATCTACAGAAGAATTATATAAAGATGGTTTGTATATTCAACCTACGTACGTAATGTATGTACAAAATCAAATACACTTAGGTGTCGAAGTACTCCTTTGCACCGCTGTCATCGCGTTTCTGCGCACACCAGAAACGCACTCAGAAAACTGGCAGCATTGCTATGTTGAATCTTCGTCTTATTGTCCTTGCCCCATGTCAATTGCGGTAGACGAAACTGCTTTTTTCTTCCATTATATTCGGTCAACGGTCTCGTTACTACTGAATCCCTTTATTCTTTCGCTCCTTACACAATCTATCTTTTGTTTGTCTCCATCCGTCCACACGTATACTCATAAGTCTTTGAGAAACATGTGGTGCATTCCTCCTTTTACATGATTGAACCAAGACAAACGATTTCCTTTCAACTTTACAGTCACTACCGTGGCGTCTCTGTAACCACTCCTGTTTGAGATTTATCGCCACGATTGATGGCTGCCCAGAGTTGGGTTGCGACTGTCGCTGTCTCTATATCACCTTGAATTCCCGGCGGAGTAGTCGCTGTCATCATGTTGCTATTTGGCATAGTACCGGAGTTACGTCCTAGCGTTGCACCCTCACGTGTGTGTGTAGCAGACTGGCAAGCCGGTTCGGCACCTCGCTGGAGACCGGTATCATGTTAATGAATAGTTGATTTCTCTCAAAAAATATTTTTTCAGTGTCCAGCTACCAAGAAAAATACCTGGCAAGAAAGAGTTAAGGATGGTCTTCAAAATGTACATCTCTCAATTGTCTTCACATCCATTGTGTTAGATCAGCGCTTAACCAAAACAATCACAAAAGAATTGGTTCAATAAAAACAGGGACTATACTGAAGTGAAAAGAACACAGTGAAAAAGGTGGTATTTATTGTGAAAAATCATGTACCGATTTGTAAATATCAGAGTACAATGGAGTCAGAAAAGTCGGCTCACACAATGTTTATGTTCCAGGCTTTGTTGGTAAACAATTAGGCGATTCTTTTCACTCACAAAGAACGCAAAATTCAAAAGATTTCACTTGAAAAGGCTCTTGTGGGCTCTTGATAAGTAAGACCAAGATGTCGTGGGTTATGTTCAGGAGATCTAGTTGAGCTACGATTGTTTTGTTAGTAGAGGAGAGGTGCCCGGGTAGGCAATTTGCTGAACAAAAAGACATTATTCTTATGTGAGTGGTTTCTCCTTACTTATCCTTTACAATCAGATTTACAAGAAGTATATGGCTGCTGCATAGAATTACAACCACCTATTTACATATATTGCCAGCTAATTCAAAGCATAAAAAACTGTGTTCTATGATAAACTGTCAGAATGACTTTTAAGTAATTTGTTGGCAGCCTTTTTCCTTAGAAATCAGAAACGTTTACTTCAAATAGACCAATTACAGGAACTTTTGAATTGTCAAAATGTCGGTAAATCAAAAAAAGTTAAGCTAAATCGCACGTTCCATAGCGTAGATCTTTATGGAGAAGATCGTGCAAGAAACTCCATGCATTTATTACTTACTCATAATTATAAACCACATTTTCTATGTGGTTAAATTTGAAATTCGATCATATAATACAAAGTTACTCAGTGCATTTCATTTTCACCATTTCAGAGTTGTTTTTTTGTTTTGAAGATAGGAAGTCATCAAATAACTTGTAGGGCGGATGGAGCGAGAGGGAAAGTCAGACTTTTACAGACTAAAACCTTCCTGGGGCCTTACCATGACGGGTTTAAATGTTAGATGTGTAAGCGAGAAAGAGGGATGGAGCACTTAACAGGTCGGTTTAGGTCGTAAAATGGATCGCATTAAGAGATCGTGATGGAACATCTGTATTCCCTCAGTTGCCTTTAGCGCTCCAGGGCCACGGTGACACTTTCTAACAAGAGTTGATCTTAAAGGATAATTAATATCTAGTAAAAACAGTAGCGTTACCATGTGTTATTGAATAGTTTCAGCTAATAGAATATTACCCAATACACATTGATCCGCTGAGATGCTCGAACGAAGGTTGTTTACGAAGCAAACATTGTACAGTATAAACATGTAACGTTGTACTTAAATATTATGAAATTGAAACGACATGATAATAATGTATTCTGGAACTTTGTAATTTTCTTTATTTTGGCATCTGGTATATTTGTATGTCGTGGCCAGCTCTTAGAATTCATCACTTCGTGATATGGACAACTAAATCTGGTCAGATCGTTTAAATGTTAACATTTGATATGTCAATCCTCGTTTGGCCATGACATTGATGTAGGAGTTCAATGATAATAAAAGGTCTAAAGAAAGTGGGCCGAACGAAATTGAAATATCAAACTTTAACGCTAAAACGATCTGGCTAGTTTTGCTTGGCCATTTTATGAAGTAATCAATTTCTAAGATCTGGCCACGACATGTATAATAAATCTTTTTACATAAATTACAACAAAATTTAAAAAAATTCGTTGTCGTGGTAAATAACAAAGAAACAAATGCAAAATCAGCGACTTTTAAAATCAAAGATTTCTATTATTTTCTAAAACGAGTTTTACAAGTAGTACAGCGCTATATTTAAGCACTATTATACAAGTTATGCACAGCATAGTCGGCATTACGTGGATTTTGAGGTAATTTAACTAAGTTCAATAAAATGGAAAATTCGATTTTTGCTAATTCCTCTCAAGGTTTCATTCATTTTACCGTAAGATTAGATTAGATGGTTAAGATCGGGCTCAACAGGAATTAAATAAAACTTTTCTATTAATTGAATATTATCATTCATAGCATAGCCTAAAGTCCTGGATTTAGTAGCCATAAAATTATGCACTAGAGTAGTAGTCCAGGTAAATTAGACCAAAAAATAGGCGTAAGGTTACAATAAGTCGCACCCAGTTGAAAATTGGTAGGATTGTTTAAAACACCATCATAAATGAAACCTAAACAGTCCTCATCGATCTGACACTTGGAAAAATAAATACTCGGGGTCAAAGGTCACAAAAACGATTTTCAGCAAAAAGGTAAGTTTTATCATAAAATTAGTTCAGATAAAAATTGTAGATCAGATAATTATCTACAATAATATCTCAATTTTTTTTTTCTTAACAGGCACCGTTTTTGAGATCATCATCAATATATGCACATGTTTTCACGCTACCTTTGAGGTACTGTACTTAGCGCGTTTTTAGGGTTCGGTACCTCAATATGATAAAACGTAATCCTTATAGAATCACTTTGTTATCCATCTGTCTGTCTGTCTCTGTTTGTCAGTCTGCCTGTATGTCTGTCTGTCAAGACCCTTTATATCAAGAACGATACAATTTTTAGCTGGGTGCGAATTACTGTAACCATGGATGTCTAAATTGACCGAACTATAAAAGGAAGGATTTTCGAAAGGGAACAGATCTTAAACTTTTTTAAGCGACTGTCAAAATTTTACTTGTTTTAAATTAAAATTGCCTAATATACCTAGAAAATGAAAATGGATTTAAAGTAACAGGTCTTTTACAGACACAGTACTTAAAAAATTAGGGAAAGTGCGAGTCGGACACGCGCCCTGAGGGTTACCAGGTTGCCCAGTGCTGGGCACGCCACAATTATGGCGATAAGTCCCATCTTTGAGGCGTGGTTGGAAATACCTCACGGCGTCCTCACCTTCCGCATGACGCAGGTTCTCACCGGACACGGTAAGTTCGGGAGGTTCCTGCACCGGATTCGTGCGGAAACGACGCCCGGGTGTCGCCACTGTGTGGACCGCCCGGAGGACACGGTAGAGCACACGGTGGAGGTGTGCCCCGCTTGGGCAGAGCAACGCCGTGTCCTCGTGGGGGTAATCGGCGGCGGCGATCTCTCGCGCCGGGCCTTGGTTCAGGCCATGCTCCGGAGCGAGGAGGAGTGGCAAGCGGTCGCCTCCTTCTGCGAAGCAGTAATGCTAGCAAAGGAGGCGGCCGATCGCGAGAGGCAACGGTCCTTACGCCTTGTCCGCCGCTGGGATTCCGATCCCGATTTCCGGCCACCGTAGGCGCGGGCTTGCGGAGGGCGAGCAATGGGTAGCCCGCCGTCCGACCGTCCGGTAACCGTCCGGACCGAGCCCAAGTCGTCGACGGCGCGTATTGTTCCACGCGCGCCTCAGGGAGATGTCAGCAAATCGTAGGTAAGTAACAGTTTAATTCTGGAGTCTCGGAAGATTTTTACGAATCCCAAAAAAATAATTGTGACGTAACAAAAAATTTGCAGTTTTCAGATTTATTCTTATAGTTTCCAAATTTCAGGATTTTGTGTCAACGGGTACCATATGAATTTTGATTTCCTCGTGAGTACAAGTTTGATTTTTTTTTACCGTTTCAAGAGTCCGCAGACTTTACTGGTTTTAATTTCAACTCGATACCTCCACGCGTTCCTGAGATAAAGGGTCTAGACAGACAGACAGAGAGATGGACCACAAAGTGATCCTATAAGGGTTTCGTTTTTTCCTTTTGAGGTTCGGAACCCTAAAAATAATAAAAAAAACGTTTAAAAAATTTATCTAAATGCATTAAAAATTTTAACCTAACCAAGCATTGATGTTAATTTGTTCACTAATACAGAATATTTTGTGATAAAAGTAACATGTCTAATATGCTTAATGATTTTATTTTTGCTTTTTGAACGATGTTGAATCTACATTTTCGAGGAACCAACAAAAATCTACCATCATGGCTGGATCCCACCGTCCTTGGTATCTTATTTCTATTGTTCACACATCTTGATGGACCTTGAAATTTCCTTTTTCATCACTCACTGCACCAAGATTATCAACAAAAAGTATAAATGAGAGTTTATAAATGGGTTTCGAGCAACAATCTGCATCCAAAATTTTGGTACGACTGATGCGGTTCGTTTACTAGAGGTTGATAGTTTTCTGTCTTTTTTTTTACCTAGAAAGCCTTTGATGACTGCAACAAAACATTTCTATGCTTGTAGGTTTTTTAAAATTTAATTTTTGTGTAAACAATTCATTCTACCTATAAAAACTTCTTTCAGCATGATTTTGATGACAAATTTGAATATCTTATTTAATGTTTACCCTTCTATCAATATGAACGTTAGACAATTGTTTTCAGCCAAAAGTAGACTCAGTTGAAAATACATCGATATACAGCCAGCGAACCTACGCAGGCGGAGTGTGAAATAATTTTTTTTTGTTTGTGAATAAACAGTACAGCTATCTATTTCAGGAAAAATTAGAAGCGAAGTCCTAAAGGTGTTTTCGATACGCTAAAATTGTTTGAACAAAAATTTTCATTGTTTATCCGAAGATATGAACCATCGCATTGAATTTAGCCCTGATATTAAAATATGTATAAAGAAGAGGTAGAGATACATCAAATAGCACGACGCACGTCAAAGATTCGCACAACATGACATCGCATTACACACATCCTGGAAAGAACCAGTAACTAGGAAAATTTTTCAAATAACTGGCTGGAACGGCAAGGACCCACCTTCAGTTGCCCTTTGCATTCCAAGGCTGCTGACTCTATCAAACAATGCCACAGCTATGTTTCGGCCCTTAATCACTTACAGTGAAGTTAACAGTCATCAATTATTCGACACTTTATTCTCACGACAAAATAAATTGCAGGCTGTATATTTACTTCAACGAAATGGTTGCAGAGTTTGAAATGGTTCGATCCATCTGAATTCTAAAAAGAGATATAGCATGAATACAAAGTTGCAGTCACAGCAGTTATTTTAGTTTATCTCAGACTAGCTTCTGCCAGCGGTTTCACCCGTGTGAAAGTGGAAATTATATGCCAATGTCACTAAGTGTAGTAGAATGCAACTTTATGCATTCTACTAGTAAAGTAACTTTTAAAATCAGTCTAGTAGTTTTTGAGATTATTCATTATGAACAAAAATACATAAATTCAAATCGTACGATTGAAGCCTCCAGCTGCATCAAAAGATTGCTTGAAAAGTGAGTAGTTTAGAACTTTTTAATTGTTTTTTTTTGCAGTTGAGTTTTTGATAACTATTAATAGTTTTATTTGGTGACTGCCAAAATAAAGAGTACTAAAATATAGGATTTTAGTACTCTATATTTTTGGTATCGTCTTTGGGAGCACGAAGGCTGCGCTGATGTTGGTAGAAGATACCAGTTTAGGGGTATACGGAACAGGGTGTAAAGTCGCCGCCGTTGAAAAGGGAGGATCCTCCAACCATGCAGTTATGTCTGATCCAGGCTACTGCCTGGTTGTTGATTGTTGATTTTGGGCTATTGTATATGTTTTGATCGCGCGGAGAATTCTAATACGGCAATTCAAGATTTCCAATTTTAGTTTCTGAGCGTCATAGACGTCGTAATATATAAGTATTTAGAACCCACATAATTATGCTACGAAAATTTAAGTGAGTATGGTTACTCTCCAACTTCAAATCGATATATTTATACATTCATAAAAGTCATCCCAAATAATGAAAAAATATTTTTATATACTACTCTGTCAAGAAAGTACCGGGAAAAGATCAATAATACACAAAATGTCTGTTATTCATCCAAATTTATTTTATCACCTTCAAAGTATGCTCCTTTAGAAACGATACACTTGCGCCAACGAATAATCCATTCATCAAAACATTTTTTAAACGCTGCTTCCGGAATTGAGTTCAGTTCTCGCCGCGAATTCTCCTTTATGTCTTCTATCGATTTAAAACGGGTGCCACGAAGTGGTAATTTGAGTTTAGGAAAAAGAAAAAAGTCAGCAGGAGCCACATCTGGTGAATATGGTGGTTGCTGGATGGTATTTGTTGAGTGTTTGGTCAAAAATTCGTTCACAATGATAGCCTTGTGCGAAGGCGCATTGCCGTGGTGCAAAATCCAAGAATTTTCTTTCCACAAATCTGGCCTTTTTCGTCGAATTCGCTCTCTTAAACGCCGCATAACGCTCAAATAATATTCTTTATTTATCGTTAGACCTTCCGGTAAGAATTCAGAGTGCACAACACCGCGATAGTCAAAGAAAACAGTCAACATGACTTTGATTTTTGATCGACTTTGGCGTGGTTTTTTCGGTTTCGGTTCAGTTGGAAGGCGCCACTCCGAAGCTTGTTGACTAGTTTGCATGTCAAACTCGTAAACCCACGTCTCGTCACCAGTAACAATGCGTTTCATGAATGTTGGGTCCGAACTGACTCGTTCTAGCATGTCCTCAGCGACTTTCATGCGATTGAGTTTTTGGAGAAAATTCAGATCTTTTGGGACTAGCCGAGCAGAAACATGTTTCATACCCAAATGATTAGTTAAAATGGTACGGATCGACTCGTGAGATACAGAAAGTTCGGCGGCCATCTCTCTCAGAGTTGAATGGGGATTTTCAGTCACTATTTTCTTCACTTTTGCGATGTTAACTTCAGTTGCAGACATTGACGGCCTACCAGAGCGAGGCAAATCTTCCATCACATCTCGACCGCTTTTGAACGCTTTGAACCACTCATAAGTACGAGTTTTTGATAAAGTCGATTCACCGTAAGCCTTCTGTAACATTTTCAGTGATTCCGAACACGAAATTCCATTGGCGATGCAAAATTTAAGACAAACTCTTTGTTCGATATTTTTGTCCATTATGAAATTCGCAATACACACTATATATGATATTACTAAAACCAGCACTGTATTTAATATAAATAACAGATGCAACTCAAACTCCGCGCCAAAATGGAAAACAGTTGTGCCAATCTAACAACTACAAAAAACAAAAATTTGAATTTGGACCCATAAACAAATCATCCATTCCCGATACTTTTTTGACTGAATGTAATTAATTAATAAGTAGACAAACCTAAACATGAAATTTAAAAGGCCCATTTATCTACATTATTTTATTTTTCAATACGGCATCTAGTCACTCCGTATTAAATTTTATTTACTGCCATGTCTTTAGTGACTCTCACATGATTAAAATTTCAACATCGTGGCGTCCATATTGCGTCTCAGCGCAGTTTCTGCGATGAGACACTATATGGCTGCCACGGTTCAGAAGTTAAGACAAATTGATTGATGTAAAAATCACTAAAAATTGGGATCTAACCATCATACGGAATTGGTCTTTAAAGGGCCCAAACTAAGGAACTAATATACATAAGTACATATGGGTATATAGGCTGATAAATACATCACTCTCCTTTGTGAAACGCAATCAGGTAAAAAAGGGTACTACTCGTTGGCGTATAATCATGAAATATTTGACAGATAGCAACACTTAACTGTACAGTGAGTTTAATTTCATGTCTTTAAATTTTAATGCGATTTTATAATCGCTTTTACACGTACGGAACGCTCGATGTACGAGATAGGCCCCGTTGTTTTCCAGTTCAATGTTTGTTAGTATGTTTTTTCTTGCAACATCATCGCAATGAACTTCAATAACACGTTTTAATCATGCGTGACAGTGTGCGCCTGCGTGTCACGAGATAGCAGGTTAGTTCTGTTTGTCTCGTACACACAACTCTAACGATTACCCCAAGGGATCCGCCTTGGAATAGTCGCTAATATCAAGCACAAATTTAGGAAGTTTTTCTGCTCAATTTCTTTTAGTCAAAATGAATTTAGTCATCTGATAGAACGCGATCATGCGGTTGACGATGGAGCATGCTTGCCTAGAACTAACCAATTCACTCTTTACTTAAAGATCCCGCGAAAAGAAGTTTGTAGCTATCAGGAAACACAGACTCCGACAGGCAATTGTACTCCTTAGCTGTCGCACGATGAATGTTTTGATGGCAAGGCTGGCGCAGTGGTTGAGATATTGGATGTAAAGCTGCGCGTCGCGTGTCTGGGTGTTTTGTGTATGAGAGTTTTCATGTTTGTGAACGCATCCACGATACAGGAGTAATTCCTATTGTGGGGCAACGTTTTTTTTTTAATATGTTTTGGGAAAATGGTAACTTACTTACGAGTTGTGTCGGTTGAAACTTACGCAAGTCAATCGGGACTGGGCAAAAGTGGTTGGTTACGACACATTGCTTTCCATAGGGAGGATGCCTGTGTTTTAGCAGTGGGAACATTCGTGGTTGATTATGCAAATATTTTTTAAGAATAAAGGGAAACTTATAATTGTCACAAACGCTTCAAAGACGACATTTCAGACAGATAATTATTAAAACTGGACTAACATGTAGATTGATAAATACTTAATGGGAACGCAGTACCTATGTAGGCAATAACCACTCACAAAGTACGAAAATCTGGTCAGACTTTCAAGAATCATTTCTACGACTGTCATCGGTCGAAAAATGAGACATGTAACTGAATGACGAAAATGTGTAATGTGCTTTTAAAAAAACTTGGACTGGCTTAACTGTAGTCGTAAGAGCCTCTTGTAGAGGCGAGCGATCACGTAAAATTTCGCTAGCTGATTGATTCATAATATCGTTACCAACACGATATCCGGTAGGTATAGTGTAGATAAACCATACATTATAACAAAAAAGGCAAAAAAAAACCAACTTTAATCTAATATCTTTAATAAAACTACCCTTATCAAAGTTTACGTGCCATCAGTGATCGATGGAGACACAGTGAGCTTTATTTATTCATTCACAGGGTGGTCGAGACATCAACACATCGTCATCAACACTTTGATAGATGACATCCCGGCGAACCTTCATAAATCAAATAGCACTTTTTATACTCCCTTTTTAGGGTTCACAAACCTCAAAAAGAGAAAACGGAACCCTTATAGGATTACTTTGTTGTCCATTTGTCTGTCTATCACGACCCTTTATCTCGGGAACGCGTGGAGGTATCGAGTTGAAATGAAATTAAAACCATATTCTCAGTAATCCCTGACTTGAGATCTCAGTGAGAACTCAAGAGATTGAAGCCGTGAAAATATCACGTTTCTAAGTTAACGAAAAAAAAAGATACGCCTGTTTATGTCACAAAAATGTAAGAGTATATTTCGAAACTCTCAAGGGAATCAAAATTCATAGGGTACTACTGCCCGTCGACCCAGAATCCATAGCAAATTTAGCATGAAGTAAGGTTTTACAGCACAGGTATATGAATAAATCTGAACACAGTAATTTCTTTTTGCGTCACAAAAAAAACTTATCGCGATTCGGAAAAATCTTTGAGACTCCATTCGGGAATTGAACTATTTACATAGGTAAGTTTGTACAGAACCCTCGGGGCGCGAGTCCGACTCGCACTTGCCCCGTTTTTTTTAAGGCTTTGGTAAAGATATTTTTTGAGTGAGGGTACTGGGTTGCTCCTATTACTTACTCTGTGGCGTGATTGCTATTTACAATAGTGGTCTTATAAATTAAACTCTTTATTTTGAAGACATTTAAGATGTATTGTTGTTGAAGGTTTTAGTGAATCTTCGGATTTGGAGAGCATATTTTTGGTTCAACTTAACAGTTATGTCCAGTTCACGTACGTTTCGTGTTTTAATAGAACTAAATGCTTTGTAGGGTTCCATAAGTCCGACTGAAGAAACAGAACCCTTATTTATTTATTTAAATTGCTATACTTAGAGTTTGGACCAAAGAGTATAAGCAAGTCAACAAGCGATAATTCAGAAACTAAAAGACTTTATGCTAAGGATTACCCGTGTGTCTGTCTGTCACTGTCACTGTACTGAATCAGCAATGTTCGTTGCAGGCATAGTTTATAAAGTAGGTTTTTAGCCAGTAAAAGTCTGACACACCCTCGCGCTCCGCCCAATAGCGGGGGATGTCATTGGATGATTTGACCACCAACAAAAAAAGGCATAGTTTATAAAGTTCAAAAATGTTACCTATTTTTTTTAGTAAAATGGTACAGCTCGTACCATTTTCCTTAGAACTGCTTACTGACTGTGTTGCAACTTATAACACAGGGCGGCCAAAAGTATAAAAATAAGTAAAAATATAAACTACTATTTTACTAATTTGGTGTACAATAAAGTTTATTCTATTCTATGCTATTCTACTATAAGTTCTGCTCTCCTAGCCAAGTTACAACCGTTTCTTGTCGAATTCCGTTCTCCAATCGGTAACGCCTCGGTGTCAGCAATTGTAGAAAACGATAAGTTGGTAGTCATGTAGACCGCCTGAGTCAGCCGCTCTCGTTCTACAATAACAAAGGATGTAGCGTTGAACATTGTAGAAACGATAACAATTCATTCTATTATTTTGAACGATGTGAACTTGGCTACAAATTTTCTATTCGTTTGTTCTGACATGTTGAGATGATCTCATTCCCAAACATTTGATTAGTTTTGGACTAGCGTTAACGATTGCAGATTATCAACTTGGTAAGGTGTGCTGGTTTCTCCCGGCGGTGTTGCCTGCGTTAAAGGAGAAAACATATACCTATGTCATTCATTGATGAAGCAGCTTTCTACAAAAAAGAAATTTTAAAAATCGGTTCAGTAGTTTTTGAGCTTATTTGAGTATACATGTGGATGGGTGGAGAGGGAGAGGGAGGCCAAAAAAAAGATGGATGGATTGTGTGAACAGTGATATGAAAGAAAAGGAAGTTAGTGATAGTATGACGGTTGACAGGATAGAATGGAAGAAAAAAACGTGTTGCGCCGACCCCAAATAAGATGGGACAAGGGCAGGAAGATGATGAGTTTTTGAGCTTATTTTCTCATTACAAATAAAAATACAAATCTTCCCTCTTTATAATATTAGTATAATAGATGTATATAAACACAATACAATTATATCAAATACACTCAAATTAATAAACAAAATACACGGAAACATACGTATTTAAAAAAAATCATGCACACAGATAATAATTATAAAACATATTAGCGGCGTGTGTTTTTTGTTGTGTATTTAATTTTATTTTTTATTTTTGTGCGGCTTACAAGTGTTGAGTGATAAAACTGTAGAAGCTGGTGACTCGAGAGAAGCTTGAAGGTAGACCTTGATCGCATTTTTCGAGAGCATTGAAGGAGACGATACCGATCTGAAAAATACATGCGTGAAATCAGGTTTTTTTTTTATTATTCATAGGCTCGCGTTTGACCACCATCTCACCTGATGGTAAGCGATGATTTGGCCGACGATGGAGTACGCTTGCCTAGAAGTAACCTATTCACTTTTGACTTAAGGACCCCTAGGTTGTAGCTATCAGGTTTATTTGTAAGCATTTCTAAAGTTTGTAAATAGAGAGATACGGATACATAATATTTTTTAAGGTACATTCAGTACTAAAACCTCAAAGACACTATTTGAATGAATATATTTCAGCTTACCAAGATAGGTTCCCGGTCACTGCCAAAGGTAACAAGAGGGCCACCGGAATCTCCACTACAAATGCCAACACCTCCAGAGCCACTTGTGCAGATATTACCGTTGGTCACCAAACCAGGAGTGAAGGAATGAACGCACTCAGCCTGTTTTATCACAATCAGGTTAACGTGTCGCAACACGTATGAATGGTCGTGGTCTGCAATGTAATGTATGATTAAGTCATGCATCGAGTCAAAGGCCCAACTGGTTGCCAAAAAGTGGGTGTCATGTCGTAAGGTGCTTTTTTTTAGGTGGTAAATCATTTAATGACATCTCTTACTTTTGGGCGTGCCCACTTTTACTGACTAAAACCCACTCCTGTTCCATCTTTGCCTTCGTCCTGGGGCCCCAGCGTTCTCTTTCGAATCACCCATGGCCCTAGTAGGCTTCAATTCTGCTGGGCCGCTACGGTTGCTGACATCTCCTTGAGGCGCGCGTGGAATTCTTGGGTTCGGTTCAAACGGTTACCGGACATTCGGACGGCGAGCTACCCATAGCTCGCCATCCGCAAGCCCGCTCCTATGGTGACCGGAAATTGAGATCGGGATCCCGGCGGCTGAGGCGTGCGGCCGCCTCCTTTACTAGCATTACTGTTTCGAAGAAGGAGGTGATTTCCTGTCACTCCTCCTCGCGTAAGGTAATCGGTGTACCTTAGGCGAGGAGGAGTGACAGGAAATCGCCGCCGCTTAAGCTTTATCTCAGGAATGCAGTGAATTCACTTTTTCTAACTTGTCGACAACTAATAATGTATTTTTCATATATCCACACCGCGACAATAACCATTGCTGCTTTTTTTTTAGTTTATGTTCTCATGTAAGTGATAATTCTTTTCATTCATCTTAATGGGAATAAAGATATTTTTTAAACCGAGCTTTAACGAACGTGAATGCGGATGAGCTCAGTACTCCACTGGTCTAACTGGAGGCGCATGAGTTAATGTTGATGCTCAATAGTGTGTAGGTATCGTGTATTCAGAGAGAGTATGATCACATTACATAGTGGAATTCTTTTTTCATTAGGGACCGCACGGGTGAGAGTGAGATGATCTCAGATCTTAAAACGACGAAGTACTTACTTTCGCTAATTTTACCAAAGCCAGTAGCAACGGCTCGGTATCCAACAAACTGGTTCCGCAACTCGGACTCATTGGGAAGATTGATCGGTTTGATGCTAACTGAAAATACATAGAATAATAGCTTATAAATTAATCAAGTGGAGTCACATGGCCTGCTGTGAGCCAGGCAGATTCATTAAACCACCGCTATATTTCAAAAACGAGACGTGGCAACTCTACACTAATTCTACCAAAAGAGACGCGTATGTACCGCTTGCTCTCCGTCCGGTTCACTCCTACTTGCTGTGAAGGAGACACATTTCGTTTTTTTTTTGTCGTAGTCGGGTTTTAGTTTTTTACTTTTTTTTATTTAAAAAATTTTGGTGTTAAAGTTAACACATAACTTTTTGTCCACTAAAGGGTGTCACTTTAAATTTGAACAATATTTTAGAAATGTACAAATTAAGCCCTTTTAAATGATACCAAACACGGCGTATTTATCTCAATTTTTATTTGTTAACACGGCTGCTAGAGGGCACCATATCGAGTTTTGTGACACGTCACGTAGCCTCTGTAAGCGGACAATTAATACGGTTCTAACGATACTTCATATGTCGAGTTCCGATAAGAAGATTAGGAGTTATGAGGGAACAAATGAACATATTCACATACGTACATACATACATAGCCTGTCAAAATCATAACCCACTTTGGGCTTTGCCGTAGTCGGGTAAAAATACAGACAAGGCTTGATACAAGGCAGTTATTTATTAATCTATATCATGTTCCTATTAGTAATTACAGATAACGTTTAATAGAAACTTTCATTTCATCCCACATTTTAATTTTTGGGGATATTTATGAAGGTGGTTTATTGTAAAAATTAGCCTGGTTCAATAAGTACACCCTCTACTGTGAACCAATTCCCATTTTTTTGTAAATCGGTTTTTACTGTCAATTTCCAAACGGGTGTATAAATATAAAACTACGAAATATTTCCTTAGTGTACTCAGTGCAAGTATGATAAATTCCTAATGTATAATTTAATATTTTGCAACGTAAATTGAATTGAATTGGATGGGATTGGATTGAATTGAATATGATATTTATGGGTAATGTTTGTAAAAATGTGCCAATGTTTGCAATATAAATAATTTAATAACACAGAAGCTACGTCTGCCGACAACTGCTATGCAGTTAGGCAGAAGTATTTATGGATTGTAAAATTGTCTAAAATACAAATAAAGCATTTTATCATTAAATAAAGAGGTTTTGTATTTTTAACCAACTTCAAAAAAGGAGGAGTTCCTCAACTTGGTTGTATTTTTTACGTTTGTTATCTCAGAACTCCATTATTTATGCACTGATTTGTAAAATTCTTTTTTTCACTTAAATGGATACGCTTCCAGGTAATCTCATTTTTTTCAAAATCCAGTTCTGATGATGAAACCCATGAGGAATTGAGGGAACTCTTCAAATAAACATATAGTCATTTTGTAATTTTCATCGAGAACTCAATCATATAAAAATATCATTTGATGAAGTGGAACTGGTAATGGAAGAGGTCCAACGGTACTTCATACCGGGACAGATTTTAATGTTATACAAAGCACAGGTCCGATCATGTGTGGAGTACTGCAGCCACATATGGGCCAGTGCCACCTAGCAGCTTTGGACTCGGAAGAAAGGCGTGCGAAGAGGCTAATTGGTAATCCAGAATTTTTTAATTCCAATCTGCAAAGCCCGGGCGTATGGTAACCAGCCTTTTGGTATGTTACACGATACATAGAATAGAATACCTGTAAGCTGTCAGCCAGCTGAAGCTGGAAGGTAGGCACTGGAACTCCGTAATTAATCAATGTATCCTAGCCGTATTTGGGTTTATTAGAATTTTAATGAGCTGCATTTTGGCTATAAGGTAATATCGGACTGATATGATTATGGAGCCGGAAGGTGGAAAGTAGGCACGGGACGCTTATTGGAATTATCATGAGATGTAGGTACTCTCAGTAGTAGGTATTAGTTTTAATGGTTATACTACTATAGGTCTTTCTTTGTATAGAATTTGCACTCTATTTAAGTTTAGCTAAAGGATATCACAACTATGGCTTAAAAGTCATAGTATGACTTTGAACTACGGTTCTGGAGTGGCGACCACGTTCCGGAAGACGCAGCGTTGGAAGGCCTCCCACAAGGTGGACCGATGACTTGGTGAGGATCGCGGTAATCCGATGGATGTGAGATGCACACGACCGGTTGATATGGTGACACATGGGCGAGACCTATGTCCAACAGCAGACGTCTTTCGGCTTTCGTTTCGTTTCCGGCGGAGCTGGTTTTTTTTGAATATTCTTTTTTTATAAACCACAATCAGCTGCTTGCCACAGAGTGACCTGGAGCATATATTACAGAGCACGGGAATGCGATTGCCCGCTCGGCTATCCCGTCACCAAAAAATACGAGTACAACGAACCATCATTGTCTTGTTTGACATGAAATTTTAAGGCCTTACATAATAAAAAAATCAACTCACAATTATTAATATGAGCGTTTCTTGGCAAGTATATAACAGCAACGTCATTTTTAATTGTTGGGATGACGTAATGAGGGTGCGTGATGACTTTAGTAGTAGGAATGCGTTCACCACCACTGTAGAGTAAGTTGGAGCCAAGAACGACAAGGAACTGCCATGCCTCTTTCGTGTCGTCAACCCAGCAGTGTGCAGCCGTCACCAGGCGGTTGGGCGTTAAAAGAGATGCTCCACAGAGTGATCGATTATTAGTGCCAATCAGATCGATCAACAAGCTAGCCTACACAAAACAAAAAAAATTACGATAGGGCTTACTTATTGGAACTTTACTTTTAATAACCGGAAATAAATCAAATAATACTTACAAAGTACGGGTATGCGTTAGGTGGCGCTTCTTGACCACCGACGATTCTGTTTTGTAAAAGATCATTGTGTCCGAGATTCTTCGTGGCTAAAATTTCTTGTTCTACTGCATGTATCCTCTGCGCTGCAGGAATTCCAATGCTGTCATGATAGTTGATCTGTTGTACAACCGAGGCGGAAACAGAAACAACGAGTGACAGACCAAATAATATAAGATTAAGCATTATAGTTAATATGCAGAAATTGAAAAGTGAACAACCACTTGGTAGACTGTGTAATGACAATGCTATTTATAACGCTCAAAACCAATACCTATGTACTTAAAGCCCAAGAAAATAACTCAAATTAATGACTAAAATATTTGTAAATACATATCTGAAATAGCATTTAAAATATGATAGACGTACCGGAGAATATGAATATTAAACGGATGAGTCACACGTTTTTGTTATGGTGGTCAATCATTCAATGGCTTTTCTTGCTCTAGGGTTGAGCAGGTGGTCAGACTTTTACAGACTAAAACCCACCTATGTCCTTCAATTTCCCTTTGCGTTCTAGGATCACGGGTTTTCTTTCAGAAATTCCCCGTGATTCTAACAGGCATGGGCCCTGCTAGGCCCTTACGGTTTTGCTGACAACTCTTTGAGGCGCGCGTGGAACACTACACGCTGTCGATGAACCGAACCCGTGCCGGATTTGGTCCTTACCGGACTGCCAGACGGCGTACTATTGCTCGTCGTCCACAAGGTCACGTTGACACGTAGTGTACAGATTACGACAGGTTTAATAATAACTATTACGAATTTTAATCACAATACTCGTAATACTATATAGATGAAAGTTTGCGTGTGTATGTTTGTTACTTTCTCACACTCAAACGGCTGAACAGATTTCAATGAAATTTGGCACACGTGTAGACCATGTCCTGGAATAGGGTATACGATGATGGACGTTTGATGTTGAGAAATGGTTTGAAATCGACGCTCATGCGGACGAAGTAATTATCTCTATAAGAAAACTGTGAAAATCAGCTGAGTTTCGCAAAATGTACGATTTTTTCACTTTTAATCTACGTCTCTTTCTATTTGTAAGTGATAAACCTACTTGTCTTTGGCAAAACATGTCAGTATTAAGTGAGAAGTACATTAGATCGAAGCACGTGTGGGCCACGCCTGATTTGTACGTAAAGTCGTGTCGTGTGGCGTGGATCTAATGTAGCTTTAAAGTCTTGTTGCCATATAAAATGTATGGACACCGACGCGCCCAGGTCTGCGTATGAGGTTCACGTGTGTCCAATGTTGTTCTACCTTTAATATCTACTGGTATATTTGCACGCAGTACCGTAACTAACCTTTTCTAAGCTCGGTGTCAATTTCTGTAACTTTGCGCCTAAAAAAAGGGTCCCAGCTGGGTGAGTTTAATCCGCCTGACGAAGGTCCACACCGGACGAGTGTAGTGGGAAGTACCTGTTTCGGATCTGGCGGGAAGAAACGCTCAGGTATTACCATTGTGTATTTTTTTTTCGTTTATCTGTACATCTATGCAGACATGATATGTATGCTATCTGTGCATCTGCTATACAGACAAATAAAAGTGAAGTGTCTATTTGTACCATCATTTGTAATATTTCTTTTTGATTAAATGCATAATTAATTATATTCGATACTTATAACAAAAACGCAATTTTTAAAATTTTTGTCTGTCTGTTTGTTCCGTTTAATCTCCGAAACGGCTAGCCGATTATAAGAGGACTTTCATTCAAGAATAGCTGGTTTAACAATAAATATCTTGAGCTACTTTTCAAAGGCAAGTCTTCGAAGCAGTTAAACAACAGAAATTTGACGAAACTTTCATTGCTGTACATTATAATGAGTTACATTTATTTTATATCATATATTTTTTTTTATTATTGCTGTCAATGCGTTGAATTTCTGTAGATAACATAACACCTGAACTGCATTCTTTAAAAAACCTTAAAATAGTTTGTAGTGCTCTTTAACAAAAATAATAACAAAATAATGGCATTCGGTCAATTTTTATTTTAATGCAATTTATTAAAATACTTAATGCAATTCTTGTAGTATCTGACTGGCTACTGTTATAATTATAATCTATTGTAGTTTAGTTTTACAATTTAAGATAATTATGTATTGGCTGTATGTTAATGATTTGTAATTAAAATGAGTGCCTGTTACTTGAAATTTATTTATTTATTAAAACTTTATGCTTAGGCATTTTCTACCTATCTTCTAGGAGCCTTAGGGTGGGGGGGGGGGGCTTAGAGGGGGAAATAATATCATATAATATCTTTTT